>CM046880.1:42595909-43261807 GCA_025667525.1 Glebionis coronaria | reverse complement strand
GAGGTCTCGATGGAGGGAAACAAAGGTAGAGATCCAATGCAACATAATTTTATTTTCCAATTGTTTTAATGTATTTGTAATATGTATTGTCACAAGACATATAGTTGAATGTATGATACAAAAAGGTATAGTAGCATTTGGTGGGTTGGTTAATCGTTTCGCGTTTAGTGTCGACAGTGAAGATTAAACGATAATGTAACGATAATTAATTACTTGCCAAAATACTTACTCACGTAAAATACCACGATATTTATGAAAATGACCACTTGAACAGTATTAATTCACACAGATTCATAGACAGCAGTTAAATTGCAGATAATTCGCGCAACGCGACACGGCTAAATCCTACACAGATAATGTACACGTATTCGAATTAAATTTCAGATACGCTTAAATATTGATCGTAAATTATTACGCAACCAATAGTGACGCACTCGCAGTGTTCACATCAACGCATACTGAGCACAGTCAAGACACCATACACGTCAGCAAACGTTATTTCATAAAATATGGGAACGCTTCCCAGCATAATGGCAATTTAGCACATAGTTGAATAAATAAAAGTCAAGGGGGAAAATTGAAATTTTAGAAAGTCTAAAAATTACGGTTTGTTACAGTCTCCCATCGTTAAAGAAGCTTTCTCCTGAAAGCTTAGAGTGTGTTATTAACACGGGAATCAGCAGATAAGTGTGTGTACTTAACACGAGATCGACGTTGACGCTCCTAGGTGAATTCAGGACCACGCCTAGAATTCCACCTCACGTTGACAATTGGTATGCGGTTCTACTTCAGCCGTTTGACCTCGTGGTCCATAGTTTTAACAGGCTCCTTGACAAAATTCAAATTGTCATCGACTTGGATTTCGTCCAACCACACGACAAGTGTTTCATCAGAAGACACTTCCTCAAATTTGACACGTGAAAAGTATTGTGCACTAGGTTGAGTGCTTGCAGCAACTCCAACCTATAGGCCATGGTTCCAACCTTTGCTAAGATCTTGAAAGTCTATTGTAACGGAGGCTCACTACCCTTGTTCGCAAAAACGTATAAACCTTCCCAAGGTAATACTCTTCATAAAGTTTCATCTCCATCATTTGTTGTTAAGAGCGGCACAAATGATGCTCTTTAACAAATAATCAAAACGCGGCATCCGACAACTAGTCAATGCAAATGATATCGACAAAACTTCAAAAAGATGTACGGACGTAAGGTCGATGTTGAACGAACGGTTCGATAAGCAAAAAATAGCGTAACGTCGAATGATAAGGTCGAATCTATATAATGCGGTTGAATAGGAATCTGCTCGAATATATGGATATCCATCTCTTGCACAGGTTAAGTATACACACACAAAATTCTGATTTTCAAAAATAGAAAATATGAATTTTTAACAACATGTTTATGGTGACTACTACGAGCATAGTATGATCATTCCCAAATTATACATAGGTGATCAGGCTTTGTATAATTGGGGACTAACGATGCGATGCTCCTTTTCATCAAGTAATGTTATGTTTCTCGATATCAAATGGTACATACTATACCAGTTTATAAGATAGTAACCAAAATAAATTATGAAAATAGTTTTGTAAAATGGGAATAAAGTAGTTTAAAATCTTACAACAAGTAGTACACAAGGTTTTTAGCAAAGCGTTTTAGAAAACTTAGTGAAATGATTGACAAGATAACAACGAGTTGTTTATAAGGTGATGTCAAAATGATGCATAAAGTAGTTGCAAATGGTTCATAAGATGATGTCAAGACATTGAAAAATAATTCATGAGGTGATATGAAAGAAAAATCTTGCAAGACAATGACGCAATGATTCAAGGTTTAACAACGCTGTCAAAAGAGATACCCATTAAGACCCACAAAAGGAAAATGAAATCTCACAATAGACATTGAAATGAGAGAGAGTTCTACTAAAGCCACACGACCACAAAACTGATCACAACAGCTCGAAACCAACTGAAATTGATCACAAAACAACTGCCCGCTCGAAACCAACAACACAACAGTCAACACCGCTCGAAAACAACTGAAACTGATCACAAACCAACCGCTCGAAACCGCAAACTGACACGTGCCACTGCCAAACAAACCAATTGTTCCGAATACACAAGAAAATCACACCAGCAAATCATCGATCAAATCTCGAGCGAGAAACAGCTATTGAGGCGAATCAAATCTATGATGCTAACGCTACTGAAGTACTAACCCGCTAACAAACCACCGTTGTTGAAGTACTAACCCACAACGTGCTAACGAAACCCAGACCTAATGCTAAACCACAGTACGCTAACAACACGACTGAAGTACAAAATCACTGAGCCCAAACGAAACCCAGACCAACCATTAATATACCAGCCCAACAGTAGACAACCCTGCTCAAAAAACAACCAATAACACCAAAACCCTGCTCCAAAAAACAACCGATAACAACAAGAGAAGACAACCCTGTTTAGACGAACACAAAAAACCCACAACCACACGAACTAAAACAGTATTAATGATCGTATGTGGAAAGAGTAAAACTGCTATTTAATGATCGTGATAGATTAAATGACGAAAAACGTGATATGTGACAAAGAGAAACAAGATAGATGAAAACTAGTTATTAGGTTGTGAATGAGTCAAACTGCTATTTTATTATTATTATTATTATTATTATTATTATTATCACTTTTATTAGAAACAAAAAGGAATTTACAACAATAATAGGATTTACAAGAAATTAGTGGGAAGCCGACGTACTATTATTATTATTATTATTATTATTATTATTATTATTATTATTATTATGGAAGCCGTCACTTTATTAAAATAATAGGATTTACAAGAAATTAGTGGGAAGCCGACATACTATCTGGGCTCCCACTCCTTTCGCACTTCTTTAGAATAACAGGATTTACAAAAAATTAGTGGGAAGCCGAGATACTATCTGGGCTCCCACTCCTTTAGCTATAACAAAACCTATTCTATTAAAAATGCAGGCAACAGCGCAAGCCCCAATATCTTGAGTCATGGAGAATCTTCAAATCCGTTTTAGTAAGTTTGTTCCATCTGTCTCAAGTTCTCCAAAAGAAGAGAAAGAGATGGGAGAAAACCGTATCCAATATCTGAACATTTACCTTCATACTTGACACGCTTTCGTTGTGCAGCCTGAACCATCACACGTCCCGGTGCATTGGAGAACGCACTACTGTTCATATTATTATTATTATTATTATTATTATTATTATTTTATTATTAAACCATCACTTTATTAGAAACAAAAAGGGATTTACAACAAATTGGATGGGAGTCGAGATACTATCTGCGCTCCCACCCCTTTAGCAATGGTAAAACCTATTCTATGGAAAATATGTACAGCAGCGCGCGCTCCAATGTCTTGAGCCTTAGAAAATCTCTGGATCCGCTTCAGCAACGCAACTGCATCTTCCTGTAACTCCCCTAAAGAAGAAAAGGAGAAAGGAAGAAACCCATATCCGAGAGCTGCACGCTTAGTCAAATACTTGCATCGTTTACGTTGTGCAGCATCAATCACAGCTCGGCCAGGAACAAAGTCATTCATCCCCGTACGAGTCAAAGGAGAAGAACCAGTCAGATCAACGCACACATCTTTACCCCCCTCCCAAGAATAAAACAAAATATCTGTCGGACGTAAGGCCTTATCAGGTCCTCCATCTAATCCAATTATTAATTTTTTTTAATAATAATCAACACTTTATTAGATAATAGGATTTACAAAAAGTTAGTGGGAAGCCGAGATACTATCTGAGCTCCCACTCCTCTAGCTATAGCAAAGCTAATCCTATTAATATTATTATTATTATTTAAATTTATTATTATTATTTTATTTTATTTTTTATTTTTATTTTTTATTTATTATTTATTTTTTATTATCAAAATTACTTTATTAGAATAATATAATTTACAAAAAATTAGTGGGGAGCCGAGATACTATCTGGGCCCCTACACCTTTAGCTATAGCGAAACTGATCCTATTAAAAATATGAATAGCAGCACGTGCTCCAAGATCTTGAGTCATGGAGAAACTTCGGATCCGCTTTAGTAAGCTCACAACATCCTTCTCAAGTTCTCCAAAGGAAGAGAAAGAGAAAGGGAGAAAACCATATCCAATATCCGCGCACTTAGCCTCGTACTTGACACGTTTACGCTTTGCTGCCTCAATCACTGCACGACCTGGAACAAATTCAACCATCCCAGATTGCGTCAAGGGAGAAGACCCTGTGAGATCCACACATATATTAGTACCTCTATCCCGAGTAAAGCAATATATCAGCTGGGCGTAATGGTTTGTCCCGGCCTCAACCCAGTCCAATATCAACCTCTTTACCCACTGAAATCCCTGACCGGACACAAATGTCAACAAGGGTATCTCTCACAACGTTATGCCGATGTTTAATACCAACAATACCAGCACACGATATAGCATGATCACCATAAATATCCCCTGTAAAGACCCTGGAACAAGCTGAGCACGGCTTTGGAATAGAAAATAAGGGAACACCTAATCGATAGCATAATACACGTCGGTAAGTCCTAGGGTTCATAGTCTGTCCTAGACCAGAAATCGGGACTACTCTAAGCCAATCGGAAGTATGGTCCTCCATTGAGACTATTATTATTATTATTATTATTATTATTTTATTATTAATAATCACTTTATTATACACTTAAGAGATTTACAAAATATTAGAGGAAAGCCAAGATACTATCTGGGCCCCCACTCCTTTAGCAATAGCGAAGCTGATCCTATTAAATATATGAACTACAGCACGCGCCCCAATATCTAGAGTCACAGAGAATTTTTGGATCCGTTTTAGTAAGGTCACCACATCCTTCTCTAATTCCCCAAGCAAAGAAAACGAGAACGGGAGAAAACCATACCTAATATCCGAACATTTAGCCTCATAACAATATGTTGCATCGGTCACCGCACGACCGGGCACACAATCAACCATCCCAGTTTACGTCAGGGGGTAGGACCCCGTCAAATCCACACACACATCGAGCCCTCTATCCCACGAGTACAGTAAAATATCAACCAAACGTAGAGGTTTGTCACGCCCTCCATCGAGGCTGATATCGACTTCTTTACCGGCTGAAATCCCTGTCCTAAAACATATGTCAAAAAGGGTATCACGTACAACATTATGCCGGTATTTAATGCCAATAATATCGGCACATGATACAGCATGGACTCCATAAATATCCCCCGTAAAGACCCTAGAGCATGTTGAGCACGGCTTTGGAACAGAAAATAGCGGAATATCTAATTGATAACATAACACACAACGGCAAGTCTTACCGTTCATAGTCTGGCCCAAACTGGCAATTGGAACCACTCTAAGCCAGTTAGAAGTGTGATCCTTCATTTGAGATTGCCACAAAGCAATTTGTCAAGGAGATAGAGAAAAAGTGGATTCAACAGCTTGATATAACACGTATGGAATATATATCTGCCAGCTTTTTCATGAGTTTGGGGGCAGCGATCTCACTTGAGTTACTCAAAATGTCAGTCTCCATCTTCGTATTAAACATACACAATGCATCTTCAAAAGTAGGCCCAGAAGTAACAATACCAAAATGTCGAAGCAGCTTAGTTTGCAAGCTAGCACTTTGCAATCTAGACGCAAGGAAAGCATAATTTAAAACATCACCTGAAGAATATACGCCAAGTCCCCCAAATTCAAAAGGTAAGGTGGCAAGTGTCCACTGCCAATCACCAAACCCAGGCCTAAAAGTAGTGACAATACGCTCCAGAGAAGAACGAAGAGCCGCATCAAAGGAACGTTAGGCCATCTCAAACACACGTGGAGAACATGTACGCATAGCAAAATATAGTTTAGATATACCCGCACAAGCACGAAGAAGCAACAACTCACACTGAGGGTCATTAACCCTGGCAACAGTGTCCATAAGCACAATGGTTTTGTTCACTCTCTTTATCACAAGCTCACTACTTAATTCAAAATCCACGCTAGTAGGTCCCCCAAGTAAGTTGACTCCATGCAAAGGGCGAGCAATATCATGCGGGAAAACACCCTCAAGACTACTTCTAGGGTCTTCCTTTGGCAAAAAAACCTTAGTTTTATCAATGTTTAGATGCAAGCCACGACTAGGTCCGTCCTTCATAATTAACTCTAAAACCTTCCTCACAACCAAAGTATCTCCAATAATGGTGCCATCATCCAAGTACCAAGCTTGTAGAGAAAGGCTAAATGAGTCTCTAATCTTACACACTATAGGATGTAACACTAAAGCAAAAAGCAAAGTGCCAAGGGGGTTACCCTGTTGCACTCCTTGGCATAATCGTAAGGTGTGTTCCCCATAATACAATCTAGCTAGGTTTGAGTAACAAAACTCCACCCAGCGAGAAATAACGGGACAATGAAGACAAACTTCGTGTAACATAACATCTCGATCCACCAAATTGAAGGCATTTTTAAAATCAACCAACAATATAGAAAAACCAACATCATCTCTATAGTCCTTAATCAAACGATTAACAGCATGGAAGTACTCTTCCACGTGCTTCCCTGGTCCACCAAATTGAAGCATAGTTTGGCTGGGGTTGGTTAGACGACTCTCCTAGGTCGTTCATCGTCTTCCCCGGTCCTGTGTAATGCTGCAAACAATAGAAAACTGGTTAGGAGTGGACCCGAGGCCGAAGCCCCAGGGTCCACCTCCAATGGTCAAGTTAGTATTGGATCGATATAGTATAAGAGGTGTAGTTGTGAGAGAAAACCTGATGTACAATGAGACCCCTACCCTTGTATTTATTGGGCTAGGGTTTCTTGTAGGGTAAGTTAGGTGTATGGGCTTGTTGGGCCATGGGCCTATCGGGTCGCGGGCCTGTGGGGTCGGGCCCTATACCGACTATACGTCGACATGTCCCCTGGTTTAGTATGACATGGTCCTTGATCATGTTATGCTAGACTCATTCATGTATCACGCTCACTAACAACCGCATGGGGCTTGCTGCTAGGACGTCCTCGTGGGTTGTCCAAATCATATAGCTCCACTCGTAATAAACTACCTTTAGCAAGAAGATGATGGGCTGGGGTTATGAATAATGATCGTAGCCACTATACTTCATCGTATCCCCCCCCCAGTCTAGTATGCGAGGTTATCACCAAGGTTACTAGACTTTTACACCACATCCGCTACATGTAAGCATATCTATGACGAAGGAAGTGGGAGAACATGTATACGTAAGACGGGTGGTTGTGCTCAAATGCTTGGTTTCCCATGATTAGACGGTAAGGACCCCGTACTATGAAAGCGTGTTCTATGGTCGGGGTAACACTGGCATTGGAAAGGTATCATTCGTATTCCTCCCTAACGTGAGGATGATAAGAAGGTTTTGTAAAGGTGAAGGTGAAGGTTGAGGTGGAACCCGTAGGCTGCATCGTGAAAGTTTTGAAGGCGTACTTATTATCCCCACTAATGATGCAGCATAGTGCGAATATGCATTCGTCTTAAGGCCAACAAAAGAAGTACCTTTGTGACAAGGTGATGCGGATATTACATCCGTCTTACGGCCACGACATTTGATAACGAATTCCAAAATTTAGTTACGGTTTCCCTGAAGTAAACGCAATTGATTAGGCTTCATCTAATTAAGGTCAAACGATATGAGTTTTGGAAATACTCCATGGTCGGGCAAGGTAATTTGCCACGGCAGGCGTACTTCCGTAGCAAAGATATGAGCCAACGGAAGACGTACTTTCGTGGCAAAAGAGAATGAATCAACGGAAGGAGTACTTCCGCGGCGAAAACAACGAGCTAGTGGAAGGAATCCTTCCACGGCGAAAACAACACGCCAGTAGAAGGAATACTTCCACAACGAATTACAATGAGCCAACGAAAGAGGTACTTTCATGGCAAATATAATGAGCCATTGGAAGGAATCCTTCCATAGTGAAAACAACGCGCCGGTGGAAGGAATACTTCCACGGCGAAGGATAATGAGCAAGTGGAAGAATACTCCCACGGAGAAAGGTAATGAGCACGTGGAAGAATACTTCCACGATGAAAGATAATGAGCACGTGGAAGAATACTTCCACGGCAAAAGATAATAAGCCAGTAGAAGAAATACTTCCACGACGAAGACAATAAGCATGTGGAAGAGATACTTCCACTGCGAAATATAATGAGCCCGTGGAAGAGTACTTCCACGGCGAAAGATAATGAGCACGTGGAAGAGTACTTATACGGCGAAAGATAATGAGCACGTGGAAGAGTACTTCCACTGCGAAGACAATAAGCACATGGAAGAGATACTTCCACGGCGAAAGATAATGAGCACGTGGAAGAGTACTTCCACGGCGAAAGATAATGAGCACGTGGAAGAATACTTCCCCATTGCAAAGACAATAAGCACGTGGAAGAGATACTTCCACGGCGAAATATAATGAGCACGTGGAAGAGTACTTCCACGGCGAAAGATAATGAGCACGTGGAAGAATACTTCCATTGCGAAGACAATAAGCACGTGGAAGAGATACTTCCACGGTGAAAGATAATAAGCCAATGGAAGAAATACTTCCACGACGAAGACAATGAGCATGTGGAAGAGATACTTCCACTGCGAAATAATAAGCCCGTGGAAGAGTACTTCCACGACGAAAGATAATGAGCACGTAGAAGAGTACTTCCACGGCGCAAGAATAAGCCAACGGAAGAGATACTTCCATGGCACACGAATAAGCCAGTGGAAGAGATACTTCCATGGCGCAAGAATAAGCCAGTAGAAGAGATACTTCCACGGTGCAAGTATAAGCCAGTGGAAAAGATACTTCCGTGGCAAAGGAACAAGCGTGCGGAAGGCGTACCTCCGCGGCTGGTGTGGATAGTACATCCGTCCTTGTACCGGGCCTACAATGCCTCTTATGTACCTAATATATCCGAATATATGTGCGCAACGTGCACAAAAATAGTGGTATTAGTATACCCTAGTAGCCCCCCAAGTTTAATGGTGCTACACTCGATTAGTAGTATTAAACTTAATCAAGTATTCAAAAAATGACGATCGTGTAGACCAGCGTGAATTGACGTACCATAACTACATTCAAAAGATAGAAATTAGGTCCGAACGTGCGGATCAACGCGGATGGGTGTGCCATAACCGCAAATTGTCATATAGGATAAGACGTATCTTAACTAACTTATGGGATGAGCTATTCCATTACGTAGGACATACCGCTACTACCATAAGAACAATCAAAGTTTTGACAAAAATATTGTTAGACGTGCACAATGTGTCTTTTTCAAGTCCATCATGAGTCACGTGGTTTGCATAACTTACTACAACGTCTTGATAGCAAGGTGTCTAACAAGGATACATGATCCGTGGTCGTTGGGTTTGCAACCCTCTTACACGATAAGTTGGATTATTAGTTCACTCAATCCTCTTATTCCGCTTGGGAACGATAAGTACATGTACGCCCGTAGTCTAAAGATGTTCGAACGTACGAACGAGCGCGAAAGGATGGACCATAACCGCGGATAGAAAATAAAATCGGAAAATATATTAAAAGATATATGTAATATCTCTTACCGATTTAAAAAATATATATAATAAAAAATATCAGAAAATATCCTAAAGAATACCTTGTAGTAATTTAAATGATATGTGTAATATCCGTTATTAATATAAACAATATATCCGAACGTGCAGACTAAACGGAAAACGTGGCTCCTAATCGTAGTGAAAAAATAAAATATGACCGAACATACGGATGAGTGCTAATGGATATACCATAGCCGTGGATAAAATAAAATAAGTGTAGATCAACGCGGATGGACATACCATGACCGCGGGAAAAAAAAAGGTCGGACCGCGACACAATATTAGTAGGTCGGGCAGTGATTTATACGGAAACTATAACAATCGAAATAAAAGATAGATGTAATATTTCTTTTTAAAAGATATACATAATATTTTTTATTAATATAAAAAATATCGATAACTTTTTAGAAGATATAGGCAATATCTTTTGGCAATTAAAAAATATACATAATATTTTTTACAAATGTAAAATATATGGATAAATTTTTGTCAAGAATTAAAAAGATATCCGTAATATCGTAAAATACAAAATATATGTCTAGTTGCGGAATGTTGCGGAAGAACGGACTTGTAACCGCGGGTTTTAAAATATATATTCTAACGTGTAGGCGAGCGAGGAGCGATGAAGCCATAACCGCGAATTAAATATAAAATATGTCCAAGCACGTGGGCTACCGCGGAAGGACTAGGTCTACGACCGTGGATAAAAATAAAAATTAAATACGATCGAACGCACGAACTATCATCGATGAACGTACCATCACCGTGATAAAAAAAATAAGATAGATCGGAACATGCATAAGTATATCTACTAGCATGAGATAACTATATATATATTTACTAAGCTTAAAAAATATACTCGTAGATCGTCATAAGATAACAGATATTAGTATGCACATCTTGCTATTAGTAAATCTTGCTATTAAGATAAGATAACAGAGTCATACGTCATATAAAAAATATACATATAGATGATTACGAGAATAGCAAATTTTGGCTATTAGTATGCACATTGTTATGCTTACAAAATATGAATAAACCTAGCAAATCTCTTTACTAGAAAATCTTTTCACCATTTTTTTTCTGTATATAAAAAATATTGCTATGTGGTCGACATAAATATGTCAAAAGTATGTCAGTGACTTGTCGTGATTATTGCGGATGATGATGTATAGACAATAGGTTGATTCCTTAGATGCGAATAATGTGCCAACAATAAAAAAAGAAAGGTTAAAATTACCGAGTTTTTTCATCGATTATTGTTTCTAGGTAGTATGAGAACACGAAACACAGTATGTTAATTGTCCCACGGATGGCGCCAACTTATTAAGCATAGTCTGGCTGAGGTTGGTTAGACGACTCTCCTAGGTCGTTCGTCGTCTTCTCCGGTCCTGTGTGATGTTGCGAACAATAGAAAACCGGTTAGGAGTGGACCCGAGGCCGGAGCCCCGGGGTCCACCTCCAACGGTCAAATTAGTATTGGATCGATACAGTATAAGAGGTGTAGTTGTGAGAGAAAACCTAATGTAGAATGAGACCCCTACCCTTGTATTTATAGGGTTAGGGTTTCTTGTAGGATAAGTTAGGTGTATGGGCTTGTTGGTCCGTGGGCCTATCGGGCCGCGGGCCTGTGGGGTCGGGCCCTATACCGACTATACGTCGACACCTTGGCATGATCGTAAGGTGTGTTCCCCATAGTACAATCTAGTTGGGTTTGAGTAACAAAACTCCACCCAACGAGAAATAGCGGGACAATGAAGACGAACTTCGTGTAACATAACCTCTCGATCCACCAAATTAAAGGCATTTTTAAAATCAACCAACAACATAGAAAAACCAACATCATCTCTACAGTCCTCAATCAAACGATTAACATCATGAAGTATAGCCTCACCTCCTCCCAACACCCCAACACCCAACTATAGATCATCTAAATAACCATCCAAAGAATGACCAATCAGAAAAACACTAACCTTTGAAACCAGGCGTCTCCAAACAGTACCCACGGCTATCGGACGTATACCACCACCTGGTTTTACCAACAGTTTGAGAGGGGCACTAGCAATATACTCACCCAACTATAGATCATCTAAATAACCATCCAAATAGATTCACAACTTGGGTGATTGAGGAGACTAACTCATCAGAAATAGCAACAACAGCCCCACTCAAGCAATCCATAAGGTGTTGGGCATGCAACCCATCCCGTCCTCAAGATGTACCACGAGGAAAGCTTTTAATTCGGTCTAAAACAACAGTAGGAGATGCAACCAGGTGATGATGATCAATAGGTAGGTGTGGACATGAGGGAGAATGCTTGAAAGGGTGCTTACTCTTTAAGTCCTCAAGAGTAGCATCATTGTAAGGATCAACACCAGAAGAGGAAAGAACTCTTACTACTGTAGTATAATGACCATCACAAATCTTCCTCTTACATTGCTTGATATTACGCTCACCCAAATCAAGGCCTTCCTCGTCAGTCTTAGAAAAAGAAGGGGAAGATTCGGCTAAAGTCTCCCTCACAAGCTGCAAATTACCACCTGGTAAACTCCAAGATCGAATAGCATTAAGAATACTCAGAGGGAGGATCATACTTCTGATTGGCTTAGGACGGTTCCTATTTCGGGGTTGGGTCAGACTATGAACGGGGGGACTTATCGATATGTTTTGTGTCATCGCTTAGGTATTCCCTTGTTCTCTGTTTCGAAGCCCTGTTCAGCTTGTTCGAGAGTATTTGATGGTGATATATTTGGGGATCATGCGGTATCGTGTGCTGGTATCGTTGGGATTAAGCATCGTCACAATTTGGTACGTGATACTCTTGCTGATATATGCTTTCGTTCAGGGATATCTGTCGGAAAGGAAGTTAATATCGGATTAGTGGGAGGACATGATTATGCCTTACGTCCGGCAGATATTTTGTTTTATTCTTGGGATGTAGGTAAAGATGTGTGTGTTGATCTGACTGGTTCTTCTCCTTTGACTCGAACGGGGATGAATGACTTTGTACCCGGCCGAGCTGTGATTGATGCTGCACAACGTAAACGATGCAAGTATATGGCTAAGTGTGCAGCTCTCGGATATGGGTTTCTTCCTTTGTCTTTCTCTTCTCTAGGTGAGTTACAAGAAGATGCAGTTGCGTTGCTGAAGCGGATCCAGAGATTTTCTATGGCTCAAGACATTGGAACGCGCGCTGCTGTACATATTTTCCATAGAATAGGTTTTGCTATTGCTAAAGGGTGGGAGGCTGGGAGCGCAGATAGTATCTCGACTCCCATCCAATTTATTGTAAATCCCTTTTTGTTTCTAATAAAGTGATGGTTAAATAAAAAAATAAAATAAATGAATATAAAATAATAACAATAATAATACTAAAAAAATAAATATAAAAAAATAAAAAAATGAATAGGTTTAACCCTGAACCCTCCTTCGAGAGGTTAGGGGTTCGAGTATGGGCTACCACAAATTTTCAACAGTAACCTGTCCGTATCACCGTATCTTCTTCATAACCTGTCCGTATCACTGTATCACCCAACAGTAACCTGTATTACGTTCTTTTCTTTATCATCTTCATCACTTATTATCACCCAACAGTAACCTGTCACTTTATCCCTGCCCTCCACCAGTAACCTGTCGCTTAATCCCCCATTTCTGTTCTTCACTGAATTGCGTTCCCCTTTTTCTTGGTTTCTGTTCTTCATCTTCTTTGATTGGCAGTAACACATGATCGTTTTGGTAGTTTGACTGTTTTGGTTGTGGGTTTGTTTTGGTTGTGGGTTTTCGGTTGTTGGAGTTGGGTTACGGTGTGTAGATTTGTTTTGGTTGTGGGTTTTCGCTTGTTGGAGTTGGGTTTGGGTGTGCAGGTTGGTTTACTGTTGGGTTGGTATTTTGGATAGCTTTGTTGGTTAGAGAGAGTTTGTTTGGCTTTAGGTCTGGGTTTTGATTGCAGTGGCACGTTTCTTGTGTATTCAGAACTGTAGGTTGTTTGGCAGTGGATCGTTTCAGTTTGGGGTTTTTGAGTGGTTTGTTGTGAGTGTTGGTTTTGGGTAAAAAACCTGTGATTTTCCTACAGGGGTGGTATTACAGGTAGACTGTTTTGATTATGGGTGATTCGCTTAGAATTTCTTGCCCTTTGCAAGGGGGAGAAGGGTGTGGAGCTGGTAGAGGTGGGCGGGGGCATTCTAAAAAGTATTTTATCGACCACTTGGGTACTCGCCATTTTAAGACGGATGTGTTGAAGGGAGTTTACAAAGCGCGTATCGCGAATGATTTTTCCTTGTTTTCGGCTCTTGATCTTGCTTTGCATCAAGCCTATTGGTTTGATGCTACCAAGACGATATATCACTAGATCGATCGGTATCTTTACAAATTGATAAAGCTTTCGCCTCAATTCATACTTAGCCGCGAGCAATCTACGTTTGTGATCTCGTATATTTTACTTCTCCGACATCTTACTGACTTTCCCCCTCATCTTTTTGAAAAAAGCCGCTCCACGGTGGTAAAGTCTCATCTTGTGTGTTGGCCGAAGTTACAATAGTGACATTGAACCCTCGAATATGTTCGAAGATCTCGAAATGATCTTCCAGTTCTGGGGAGAATTCGAAAAACTCCATTTCCATCAAGAATTGAATGGACTTTTCCCGTATTTCGACCGGAAAATCTAACAGAGACATTACTGCGGAGATTCTTACCAAAAAATGAGACTTTCACTACAAATGGAACTAGAAATGTAATTGTTACTGGAATTGTCACTACCATTTACAATGTAACTATCAATACAGATTTGAGACTGAAGATAACTGTCAATGCAATTATTAATGTGATTATTCCAAGTATACTGAGTATCATCCATGTAATGATCCTGGTCGGGATTCTTACTCTTAGATCCTTTATTCAGATAACTAGAATTTCGATAAAAAGAATTTTCTAGTTCACTACAAAAAGGATGATCATTGTCAATCTCAAAAATATGATTTTCAATATCAAAATAGATAGAATAACTATCCCCATTACTATCTTTAACTAAAAAAGTATCATCAGAGATGAAATTCCCAATGTCCTTGACGCCAAAAATAGGATCTTGACTTTCAACGGCACTTGCAATAGGACCAAGACTGCCCGTTGATTTACTTAGCATGCATCTGTGTTTGAACTCCTTCTTAAATAACATCGAATTGAACCACCATATTTTCATAGAGTTCTCTTGCTCCATATTTGCATAAAAATACAATAGATGAATAGTCATTCGACGAAAAAGAATTTATTTTCTATTTGAATATCATATTTTCTAGAATAGAATGTCGTAGAGAAAGCAAGGATTTTCTTCCCCGGCGATAGCATAACAAGCTGGGTCCGGTGACAACATTGGTATTTGGTGGTTGGTTCCAGGGAGCTAGTCGGTTTCTGGCATCCGATTACGAGCTTTATTGATCGGTCTCACTTGCCATCTTCGGCATTGGACTTTGCTTATCTACGATGAAACTTTCTATGCTCGTACCTACCACTTGTTCCTAAATCTTCGCTTGGAGTAAAGATTATCACTAACCTTGAGTAAAGGAGGCATTTTTTGCTACCGTTAAGAGGATTTAGTTTAGGAAGGCCTCTAAATGATGAAATGGTTGTAGAAAGTAAAACTATCCAACCTTTCGGAAAAACGGCGTTCCAGCCTAGCAGAAAAAGGGGTTGATGCACCTCCATCCAATTTCAGTGAAATCTACTCTAGTTATAGGGCGGGCAACAATAGAAACGCTTCCTCTTGATTTGGAACTACTTTCTCTAATGCGGAGGACCGGTAGCTATCAGATATCATGCCCTCATCAACGAGTAGAGTATGACTGACCAAGGGGAACACCCCCAAGCCTAAATTGAAGTACACCCGCCGGTGCCTTTTATATGACGGTGCGGAAACAAAAAGTACAAATCAACCTTTCCATATCTATTATATCTATTAGGACATTACCTTCAAGAAAGAATTAGCTGCCTGGACAGGGAGTAAAACGCGTTCTGAATGGCCCAGGCCGAAGGGCTTGGCTTGATAGTAAAGGGGTAGTCAAGCTGTGGCAAGAGGAGAAAAGCAGTTCATCTTAGTACCCGCGAAGTCAGACTTTTCTAGCTAGTAGAAGGATAGAGACTAAAGAAAGTTAGTTTACCCGAAGCAGAGAGAAGAGAAAGGAAGAGTGTCTCCATGTTTAATTCTAGCAAATCTTCTGTGGAGTAGGAGTAGCACCTAGTTGAGTAGGCAAGTAACTTCTTTCACTAGTTGAGATAGACAGATTACTCAAGGTTGTACGAGCAGGCTTCCTGGGCCACTTACCCCTAGCTTTATGCCTGACTCACTGATACGATAGGACTTAGGCTTACTTGCTTCCCTTTTCGATAGCTGCGCCTCAAGGGGAGAACCGTATCTTAATCGGCTGAAGGAGAGTGAGAGTTCGAAGTTGCCGGTAGGTCAATTGTGATCCTTGGGTATCAGAGATAAGCTCTGTTTGGTACTGATGACTCTATACTGCTCATAGACTAGTATAGGTTCAAAAATCTCCATTCCAATAGGCGCTAGCCCCAGAGCGAGGATAGAATCCTATGGCATATGTCTAGATGAAAAATGCTTTCTTTCCATTTTCCATCCATGTCCACTTCCTTCTGGATCGATACTCGCGCACGGGATCTTTTTCACCTAAGTTTCATGCGTTCTTCTATCTTCGAATTCATTGGCAAAAGCATTTCCATTTGTTTTTGATTTTCTTCATTAAGCACCTTTAATCAATCAATCAATTGTTTCTAAGCTGGGAAGTTGGTTTCTTTTTTGGGTCACCCCCTTTCTTCTTGTTTCCAAGAGAAGAGGAGAAAATCTCATGAACATTTTTTTTTAGATAGAAAATCGAACAAGAAAAACCATTTCTTTTGTCTACGTTTATTCTTGCTTGATATTCTATATTATCCGAATTTCAGAAAAACGAAAAGATTCAAAACCCAAGAATATCTTGAATAATAGATCCCTCCATAAAGAAAACCGATGGAACAACCACATCACCCTAATCATGAGGAAATGCGCTATGCTATAATATCGCCCAAAGAGCTTCGGCCTTAGCTTTTGCAAAGCTTCTTTTCCCTTTCTTTTTTGGACAACCTCTTCTGTTATAGAGTCCAATCGCGAGAGTCTAAACTTTGTTGCACTGGTCCGAGTTCGCCTGCCTTCTACTTAGTAGGTATGATGGGTGAACCGAACCGAGCCCCTATTAGAGATTAGACGGAGCTTCGTTGGCTGGAATAAAAGCACAATAAGTTTCTTTACAAAAGGAGTCCTTAGTATGTGTCAAACCCGTTATAGTACTACTACACCGAAGTCTCGTACTCGAACTGGCAAGAACGGCCCAGCTTGCTGGCTGACTATTACCTGCTTACTTACTGGCTGACTTGGCAGCTGCCTTGAAAGCCTATTCCGACGGCTCCTTCCTAAATAAGTTATCTAAAAGCCAGTCTTTCTTTTTGTTTTCAACGATCTAGTGCTTGGTCCTTCACCTTTATGAGTAGGACTGACTCCCTTACATAGGTCTTATGTTCAGTACTTCGTATCAGGTTCTATCTATGGGACCTTAACGAGAATTTTGTTGTTCTTTCTGAAAAAACCTAAGAGGTCCGTGACTGACCCTTTGTTCAGCACATGAGTTAGCGTTACCGCGTATTTAGTGGAAGCAGATAGTTAGGGACTGACCTGGTACCACTTTGAGTTACTGCCCCTAAGTACTGGACCAGCTCCTGTTGAAGAATAAGGCTTTTGAGCTGCCTGAGCATTGAATTTGGAACACAGGCCAAACGAAGTCGTACTGAGGACCCTAAGTACTGTCAAATCAGTGCGTATAACATCCCCTTGAAAATAGCTGGACCTATTATTGAAGGGGGCTCTAACATCATCAAATTCTGTTATTTAACCCCAGATTAATTATTAATGAGTAGCATAGAAGGCCACTCGCGCCACAGAAGTGGTATATAAGTGGTTATCCTTAGCAGAGTGGTGGTACGACACTACTTATCATACTACAATGAAAATGACCCCATTTGAATTGAAGCCCTCTATCGCTATGCTCCAACACTTATACCTATGCCCCAGCCTGAAGGTTCCAATGTTGCCTCCGCAGAGAGTCATCTCAGGGAGCAGTCGACTGTCATACAGATTTCGAAGGACAGTCAAAGGCACAAGTTAGAATGAAGGAATATGAGGATCAACATAGAAGTGAGAGGGAATTTTCAGTTAGAGACTGGGTTTTCTTGCGATTCCAGCCCTATACTATATTTCCATAGCTGCTAGACAAAAAGACCCAGCAAGCATCAGCTCTTCCTGAGAAGGATTCAATCCAGCCACAGGTTCCCCTGCGACTTCGTCTTCCTCTCAAACTTCATTCAATATTGATTACACTCCTTCTCCTACTGCTTCTCCTTATACCCACTAATGTTATTCTTCGTCCTACCTTGACTATTGGGAAATTTCCATTCGAGAAAGAGATGTACGAATAAAGGAGCGAAGCTGACTCGACCGGACGGTAGAGGTTGTTTAAGAATCGAGATAGGCACCGTGAAAGAAAGAACTTCGCTAGCTTACCCCACGTAGCAGTCCTAGTAAATACCTGTGCTTTATAGAATAGGGCCTTTTAGGATATGATTACAATGCTTCAGTTGTCATTGATCAAGAAGGAAATCAAAAAGGAAGTCGATTTTTTGGTGCGATTTCCGGGGAATTGAGACAGTTTAATTTGACTAAAAGACTTTCATTAGCTCCTTAGGTATTATAAGATGAGACCATGAATCGAAGCAGATCGAAACATTCAGCTGTCGATGGACACACTTTGCCGGAACGTCGACCGCAAACGAAGGATAGCCAGGCCCCGGGATTTGGTTATGTGGTGAGTATCTTTGTACGCATACTTTTGGTAAGAATTGTAGACATATGGATGGTGTTGTGGTTGAGTCTCCAGTTTTTGAGGATTGTGCGATTTGGGGGATTGTTTTGCCGGTTTGTTCGCCTAGTGCGGTTGTTGATGTTGATCGAGGTCAGGTTTCGTTGTCAGGTTCTGGGCCTCCCACAGATTGTGACGAGGGTTCTGTTAGAACTGGCTTAGGGGTGGGTTCACTTTGTTTAGATGTTGACCTCCTTGACCGTTTCTTTTTGACGCGCATACGCACGGTCAAGTGCATCCCGCCTAAGTTGAGGCTTGGTTTTGCTAGGATTTTTCTTAGTGCTCTTGACAAAGTTTTATCTTGCCCAAGTGATATTGCAGCGTGGGTGGAACTTCTCATCTTACCAGGGTGTATTTTGGCGGTGTTCGTACCGTCTTGCAGGGCTCAGCGTCGATCTGGTGAGAGGGAGCGTGGTCAGTTTGTTAGTATTTCTAGTGTCATTGCTCGGTGGAGGGATCCTGGGGAGAGGATTGGTTTGATTAGAGATCGTTTAGGTGGTCTTTCCTTTTCTTCGCGTAGGTACTTGAGGTCGAATGATGCTATGGCGGATAATATTTCTCAGTGCAAGTGTAAGTTGAGTGATGGCCACTTTTCAGTGGCTATTAAGGTCCTCACTTCTTCGGGTGTTGCCCCTGATTCTCCTGACACCCTGGGGGATTTGGAGGCCAAGCATCCCTTTGCTTCTCCTCCTGTTGTGCCTTCTTCTTCCTGTGGGGTGGACACGCTTTTTGTTCGCAAGGATCTGGTATTGAATCGGATTCGAAGTTTTCCCAAAGGTACTTCTTGTGGTCGAGATGGGCTTAGAGCTCAACATTTTTTAGATATTTTGGGAGGAGCAGCTTCTGTTGTGGCTGATGATCTTTTGGTTTCTATCACGGGTGTGGTTAATCTGTTTCTTTCTGGTAAGTGTCCTAGTCTGCTTGGTGAGTTTATTGCCAGTGCCCCTTTGACTCCGCTTGTTAAGCCTGGAGGGGGCATTCGGCCTATTGCTATTGGTACTGTGTGGAGGAGGCTTGTCTCTAAGGTTGCATCTTCTTCTGTTGGGGAATCGATGACCTCTTATCTGCATGATTTTCAGTTTGGTGTGGGGGTTCCAGGTGGGTGTGAGGCGGTTCTTCATTCTGTCAGCAGGTTTGTGGAGGAGAGAGGGGATGAGGCTGGACTTTCTATGCTTTTGGTGGATTTTCAGAATGCCTTTAATCTTGTTGATAGGAGCACCATTATTCATGAAGTTCGGCTGAGGTGTCCGGCTATCTCGCCTTGGGTGGAGTTTTGCTATTCTCGGCCAGCTCGGCTTTATTATGGGGATTCTATTCTTTGGTCTTCTCAGGGGGTTCAGCAGGGTGATCCATTGGGTCCCTTATTATTCTCTCTTGCTCTGCATCCACTTGTTCATGCTATTCATCAAGCGTGTGAGCTCTCCCTTCATGCATGGTACCTTGATGACGGCACTATTATTGGTGATACTCTTATGGTTGCTAAGGCTTTGGATATTATTAGTGTGGAGGGACCGGCTCGTGGGCTACATCTAAACGTTGATAAGTCTGAGCTTTTCTGGCCGGTGGAGGATCCTCGGGGGCTGGTAGATGGCCTCTTCCCTGCTTCTATTTCTCGGCCGAGGTCTGGTGTCAAGCTTCTTGGTGGCTCTATTAGTCGTGATTCAGGTTTTGCTGGTAATTTTGTTGCGCGTCGGGTTTCTAAGGCTATTTCTTTGTTAGAGGCTATTAGGGGGCTTGATGACCCGCAATGTGAACTTCTTCTCCTTCGTTATTGTGCTGGTGTTTCAAAGTTGGTGTATGCTTTGAGGACTTGCCCCCTGGGTTTCTTGAGGGTGTTTTGTCACAGTTTGATCAGGCCTTATGCGCGTCTTTGGAGTTGATTGTTACGGGTTCAGGGCCTGGGTTTGGTGATTTGCAGTGGCGTCTTGCTACTCTTCCTATCAGTATTGGTGGCCTAGGGGTCTTATGTGCTGAGGATGTCAGGTGCTTTGCCTTTATTGCTTCTCGTTTACAGTCTGGTGATTTGCAGGATCAGATTTTGGCGAGGTCTGGGATTGTTTTGCCGGGCCCTATTTTTCAGTCTGCTCTTGATGCTTTCTCGACCTGTTGTGGTGTCGATCCTCTCTCTGTCACCACTAGCTCTCCTGTCCCCCAGTTTATGAAGTCTTTGGCAAAGAGTTACTTTGGTTTCATTGATGGTTGTTTGACGTCGCGTTTCGGGTTGAGTCGTCGTCAGGAGGTACTTCTCAGCTGTGTGCGTGCTCCTCATGCGCAAGATTACCTTTTCACTATTCCGATTGATGGGCTGGGACAGCGGATGAACCCGAGACAGTTTCGTGCGGTATTGTGTTATCGTTTGTCGATTCCTTTATTTCCTGATGGTTCTTTGTGCTCGGGTTGCCATGTACATCGGATGGATCTGTGGGGTGATCATGCTGTTCATTGCGCTAGTGATTTGGGGGTTAAGTTTCGGCACAATCTTGTTCAGGATGTGTTGTTTGATATTTGTTCTAAGGTTGGTGTGTCGGTGAGGAAAGAAGCTGATATGGGATTTGTTTCTGATGGTGGGCCTGATCTTCGGCCAGCAGATTTATTGCTACACAATTGGTCCCAGGGCAAAGATGCGTGTCTAGATGTTACAGGGGTTTCTCCGTTTGCAGGGGCGGGGTTGGATTCGTGGGTTCCTGGGAGTGCTTTGCAGTCGACTGTTCAGAAGAAGAAGAGGAAGTATTCTTCTATTTGTGCTGAGCATGGTTACTCGTTTATTCCATTCGCCTTCTCGACTTTTGGGGAGTTTGAGGAGGAGGCGATGGGTACTCTCTCGCGTCTTAAGCGGTTAGCTGGTTGTCATTCTAATGACGCGAGGAGTGGTGGTTTTTTGATGTCTAGACTTAGTTTTTGTATTCAAAAGGGGGTGGGAGCGCAGCTTGTTTCGCGGCTCCCTTCCAATTTTGTGTGATTAATAAAATTGGTATTTGAATAAAAAAAATAAAAAATAATAATAACATTAATAATAATAAAAAATAAATAAAATAAATAAATAATAATAATAGTATTAGTATATAAATAATAATAATAATTAATTTATTATTATTGTTATATTTATTATTATTATTATTTATTATTATTATTAATCGCTATTATTATTGTTACCAAAAGGGAGGGCTTTACCTGGTTTGAGTCTGTGTGGCGGTGGGCTCAAACCCCGTGGATTAGTCGGCCAATGAGTCGGAAATCACGGTTACCAAAAAAAAATACTATTGTTATTGTATTATTATAGAAAACGTTTAATGCAAAAATCTCTACTATATATTAAAAGAAAACCATTCTATTTATAGAAATACTACAAAATCAGCTTACTCTTTATAATGCTTCATGTACAAATAATCATAGCTTCAACATTAAAAATAGAAATAATAAATATCATTTAATACTCATTATTAAAACTAATCAATACATAATATTAAAGCTAATTAATACATAATTTAATATTCATATTAAAACTAATTAATACATATTAATTAATACATTTAAAAAATAATTAATACACACTTAAAAAAATAATTAATACACCTCATTACTTACGAATACTATTATATATTCACATTAAACAATAATAATTAAAAGCATATATATATCTGCAAAATCATACATATTGTCTACCTAAAATGATGAGATTCAACTGACAGTCGGCTCAACTAAAAAAATATCCATCAGAAGACGAACCGAAGAAGACCCATCGAAACTGATAAAAACTGAACCGTTAAATTAATTTGTACTCCTTCTTTGAAAAACACATAAATATGTATTACTTATAAAAGAGATTGTACTCTCTCTCTTCAAAATTTTAAGTAGTACAACGTTACAAGGTTTCGGTACAAACCTTTACAACACAAAATTTTCATAAATTTGTTTCTATATTAATTGATGGGCAATAAACAATAAATGACAAAATTAATACAAATTAATATGCAACGTGTACAAATAATTATTGTTATAAATTATAATTTTTAGATACAATTATATAAATTGCTCACTAATTTAAGTTTAATATCAAATTTTTATGTTTGATTTTGAACCTCTCAATTTTTTTTCTTCATAAATTTGCATTTTTGAAGACATATATCGTCTATGTATGCATTTTAGTACAAATTTAGTGAAATATTAATCATTTTGCTGGAATTCGATTAAATCGTACACATCAAAGTAGGAAGATTTTAAGGTCATTATGATGTATGAAAACGTGTAAACATATAAATTAATTAAGAAGATTTTCTATATTTATATGTTATATAATATTGCGACGAATGTTACACAGATTTATAAATACTTTTCACCATCAATAATCACAATCCCGTGTTTCATTGCGGGAGGTTTCCTGGAGGTCTTGAGTTCAAGACCTGCCAAAGACCCTCTCAAGCGAAGCAGATAAGAAGTTTAACATAACTAGGCGAAGGTTCGAAGAAGATATTCTACCGCTTGGATGTCATTGCACGACTCGACTCAATAACCACTAACATTTACCGGTAAAAAAAACTATTTCTATATGAAATGATTTATTATTGTTTAAAGTTATCACAACTTAAAACTATCGTCATTATTAATAGGGATAATTTCATATATGTCCCTCTTTTGACACAAAATTTCATATATATCCAACCTCACCTAAAAATTTCATATATATCCAATTTTAAACATAATATTTCATATATGTCCAATTTTTTACTTGAAATTTCATTTATGTCCAAATAATCAATTTATATAAAATTAAAAGCATAAAACACATGTTAAGTATTATTTAAACATAAAATAACCATTATACACTTATTTTTTCTCTTATACTTACATATATATTCATATATTTTTATAAACATTGTCTCAAATTATTATATGCACATACATTGATGCAAAGCATATTTTATCAAAACATTGTCTCAAATTATTATATGCACATTACCAAACAAACACAAAAGTAATATCATTCGAT
The DNA here is from genome assembly GCA_025667525.1 of Glebionis coronaria. Lineage (NCBI taxonomy): Eukaryota > Viridiplantae > Streptophyta > Magnoliopsida > Asterales > Asteraceae > Glebionis > Glebionis coronaria. The sequence continues at coordinate 43,238,268 of CM046880.1, read as the reverse complement.
TAGTAGGAAAATAAAGCTTACTACCATATAGTTAAAATGATAAAATAATCATAATAATACTAAAATTATTGGATAATATAAAAAATTGAAGAAAGTGATAAAAATACTGATGGAACCAATAAATTATGTTTGTAAAATTGAAGATGGAGGTAGTGTCAGAACTTGATAAAAATATTGATTGTTGGCTTATTATCTATTGCAAGGTTAGTTAGATTTGTTTCTATAGAATTTTAATGATTTTTTGTTGTTTTGGTAATTAGATGTACATATTATTAGGTAGAGAAGGAAAATGATTTATCCTCCTACTTGATATGCCTACATATCTTCCTACTTTTATGATTATTACAAATGGATTGATCAATAGGTGAAATTAAGAAAAAGAATTAGTGGATTACACATGTTTTAATTTAATATGGGTAGGAGGATAAGTAGGAAGATAATGTAGGAGTATTTAGCATTGCTCGGTAGAGAAACATAGATATAATGGTTATTTTAAGTTTAAATAATAATTAATATGTATTTTAAGGTTTTAGTTATATATAAATTAGGTATATGGACATATATGAAATTTTAAGTTTTAAATTGGATATATATGAAATTTCTAAGTAAATTGGATATATATGAAATTTTGCAATAAAGTGAAGGATATATATGAAATTTCTAAGTAAGGTTGGATATATATGAAATTTGGTATCAAAATAAGGATATATATGAAATTTTCCCTTATTAATAAATATAACTATAAAACATCGCGCTTGTAGAATTTAGTTTCAGGGTAGTCGCAACCGCAACACGTGAATACCCTGCTAGTCATTATTTAAATACAAAATGTTGGGAATCTAAGTTTGTTAGATTCCATGTATCATAGATTTAAACACAAATTAAGCTGTTAGATAGTCACTTGCCTGTGCCTAGGAGGCAGGCAAGCATCGCAAGACTCACAGAGATCCAAGTCTCTGTGAGCAACCTCAGAGGAGTCCATGTCAGAGACATTGTCAAGGAAGTCGAAGATTACTTGAAGACATACTCATTGGCTGTGATGGATAACAACCCAGATGTATCAGGGACTCTGAGGGGTTGAGGGTTAACAGGGGTGGCAATACCCTGTTAACACTCAGCACACTTTGGACATGCCATTTGTGTGTACGAGACTATGAAGAAAAAGGAAACTGTTTCAAGATCTGTTTCCTTAAAGCATTATGGCAGACTACCAAGAATAGAAGAGCATCTTGTGACAGATGTCTGAAAAGTGAATGTCTTGTGTAGTCACCATCAACTAGTACTTAGGTCAACCTCGTATCACTATAAATAGGATGTGTAGCCCAGCATTAATGTTTAACACTTTGAGAATATTCACACCATTAATGCTTAGAACTTATTGAATCAAACATCTGTGACTGTATTCGTAAGTTAGGGTTTTTAGTTGTTCAAAGTGTGCACAACACATTGACATCAAACGGTGTTATCCATAACACTTGTAATTCTTTATTATACAATAATAAGATTACGTTTGAAAAGTAATAACTTGTGTTGATCAGTTAAGTTTAGTGTTTCTAGCATTGATTAGGGACTTTCAATTGGTATCAGAGCGGTGTTTGATATTAAAACCTTCAAGAAACATCGTTCTCAGTTTTATAATCAAGATCCACCATGCCAGAAACATCCAACCCACCACAATCGCCTTCTGGAAACAACAACAATGCATCACCATCTTCACCAAGACTCACTCCTCCACCTCCTAATGACGATGATCTACCCCAACTTCTTGACTCAAGAGGCGGATCACATGTCACCAGCGTACCAGTCTTTGATGATGAAGATTTTGCTAGTTGGAAGAGTCAATTCCCTGTGTATCTCGATGGACTTGAACCATTTCTTCTAGAAATTCTAGAAAATGGTCCTTATGTTCACATGGCGCTTACCTCTACTAAAGAAAACCCTCTTCCCAAACCTCTCAAACAATGGACTCCAGCTGATAGAAAATTGGCAAACCAAGATAAACGTCTCAAAAGCATCATCATATCCTGTCTTCCCAAACACATCATGAAGTCTGTCATTCAGTGTCCCACAACCAAACAAATGTGGACAGACCTCATCCTTGGCCATGAAGGACCCTCTGAAACCAGAGAAACCAAGATTCAGGCACTCAGACTTCAGTTCAATGCTTTCAAAGCACTTGAAGGTGAAAAGGTTCAACAAACCTATACAAGGCTGAAGATTCTTCTCAATGACCTCGCTATGAATGATGTCACCATTGGTCAAGCTGAGATTAATGCCACATTTGTCAACAACCTTCCAAGAAAATGGCTGAGTATGAATCAGACTCAGAGAGCCAATAACTCAATCAAGAATGACACCTTAGCTCAGCTTTATGGAAAGTATAATTATGAACAAGGGCTGATTGATACTATATACAAATCAGAGACTGAAATATTTATAGTTCAAGGAGCAACTTCCAAAGCCTTGATCTCTGCCCCACATCCTCATGACAGCGACTCTGATGTTGAAGAAGACACCCGCAGCAGCCAAGAGTTCTTGACAGACCTTAATGATGAGTTTCATGAAAGAGCCTTGCTAGCCAATCAAAGAAGATTCTTCAAAAGATCAGGGAGAATAGGATCAGCTAGTAAACAAACTGACAGATCAAAAGAAACTTGTTTTGCCTGTGGAAAGCTTGGACACTTCCAAAAAGACTGTCCTTCCACCAAGACATCCTCACCTTCCTCTCCATCATCTCCCACCAAACCTTACAAGTTCAAATCACAACATAACAACTCATCTCACCAATCTAACTCATCAGACAATGAGAAGAAGGATTACAAGAACAAGTACAAGGCACTTAAAGCTGAGTTAGAACAGATGAATTTGAAGCTTGAAGCTCTGTCTAAGAAGAAAGGAGGTGATAAAAAGACAGAGAATGGGTTGGTAGCTGAAGCATATGATTGGAATGATGAGCCGCTGACTTCAGATGAGGAAGATACTACTAGAGTCAGGGCTTTCATGGCTATAACTGAGGATGAACCAGCTGTTGGGAAAGGTGATGCAAGATCAGGACAATGGGTTGACATCACAATGAAAAAGGTACACATGCTTTTATCTATGTCTGATAATGATGAACGCAAACATGTCCTTGATTACACCATTGCTGATTTGCACTTTGTTGAGGAACAAAGAAAGAACCTGCTTGATAAGTTTCACTCTGTTAAAAATGAACTGTTAAATGTTAAATCTGAATGTGAAACTCTCAAACGGGTTAATTTAGAGAAAATATCCCTTCAAAATGAAGTCAGTAGGTTAACCTTGAAGAATAGTGCCTTAAATGATCAAGTATCTGAATTAAACAAGGTTATTGAAAAATGGTTGTGTAGTAGGTTCACTACAGATCAATTGCTTAATGATGAACTGCCTGTTGACATTACAAGGGATGTATCTGTTAAGAAAAGTAAGCTGAGAATTCTCACCAAACCCAAAGAGATTGTTTTTAAATCTACAGAGACTATTCATATGTCAGATCCCATTTTAACTGATGACCATGTCTCTGAAGATGTGGCTGAATTACCACATTTACCCAAACTCTCAGGAGTTGAACCTAGCAGTTCCTCTAGAGGAGCTAAGGGTGAACTTAAAACAGATGTTGAGAAACCACCAGCTAAAATATTTTATGTACCTGCTAAACAATCTGTTAAGCAAGTTGCATTTAAGCCTGTCTCAACAAAAGTTGTGAACAAAGTTGACTCCTCAACTGAAGAACGCCTGTTGTCATTAATGAAAGAAGTAGAACTCTTAAAACAACACATTAAGCCTTCCGCTGAATGCTCTACTTCCCGTGAACCTAAGTCTTTTCTAGGTGAACCTAAGGGGGAAAGGTTAGTCAAACCTTATTTCAATATCTGGAAGAACTCTCATCACATGACCTTAGATCATGATCGACAAATGGCTGTTAAGAGAGCTCAGACACCTTCTAGGGAAAGACAACAAGGTTCTAAAAGACAACTAGGGAACTACAGACCTTATCCTCCCTATAAATTCTGTGGATTCATAGACCATCACTCAGATGAGTGTGGTAACTTCCCAGGTTGTGATATCTGTGGAAGTTTCACCCATGGGACAACAAATTGTCCTTCCCATCGCCAAAAGTTCTAAAGGAACTCAAGAGTTGTTAATTAGCAATTCAGGGAACCCACTGGAAAGTGGGTTCACCATAGGAACTAACTTGTTTCTATGTATCTGTGCAGAAACATCTTAATGAATCGGTATGGTATCTAGACAGTGGCTGTTCTAGACACATGACAGGGATTCAACAATACCTGCACAGATACTCAAGGGATCCAGGTCCTAAAGTGGTGTTTGGAGATAATTCTTTAGGCACACAGAGGGATACGGCTTAGTGAACTGCAATAGGATAACTTTTACAAGGGTTGCATATGTGAATGGTCTTAAACACAATCTCATTAGCATCAGCCAATTGTGTGATGCTGACTACAAGGTTTTGTTTACTAAGACTCAGGGAACCATATTCAACAAGAACAATGATGTAGTACTTATTGCACCAAGAAGGAGAGATGTTTATGTCATCAACATGGCTGTTTGCTCTGAAGACAACTTAAATTGTTTTCTAGCTAAAGCCTCTGAAAGTGTCAATTGGCTGTGGCACAAAAGACTGTCTCATCTCAACTTCAAGAACATCAACAAGATAGACACACAAAACTTGGTTGCTGGTATACCTTCAGTGATGTTTTCTAAAGACAAGACTTGTTCTGCTTGTGTCAAGGGAAAGCATCACAGGTCTTCTTTCAAAACCAGGCAATCATTTTCTATTGACAAGTGCTTACATCTCCTTCACATGGATTTGTTTGGGCCTGTCAAACCTCAGACCATTAATCACAACAAATACACTTTGGTCATAGTTGATGAGTTTTCAAGGTATACATGGGTTTTCTTCCTTAGAAGGAAAAGTGATGCAGCTGATACCATCATGTCCTTCATCAGACAGGTTGAAAATATGAATGATATTAGAGTCAAAGCTCTAAGAAGTGATAATGGTACTGAATTCAAGAATCATAAACTTGAATCTTTTTGTGATGAAAAGGGAATATCACAAAACTTCTCTTCAGCTGGCACCTCTGAACAAAACGGTATGGCTGAAAGAAGAAACAGGACTTTGATTGAAGCAGCCAGAACTATGTTGAATGGTGCAGCTTTACCAAAGCAATTTTGGGGAGAAGCTGTTCACACTGCCTGCTATACCCAAAATAGATCAATCATTGTCAAAAGACATGGTAAAACTTCCTATGAAGTTTTCAGAAATAGAGCTCCAGATATTAGCTATTTTTATGTTTTTGGATGTCCTGTGTTCATTTACAACTACAGGGATAAACTTGGAAAATTTGATGAAAAAGCTGATGATGGTTTCTTCTTGGGATACTCTCCAACAGCCAAAGCCTTCAGAGTATTTAACATCAGAAGACAATAAGTAGAAGAAACCTTTCATATCAGATTCAATGAAGATGATGATGTCATACAGAGAACTGGAACAGAGGGTGATGAAATTGATTTTAATGAAAATGTGTCATTTCCAAGTGATGAATTCTCCGAACCAAGACGTGCCTGTCATCACCATCATCACTCCAACACTCTCACTCCTTATGTTCCTGCTTTTGACCCTCTGTCTACACACAACATTGAAGTTCCTACCTCTCAGGAACTTGATGAAGAAGAACCACAGCCTTCTTGTAGTCCTTCTTCCTCAACTGCTATTGATGACTCACCAATTCTTCAAAACCCTGCAGAATCTCCTGCTGATAATGAACTTGTACCCCTTGATATGGCTGAAGTAGACTCAGACACTGAAGTAATCTTTGAAGAAAGTCCTCCTAGTCAGCAGGATGAAACTCAAATAGTGCCAGCTATACCCACAATTGTCCCTGTTCATGATTCCCCAGCTCCTCAAACCAAGTGGTCAAGAGATCAACACATTCTTCTTGTCAACATCATTGGGGAACCTAATGCAGGGGTTACTACTAGACAACAAATTCATGACTCAGAGTCTGTCTCAGCCAATGAATGTCTCTTTGCTGAATTTCTCTCTCAAATTGAACCTAAGAGAGTAGCTGAGGCTCTTGTAGAAGATGGGTGGGTAGCTGCTATGCAGGAAGAAATCAATCAGTTCAAAAGGAACAAGGTATGGACACTAGTGCCAGCTCCACCTGGTAAGAACATCACATGCACTAGATGGATCTATAGAAATAAGATGGATGAAACTGGAAACATCATCAGAAACAAGGCCAGGCTGGTGGCACAGGGGTATACACAGACTGAAGGAATTGATTATGATGAAACATTTGCTCCTGTAGCAAGACTTGAAGCCATCAGAATCTTCCTGGCTTATGCTGCTTATATGAACTTCACTGTGTATCAGATGGATGTCAAGAGTGCCTTCCTCAATAGAGATTTGGCTGAGGAAGTATATGTTGAACAACCTGAAGGATTCGAGAACAACGAATTTCCCAATCATGTGTACATATTACACAAAGCCATGTATGGGTTGAAACAAGCTCCAAGAGCATGGTATGAAACTCTTTCTAATTTCTTAACTAAAAACAAATTTGTCAGGGTTTCTATTGATAAAACACTCTTTACCTTCAAGGATAAGAGTGATTTCATCATTGTGCACATTTATGTGGATGATATCATCTTTGGGTCAACAAATGTTAATCTTAGTAAATGTTTTGCTAAATTAATTACTAAGAAATATGAGATGAGTATGATGGGTGAATTAACTTACTTTTGGGTTTTCAAATTAAACAATGTCCTAAGGGAATTTCTGTTTGTCAAGAAAAGTATGTTAAAGATTTACTTAAAAAATATGACTTAGCTGATTGTGCATGAGTGAAATGCCCCATGCTTCCACCCAACAACTTGGGTCCTGATGATTCAGGGGTCTCTGTTAATGAGACTTTATACAGAGGCATGATTGGGTCACTCATGTATTTAACAGCTAGTCGTCCTGATATCCAATTCTCCACATGTCTCTGTGCAAGGTACCAAGCTAACCCAAAAGAATCCCATCTAGTGGCTGTTAAGAAAATTTTCAGGTATCTCAAAGGAACACCCTCCCTAGGTCTATGGTATCCCAAGGAATCAGGTTTTGATCTCAAGGCATATTCAGATTCAGACTATGCTAGATGTTGTATTGACAGGAAAAGCACCTCAGGTAGCTGTCAAATCCTAGGAGGAAAATTGGTTGGATGGAGTGCTAAGAAGCAAAACTCTGTGGCAATGTCATCTGCTGAAGCAGAATATGTCGCTGCTACCAGCTGTTGTGCTCAGGTGCTCTGGATGAAAGTCAATTGGTTGACTATGAGATCTTATATGACAAAGTGCCAATCTTTTGTGACAACACCAGCGCAATTGCCATCTCCAACAATCCTGTTCTTCACTCTCGTACCAAACACATTGATAGCAAGTATCATTTTATCAGGGATCACATAATGAAGGGAGATATTGAGCTGCACTTTGTTCCCACATAGCTGCAACTAGCTGATATTTTCACAAAGCCTTTGGCTGAACCTTCATTCAACAGGCTAGTTGTTGAGCTAGGGATGCTCAATATCTCAAAGCCTGTAGCTTGATAATAAATGTGTTCATTAAATGTCTGATTCTTTATTAAATGTTTTTCACATGAAACTAGGTAGTTACTTTCCATGTAAATGCTAAAAAACATTCTCAATATTTAATCATTTATTTCGAATAACGAGGAGACAAATAGTTTTGAAAGGTCAAGGGACCCACATGTGCAGTCATTTTTCCACTTTGCATTAAATGCGGTTGAATAACTGTTTTCACATTTGAATATATATATTGTCTCACGTCTCTCCTCACCTACCACTATTCTCATTTCACAAATATCTCTCTCTCTCTAAACCATCCTCCATTTTCTCTCTTCTTCAACCTTGAATCCATGGCATTCCCAGTTCCCAAGGCAGCAAACGTCAACTTTGAACTTAACGAAAGCATTCTTGCATCAAACAACTCCATTGGATGGCTCAAGGCTCCAAATGAATCCTACTCAGATCTGGTAAACTTCATGAAAAATTGTGATGCAAGTGAAGCATTCACAAAATCCCCAACCACCTTCTACCAAGAATACCTTAGGGAATTCTGGTACTCTGCTGAAGTCGTTGATGACACCATTACCTTTAGCCTCTCTTGCAACGAACACCCCTTTGCATTCTCCTTAAAAGACTTTGCTAGTGTGGCTAGGTTAAGACATGGTGATGAATGCCTAAAGGTGATTGACAAAAAGGCTGTTAAGGACGCCCTGGCCACACTTAAACGCTTTCATGATGTGAACCCTGCTTTTACACCCGCTGAGGTCCTCTCTAAGTCTCCTCTGAAGATCAAGTATTTTTCCCCTATGTGGCGTGTCCTCTTCACCCACATAGTTAAATCCCTGGGAGGAATGCAGGGATCCCAAGATCAGATGTCCTTCAACCACCAATCTATTGCATATGGGCTGATCTAGGGAGCTGATGTGGATATAGGAAGTATTCTCTTCTCCAATCTAGTTGAACAGCTGAAAGGACGGAACCAAGTCAGGGAGAAGAACATATGCTACGTTCGCTTTCTATCTTTGATCTTCGAAATCCTGTTGGGTGACAGCTATCATAACTCTGCACTCACTTCTCTGAAGCCCTATCGCATCACTGGTGCCATCTACAAGGAAATTAGAGCTGAAGATGTCCCTGTCACCTCCCACATGATGAACATTGCTAACATACAACCCTCTGCTGAGAAGTCCTTGCTCACTTCATCAGAGAAGGTGATTACCTCTGGTGTGTCAGGCAAGTCTAAGTCTTTGACCTCTGGGCAGCACACCACGACGTCCAAGGCTTCAACTGGCCAACAACCTAAGAAGAAGAAAAACCTATCTTCTTCCCACACCAAAACTGTTGAAAAGGCCAGGGGAAAGGAGATTGTGAACCTCGACACCTCCTATGTTCCAGAGACTCATGTGGAATCAGAGACTTCGGCTGACCAACAACAAGGGTCTAGTGTCTCGATGTCAGCCGAGACAACAGGGAACCAGCCGAATTCTGCTGATATCGCACAGGTAATCAGTGTAAATTTTTAGAGGTCCACAAGCAGCCACTCTCAAATGTCTGTAGGTGAGATTGGTGAAGTTAGGGTAATCCTCGACCCATAGAAGTCTGTCTATGCACTTAGAACTCTTTAAGACTTCTGTACACCCTGTCTATGCACCAGGGAATGATTCATTTGCGTTTATAAAAGAACCCCGATGACCCTGCACCCTCTAGACAGTATTCAGGCAAACAACAACTTGAATACATATATGTCTCGACCTTGACCAGCTGTACCTCACACAGCCTCTTGGTTCCCTCAGAAAAAGAATCCCAAAAGTTTTACTTTTAGGGGAGTTGAATAATCATCCTCAGCTCTTCTAGGGACATCGTAATAAGACGATCTTAACCTTTATCTTTTTCACACTTAAAAGAATCCCAAAGGATTTATCATTTCAGGGGGAGCTGAATCATCACCTTCAGCTTTCCTAGGGACAACATAACAGGCGACCTTCACCCACATATCTTTCATCATTAAAAGAGTTCCAAAGGTTTCTTAACCTTTTTTTTGGGGGGGGGGGGGGGGCTGAATAATCACCCTCAACCTTCCTAGGGGCAGCGAATGACGATCCTTAACAACATATGTTTCACAATCAAAAGAGTCCCAAAGGTTTTAACCTTTTGGGGGGGGGCTGAATAATCACACTCAGCTTTCCTAGGGGTAGCGAATGGCGATCATTAACCATATACTTTTCACCCTTAAAAGAATCCAAAGGATTTATCCTTTAGAGTGGCTGAGTAATCACCCTCAGCCTCTCTGGAACAGCGAAATGGCGACCATTCCCCTTCCTTATTTCCCTGTTACTAATAAAAACAATTTGCAGGCTGATATTGTACAGCCAATCATAGAATCCTTGGAGCAACAAGACAAAGAAGCTGATACAATCATTCAGGATCAACCAAATGACGAAGAGCCCCTACTTGATATTGAAGAAGAAGTGCTTTCATAAGTTGATGATTTCTTTGAACCTGAATCAATGCCTGAGGACGAAATCCCTGAGGGGATGTTTGAGGAGGAGGAAGAAGAAGAAGAAGATGACCAACAATCTGTGTCTCCTCCCAAGGAAATAGTTGTGTCCACACCAGCTGATAATATCACTCCTCCTCCCAAGGAAGCTGTTGTTACTCCCACCTCTGCTACCTCCACCACAACAGTCTTCCAAAGACCTGCTTATGATCCAACTGCTGAATTCATTATGTTTGATCATCCTGCCCAAACCAACTTTGATCTTTTGCCAAGGGGGGATGATTATGCTCAACAAAGCCTGAACATCCATAATCTTCAGCCTGTTCATCATCAATCAAATATTGAACGCCTATCAAGAAAGCTGGATGTTATCAAGTCTGAGATGCATAATTTCACTATGACATTTCCAGGGATCATCAAGCAGGCGGTCAGGGATGCAGTCACTGAACCAATCAAGGATGGTGCTAGAAAAGGAGTATCTCAATGACTTAGTCATTTGTCCAAAAGAATCAAGGATGCCATTGTCACAGAGGTCCCTGCTCTCCTTCATGATCATGAGTTAACAATGCACAAAGAGTTTGAAGTTGTTCGTAGCAGGCAATATCGTCATACAAACTTCATCATTAATCGTGTTCAGCGCAACACAAATGGAAATTGCAACCTCCTGCTGAAGATTGCCAGAGCTTCAAGGACAAGGCAACGTGATATGGCTGCCTCTGTTGAACAAATTGCAAGGCACTTTCAGGCACGTTCATCCAAACGTCTGAAGAGACAGGCTGAACGTGAGGGGGAGAAGGAAAAGGTACTTAACCTTGAATCTGCCAAATAGGGCTCAACCTCTGCTGATAACACCATTTCTTCACCTGTCCCCCTCCAAGTCATCACACCTGTAATCATAACCGATGTTGTGGATGACACTAAGGGGGAGCAACAGAATAATGATGGAGTTGATTCATCAAAGTCCCTGACTTTGGTTAACACCAACGAGTCTGGGGATGATGGTGAACCAGCTGCCAAGAAGCTAAAGTTTACTGTTAGCTCCCTACCCAAGGCAATACAAACTCAAGCTCAGTCAGCGTTTATCAAAAGAGCTGAGGAGTTGAAAAACATGAGTATGGAATCCTCTGTCTCGAAGAAAGGAAAGGAGATAGTTTTGGTTGACACAGATACCAAACTAAAGAAGATAGCTGCGATGCTAGAGACAGGAGGATCCACCACAGACCTTTCCCAATTTTCAACCTTCACACCTTCCAATGAGAATCCCTTAACACCTGAAGAGATAGAGAAACAGGCTGAGGAATTCAAAAGGCTAAATGAAATCAAGAAAGCCAAGGATCTAAATGAGGCAACTCTGAGGAAGATGACTCCACCTGAAAGGGAGAAGCAGAGACAAAGGTTGAGGGAAATGGAAGCTAAACGCACATAGGCACTAAGAAAAGTTAAAGCTGATTATGATGCCTGCGTTAACAACAGGTATGCACCTGGCAAGATAACCAAGTTCAAATACACAATTCATAAGGCCACCAACACACCACAAATGATTTTGTGGAGAGAAAACCAACAGGGTAATATGAATGTATTTGAGGACTTCAGGTTAAAGCAACTTGGGTTATCTAAATGGTTTGAACTTGAAGCCGTGGCTGCCAAAAGAACTAGTCAGGCAAATTTCCTTTTGCTTAAAGCTCTTAAGGCTAAGTTCACCTGGATCAAAGAAACAGCAGCCAAACTCAAAATAGATCCCCCACCATAACTATTTGAACAAGAACCCCTAAAGTCTGGCAAGAAAAGAAGAAGAGTTTCTCAACTTGTTAAGGAAACCTTTGTCACAGATGATGTTCAAGTGGATGGAATGCACAGGGATTTGATACTGCCAAATGGAATCGTTGGTCCTGTTGATGGTCAGACCTACACAGAGCCTGAAAGAGGTATGGCCTTCATGAACAGAGCTTGCCAGTATGCATTCCAAAGAGAAGATGAGCTTGGCTTAGCATCAATAATTCAGCTGCTTTGTCTCAAGAAGGGACTCAAGATTAACTCAGAGTATTCCAAAGTTTTTGTACAAGCTTTACAGGCAGAATTGGATACTAGAACAGACATCGCTGAAGCTGAAGAAAAGATAAAAAATGATGACTATTGAAGAACTTCACAGCTCAATTTTACCTTCACATTTTATTTCACTTTTGTAATGTACTTGTAATTTTCTTTAAGTATGAATAAAATCATGAGGTATGTTTGTTTAGATCTGTTATGAGTAAGAAGAAGCTGTTATCTCACTTACCTTAACTTAGATAGATCTAGCCATATTTATGTTTAAATAGGGGGAGATTGTTGGGAATCTAAGTTTGTTAGATTCCCTGTATCATAGATTTAAACACAAATTAAGCTGTTAGATAGTCACTTGCCTGTGCCTAGGAGGCAGGCAAGCATCACAAGACTCACAGAGATCCAAGTCTCTGTGAGCAACCTCAGAGGAGTCCATGTCAGAGACATTGTCAAGGAAGTCGAAGATTACTTGAAGACATACTCATTGGCTGTGATGGATAACAACCAAGATGTATCAGGGACTCTGAGGGGTTGATGGTTAACAGGGGTGGCAATACCCTCTTAACACTCAACACACTTTGGACATGCCATTTGTGTGTACGAGACTATGAAGAAAAATGAAACTGTTTCAAGATTTGTTTCCTTAAAGCATTATGGCAGACTACCAAGAATAGAAGAGCATCTTGTGACAGATGTCTGAAAAGTGAATGTCTTGTGTAGTCACCATCAACTAGTACTTAGGTCAACCTCGTATCACTATAAATAGGATGTGTATCCAGCATTAATGTTTAATACTTTGAGAATATTCACACCATTAATGCTTAGAACTTATTGAATCAAACAGCTATGACTGTATCCGTAAGTTAGGGTTTTTAGTTATTCAAAGTGTGCACAACACATTGTCATCAAACGGTGTTATCCATAACACTTGTAATTCTTTATACAATAATAAGATTACGTTTGAAAAGTAATAACTTGTGTTGATCAGTTAAGTTTAGTGTTTCTAGCATTGATTAGGGACTTTCACAAAACTTTTAACAAAACCACTAATTAATCCTTAAACCTTAAATCGTAAATCTTATAATAAATAACACCGTAACTAGTGATTTTGCAAGTTTTGCACATAAATGATTGATTGTTCTGCATTGAAAACTGCATTTGTTATTATTATTATTATTTATTAATATTATTAAATTATATTAATATTATTATTAGGTTTTATAGTTATAATTACAGTTATAATTTTTTATAATTTATTTACTTTTATTTTTATTATTATTATATTTTAATTAATTTATTATATATATATATATATATATATATATATATATATATATATATATATATATATATATATATATATATATATATATATATTATTAATATTTTTTATTGTTATCATTATCTTTTATTAGTGTTATTTTTTAGAAAATACTTTAAATTACATTATGTTGTGATGCAATCAAACACAGTGACATAATACATCAATTACAGTTACAACTTTTTCAATTATAATTTGTTTAAATTACAATTTTTTTCGAAACATATCACTCGAGGTGAGCATTTTGAACTATCGAGTATCGACTAAACTGACCGTGTCAAACTAAACAAATTTCGATCTGGTTTTGGTCGATGATTATGATTTTCCTCATATTATCTCTCTTATAAAAAACCCCATTAATAAATACTTATATAGGAATGTATCATACTGGTGGATACAAAACCATTTCGATCTGGTCCGGTCTGGTCCGGTCCGGTCCGGTTCGATCCGGTTATAATCCAATAACCAAACCTCGGGTGTAAAATGCAAGGTTGTCAAGATCCCGATCTTGATCTTAGGATCTTACGATTTTACGATACTACCAACCATACAAACCAAAAACGATCCGGATCTTACGTAGGATATTTGCATGCTTAAGATCTTATAGGATCCCGATCTTGATCATAGGATCTTAGGATCTTCTACGATCCGATCTTATTTTTTCTCGAGCGAGAAACTAAAAAGCTACAAGTTTATAAGTTTTATTTTATATAATCTAAAAAACAACATGTAAATCTTTTTATACATTTAATAATCATAATTTAGGACCACATTTTTATGAAATATTCGTATAATTTTATGTTTACGATGTATACCAACTTGTAAATTTGTAAAATATTGCAAAGATTACTAATAAAATTACATTATAATAAGATCTTACGGTCTCGATCCTATTTTAGTATTGCAAATACGAAATCTTGTAAAATGTAAAACCTTGCTTTGTGTTTGGGGGGTTTATGCAACCACCATCACCAGCACCACCGGAAATAAAAGAGCGAGACTGTGTAATAATAGTCTCTTTGTTGTTGTTGTTATCATTCCATTCAACATAATAACGAAAGAAAGATGCATAAAAGATTATTAATATTATCATCAGGGTTTCTGAATTACAACAACACAAGAAGACTAATAATTTCTACGCTCTTAAACTCCCCAACAACAACTACAACTAGAAGTAAAAGTTTCTCTCGAGTTAGTCGTCTCGTTGATCAGTTTTCGGATGACGAATACGATTGCGATTTCGAAAACAATCCGGTCGGTACCTTCCTTCATTATGCTTCTACTCTTTTATTTTTATTAATTAATCATTCTATTGTATTGTATTGTATTGTTATAGGCATCATCCTCAGTCGCTAATATTGACGAGTGGAAATGGAAACTTACTATGCTTTTAAAAAACCAAACTGACAATGAGATTGTTTCTCGAGATAAACGTGACAAGCGCGACTTTGAACAAATCGCTTCCCTCGCTAAATCAATGTCCCTCTACTGTCAAATGTATGCTAGCAAAGTGGTTGTTGCTAGCAAGCTGCCTCTTCCTAATTACAGGCCTGATCTCGATGATAAGCGTCCCCAAAGGGAGGTAGTTATCCCTTTGAGCTTGCAAAGGAGAGTAGAAGGTCTGCTTCAGGACCATATTGACCGAATGCAATTGAAATCCGGAGATGTTGCCTCCACCACAGGTGAAGAAGACGAGCTTGTCAAGAGGACTGCTAATCCAGATCCTTTGGTTGACGGCTCTCTTATGGAAAAGGTTCTTCAACGCCGAAGTCTGCAAATGAGAAATATGCAACGAGCTTGGGAGGTACTACATTCTAACTACATTTTTTATGTGTTCAAGTTATTTCATTTTCTGAATGCTAGAGTTAGTGTTAGGACCCAAATGAACAAAATCACCTACATTCTAGAGGCAGATTTTTCTCAAATGACGCCCAAGTAGCTAAATTACCATAGATTGATGATCAAACCAAACATACTTATTGACTTCTGACAGTCTCTGTTGCGGAAGCGTGTTTCGTTATGGAAATAATATTGTTTGTTGCCTATTTTAATTATGGAATACCGTCATTGTCAATCATATATTGTTTGTTGCCTTTTGAGTGTTGAACAATAAGAAACTCAAGTCAGTTTATGTAATATTGTTGACCAGTTTATAAACAGAAAGATCTCGGCACACAATGATTTCTAAACACCACTAAGGTGACAGACCTTTGCTATCAACAAATAATATACTAAAAGGAGCAGTAGTAAGCACTAAGCATACTGGTGTGGATAGCTATCTTAATACCTCCGTCTTTAATAAACACCAACTACATAGAAGATCCTTTATTATATTTACCATTAAAAGGTCCCTGTCTAACATTATTAAAGCAGAACGAGCTTTTATGTCATTCATAATTGTATTCATGTGCATTAATGATTTATTTCGTTTCTTTTAACTTACATTGGTGTTCTTCTGCACTTGCCACTTTGGTTATTTCCTCCATACTTGTCAGTCTTCACTGTACTGTGAAGGGTTAACATTCGTACGAGTCTGGATATGTCAAAATCACGCAAAGTTTATATAATATAAACATCTAATAATTTCTTTATCGTTAACGCCCACAACTATTTGAGATTGAAGCAATATGGAAATGGTGAAGTTCATAATTCTCGCAGGTCAATTATGATGGCAACTTGTTCCTATGTATTGTTAAAATAAGTTACTGCATTAAGAGTCGCTAATGTACAAGTACACTCAGAAAATATTGAGTTTGTGGTCATTACCACTTTATTGTTGAGTTCTGTAGCTTATAGTCTTCTGCGTCGACTTTATTTCTAAAGGATTTGTCCGGTGTATCTGCAGGAATCACCAGAAGGCAAGAAGATGCTGCAGACACGTATGTCTCTGCCTGCATTCAGAGAGAAGGAAAGGCTGCTCCAAGCAATTGCTCAGAATCAGGTTCTCTTCAGGATCATTCTTTCTTGAAACTATATAATCTGCACATAAAAATTGTTTATCAGTTATTGAACAAGTGTCGGTTTTCTTTTTGGACTGGCAAGAGAGCATGCGTTTATGTATGCAAAATATATGATACTTGTTT
This sequence comes from Glebionis coronaria, assembly GCA_025667525.1. Taxonomy (NCBI): domain Eukaryota; kingdom Viridiplantae; phylum Streptophyta; class Magnoliopsida; order Asterales; family Asteraceae; genus Glebionis; species Glebionis coronaria. The sequence continues at coordinate 43,221,714 of CM046880.1, read as the reverse complement.
ATAGTATTACTTTGTAACGTAGGTGATTATCATTTCTGGGGAGACTGGATGTGGCAAGACCACTCAACTTCCACAATATATACTGGAGTCTGAGATAGAATCTGGCCGTGGTGCATTTTGTAATATACTGTGTACACAGCCTCGGAGAATATCTGCCATGGCTGTTGCAGAAAGAGTTTCTACTGAAAGAGGAGAGCCTCTTGGTGAATCAGTGAGTATTCTTCAATCCACTTAGTTTTTATGGCTAAAGCCATAGGTATCACTGTACCAATTTAGGCTTGACACTGGAGGTGGGCAGGTGGTAACATGTAGCGCTTGTGTAAAAGGTCAAAACGGGGTGTATCTAACATGTCAATGTTTAGTATGGGTCAAAATGGAAAAATCAGGTTAGGTTGACCCGCAACACCTTTCGCGCATCGTATTTTTTAGCTATTACAGAGCTAATTTTTTTTATTTTTTTTGAATAATAAGATTTTTGATAGAAGTGTCACCTAGTTTAACATGCTTATTTGGAGGTCGTATGTACTAGAATAGACTTTAAGCAACTTTCAGCTCGTTAGGGTAGAACACAACCCTAGTCGACCCTTTCACAAGTAAATGAATTACATGTGCCACCTATATTTGGGCTTAAACTCTTATATCTTGCAGAAAGACTTTCTATACTAGATCACCTACCCTATGTTTATATGAGCGATGATTCGTAACAGGTTGGCTACAAAGTTCGGTTAGAGGGGATGAAAGGAAAAAATACCCATCTGCTATTCTGTACAAGTGGAATTTTGCTTCGGAGGCTGCTGACTGACCACAACTTGCATGGTGTAACCCATGTATTTGTTGATGAAATTCATGAACGAGGCATGAATGAAGGTGCAATCTCTATTTTGTTTTCTCCATTATTTGAGCTTCTAGGATTGATTATTTTTTAACCAATATATATTGTTTGTTCTTATTTACAGATTTTCTATTGATTGTATTGAAGGAGCTCCTTCCGCGTCGAAGGGACCTTAGATTGATACTCATGAGTGCTACCCTGAATGCTGAGCTATTTTCTAATTATTTTGGAGGAGCACCAGTGATTCATATACCTGTGAGATCTTGTCTTATGTTGTTATGTTCAGTAGAGGTGTTAGCTTTATCGTGGTGACTAGTTGGCCTGGTCAACAGGTTGGGTAACACCATAACAGGTCAAAACAGGCCGGATTGGGTTTGGTTTACCTGAATATACTTACAAGAACTATTATCACTTAAATTTGTTTGAATAAATCATCTTCGAAGGTTTAAAATTTTTAAATGAATCTCCGTGTGAATATAGCCATTTGACCCGCTAGGTAACTAAGTTTCAAATTTGTCCCACCTGCCACCTAAGTTCTTAATTTGACGCAGTTGACACACTTATTACTAAGTTTTCAGTTTGGCCCATTTGACCCGTTGAGTAAGGTATAAACCAATCTACATATTTTTTGTGTCAATGGGTTAAAACTACGGACGCTTGCTCTTGAATTCTGCAATCTGGGGTGTCCTTTCTTATTCCAGTTTTATTACCATGGTCTTGGTGTTTATATGAAATTGTTGAGCTAGTTCATAAGGGTGCCGTTTCTCCAGGCATAGTCGCCAGACTCTAAAAAGTTCACCCCGAGCATATTGTTGCATTCCTAGTGAACTCAAATGTATCCAGTTCCTTCAGAAACATTTTTATTAATGATGCAAAAACTCATCTTGTTGCAGAACTTTTTCCTAACTGATTTTATGTGGCGCTTTCTGAATATAGGGCTTCACTCACCCTGTTAGGGAACATTTTTTAGAAGATGTACTGGAGATCACCGGATATAAGTTGACTCCTGGCAACGCAATTGATGATTATGGCCAAGATAAATTGTGGAAAACACAAAAGCAACTAGTTTCTCGCAAAAGGAAAAATAATATTACTGTTCTGGTTGAGGTATGCTCTGCTTGTGTAATATAGTCTCAATCCTAATATAAATTTTAACATTCAAACAACTTTGGAATTTGATCTGTGTATGTGGTTGCTCTTATTTTTCTTTTTCTCCCACTAACTATTTTTTTTTAAGTTAACTATCATCAGTAATCAGATTGATAACATTTTATTTGTCTTTATTCAACAGGATGCCTTGAGTCAATCAAGTTTCGAAAATTATAGTTCCAAGGTTCGTGATTCTCTGTCATGTTGGACACCAGAGAGTATCGGATTTAATCTTATTGAGGTAGTTTTATGCCATATTTGCCGTAAGGAAAGACCAGGTGCTGTTCTAGTGTTTATGACTGGGTGGGACGATATTAGTTGTTTGAAAAATCAACTTAAAGCCAATCCTTTGCTTGGAGATCCCAACAGGGTTCAACTGCTAACATGCCACGGCTCCATGGCAACATCTGAACAGGTACTACTCTGGTTATTTTACTTTTATAAATACTTTGTATCTCGACAGCTGTTGTGGAAAAACATTACATTTATTACAGAAATATGTAAGTCAGGATCCTTGTGTTACTTGCTAACTTTAAGCTGTTACATCTGTTACAATTTTGCAGAACAAAATATTTGAGAATCCGCCCCCAAATGTGCGTAAAATAGTACTCGCCACAAACATGGCAGAAGCAAGTATCACAATTAATGATGTGGTTTTTGTGGTTGACTGTGGAAAAGCTAAAGAGACTACTTATGATGCCCTGAATAACACTCCTTGTCTGCTACCCTCATGGATATCTCAAGCATCTGCTCGGCAAGTAAGCTACCTTTATATGATGAACTTCAGTTTTGATCTAGTGGATTACTGAAATTTTACTTAATATACCGCACGAGCAATTAACTTTATTGCTACGAACATATGAAAGAGGAAATCAATGATATTACCCATTATATAAGTTGTCATTGCATGACAAGGTAAACCAACTTTTGTCTGAATTGTATAACGAGTAACCATCTTTTAATATAAACCTATAAACTTTCAGAAATTTCAATTTTAAGGTAGTCTCCATTATCGGGTCAGAATGTTGATGCGGCTGATGACACATCAATAACTTTAAACCGTGTGAATTAACTTTAAATCTTGAATCGGATGAACTATTGATGTACTAAACACTATCGAATACAATAAACTGTTGCACTAATTCAATGAGAACAGCTCACCAGATTCAAACAATCACAGAGAACAGCTCTAGTGATGGTAATTCATTCTCAGTTATCACAAATGATCAAAGATACTAATTGTTGTGTATTTGTCCCCTTTTTTACTAATTCTAACTATTAAAAAAAGACACAAGTGGTCCATGAAATATCAATAAAGAGCTGCTGAGTTATTCTGCTAACATATGAGTCCTTCCGCTTAAACGGCCCCATAACACACTGTGAGGATTACCTTAGTATCATGATAAGTTTTTAGCGTATGAGGATGTCAGTGCTTGAAAACATAGATGGTTACCCAAAAACTATAATAACCCTAACTTGATTATCTATTTATGTAATAACCCTGCTTCTAAATGGTGCACAAGTTTTTGCATGAACTCTGTTGCAGTACTTATATATGCTTGCTTTTCTGTTAATTGTGTTTTAGAGAAAAGGTAGGGCTGGGCGTGTGCAACCAGGAGAATGCTACCACCTCTATCCTCGATGTGTTTATGAAGCTTTCTCGGAATATCAGTTACCTGAGCTTCTAAGAACTCCCCTTAATTCTCTGTGCTTGCAAATTAAGAGTTTGCAGGTAGGTAGAATTGGGGAATTCCTCTCAGCTGCTCTACAGCCACCAGAGCCATTGGCTGTAAGTACTAACTATTTTTAATCTCCCATCCCAATTGCCTCATCGATTACGTTTAGATCTGTATGTCAACTCATTACAATTTCAGGTCCAAAACGCGGTTGATTTTTTGACGAAGATCGGAGCGTTAGATGAGAATGAAAATCTTACACATCTTGGTTAGTTTTTATTTTGTCATTATGTTATACCACTTAACAATTTCTATCTGGCCTCAGTGTTTATTTTATCCTAAATATAGGTTATTATCTGTCGATGCTTCCAGTAGATCCCAAACTGGGGAAAATGCTGATAATGGGTGCTTTCTTCCGCTGTTTCGATCCTATTGTTACAATTGTTGCTGGGCTTAGTGTCAGAGATCCTTTTGTTTTGCCTCAAGATAGAAAGGACGTGAGTATGCTTCTTTAATTCGCAAGCACAGATTAAGTTTTGTAAACAGGTTCATTTTGCATCAAGTAAATGGATCTAAACAGGTTCATTTTGTATGATTGGGTTTGGTTCTCCCAATTGCTTTTTAATCCAAAGGATTTGTAAAAAATCAGTGTCTCTAGTATGATTACAAAACTTATATTTTTCTAGTTTTGCGAGGTATATGAAGTTTAAAATACACTTTTGAACGATGTTTGACCCCGCCTCCTTTTTAGATAATTTTGGATATTTTTAGTAGTATTATTTACCCTGTTGACAACCTAATATATTGATAAATGGGTCAAAATTTCAACCTTTATGACTATGCTTTAATACGTGATGATATTTTGTACATCTGTTGCAGCAAGCTAGTACAGCAAAATCTATGTTTTCGGCAAAATTTTACAGTGATCACATTGCTCTTATCCGTGCATATGAGGGATGGAAAACAGCTGTAAGTGAACAAACTGCCTATGAGTATTGCTGGAGGCATTATCTATCTGCTCAAACACTTCAAGCTATACATTCTCTTCGAAATCAATTTCACTACATCTTGCAAGATGCTCAATTGCTTGAGGCTGAAGCAGGGCTTAACAACAGATTAAGTCATAATCAACCATTGGTTAGAGCCATAATATGTGCAGGACTATTTCCTGGCGTTGCATCTGTAGTGGTATGCTTCTTTAGTTTACAATTTAATTGGTAGATGGGTCCATATTAGAGGTGATGATGTATGCACGGGTCAGAAAGGGGTTGGGGCTAGCGCAATTTTTTAGTAAAATTTAAAACAAGCCAGGTCTGGCTGGGTTTATATGCAAGCAGTTTTTGTCCTTTTTCTGTAATTAGATTTTTTCAAATGATTAATTAAAAAAAAATAAGATTACAACAACGTTCTATATGATTTAGGAGGTTTTTATACATTAAGAATAAATTTTTGGTGACTTATACCCCATTCCACCTGTTCTCATTTTAATTGAATTTTTTTACTTGACTCAGTTGACACATTTGAGGTTATATGCAACCCAAATCGACTTACTCATGAGTATATGAGTTGGAAGTGTCACCTCTATTTCATATGTTTGCATACATCAGTGATCAGTCTTTTTGTATATCTGCAGCACAGGGAGACATCGATGTCCTTCAAAACTATGGATGATGGCCAAGTTTTTCTTTATGGAGTAAGTCTTAAAGGGAGTGTTGATTTTTTTTTCCATAATCTCTCTTTAATATATGTACTAGCTCACTAGTATGATTATTTTGGCAATGCAATATTGTGTATTCCAGACTAGGCCTAACAGGTAAAAGGATAACTCGGTTAAATGGTTAGATCTATCATGTTAAAGTTCCCAAAAGATTGCTATCGTGCCAAAGAGTAAATTTGCCCTACGTCCTTGAATTAAATAAATTCTTTTTACTTTGTGAGCAATAAGCAAGGAATCTGTATCCTCAAAATTGGTTCTCACTATTTCTCACAAGTTACCTGAAATCTTGTCCTGTGTCTATTCTATCCATCCATTTCCCTCTCCCCCCTCGCACAAATACTCAACTGATCCCCTGCTTGTTAGTCAGTAATTACAGTCTCAATCATTTAGTAAGTGTAGTCGTGTACCATTGTTCTTTCTTCTCATTTGACATTTTTGTAAGAATAAAGTAATAGGTTTGGATACTGTGTTCTTCATTCTTTTGTATTTCTGGCTTGTGGTCATTATACAGTTTAGGCACTAAAGCTGTCAAGCTATCACAGAATCCCTCATGTTGTTCTGCTTCCCTAGTACATTTGTACATACTTCTGCTTGTTATCAGAGTTGGTTGTTAGAGTCTTCGAGACTAAATATATGCTTCACTGCTTCAGCTCATTGATATCAGAAGTTCTTTGTATACGAGAACATATGTTTCTTAGCGTCATTTATGTTTTGTGTTCTCATATCACGAGGCCCAGTATGCTTCTGCTCATTTATACAAACAATTATAAATTTAAAACTGTCCATCTAACGCTGTTAATTTAACACTTCCCAGAATTCTGTTAACGCGCAATACCAGACCATTCCATATCCGTGGCTAGTCTTCGGGGAAAAAGTAAAGGTCAACAGTGTATTCTTACGTGATACTACCGGTGTTTCTGATTCAACTTTAATCCTCTTTGGTGGTGGTCTAGGCAATGGCGCTTCGGTAATTTCAGCTATGCCAAAATATTATTAGCTGCTTGTTGTTGCACGTTCTAATATGTCTTTCCCTTTCGTAGCCTGGACACCTGAAAATGCTTCAAGGGTATATTGATTTCTTCATGGATCCTACTTTGGCCGAGACATATGTCAACCTAAAGCAGGAACTTGATAAGCTTTTGCAAAAGAAGGTCAGATCTCACTTTCACTTGAACAAATTAAAGGTAGAAAGATGGGTTCGTCAGACGGGTTGGGCTAAGCTGCAAACAACTTTCTATCATTTTTATCTTAAATTGTATAAATAGTTTAGATGCTATTATCACAAAAGTATATATCTGAATAATCTAATCTTTTGTAGGCAATTAGGAGCTCGTTATGCAGTTGTATTACTCTGGATGACCCCCAACCAGTTTGACTTATTTAAATCATCTAGGATATTCTATTTGACCAGTTAGAAATGTAGCATTGACCCAAACTTAGCAATTATAAGTAAACGGACTGAAATTGGGACATTTAGAAAGAATGTATTTGTTTTTTCATTGATTTGTCATCTTGCAGCTTAAAGATCCCAGCCTTGACATCCACAAAGAAGGCAAATATCTCATGCTTGCTGTTCAAGAGATCGTGTCCGGAGATCAATGTGAAGGCAGATTTGTATTTGGTCGCGAAAACAAAAAGCCAAAAGAGTTACCCGACAATGATAGTTTCACGAGGGATGGAGCCAACCCAAAAAGCTTGCTGCAAACGCTGCTGATGAGGGCAGGGCACACTCCTCCAAAATACAAAACAAAGCATCTAAAAACAAATGAATTTAGGGCATTAGTAGAATTTAAAGGAATGCAGTTTGTGGGAAAACCAAAGAGAAACAAACAGCTTGCAGAGAGAGATGCTGCAGTTGAGGCGTTGGCTTGGTTAACTCACACGTCTGGTTCAAAGAAAGAAGATGATACGTCTCCCCTTGATCTAACTGACAATATGCTTAAGCTTCTTAGTAAGCGAAGAAAACCAAACTCACGATCTGGTAGAGGGTGAAATAGTCTTTTTTGAAAGGATGCAAAATGTACAAAAATGAGATGAGGAAACATCAGATTTTGGGGGCCGTGGTGTGCGAGAACGCGATTGGCGTCACCAGCCTAGGCCCCTATGAGAACTTCATCGAGTGCGACACCTCCAATGGTAATGGTGGGTCTGGCTTTTTGAACAAGGGTATGCTCAATTTACACGGCATAAATTTCCCAAGACAAATGCTAGCGTATCCTAAACCCATTCTAATTCAAACCATTCTCTATGGCAGAGAAGGAGCTTGTTAGTTAAGTTGATTCATCAGAAATTTAGCTAGCTTAGTAAAAAGGAAAAAAGAAACAGTTTGTAATATGTAAATCTGTAGACAATGGAATATTTTTAATACAAATTCATTTTGCCAATGGTGAACTATCAATTTATTTCATCTTTTTATTGATTAGTGCTAAAAGGAAAAATATGGTGGAAATCTCCCACTCGATAGCAACAATTTGCAATCATTAATTTCAATTCAAAAGGTTAACACCAAAATAGTTTGAGAAAATGTCAAAAATTACCACTTTTAAAACCATACTTTAAAACGCAAAAATTCCTAAATACCCACAAAATCCGCAACGTTTGACCTTTTTCAAAGTCAAATCTCGTGATTTTTCGATTTCTTTAAAAAAAACTTTGCGATTTTATGATTTTACGATTTTGCTAATTAAAAACCTTAGCATTACCTCACAAATTTTCCATTTTTTTAAACCTTGCGATTTTATGATGTTTAGATTTTGTTGGTTTTGTTGTTTTTTTCTGTTTCGCTAATTAAAAAACCTTAGCACAAAGCTCAATTCACCGTCCAGTTTTTCCAATGCACCTCTTTGACACACACGTGTTTTTACGGTTCGTTTGAAAGATTTTATGAAAATTTTGATGTTTAGCGAAAAGAGCTAAAATCAACAAGATACAATAAATAGACACCAACAACCTACTGAAATCGAGGAGGTTCATATAGGTAGCAAATCCGTCCATAAATGAAGAATTATACATGATTCTTTTGTTGCATTTGATAAGTTTGATTGTTTATAATGAATATGGTATGTGTTTTGTAATAGAATCATGCATGATTCGTATAAAAAGCAATAGTAAATAATTCTTGTAGAATCATATATGGTAGTATAGTAGAAATCATATCTAATTCATATGCAATCATACATGATTCTTTAAGAATCATACATGATTCTTTAAGAATTATTTATGGTATAAACAAATCATGCATGATTCTACCATAATTATCTATATGATTTTTGTAGAATCATGCATGATTCACGTAGAATCATGCATGATTCAACATGAATCATGCATAATTCAGGTAGGATCATGCATGATTCAAGATAAAATCATCATTAGTAAATAACTTAACACTTAGTCAATTGTTCTTCTGTAACAGCTCTTATTAACACACCAAGATCAAATTTATACATTCATAGTGAGACGCATGGAGGATCGGTATTTTGGGACCAAATGTTTCGGAAGAGTTCTTACATTTGGAGGGAAAAAGTTTTAATACAATAGAGGAATGTATTGAGTTTTATAGCTTATATGCTGGAAAAATCAGGGTTTAAAGTTAAAAAGTCCACACAAACATGAAATATAAGTGGTTGTATTAAATCAAAATACATTATATGTGATCGGCAAAGGGTTCTAAAAGACATAAATGTTAACACCTTGGAGACGGGAAACAGTGAAAAGCAAACTATGAATACAAGACATCGCATAACAGGTTGCAAGGCACTAATAATGGTTAACTTGGATTATGTTGAGAGAAAGTATGTAGTAACTAAATCTGTTGCTAAACACAACCATCAAATGCTTCTAAAAGAGTATAAGCATCTAACAAAGAAACAAAGAAGAATGACTCAAGCTGAAAGAGTGTTTGTTGTGATAGCTTCAACAATGAAACTTGATGCAACCAAGACACATACCTTGTATTCTAGTATCAAAGGAGGTACTGAGTATGTTCATGGAACTAGTGATGATTTTAAGAATCAGATAAGGGATGTTAATGCATATATAGGAGAAAGCGATGCACAGATGCTTAAGATGGAAAACATGAAGAAGTTTGTTCCAGGCTTTACGTTTCAGTATATAGTTGAAAATAACGAATTAGTTGCTATGTTTTGGGCAAACGAAGTTGATAAATGCAACTACGAGGAGTTTGGAGATATTATATCTTTTAATGATACGTTCTGAACTAACAAGTAAATTGTTATATAAAAAATATATCCTGTCTTTCTGCATAATTTGTTCTCTAATTCTACTAGAATCATCTATGATTCTTCTAGAAATCATATATGATTCTACTAGAATCATGCATGATGATTCTAGTAGAATCATGTATGATTCTATATAATCATGCATAATTCTTACTAGAAACATTTATGATTCTTACTAGAATCATGTATGATTTCTTAGTAAGTTTTATAAAAATATATTCCGTCTCTTTTGCATAATCTGTTATTTATTTTACAATCATACATGATTTTTCGGTACGATATGGCTTTTGTTCATTCACTCGGATAGATAATCACATAAAGTGCATGAATGTCGGATCATGATTGCTATTAAGAGAGGGCAGAAAAGCTTATACATGGCTTCTAACGTCGTTCATGTCTGCTCACATAAAACAACTGACAATGATTATAACATATCAGGATGAGGCAATGAAAAGAACAATTGAAGCCGTTCTGAAAGAATCTAAGCACAGATTATGCATGTGGCATATCATGCAAAAAATCCCATCAAAGGTATTGCCATTTTCATAACCTACTTGAAAAAATTGTATTTATTTCTAGAATCATGTATCATTTTTTTAAAAATCATGCATGATTCTTATGGAACAGACATGATTCTTATAAAAACAAAATTAATCTGTTATGATTTACTTGCAGTATCACATGATTCACTTTTTATTCGTCTATAGATATGTGAATAAATTTAGGATAAAATTGATTTCAAAGAACGTTTCAACAAATTGGTGTGGAATATGTTTATAGAGCTAATAGAGTTTGAAGAAAGATGGTCAAAACTTATTAAAGACTTTGGGTTGGAAAACACAAGTGGATGACACAGATGTATGACCTTCGAGAAATGTGGTTACCATCTTATTTTATTACCCCATATATGTTTAGTTTAATGAGAACTACTTCAAGATCAGAGAGTTAAAACACATTTTTAAAGGTTTCACAAATCACGGGTCAACATTAATCAATTTCATGATGTGCTATGAATCAGCAATTGAAAGGCAAAGGCATAGACAAGAAGTGCTAGAATTTAAAACTTTTGACGCAACCCCAAGATATCTTACAAAGTTAGAAATCGAAAAACATGCGGCTAAAGTTTATACAAGGACGCTATATGTGCTTGTTCAAAAGAAAAATGTTAGAATCGATTTGGTCTTGTCAAATACAAAAGTTAAAACGGAAGAAGGAGTTGAGATAGTTAAAGTTAGAGACACAAGGGCGGGTGCTTTTAAGACACTCTACACAGAAGAAGGAAAAGAGATGGTTGTGTAGAAAGAAGACAAAGTAGCAGACTACAAGGTTAGTGAATCTCTTATTAACATGACTCATATAGAATCATGCATGGTTCGTATAGAATCATGCATGGTTCATACAGAATCATGCATGATTCATATAAAATCATGCACGAGTCATATAGAATCATGCATGATTCTTTAAAAACCATGCATGATTCTTTAAAAATCTTGCATGATTCATTAAGAATCATGAATAGAATCATGTATGATTCATTAAGAATCATGCATGATTCCATTACAATCATACATGATTTAGTAAAAGTCATATATGATTAGTACAATTCAATATGCGACAGAGGATGTGAAGCCTTATCATGTTTGAATTGAGCTGAAATTGCATCTGAAAAGATTTTCATTGTGCTTCTATATTAATACTATTTTTAATAATACCTTATGTATGTTTATAAGAAAAAAAAACAGGATTCGACAAAAAAACATATATGATTTTCAAGAACCATGCACGATTCTTGAAAATCATGCATGACAGATTAACTTTACACACCTCATCATTGTTCAACAATACAACCCAACAATCAATAACGTTGACATCTATCCATAATCCAGATGCCACTGTCTCCACACTCAAACGTAAAGATGATAGCTAATAACCCGAATGAGTTTGAAAAATAGTTTCACCATAATTAGAAAGAAAATAAAATTATAACACGTCATTTTACACCTTAGTTTTACTACAATCGAAAGAAAAAAATGAAAGAAAACTTACCACTTATCGCCTTGCATGGCGAACAAACTATTTCTGAGAACAAACTCAACCCTCTCTAGATTAGGAATAACTTGAGTTTTCTTATTCATATAAGGAGAAGATAACACACAAGATGGCTCTACAACAATTTTCTGGGGAGATGAACGAGTAGAAAATCGTTGAGGCGTCACGATAGGCGTAACATTAGGTTGATTTAATGCCTCAGGCTACAAAAAAAATCTTCCTGCAAAAGTTCAAAAAATTAATTAAACAAAAAAATATACAATTCATGGGAAAAAGTTAACAAACTACATCATAATATGCATCTACAATGATATCAATCACCTTTCCAACCCAATGAATGTAATAACCCGAACTTTACAATCAACATTTAGATTGAGATCTAATCTTATTCCTAGTAGTCGAATCAATATTTATTACCTGACCTTTATTTGTCATGTTCGTTCTAAGAATAATATTTAATTCTCGGCTAACCGGCAAGATTAAGGCTTTAACGTATCGAGTACGTATGAATTATTTTTTTATTGGCAAGTTTATGTCCGTCATCGACCGTAAATATTCTCATTATGACATAGAAATATTTTTTATTCTCGTCATTTTAATTTATCGTTTTACGAGCATTTTTCATAATTTGTTTTAAGCCTTTAGGCGTCATACGTTTACGTGACGCATTAATATTTATTAAATTATAAGCCCTCGTTTATTTATTGAAATATTAATGTACTTCAAATGTCGACGTTTTTATTTTATATTGAGCGTTTATTTTTCATGTTTTACGCGTATCTTTCAAATTGCATAACCTTTAAAATATCGGGTTTCGATAATACCCGCTTTAACAAATTGTGAGGCAAAAATTATATTAATCTCACCTCACTTTTCTCTTGTCACGCCACATGCACACAAGGAACTTCCAATGTAAGTTTTGTGGGACACGTGGTAGTATACCTTTGCATGTATGAAGTGATAATCTTACATGTTTTCATTTCTTGATGATATTAACACACATACTATCTTTTCCTTATTTTTTTGTCGTCCTAACATCAGCTTCTATAACATCATTTCCTTTAAATTCATTAGCTAATTCTTGAGTACATATTTGAGTTATTGTGTACTATACATACTCTTAATTCATTTCATCTCAAAATCATCATCATCATCAAGATATTTAGAACCTTTAAAGCTGAGTTAAAAATAGACCTTCTATGGGTTTTTAACTTTGAGTAAAGATCATGTGATTGGTAAAACTATGGGTTTGAGCCAAAGGGCTTTGAGATTGCCTTGTTGGTATGATGATTTCTTCAAACTTATTTGTAAGGATCATTTGATTACTTTCTTGTAATCTTTAATTTATATATTATTTTTACAATCATGAATTTGTTATTTTGCTACTGAATATGGTGATATAATAGTTTATTAGGAAGTTTGGACATTTTATATATGGTTTGTGATATGAAAAGCAAATTTAAACAAGCCCTTTATGATGGATGTAGTTGATTGATTTTGACCAGCAGCAAAAACGTGGGTATTACAGAATACCTATAAGTTATGGACATTAAATAGACCTACAGGAAGATAGATATATGTTTTGTGGTGATTTGGCCGGGTGGCCCGTCTCATGACGATACCCGATGATTTAGATATGGTCGAAACGATAAAAAGTGTCGAATCTGAACATGCTGTGTAAACGGACTGAAAACTTCAAATATTTGTATACTGACCCCTAAATATGTAAAACTAAAAGTTGTAGATAAACATATGTAGGACACACGAATCGGATAGTTTTCTGCGGATAAACGGTTTGGAAATGGCGGGCAAAACGGTGGAACTGAAGTTGGCTGCGAAAAACAGCCAACTCTTCTAAGTGATAGAATAGATAATTAAGCTGTGATAAGTATAAGGTATGGGTAATTGTACTTATAACAAGTAAATTATATAATTTTTTAATGATTTTGGTAAAAACAACACACTTAGATCATTTACGATTTAAGAAATGTGATCTATTTAACGAGACAAGTCAGGAAAATTGTAAGAATTGGGCTATATTTAATTAACGTAAATGTGATGATTTTTATAAAAACAAAAGTGCTAGGATCCACTTTTTGGGAAATATAAACTCATTCATATATTTATAATTATAATACCCGAGACCCGACGAGCATGAAATATTAAGTGGACATCATTTTAGGACGTTTTAGAACCCGTAATGCATATAAAGTGAACTTGGGTCATAAAAACCCAACATAGACTTATAATGGCTATTGAGCCATTATTGGACCTGAGATTGATAATCTATTTGGAGATCAATACTGAATTTGAAATGGACTTAGGTTATATAAATGTGTAATGGGCCACTAATAGGCTAGAATGTGCTTAATTGTCAAAATGAGAAAGTATATAGTAAATTGTATCAAAGGTTCTATAAAAAGTTTTATAAAACTTATACAATGTCCAAACTTACTAAATTGAACTATTTACATATATGTATGACTTATGTATAGTGTCGAACCTAAGACGCGTCTCGTTTTATAGGTCTCGTTCGATCATATGTCGACTGTTGGGCATCTCGTTCTCGATTTGTGAGCGATTGTTATCTCGTGAAGTCATGTATTGACTATTGGATGTTTGTTCCTCGATAAACGTGTGATAGCTATATCAGATGAGTCTATAGTCTTGCTTTTATATTATCTTGTAAATGATTTTTAACCCACGAGGGAATACATGCTGTTTTATAAAATGAACACAAGTTGTTTTCGGTATGCTGGACCCGAATATGATGATAAATGCCTAAGTACCATTGTCTTATGAAGTCCCTGAATTTCATGAACTGTTAATTACCTTGCGAGGTAAACGCTAATACATTTGATAGATCTATTTGGGTTGACAGCCTTATCCTAGGGTATGTATCCTTGTGATCACCTGAAAGGGATATAATGTATAAGAGGTCGCTGGTATATGACAATATTACCTGTTGTAGGGGCGCCGTAAGTGACTCGGTTTGACGTGTTGGTTAACGTTCAGTTGCATGAGCTTAAGGCATTTATCGATATATATATATGACTTGTCTGTGTGACAAGCTTGAGATGATTAAAATGCTTGTGTTCAAATGATGATTTGCAAAACCTATAGACTTGCTCAATCGTTGTGTTGATGATTTTAAGCATGTATTTCAGGTAATCAAGATGGATAGCAACGGAGCATGCGAGGAGGGAGTTGGTGCTTACTTGTCTAAAACTTTGTTTAATTTTCCATCCTTTGAAATGAATAAAATGTTTTTAAGCTTTTGTTGAATTTATTGTGATTGGTAACGGTTTTTGGGACTAAACGCTACTCTGATTTTATATATTGGGATTGGAAACTTTTAGACAAGGTTGTATATTATTTTAACGTCTCTTTTGAGGTCGTTGTCTATGATTGTGTGTGATGTGCTATGAGTAGTGCACCAAAGTGGTATTCCGCTGCGTGGTAATTTGGGGGTGTTACAAAAATGGTAATCAGAGCCACAAGTTATAGAGAACTAGGTCGATTTTGAAAAACCTAAACTATAACTTTGGTGTGTTTTAAAAAGTTTTAAGCACGCAACTACTCCGTATGGCTCCGGTAAGGCTATTCTTGCATTACTTTATGATTGATCGTGATTATGTGAACCTATGTGTATGTAGGAATGGTAATATGTATATGTATGAATATACTGTGGTATTTAAAGGCATTGCGCGAGAAACAATGGTCTTTGAATGATTGTCGTACATTTAATAATATGGTTTTTTATCGGATTTGGCCTCACCGCGAATCACCGATCTTGATGATTATGTATTATCTGAATACGAGTATGAAACTCATTTGATACTTTGAGTATGTATATATTGTTTCGTAATCTATCGCATATCGACTTGTTTAAGTTCGATTGTTATCATCGTATCGTGATGTGCCCTTTTTGGACATCTCCTTTCGAAACGTAGTTGACTTATCTGATATTCTTGTTCCGAGTACTTTTTATGATTTTGAAGTATCAATTATTCGAGGCGACATCTTCTATGTAATGCGACGTGTGATTTGATTATATATGACTACGTTTTATTTACGAAAAGGAGGATGCCAATGTTGGACTTAAGATATATATATATATATATATCCTAATCAAATATATATAGTTTGAATATAACAAAGATATGCTCGTAGTAGTCATTCGGTTGAGTGACTTAATACCTTGTATCTAAATGGAATGGGACATTTAGATATAGAGATTTTAACTCGCCCAACTATGTGTCGTTTAAGGTTGTCTTATTTAAATGGATTGGGACATTTGAATAAGAAAATTTTAAACCACTAGACCTTAGATTGTCGTGTTTTCCTTATTCAAATGGAATGGGACGTTTGAATACAGAAATCATGATGTAAGTTTATTAACACCTTGTACTTACTATGTTATGTAATTTGGATTTGATATCGTGTTGAGAGGTAGTAATACTTGAGTAGGATGACTTATAATCGTCTTGTTGAAATGAATTGGGACGCCTTTTCATTTGAACAAGAAAGTTATAAGTTCCTGAACCGTAAATTTATAAATACTTGTATACATGGAAAGGGACGCCTTTTGATGTAGACAAGGAGTTATAAATGAGTGGGCCCAAGTATGTCTGGCTCGATTTGTGAGTGCTTGGTGTGCGTACGTCTTCCTTCAAATCGTGTTTCGTTGGTATAAATCGTTCAGTGTCGTCGTCATTATGATGATCGTCGGTTATAAACTATGCACGAGTAACCTGTTGGACTTCTCCTTCGAGTTATGTATTATTCTTTCCTTATAAGGATTGAAGTTACATTCAAACCGTTCAATTGTGCCTGTTATGTATACTCATTGCTTTGACTTTTATTCAGCCAACCTTCATTAGAAACCTCGGTGATGACTTGTCTATTCCTCACATCTTTGCCATTAAACCAAAGACTATTGAGACAAATTAAGCGCCGGGACGTCGCTTCCTAAAGGGTTAGATGATGTAATAACCCGAACTTTAAAATCAACATTTAGATTGAGATCTAATCTTATTCCTAGTAGTCGAATCAATATTTATTACCTGACCTTTATTTGTCATGTTCGTTCTAAGAATAATATTTAATTCTCGGCTAACCGGCAAGATTAAGGCTTTAACGTATCGAGTACGTATGAATTATTTTTTTATTGGCAAGTTTATGTCCGTCATCGACCGTAAATATTCTCATTATGACATAGAAATATTTTTTATTCTCGTCATTTTAATTTATCGTTTTACGAGCATTTTTCATAATTTGTTTTAAGCCTTTAGGCGTCATACGTTTACGTGACGCATTAATATTTATTAAATTATAAGCCCTCGTTTATTTATTGAAATATTAATGTACTCCAAATGTCGACGTTTTTATTTTATATTGAGCGTTTATTTTTCATGTTTTACGCGTATCTTTCAAATTGCATAACCTTTAAAATATCGGATTTCGATAATACCCGCTTTAACAAATTGTGAGGCAAAAATTATATTAATCTCACCTCACTTTTCTCTTGTCACGCCACATGCACACAAGGAACTTCCAATGTAAGTTTTGTGAGACACGTGGTAGTATACCTTTGCATGTATGAAGTGATAATCTTACATGTTTTCATTTCTTGATGATATAAACACACATACTATCTTTTCCTTATTTTTTTGTCGTCCTAACATCAGCTTCTATAACATCATTTCCTTTAAATTCATTAGCTAATTCTTGAGTACATATTTGAGTTATTGTGTACTATACATACTCTTAATTCATTTTATCTCAAAATCATCATCATCATCAAGATATTTAGAACCTTTAAAGCTGAGTTAAAAATAGACCTTCTATGGGTTTTTAACTTTGAGTAAAGATCATGTGATTGGTAAAATTATGGGTTTGAGCCAAAGAGCTTTGAGATTGCCTTGTTGGTATGATGATTTCTTCAAACTTATTTGTAAGGATCATTTGATTACTTTATTGTAATCTTTAATTTATATATTATTTTTATAATCATGAATTTGTTATTTGCTACTGAATATGGTGATATAATAGTTTATTAGGAAGTTTGGACATTTTATATATGGTTTGTGATATGAAAAGCAAATTTAAACAAGCCCTTTATGATGGATGTAGTTGATTGATTTTGACCAGCAGCAAAAACGTGGGTATTACAGAATATCTATAAGTTATGGACATTAAATAGACATACAGGAAGATAGATATATGTTTTGTGGTGATTTGGCCGGGTGGCCCGTCTCATGACGATACCCGATGATTTAGATATGGTCGAAACGATAAAAAGTGTCGAATCTGAACATGCTGTATAAACGGACTGAAAACTTCAAATATTTGTATACTGACCCCTAAATATGTAAAACTAAAAGTTGTAGATAAACATATGTAGGACACACACGAATCGGATAGTTTTCTGTGGATAAACGGTTTGGAAATGACGGGCAAAACGGTGGAACTGAAGTTGGCTGCAAAAAACAGCCAACTCTTCTAAGTGATATAATAGATAATTAAGCTGTGATAAGTATAAGGTATGGGTAATTGTACTTATAACAAGTAAATTATATAATTTTTAATAATTTTGGTAAAAACAACACACTTAGATCATTTACGATTTAAGAAATGTGATCTATTTAACGAGACAAGTCAGGAAAATTGTAAGAATTGGGCTATATTTAATTAACGTAAATGTGATGATTTTTATAAAAACAAAAGTGCTAGGATCCACTTTTTGGGAAATATAAACTCATTTATATATTTATAATTATAATACCCGAGACCCGACGAGCATGAAATATTAAGTGGACATCATTTTCGGACGTTTTAGAACCCGTAATGCATATAAAGTGAACTTGGGTCATAAAAACCCAACATAGACTTATAATGGCTATTGAGCCATTATTGGACCTGAGATTGATAATCTAGTTGGTGATCAATACTGAATTTGAAATGGACTTAGGTTATATGAATGTGTAATGGGCCACTAATAGGCTAGAATGGGCTTAATTGTCAAAATGAGAAAGTATATAGTAAATTGTATCAAAGGTTCTATAAAAAGTTTTATAAAACTTATACAATGTCCAAACTTGTAAACTCCCGTATAAAAGTTCACTACTTAAATTAAATGTTATTATGATTTTATGAGTTCACAATTTGAAAATTTTACTTGAAATAGAAAAGTTCGGATTTTTGTGAGTCCGGTACCAGAAGTCGCTTGTTATCGATCGAGAAGCCCTAAAATTTCTATTTTTAGCCTCGAGAGCTTTAATATTTTATTTTTTATAATTTTCAAACTCCTCCTATGTATTTGCCGAAATCGAGTCTAAAAATCATGTTTCTACTTAATTTATCATGTCGGACTAGCAATTGGGCCTAAAAACTACCAAAATATCCAATTCACGAAGACAAGGCCGACCCACCTTGCCTTTATCCCTTTTCCGGTCATAAGCTAAAACCAACGCACCCCTTTTTGTTTTTTTTTATCAAAATCATTAGTTACCAAATATATAATCCATTCCTTTTACTTTCAAAACATATAAGTACCATGTATTCATGAAAATCAAACTGACACCTTATTTCTCTCTTCTTGCGTCAGACTCCACCAAATCCACCATCTCCACTCTTCAAAAATCCCATCCAAACCCTTAAACACCATCTCTAATCATTCCTATGTCATCCTAATACTTAAACCCCAACTAAAAACACCATGCATAAGATTTCTTGAATATTGATTTTCTAGGATTGTATCAAATTCGAGTTCAAGAAGAAGTTATAAAGGTTTATTAGGAATATTGGGTACAAGGTTTGAAGAACAAAATTCAAGTTAGGGTTTGTTTGGTGTGTGTGTTGATTCGGCAGGTCTAGGGTCTATGGGAGAGGGTTTTTGTTCAATCTTGATCATCCATTATTATTGCTTTGTAAGCCTCTTGATTTCTTCCTTTTTGATTGTTAATTTATTTTGTTTTGCATTTGCTTGATTTTCACTCTTTACAAGTATGCATGTTCATGGATCTTATGATCTTTGGTTTTATCTATAAAATTTTGATGTTATGAAGTATGGGATATGTTTAGGAGATGTGTAGAGGCATTGTATGATGATTGATTATGTATTGGATGAGTTTAGAATAGGTTTGGAAGAGTTTCTAGTGGACTGCTTTTAGATCAGTAGCAAAACGTAGGTTTTACTCCCACTTAATGACTTATGGTCTGTCAATAAAATGTGTGATGGGTTAGATATGTGTCTTGACAAGCTGGGAGAGTCGGATGCTCAATCGAATCCTCCGGATGAGAAAGTTATGGTCCAATTACGAAAACTAATCGAAACTGGATAGTTGTTTGTAAAACTTGATAAACTCTTGGTTAAAACTTTAAAAAGGGATAAAGGAAAGTTTAGGTATGTAGTTAGCTCATAGAACTATCAATCCCAACTGGACTCACCTAAAAAGCTATCACGGATTGTAATTTATAGCCGTTTTACGGACTAGGTACTGTTCTGGACAGTTGGTATAAATGCATCAAAAGCTCCAGGTGTTTGGACTAAAATTGGTGATGTTAAGGTTTGGTATAGTAGGGCACATCATATGGAAGGTTTTCCAATTGGCCTCAACTTAATGGCTATTATACATTAAGATTTATGACCATTTTACCAAGGCGGCCAAATTTGAAACATAGAAATTAGGACTGTTTTGGAACAGCAGCTAGAACAGGCCATACCTCTTAATTTTTGCACATGGACCTGCAATGTTTTTACCTACTTGGGTAGCTACAGGTCTTGGGTATATTGGCGAGTTGGCGGCTCAACCATCTTGTCCGGATGAGCGAGTTATGGACTTTTTACCAAGGCAGTCAAATCTGTAACATAGGTTAGAAATATATGTTAATCGCTGGGTTAAAACACTTCAATGGTAGAATCTATAACTTTTAACAGTAGAATACATCATAGGTGAACCAATCCTTTTTGAGTGGCATCAAAATCTACTATGGTTTAGGATTTATAGACAAAATGGTGAAGTTGAATTAACGTTACGGTAATTTTGAAAATATAGGCAGTCACTAAAATCACATTTCCCGTTAATTGGAAAACAATAAAAAGTTCTAATTGCCTATTCTGAAAACCTGAGACATAGGGCTTTCCAATGGTGAATACCTCATGTCTACAGCTATTATAGATATATGGATATGAATAAAACACGACAGCTTAAAACAGCAATTCCATTCCAGCCACTAGTTTTAAGTGAACGGAGTCTTAAAGTGTAACGACAAGACTAGTATAAATCATTTAAACTTAGTAGACTATAAATATATTGTGACATCAGTAGTTAAGTCAAATAACAAGCACAATCCATTAGAGTTAAGTTAGTGCAATGCCGCGCATATCCTTGTAGCATATCCTATAATCATATTACATGTAACATTTTTCTGAAATCTATTTCTATATGTTTCTAAGTCACGTCCTGTTTATATAGGTCGTTGTTGATTATTTCGCAAGTGTTGGTGATTCCTCTTTTTGTTTATTCAGCTCTTGATCCACGTCACTCTAGTTGACTTACGGTGAGTTCATAGCCTCGCTTTTCAAATATTTTTCTTGCACCCCGCGAGGGAGATACATGCTAGTTTTCTAAATCGAACACAAGTAGGTTTTCTTGTATGCTTAGACCCGAACATATATGATTTCTTGCTTGAGTAGCTACACGCCAAAAGACCTCAATCGTGAACCGTTAACTACCTATGGTGGGTAGCCGCTTCTACAATTAATGGTGCACTATGGGTTTACCAGCCCGATCCGGTTTGGGTCATATTGTCTCCGTTGTGAGCGGTCCTAGTATGGATATATTGTAGCGAGAATGTTTTAGGGTACATGACGTGGTACTCATGTCTGGGGGCAATTGTTGGTTATACGGTTGATTATACTATGTTGTGTATGTGATATGGGATCGGTGTCACGAGCTCAATGCAATGGCTGATTATTAGCTTGTCTGACCACAAGCCTAGCCTATATGATAATGATCGATATTATACTTGTGTTCAAATTGTTGTTATACATAAACCTATGGATTCACTCGACTTTATGTTGATTTTTTAAGCATGTTTATCTCAGGTAATTGAAGATCGGAAGCTTGGAGGCAAAATAAAAGAGGATTTGCGCTAAAATTTTTTCAATTTATATTACAATTCCATTCCTTTGAAAAACCAAGCCTTAGATGTAATAGTAAAACTTATGCATCTTTTGGTAACGATTATATGGGACTACGCCTTTAAAACTCTAAATTGGGAATGGAATACAAAACGTCTCTTTTTGAGTCATTCTTTATATTCTTGTGACTATTGTGCTATGAATTAATACCCAAATAGTTGGTTCCGCTGCATACAAATTTGGGGGTGTTAAAGATTGGTATCAAGAGCCGTAAGTTATAGAGAACTAGGTCATTTACAAAACATAAACTATAACTTGATTTTTTTCTCAAATTTTCTTAGCGCGCAAAGCCTCTCGAGATGCCGTCCAAGTCGTTCTTGTAATTACATTGCTAGCATTTATATATTGCGGGTGTACTATTATTAATTATTAATTAAATAAATACTTCGATTGATATCAAATATACATTAATGATTAAAATTTATGTTAAAGTGTTCTTTTGCATTTATTTACGTCTAAATAAACCATTCTTTAAAATTATCATATTACGTTAATGTGTAGTGTTCATTCGTATGTCGTATAAATTTTATTCATGTAGTGACCTTTTATGTTTATATTCACACCGTACCTGTGTGTGTTACTTCTCTTATTTAACTCCTTTGAGATCCATATGGATATTCGAATTGCCTTTTCGATCGCTTATACTTATTCACGAGCAATGTTTGGGAAGAATTCTTGAAATCACATCGAGTTATATTGTGAATTTTCACATCCTTTTCCTTGACCCTTTTATGTCATAGTTTTGCACGACACGTGAACAATGTTTAAATTTGTTTATTTATTCCATTGCTCGTTATATTTTCCGTCCTTAAATTTGATAATTTTTATACCCCGAAGGCGCCATCGTCTTCTTATAACTCCTCGTCTAGTATGTGGCGGGTGTTAGGATTGCGATTTTACTTAACCTTCCCACTTCACTCGATGTTTCGTTGTGATTTTAAAGAATCGCACCGTCTATGGAATTTTCCTATCTTGCATATTGAATTCTATGCCAAGGACATTTTACACCGTTTTCTAGTTTTATCGTTTAAATTTTTGAAGCATTCCTTTTATTTATTTTTCTATGTCCATTAATATAATTTATTTTCATTGTCATGGAATCCATGAGACATGTGTGTATATAAGTTTTGATTTCTAAAATGTGTTAGTATAGTGTCTTAGATGATGTGATGTTGGATTTACGGAATAATTGATGATTTGATGAAGTTTGGTTGAATTTTGAGGTGTGTCAAAAAATATATTAAATGCAGAAAATCAGAATCTGATTTAAGGGTGTCAGTAAAAATATTTTTATAAACTTTATACTTGAAATTATGTTAGTATTTGTCGAGACGTTCGTTTTGATATAAACTTCGACCCGTAATTTTCAAAAATGAAGTTTTTACAGCCGACCGAAGTTGGGAAAATTTTAAATTAAAATTCCTGCACATTTAAATAAAAATTAAAATCAGTGCAGACTGAATTTCAGCGTTTCGGGCACCTTCTGGTCAGTTGCAGCCTTCCGGTGTAACATGTAAGTTTTCCAAAATGATATTTTGAGTCAAACACCGCGAGTCGGAGTCTAAAAGTGAGTAAAAGTGGTGAATTCTATCAAAATTCCGTTCTGCGTTTTTCTTTTAAAAATTCAGCTATGATGGTATTATTTAGTTGCTGATAGGATTTTAAATGGCTTATTTAAGCACTTCCGATTTCGTTTCAGCCTTCCGGAAAACCATGTAAGTTGTGCAGAATGTCGTTTCACTTTGACGCGAGGACAACGAGGTCTAAAAATGTTCAATAACTAGTCTAACATACAGGAGTAAAACTGTGTTTTCTGTCCAGAATTTCAGTTACAAAGATGTGTTGTGCAGGTGGGTCAAAACTTGGTATTTTTGGATGAAACTTAAACCGGAACTTGTCCATGATGTGTATGACTTACTCTAATTTTTTTTTAATTTTTTATAAAATAGTTGAGGGCATATGCTACTGTCCAAATTTTGTTAAGTATCCGCACGCCTGTTTTGAACTTGTAATTATATGCTAATGTTTATAAAGAGTATAATTTATTTAGGACCTTTGAGGCAAAAGCAGGAGTACGTTAACTTACATATGAGTCTAGGCATGAAATATAAGCGAGAGTCAATGAAATTTAACATGTCGTTAAGCATTTTTGAGTTCACTTGAGTTTGTAAAACATCAACGAATAGTATACTTTTTCGAAAGAATATGCTTGTCAAATAACTTAGCATGTACACACATCTGATTCGGTTATTCTTTTATATATATGTAACTTTTATGTCATTTTATTTTATCTTTCATTTTCCTAATTGCGCACCATTGTTTTTAGTCGCGGTTATAATCTTTTGTCTTCATATCCTCCATCGACAACGATATCATGTACCTCATGCCGATATCATGTACCTCATGCCGAATCCAGCTAAACCGTTTGAAACCCTATTATCTTGTAATCATTTCACCGATTGTTTCGTAAACTACTCTTTCTACTCCAAACCACTTTCTATTTTTTTATGTCATTGCAATATCACCTTATAAAATTACTTTGCCATTGTTTTACGAGTCATTTTACTATGTTCTTACCAAATATATGTTATCGACCAAAAAATTCTTATATTTTTTTATATTTTTTTTTATTAAAAATAAGCAAATTACTTTACTTTCACATTGTTAACAGTTTTAAATTTTTTTATATTAAATTAGTTTTATCTTAAAAATAATATAGCATGGTTTAAACATTCAAATATAAGAAACATTGGTTTGACGAAATTGAGCATTGCATTGCTATTCGTAAATTATACATAGTCGTGCACCTATGTATAATTTAAAATGAGTCATGTAGGGTTGAATAGTAGTCACCTTAAGATCTTGATAAAGATTAAATTTTTACCCATCGTTCTGAAAAACAAAATTTTTGTGTGGTATGCAAGTAGTGCAAGTCAGATACATTCCGATACGCGCCCTTTTCCTCCCTCGGACAAATTACCCACTTGTATGGTCGTTCTTACTTAATGATTGTTGTTCTACACCTGATTTCGTTTTTCTTTTCATCACAGAATTATTTAGGCCACTTGACGAATTACCGACCATTGATCCCGGGACTTAGAAGTTTTGATGTTTCCATGCTCTCTTCTCGATCTACCTTCTTTGGTAACATGGTAAAGATCCATGATGCCTCTGGATGTAAATATTGACATTTGTATAAATGAGTTTACATATATCTCTGTTATGATATTCGCCTTTCTTTTGACTCGAAATTCACTCGTGTGGATACACGTTAATTTCGCTATTCAATCACTAATTTTGCCTCTTGCATCCTTAGATTCAAGACTTGTTGTATGAATTTTTTTTATTTTTTATTTTGATTATGTGTCGAAAGGCTCGAATTTATTATGCTAACCGTGACTTTCTTACGAATTGACGACTTGATAGATTCCTGGTTTCCTATTGCCTTAATAGTCGACAACTATACTTCTCCTTATTCTTTATCGGATTCATGTAACAGTTGATTCCTTTCCTTGTACCGTTGTTGAAGCTAATGTGATTGTTATCACTTGTTCCATCTTCGTTGCTACATTTTTACTTTGTTTAACCCCCGAGCACGTTCTATACCTACCTTTGATGCGTTAAATGCCTTCACGAATTTCACTAATTTCTATAAACTTTGATGGAAATTTTATGAATTTTCCATAACAATCTAAATTACTAAAACGAGTTCTAAGACATCCTCCTTTGTACAATTTATAACTAATATTTATAATAGCACCACACTTAATCTTTCGAATTATATGTTTTATAAAACATATTTTAACCACATATAGATAAACTGATAAGCTAAACTGAAAAATTGACCAATTTAAAATTTCGTTTCGACAAATGATTCTTAATGATATGACAATAGATTTTCTAAATAGCAATCGCGAATCCAAGTTTTCAACAAGGCTTTTACACATACCCATCTTAGTAATTTCAAATTACAAACATAAAATTTGAACATGTTCTACTTTTATTTTGAACAACATTTATTTTATCAAGAAAACTTAGTTTAAAATTCCTTTTTACTAATGGTTCTGTTTAAAAATCATCGAACTCTTTTATAAATCCTTATATTATTTTTTTTATCAAACTTAACATTTTATCACCGTAACCGAACGAACCTTACGCACTTTGTATTTAATGCTAATATCAATTTGTATTTCGGTCTCACCCTCTACTAAAGTAAAATTGTGTTTTACGGTTTTACGTGATTCCTGATTTCTCAATTCTGGAAAACCATAAGTTGTTTTGAGTATTTAATCCATTTAGGTGCGGACCGTGTTTATTGTGTCCTTGAAGTTCTTCGTCGACTCTTGAAATCTAATCATGACATCTTCGCTAAAATTCTTAAGTTAGCCACGTTTAGTCAAAATACGAAAAGATTCCTTCATGGGGACGTACTTGCACCTTTTCTCGAGCAAACAAAGAGTGTATAACGATAATCGAGTGTCGGGACGTCGCTCATGTAAGGTGGTGAGAATGTAAACTCCCGTATAAAAGTTCACTACTTAAATTAAATGTTATTATGATTTTATGAGTTCACAATTTGAAAATTTTACTTGAAATAGAAAATTTCGGATTCTAGTGAGTCCGGTACCAGAAGTCGCCCGTTATCGATCGAGAAGCCCTAAAATTTCTATTTTTAGCCTCGAGAGCTTTAATATTTTATTTTTTATAATTTTCAAACTCCTCCTATGTATTTGCCGAAATCGAGTCTAAAAATCATGTTTCTACTTAATTTATCATGTCGGACTAGCAATTGGGCCTAAAAACTACCAAAATATCCAATTCACGAAGACAAGGCCGACCCACCTTGCCTTTATCCCTTTTCCGGTCATAAGCTAAAACCAACGCACCCCTTTTTGTTTTTTTTTATCAAAATCATTAGTTACCAAATATATAATCCATTCCTTTTACTTTCAAAACATATAAGTACCATGTATTCATGAAAATCAAACTGACACCTTATTTCTCTCTTCTTGCGTCAGACTCCACCAAATCCACCATCTCCACTCTTCAAAAATCCCATCCAAACCCTTAAACACCATCTCTAATCATTCCTATGTCATCCTAATACTTAAACCCCAACTAAAAACACCATGCATAAGATTTCTTGAATATTGATTTTCTAGGATTGTATCAAATTCGAGTTCAAGAAGAAGTTATAAAGGTTTATTAGGAATATTGGGTACAAGGTTTGAAGAACAAAATTCAAGTTAGGGTTTGTTTGGTGTGTGTGTTGATTCGGCAGGTCTAGGGTCTATGGGAGAGGGTTTTTGTTCAATCTTGATCATCCATTATTATTGCTTTGTAAGCCTCTTGATTTCTTCCTTTTTGATTGTTAATTTATTTTGTTTTGCATTTGCTTGATTTTCACTCTTTACAAGTATGCATGTTCATGGATCTTATGATCTTTGGTTTTATCTATAAAATTTTGATGTTATGAAGTATGGGATATGTTTAGGAGATGTGTAGAGGCATTGTATGATGATTGATTATGTATTGGATGAGTTTAGAATAGGTTTGGAAGAGTTTCTAGTGGACTGCTTTTAGATCAGTAGCAAAACGTAGGTTTTACTCCCACTTAATGACTTATGGTCTGTCAATAAAATGTGTGATGGGTTAGATATGTGTCTTGACAAGCTGGGAGAGTCGGATGCTCAATCGAATCCTCCGGATGAGAAAGTTATGGTCCAATTACGAAAACTAATCGAAACTGGATAGTTGTTTGTAAAACTTGATAAACTCTTGGTTAAAACTTTAAAAAGGGATAAAGGAAAGTTTAGGTATGTAGTTAGCTCATAGAACTATCAATCCCAACTGGACTCACCTAAAAAGCTATCACGGATTGTAATTTATAGCCGTTTTACGGACTAGGTACTGTTCTGGACAGTTGGTATAAATGCATCAAAAGCTCCAGGTGTTTGGACTAAAATTGGTGATGTTAAGGTTTGGTATAGTAGGGCACATCATATGGAAGGTTTTCCAATTGGCCTCAACTTAATGGCTATTATACATTAAGATTTATGACCATTTTACCAAGGCGGCCAAATTTGAAACATAGAAATTAGGACTGTTTTGGAACAGCAGCTAGAACAGGCCATACCTCTTAATTTTTGCACATGGACCTGCAATGTTTTTACCTACTTGGGTAGCTACAGGTCTTGGGTATATTGGCGAGTTGGCGGCTCAACCATCTTGTCCGGATGAGCGAGTTATGGACTTTTTACCAAGGCAGTCAAATCTGTAACATAGGTTAGAAATATATGTTAATCGCTGGGTTAAAACACTTCAATGGTAGAATCTATAACTTTTAACAGTAGAATACATCATAGGTGAACCAATCCTTTTTGAGTGGCATCAAAATCTACTATGGTTTAGGATTTATAGACAAAATGGTGAAGTTGAATTAACGTTACGGTAATTTTGAAAATATAGGCAGTCACTAAAATCACATTTCCCGTTAATTGGAAAACAATAAAAAGTTCTAATTGCCTATTCTGAAAACCTGAGACATAGGGCTTTCCAATGGTGAATACCTCATGTCTACAGCTATTATAGATATATGGATATGAATAAAACACGACAGCTTAAAACAACAATTCCATTCCAGCCACTAGTTTTAAGTGAACGGAGTCTTAAAGTGTAACGACAAGACTAGTATAAATCATTTAAACTTAGTAGACTATAAATATATTGTGACATCAGTAGTTAAGTCAAATAACAAGCACAATCCATTAGAGTTAAGTTAGTGCAATGCCGCGCATATCCTTGTAGCATATCCTATAATCATATTACATGTAACATTTTTCTGAAATCTATTTCTATATGTTTCTAAGTCACGTCCTGTTTATATAGGTCGTTGTTGAGTATTTCGCAAGTGTTGGTGATTCCCCTTTTTGTTTATTCAGCTCTTGATCCACGTCACTCTAGTTGACTTACGGTGAGTTCATAGCCTCGCTTTTCAAATATTTTTCTTGCACCCCGCGAGGGAGATATATGCTAGTTTTCTAAATCGAACACAAGTAGGTTTTCTTGTATGCTTAGACCCGAACATATATGATTTCTTGCTTGAGTAGCTACACGCCAAAAGACCTCAATCGTGAACCGTTAACTACCTATGGTGGGTAGCCGCTTCTACAATTAATGGTGCACTATGGGTTTACCAGCCCGATCCGGTTTGGGTCATATTGTCTCCGTTGTGAGCGGTCCTAGTATGGATATATTGTAGCGAGAATGTTTTAGGGTACATGACGTGGTACTCATGTCTGGGGGCAATTGTTGGTTATACGGTTGATTATACTATGTTGTGTATGTGATATGGGATCGGTGTCACGAGCTCAATGCAATGGCTGATTATTAGCTTGTCTGACCACAAGCCTAGCCTATATGATAATGATCGATATTATACTTGTGTTCAAATTGTTGTTATACATAAACCTATGGATTCACTCGACTTTATGTTGATTTTTTAAGCATGTTTATCTCAGGTAATTGAAGATCGGAAGCTTGGAGGCAAAATAAAAGAGGATTTGCGCTAAAATTTTTTCAATTTATATTACAATTCCATTCCTTTGAAAAACCAAGCCTTAGATGTAATAGTAAAACTTATGCATCTTTTGGTAACGATTATATGGGACTACGCCTTTAAAACTCTAAATTGGGAATGGAATACAAAACGTCTCTTTTTGAGTCATTCTTTATATTCTTGTGACTATTGTGCTATGAATTAATACCCAAATAGTTGGTTCCGCTGCATACAAATTTGGGGGTGTTAAAGATTGGTATCAAGAGCCGTAAGTTATAGAGAACTAGGTCATTTACAAAACATAAACTATAACTTGATTTTTTTCTCAAATTTTCTTAGCGCGCAAAGCCTCTCGAGATGCCGTCCAAGTCGTTCTTGTAATTACATTGCTAGCATTTATATATTGCGGGTGTACTATTATTAATTATTAATTAAATAAATACTTCGATTGATATCAAATATACATTAATGATTAAAATTTATGTTAAAGTGTTCTTTTGCATTTATTTACGTCTAAATAAACCATTCTTTAAAATTATCATATTACGTTAATGTGTAGTGTTCATTCGTATGTCGTATAAATTTTATTCATGTAGTGACCTTTTATGTTTATATTCACACCGTACCTGTGTGTGTTACTTCTCTTATTTAACTCCTTTGAGATCCATATGGATATTCGAATTGCCTTTTCGATCGCTTATACTTATTCACGAGCAATGTTTGGGAAGAATTCTTGAAATCACATCGAGTTATATTGTGAATTTTCACATCCTTTTCCTTGACCCTTTTATGTCATAGTTTTGCACGACACGTGAACAATGTTTAAATTTGTTTATTTATTCCATTGCTCGTTATATTTTCCGTCCTTAAATTTGATAATTTTTATACCCCGAAGGCGCCATCGTCTTCTTATAACTCCTCGTCTAGTATGTGGCGGGTGTTAGGATTGCGATTTTACTTAACCTTCCCACTTCACTCGATGTTTCGTTGTGATTTTAAAGAATCGCACCGTCTATGGAATTTTCCTATCTTGCATATTGAATTCTATGCCAAGGACATTTTACACCGTTTTCTAGTTTTATCGTTTAAATTTTTGAAGCATTCCTTTTATTTATTTTTCTATGTCCATTAATATAATTTATTTTCATTGTCATGGAATCCATGAGACATGTGTGTATATAAGTTTTGATTTCTAAAATGTGTTAGTATAGTGTCTTAGATGATGTGATGTTGGATTTACGGAATAATTGATGATTTGATGAAGTTTGGTTGAATTTTGAGGTGTGTCAAAAAATATATTAAATGCAGAAAATCAGAATCTGATTTAAGGGTGTCAGTAAAAATATTTTTATAAACTTTATACTTGAAATTATGTTAGTATTTGTCGAGACGTTCGTTTTGATATAAACTTCGACCCGTAATTTTCAAAAATGAAGTTTTTACAGCCGACCGAAGTTGGGAAAATTTTAAATTAAAATTCCTGCACATTTAAATAAAAATTAAAATCAGTGCAGACTGAATTTCAGCGTTTCGGGCACCTTCTGGTCAGTTGCAGCCTTCCGGTGTAACATGTAAGTTTTCCAAAATGATATTTTGAGTCAAACACCGCGAGTCGCAGTCTAAAAGTGAGTAAAAGTGGTGAATTCTATCAAAATTCAGTTCTGCGTTTTTCTTTTAAAAATTCAGCTATGATGGTATTATTTAGTTGCTGATAGGATTTTAAATGGCTTATTTAAGCACTTCCGATTTCGTTTCAGCCTTCCGGAAAACCATGTAAGTTGTGCAGAATGTCGTTTCACTTTGACGCGAGGACAACGAGGTCTAAAAATGTTCAATAACTAGTCTAACATACAGGAGTAAAACTGTGTTTTCTGTCCAGAATTTCAGTTACAAAGATGTGTTGTGCAGGTGGGTCAAAACTTGGTATTTTTGGATGAAACTTAAACCGGAACTTGTCCATGATGTGTATGACTTACTCTAATTTTTTTTTAATTTTTTATAAAATAGTTGAGGGCATATGCTACTGTCCAAATTTTGTTAAGTATCCGCACGCCTGTTTTGAACTTGTAATTATATGCTAATGTTTATAAAGAGTATAATTTATTTAGGACCTTTGAGGCAAAAGCAGGAGTACGTTAACTTACATATGAGTCTAGGCATGAAATATAAGCGAGAGTCAATGAAATTTAACATGTCGTTAAGCATTTTTGAGTTCACTTGAGTTTGTAAAACATCAACGAATAGTATACTTTTTCGAAAGAATATGCTTGTCAAATAACTTAGCATGTACACACATCTGATTCGCTTATTCTTTTATATATATGTAACTTTTATGTCATTTTATTTTATCTTTCATTTTCCTAATTGCGCACCATTGTTTTTAGTCGCGGTTATAATCTTTTGTCTTCATATCCTCCATCGACAACGATATCATGTACCTCATGCCGATATCATGTACCTCATGCCGAATCCAGCTAAACCGTTTGAAACCCTATTATCTTGTAATCATTTCACCGATTGCTTCGTAAACTACTCTTTCTACTCCAAACCACTTTCTATTTTTTTATGTCATTGCAATATCACCTTATAAAATTACTTTGCCATTGTTTTACGAGTCATTTTACTATGTTCTTACCAAATATATGTTATCGACCAAAAATTTCTTATATTTTTTTATATTTTTTTTTATTAAAAATAAGCAAATTACTTTACTTTCACATTGTTAACAGTTTTAAATTTTTTTATATTAAATTAGTTTTATCTTAAAAATAATATAGCATGGTTTAAACATTCAAATATAAGAAACATTGGTTTGACGAAATTGAGCATTGCATTGCTATTCGTAAATTATACATAGTCGTGCACCTATGTATAATTTAAAATGAGTCATGTAGGGTTGAATAGTAGTCACCTTAAGATCTTGATAAAGATTAAATTTTTACCCATCGTTCTGAAAAACAAAATTTTTGTGTGGTATGCAAGTAGTGCAAGTCAGATACATTCCGATACGCGCCCTTTTCCTCCCTCGGACAAATTACCCACTTGTATGGTCGTTCTTACTTAATGATTGTTGTTCTACACCTGATTTCGTTTTTCTTTTCATCACAGAATTATTTAGGCCACTTGACGAATTACCGACCATTGATCCCGGGACTTAGAAGTTTTGATGTTTCCATGCTCTCTTCTCGATCTACCTTCTTTGGTAACATGGTAAAGATCCATGATGCCTCTGGATGTAAATATTGACATTTGTATAAATGAGTTTACATATATCTCTGTTATGATATTCGCCTTTCTTTTGACTCGAAATTCACTCGTGTGGATACACGTTAATTTCGCTATTCAATCACTAATTTTGCCTCTTGCATCCTTAGATTCAAGACTTGTTGTATGAATTTTTTTTATTTTTTATTTTGATTATGTGTCGAAAGGCTCGAATTTATTATGCTAACCGTGACTTTCTTACGAATTGACGACTTGATAGATTCCTGGTTTCCTATTGCCTTAATAGTCGACAACTATACTTCTCCTTATTCTTTATCGGATTCATGTAACAGTTGATTCCTTTCCTTGTACCGTTGTTGAAGCTAATGTGATTGTTATCACTTGTTCCATCTTCGTTGCTACATTTTTACTTTGTTTAACCCCCGAGCACGTTCTATACCTACCTTTGATGCGTTAAATGCCTTCACGAATTTCACTAATTTCTATAAACTTTGATGGAAATTTTATGAATTTTCCATAACAATCTAAATTACTAAAACGAGTTCTAAGACATCCTCCTTTGTACAATTTATAACTAATATTTATAATAGCACCACACTTAATCTTTCGAATTATATGTTTTATAAAACATATTATAACCACATATAGATAAACTGATAAGCTAAACTGAAAAATTGACCAATTTAAAATTTCGTTTCGACAAATGATTCTTAATGATATGACAATAGATTTTCTAAATAGCAATCGCGAATCCAAGTTTTCAACAAGGCTTTTACACATACCCATCTTAGTAATTTCAAATTACAAACATAAAATTTGAACATGTTCTACTTTTATTTTGAACAACATTTATTTTATCAAGAAAACTTAGTTTAAAATTCCTTTTTACTAATGGTTCTGTTTAAAAATCATCGAACTCTTTTATAAATCCTTATATTATTTTTTTTATCAAACTTAACATTTTATCACCGTAACCGAACGAACCTTACGCACTTTGTATTTAATGCTAATATCAATTTGTATTTCGGTCTCACCCTCTACTAAAGTAAAATTGTGTTTTACGGTTTTACGTGATTCCTGATTTCTCAATTCTGGAAAACCATAAGTTGTTTTGAGTATTTAATCCATTTAGGTGCGGACCGTGTTTATTGTGTCCTTGAAGTTCTTCGTCGACTCTTGAAATCTAATCATGACATCTTCGCTAAAATTCTTAAGTTAGCCACGTTTAGTCAAAATACGAAAAGATTCCTTCATGGGGACGTACTTGCACCTTTTCTCGAGCAAACAAAGAGTGTATAACGATAATCGAGTGTCGGGACGTCGCTCATGTAAGGTGGTGAGAATGTAAACTCCCGTATAAAAGTTCACTACTTAAATTAAATGTTATTATGATTTTATGAGTTCACAATTTGAAAATTTTACTTGAAATAGAAAATTTTGGATTTTAGTGAGTCCGGTACCAGAAGTCGCCCGTTATCGATCGAGAAGCCCTAAAATTTCTATTTTTAGCCTCGAGAGCTTTAATATTTTATTTTTTATAATTTTCAAACTCCTCCTATGTATTTGCCGAAATCGAGTCTAAAAATCATGTTTCTACTTAATTTATCATGTCGGACTAGCAATTGGGCCTAAAAACTACCAAAATATCCAATTCACGAAGACAAGGCCGACCCACCTTGCCTTTATCCCTTTTCCGGTCATAAGCTAAAACCAACGCACCCCTTTTTGTTTTTTTTATCAAAATCATTAGTTACCAAATATATAATCCATTCCTTTTACTTTCAAAACATATAAGTACCATGTATTCATGAAAATCAAACTGACACCTTATTTCTCTCTTCTTGTGTCAGACTCCACCAAATCCACCATCTCCACTCTTCAAAAATCCCATCCAAACCCTTAAACACCATCTCTAATCATTCCTATGTCATCCTAATACTTAAACCCCAACTAAAAACACCATGCATAAGATTTCTTGAATATTGATTTTCTAGGATTGTATCAAATTCGAGTTCAAGAAGAAGTTATAAAGGTTTATTAGGAATATTGGGTACAAGGTTTGAAGAACAAAATTCAAGTTAGGGTTTGTTTGGTGTGTGTGTTGATTCGGCAGGTCTAGGGTCTCTGGGAGAGGGTTTTTGTTCAATCTTGATCATCCATTATTATTGCTTTGTAAGCCTCTTGATTTCTTCCTTTTTGATTGTTAATTTATTTTGTTTTGCATTTGCTTGATTTTCACTCTTTACAAGTATGCATGTTCATGGATCTTATGATCTTTGGTTTTATCTATAAAATTTTGATGTTATGAAGTATGGGATATGTTTAGGAGATGTGTAGAGGCATTGTATGATGATTGATTATGTATTGGATGAGTTAAATAGGTTTGGAAGAGTTTCTAGTGGACTGCTTTTAGATCAGTAGAAAAACGTAGGTTTTACTCCCACTTAATGACTTATGGTCTGTCAATAAAATGTGTGATGGGTTAGATATGTGTCTTGACAAGCTGGGAGAGTCGGATGCTCAATCGAATCCTCCGGATGAGAAAGTTATGGTCCAATTACGAAAACTAATCGAAACTGGATAGTTGTTTGTAAAACTTGATAAACTCTTGGTTAAAACTTTAAAAAGGGATAAAGGAAAGTTTAGGTATGTAGTTAGCTCATAGAACTATCAATCCCAACTGGACTCACCTAAAAAGCTATCACGGATTGTAATTTATAGCCGTTTTACGGACTAGGTACTGTTCTGGACAGTTGGTATAAATGCATCAAAAGCTCCAGGTGTTTGGACTAAAATTGGTGATGTTAAGGTTTGGTATAGTAGGGCACATCATATGGAAGGTTTTCCAATTGGCCTCAACTTAATGGCTATTATACATTAAGATTTATGACCATTTTACCAAGGCGGCCAAATTTGAAACATAGAAATTAGGACTGTTTTGGAACAGCAGCTAGAACAGGCCATACCTCTTAATTTTTGCACATGGACCTGCAATGTTTTTACCTACTTGGGTAGCTACAGGTCTTGGGTATATTGGCGAGTTGGCGGCTCAACCATCTTGTCCGGATGAGCGAGTTATGGACTTTTTACCAAGGCAGTCAAATCTGTAACATAGGTTAGAAATATATGTTAATCGCTGGGTTAAAACACTTCAATGGTAGAATCTATAACTTTTAACAGTAGAATACATCATAGGTGAACCAATCCTTTTTGAGTGGCATCAAAATCTACTATGGTTTAGGATTTATAGACAAAATGGTGAAGTTGAATTAACGTTACGGTAATTTTGAAAATATAGGCAGTCACTAAAATCACATTTCCCGTTAATTGGAAAACAATAAAAAGGCCTAATTGCCCATTCTGAAAACCTGAGACATAGGGATTTCCAATGGTGAATACCTCATGTCTACAGCTATTATAGATATATGGATATGAATAAAACACGACAGCTTAAAACAGCAATTCCATTCCAGCCACTAGTTTTAAGTGAACGGAGTCTTAAAGTGTAACGACAAGACTAGTATAAATCATTTAAACTTAGTAGACTATAAATATATTGTGACATCAGTAGTTAAGTCAAATAACAAGCACAATCCATTAGAGTTAAGTTAGTGCAATGCCGCGCATATCCTTGTAGCATATCCTATAATCATATTACATGTAACATTTTTCTGAAATCTATTTCTATATGTTTCTAAGTCACGTCCTGTTTATATAGGTCGTTGTTGATTATTTCGCAAGTGTTGGTGATTCCTCTTTTTGTTTATTCAGCTCTTGATCCACGTCACTCTAGTTGACTTACGGTGAGTTCATAGCCTCGCTTTTCAAATATTTTTCTTGCACCCCGCGAGGGAGATACATGCTAGTTTTCTAAATCGAACACAAGTAGGTTTTCTTGTATGCTTAGACCCGAACATATATGATTTCTTGCTTGAGTAGCTACACGCCAAAAGACCTCAATCGTGAACCGTTAACTACCTATGGTGGGTAGCCGCTTCTACAATTAATGGTGCACTATGGGTTTACCAGCCCGATCCGGTTTGGGTCATATTGTCTCCGTTGTGAGCGGTCCTAGTATGGATATATTGTAGCGAGAATGTTTTAGGGTACATGACGTGGTACTCATGTCTGGGGGCAATTGTTGGTTATACGGTTGATTATACTATGTTGTGTATGTGATATGGGATCGGTGTCACGAGCTCAATGCAATGGCTGATTATTAGCTTGTCTGACCACAAGCCTAGCCTATATGATAATGATCGATATTATACTTGTGTTCAAATTGTTGTTATACATAAACCTATGGATTCACTCGACTTTATGTTGATTTTTAAGCATGTTTATCTCAGGTAATTGAAGATCGGAAGCTTGGAGGCAAAATAAAAGAGGATTTGCGCTAAAATTTTTTCAATTTATATTACAATTCCATTCCTTTGAAAAACCAAGCCTTAGATGTAATAGTAAAACTTATGCATCTTTTGGTAACGATTATATGGGACTACGCCTTTAAAACTCTAAATTGGGAATGGAATACAAAACGTCTCTTTTTGAGTCATTCTTTATATTCTTGTGACTATTGTGCTATGAATTAATACCCAAATAGTTGGTTCCGCTGCATACAAATTTGGGGGTGTTAAAAAACTTACTAAAGTGAACTATTTACATATATGTATGACTTATGTATAGTGTCGAACCTAAGACGCGTCTCGTTTTATAGGTCTCGTTCGATCATATGTCGACTGTTGGGCATCTCGTTCTCGATCTGTGAGCGATTGTTATCTCGTGAAGTCATGTATTGACTATTGGATGTTTGTTCCTCGATAAACGTGTGATAGCTATATCAGGTGAGTCTATAGCCTTGCTTTTATATTATCTTGTAAATGATTTTTAACCCGCGAGGGAATACATGCTGTTTTATAAAATGAACACAAGTTGTTTTCGGTATGCTGGACCCGAATATGATGATAAATGCCTAAGTACCATTGTCTTATGAAGTCCCTGAATTTCATGAACTGTTAATTACCTTGCGAGGTAAACGCTAATACATTTGATAGATCTATTTGGTTTGACAGCCTTATCCTAGGGTATGTATCCTTGTGATCACCTGAAAGGGATATAATGTATAAGAGGTCGCTGGTATATGACAATATTACCTGTTGTAGGAGCGCCGTAAGTGACTCGGTTTGACGTGTTGGTTAACGTTCAGTTGCATGAGCTTAAGGCATTTATCGATATATATATATGACTTGTCTGTGTGACAAGCTTGAGATGATTAAAATGCTTGTGTTCAAATGATGATTTTCAAAACCTATAGACTTGCTCAACTGTTGTGTTGATGATTTTAAGCATGTATTTCAGGTAATCAAGATGGATAGCAGCGGAGCATGCGAGGAGGGAGTTGGTGCTTACTTGTCTAAAACTTTGTTTAATTTTCCATCCTTTGAAATGAATAAAATGTTTTTAAGCTTTTGTTGAATTTATTGTGATTGGTAACGGTTTTTGGGCTATACGCTACTCTGATTTTATATATTGGGATTGGAAAATTTTAGACAAGGTTGTATATTATTTTAACGTCTCTTTTGAGGTCGTTGTCTATGATTGTGTGTGATGTGCTATGAGTAGTGCCCCAAAGTGGTATTCCGCTGCGTGGTAATTTGGGGGTGTTACAATGAATAATTCTTTCGATCCATTGTGTGAAAGTTTCTTCCACTTCTCAGTTCACGACTTCTTCATCTTCATTCACGAATGTTTCTTCATCAACCATATTAACGGGCTCCTAGTCCTTGTAGCTGACTCATTCGTAGCCTTCTCTGTTGCCTTTTTAGAATCAACATTCTCATCAGGGGAAATATTGAAATCATCAATATGAGTAGATTCATCTTCAAGCAAAACACCTTGAACAGTCCCTCATATTTTTCAAACAACTGATAGATGTTTTCATCATTCGAAAACTCTTTGTTAGCATCTTTCAAAATGCATTCAAGTTCAGCCTTCTCTTTAGATATGCTTGATAGCTTTTCCTCAATCTTTGTTCAAAAGCTCTATAAAAAAAAGAATCATATAAGAATCATGCATGATTCATGTGAATCATGCATGATTCATGTGAATCATGCATGATTCATGTAGAATCATGTATGATTTAGATGAATCATGCATGATTCTACTTGAATCATGAATGATTCATGTAAATCATGCATGATTTTGCATGAATCATTCATGATTCAGGTAGAATCATGTATAAATCATGAATTATTATAACACTTTAATAGATGACACAAAATGATTGGAAATACAATAAAAACCGTAAAAGATACTACACACCTATTTATCAGCAACAGGAACATCGGAAGCACCATTGTCAAAAAACATTCAGTTTCGAACGCGTTCCATTCTGGTTGCAAATCCAAATTCCCATTGATTTGTTCCTTTATTTCCAATTCCTGTCTACGATGCCTATTAGTTGTATTCGAGTTAAGTATAGCAGGTCTTGACCGAACAACATGATATAGATGAAACTTCGTAGAATCCAAATACAATTGCTATTGGGAAATAAATTTTGATTCTTATTAAAATTTATAAACAATAAACACATAAATACTAAAAAACATAACAAAATAAAAGGTAAAAATATATAAACCTTCATTTACAATTAAAAACACAACGGGCCAATATAAAACCCACTCAAAGTGTTCGGTTTTGCACTATTTTCAAGAGACTTGTATATGAAGTCACACCAATCAATCCTAGCAATATTTGTATCCTCATGAATACGCCGAACAATAGTTATATTGGGTATTGCTTTCATCGTGTCAGCTTTGCTCATCCCAGCTCAAGATACCGTAAGAAAGTTGACTTTAAACATAAAGTAAACATTCTTTGCTAGAAGAAGCTTCTTTGAAATATGATTAGCACGTAGTTCTTTCCAAGGTTTTGGAGCAAACTGATCAATCCACAACTTCACAAACGGATCGTCTAGAGGTCTCTCGGGTAAATCATATATTGAAGTTCCACCAATGGGAATCCCTAAAATCTCATTAACCTTTTGAGGAGTTACAAGAAGAGATCCAAAGATCAAGATGGTAGGTGGATTATTTAAACGCTTTAACAACAAACCTCGCCAAACGACCAGGCAATGTGTCTATTTTAACATACTGAAACGTAGAAAACCCAATACTCGACAAAAGCTTATTCATATTAACTTTGGCATCTCGAATTGCTGCGAAGAAAGAAGAAGGTATTGTCCTACGTAGTAGAGTTGGAAACTTACGCAAATACTTATGTTTCTTATCATCTTCTAGGATCTGCTTAGTCTTCTTCGTAACAGGCTCTACATCTTTAGAAACATTCGTCTTCCTCTTCCTCCCATGTTTATTAGGAACCTACATTCATCTTTAACAAATTAACCATCACATTCTTGCTTTTCAACCTTAATTTTTTGGGGATGTTTTTTTGGTTCAAAAACAGGCTCATCCTTAAACCCCGTGATGAGACTGCTTTTATACATAGTCTCATCGTCCAAAACGGGCTTAAAATGGTTAAAATATCATAAAAAGTACCAAATATATGCTTGTGTTTGTTCAATGTGTATTTTAGGTACGGATATTGAGAAAATGATAAAAGATCACAAGAATCAATAAAAAACGAACACAGAAAACAAAGCCGCACAAAGAACCGGACCCGAATCACGATTTTCCATTGAAGTCCTTGAAGTTTTGAAGATTTGTCAAGAATGGTCCCTCAACTACTGAAGACTTGTCACTTTTGGCCCTTGTAAACTCAAAAAAATGCAAGTTTGGTCCTTAAGTTTCAAGATGTTACACATTTGGCCCTTGAAGATTGCTTAAAGTAACATATATGGTCCTTATTCAAAGTAAACAAAATTGGAGGGTGCAAAATGACATTTGATCAAAGTTGCTATACAAAGGGAATTAAAAGAAATCTGCCAAAATCTTTCTTTGCATCTTTTTATATAATGGAGGGTTCAATTCTGCCAACTCTTAAACCCATTACCCACAACTTACCCATATTAATATAACCGAGAAGTTTAAACACGTTTTTTATTATTTTAACTGGGCTGTTAACATAACCCTGTTCTCCCCAAACAGATCAAATACCCCTGCTACAACCCATAAACCCTAATTAGGTCTTGGCCTAATTAAACCTCAAAACAAAGGTTTTTACTTAATTAACTTAAAGGTTTTGATCCCTACCCCACACCCAACAATCCCACACACCCAGAAAAGGACTTCACACATCCTTGTCCCCCTCCCCAGCTGTTCTAGTGACAGGACACCAAAGAACAAGACAAAGACTATGAATATTTGACCAAGATCAACGTTTGTGATACAAGAACGTGCTCTCCACACCATTTTAACAACCAAGATCAAGAGACAACATCACCATCAGCTCACATGCCAAGTCTTGACCAAGATTCGAATCCAAAGCTCAAGGGTACATTTGGAATTCGTATACATTAGGGTTTACTTTTTTTTATTTCTACAAGATCTTGTAGCCATCTATATAAGGCATAGGGTTTTTCTTTTTCATTTTTGTTCTAGTTTTATTTCATATCCTTGTAATCCTTTTTTTAATCTTTAATAAAAGTTGGAAATTTGAAATTCCTTTTTGTTACATTAAAAGTTGGTATTGAGTATGAAATAATTCTGAGTTCCACAAAATTTATCTAGACTTAGTTTTCGAATTTAATTCCTTTTGTTCATAATGTTAAAAAAGTTGGTGTTTTGAAAAGGTTTATCTCACATTCTTGTGTTTGGAGTTTAAGTCTCTGTTTGAATCTTGTGTTTCAAGGGATTTTAAAGTTTTTTTTTCTTTGTGTGTCAAAGTTTTGTGAAAAAGATTTTGGAAGAAAAATCAGTGGTTATTATTATTGTTTATGTTTATGTTTGTTATTCTTAGCAAGGCAAAGGAAGCTTGTGACTGTTGTGCCATCACATAAGCTCGATTTATCCAAGGCATGGATGTATGTCTTGGAGGTACACAACCCTTTTCCTCGTTCATGTTATGCTTTTGCTAAAATTTTTGCATGAGGATATATGTTCTTGTAGTTGAAGAGTGAGATTTGTGTTTTCAACTTGTTATTTGAGTGTTATTTGATAATATAGGATTAAATACTGGTAGTTTGTGGAGTTTCATAATCAAAATCTTTAAAAATCAATTTTAGACATATTTAAGGTGTGTTTGGGAGAACTTGGTGTGGACCGTGTATACAATGTTCAGGCCAAGTTGAGCTCTGCACAACTTATAGGGGTCTAGGTGAGTTGGTTTTATCAAAAAGTTTAGTAGGTTTAGTGAAAAAAGTTGGTTTTGCTCAATTTTTACAAAATCTGTCCTTAGTAACAAAAAGGGGTGTTTGTGTGATTGATGTATTGTTTAATGTGCATAAGCCCAAGGAGTGATTGAAATTCGTATTGTGTGTTTGTGACTTGTCTGTGGCATAAAAATCAGCAAACATATTTGGTGTCATTTGATCTATGCTTGTGTTTTTGGTCGTAATTGTGATCACAACAGCCAGGTTTGTAGCACGAAATTGAGTGCATAGCTATGATCTATTTGATTGGTGTATTCGTGGATTTTGGGGTGTTGATTCTCTGAGATTTGAGTGATGGGTGCCATTTTTTAGTGTTGAGGGCTTATTGTGAGCATTTCGGTGCCTGTGTATTCAAAACCAGGAATACCAACAGTAGACCACCATAGGAACCAAGTAAAAATAACTAAAAAAAGAAGAACACCAGTAGGATTTATTGGGGTCTAATCTTTGAATTTGTTAGAAATACGTTTTAACGTATATTAGAAGTACCGGTCACTCCACAATAGTATTAATGTTGTAATAGCTCGTAGTTAATGTGTGCTTATTAAGTTAAGTAAGAAACCGACCCATGGGCTTGTCATGGGTCGGCCCAAGCCCAATAGTGGCTTGTAAAATACCCCTTTCCACCATGGAAAGGGGTTGGTTGTTGATTATTCCATTTTATCATTTTAATGAAAAACACATAGTTCTCTCTCACTTTCTCTCACTAGTTTCTCTCTCTAGAAATCTTCAACCCACTTCATAGATTAACAAGATTATCAATATTCTACATTTGGTATCAAGAGCTATGGGGCGATTTAAGGTAATGATTTGTGTTGTTATTTAGTTTTTGATTGTCTTAGTGTTCTTTAAGAAGATCTATCTTGATTCTTGGAGTTTTTGGTGATTTTATTGATTGGGATTAGTAGATAAGTATTGGGTTTTACTTATTTTAGTAGAAATCACAAAACTTTTTGGGTTATTTGGTAAAAATCTGGGTTTGTTTCTTCATTTATTTGATCGACTGTTACACGAACCAGTTTCTGTTACCCAGTAAAGTTCCGGATCAAGGAAAGTTCTGGATCAAAAAGTTCCGAACCAAAAGTTCCGGATCAAAAAGTTCCGAACCAAAAGTTCCGGATCAAAAAGTTCCGGATCAAGGAAAGTTCCGACTCAAATCTTCCGAACCAAAAGTTCCGGATCAAGGAAAGTTCCGACTCAGTTCTTCCGAATCAAAAGTTCCGGATCAAGGAAAGTTCCGACTCAAATCTTCCGAA
The DNA here is from genome assembly GCA_025667525.1 of Glebionis coronaria. Lineage (NCBI taxonomy): Eukaryota > Viridiplantae > Streptophyta > Magnoliopsida > Asterales > Asteraceae > Glebionis > Glebionis coronaria. Next base: position 43,178,479 of record CM046880.1, on the reverse strand, counting down.
CCAAAAGTTCCGGATCAAGGAAAGTTCCGACTCAGTTCTTCCGAATCAAAAGTTCCGGATCAAGGAAAGTTCCGGATCAAATCTTCCGAACCAAAAGTTCCGGATCAAGGAAAGTTCCGAATCAGTTCTTCCGAATCAAAAGTTCCGGATCAAGGAAAGTTCCGGATCAAATCTTCCGAACCAAAAGTTCCGGATCAAGGAGTTCCGAGCCAAAATCTTCTGAATCAACACTTCCGAATCAACAATTGTTCCGAAAAGGGATATTTTACTTGTTTTTTCGACGATTTTTTTTAGAGGATTTAATCTTGGTTTCTTACACAAAAACTCAACACAACTCACAAACTTTACTTCACTGCTCGATCAACCGATAATCTTTGTCTCTTTGAAGTGATCAAAATGAATCCGAATTCATTAATGCCTCAAATGACATCACTTACGGATATTTCCGTCATTACGGGAACGGATAATCGCCCTCCAATGCTCATTAAAGAAGTCTTTGAAGCATGGCAAGGCCGTATGATGTCATACATTAAAGGAAAACCGACCTATGGGAGGCTTATGGTCAAGTCAATTCTAAATGGTCCACTTGATTATGGTACCATTGTGGTTAACAATGTGACTCGACCACGGGAGTTTGAAGAACTCACACCAGCTCAACAACTTGTTGCCGATGCAGACGAAAAGGCTCTTCAAACCATTCTCCAAGCTCTTCCACATGACATCTATCGAATGGTCAGTCAATATACGGTTGTAAAGGATTTATGGGAACGTCTAAAGGTGTTGCTACAAGGTACGTCTCTTACCAAACAGGAAAGGGAATGTCAGTTATATGATCTGTTTGATAGATTCACGTACAGCCCAGGGGAAACGCTTCACGACTACTACTTCAGATTCACTACTCTCATGAATAATCTGAATGTATACAATCTCGTGATTGCTCCATTCCAGGTTAACACCAAGTTTTTGAATACTTTACCTCAAGCTTAATGGGGTGAGTATATTACCGATGTTAAGTTAACCAGGGATTTGCATAAGTGCAATTTGGATCAACTCTATGCTTTTCTTCAGCAGCATGAGAAACATGTGATCATGCACCGTTCACCTCGAGGTATGTACCCTGATTCTTTAGCTTTGATGGCGAATCAACCAAGCTTGTCATACAACAACACTCCTTATATCATGGGACACCAAGCCTATCATCCATCACCGTACCTGACTCCAAGCTTCCCCCAATATTCGATTCTACCGCAACCACCCACCTCATATCAGCAACAATATCGGTTTAATGCACCTTCATCACAATATGCTTCACAACCTCACCCAGCAAGCATTGCACCTTATGCTCAGTCTTCATATTCTTCTTATCAAGAGAATGCAGCATATCCATCAAGCTACTCTGACCACATGAGTATTCCTTCTAGTGCTCATACAACTCAACAAGACCAAGCACTGTATTGTGATAATGATGAAGTCCCCATTCCTGAATTCAAACAAGGAACTGACCCAGTTGAAGTGTTAGCCACTATGTCTGCTTATCTCACAAGGACTTTAAGCAAACGAGGATTTAGAGGACCAGCTCCTACTAACAATCAGCTGAGGAATTCATCCAATTCTCGCCAACAAGCTACTATTGAGAATGGCAGGGTAATGGTTCAACCTATTCAACCTTATCAGGGGAGACCTACTACATCAACCACCAATGCACGCATGGTCAATCCTGCTCCAATGGTCAACACTCCTCCACGGGCTAATTCCACAGGCAAGTTGAGAATGATTACATGCTACAACTGTAAGGAAGAAGGTCACATGTCCAGGGATTGCAAAAAACCCAAGAGGAGAAGGGATGGTCAATGGTTTGCAGAGAAGATTTATCTGGTGAACGCTCAGGCACAAGGAAGGGAACTTGATGAAGAGGAGCTTGCATTTCTTGCTGATCCAGGGATTGCTGAACAAGACGTTGTCACCACACAGAATGCAGCATACCAAGCAGATGATCTTGATGCTTACGATTCAGATTGTGATGAACTTCAATCTGCACAGGCAGCTCTTATGGCAACTATCACTAGCTTAGGGCCAGAAAAATTATCTGAGGTACTTACTAATACCACTGATAACACCACTGATACTAGTATTCAACCACATCAAGTTGGGCAAGAGGGTGCTGATCCGAATGAGTCTTCGGTAGTGAGTCTTTCAAATGAAGAGACAATCAATGATAGTAATATCAATGTGAGTCCCCAGACTTTGAGTGAATCACAACCGGGAGCCATTTCGCAAACGCATATTCCTGCTCAACAAGATTTGATCATGGTTCCTACTACATTACTTAGCCAAATGAATACTGCACTCTTAGAAACCCTAGCTAAGAATAAGAATTTGTCTGCTGAGCTTGCTTTGTGCAACGAAAAAGTTCAAACTTTGGAATTAGTTCCTTCGTCCACTGTTCTAACAAATCCCGAATATGATCATTTTCGAAACAAACAAATGAGTCATTCACAAGAAATTGAAACCTTAAGAGCAGATCTTTCTAACGAACTTAAAGAAAAAGAGTTAGTGGTCACTAATTTTCACAAACTTCAAACGGATTTTGAGTTACTCGAGTCTAAAAAGAATGAAATGGAAATTAATGCGGCTAATAAGATTAGAAGTTTAGATTATTTGCTTTTAAGACAATACGCTGCCTCTCAACTAGTGCACTTATTTGATGCTTCGTTTAGAGAATTTAACTTATCACGTCAAAAAGGCCTTCCCCCTAACCCACGGTATGCAAAACAAGATTTTATCCATAGTCCAAGACTTTATAATGCAACCCAATTTGGATTGGTCTTAGACCCGATTGTTATTTTCAATGATCGCACAAATAAGGATCTAGTTGATGAGAATCGGTCATACAACTTTGCAAAATATCCCGAGTGTGATTATTTTAAAATGAATCAGGAGCTTGCAAAAACGGATTTTAGAATTCGCTTCCATATGGATAAAGATCTCATCACAGCACCAACCTACATGTTAAATGAAGAAAACCCTAGTACACTTCCTACACTTGTCAAAATGGAAGGACCTAAGGAAATTCCAAAGGATCTTCCACCTGTTAGCACTGTATGGTTAAACTTGCAAGAGATTTATCAATACTTTGCTAGTTTTGACAAGGTCATTTTGGAATGTACGACTTCAAATGGCATAAACGCCAGAGAATGGGCTTTCGAACACATGAACGAGGTGTTTAAGAATGAGATCAATCCGTTTGTCGAAAGTCTAAAAGGAAGTTTTGCATCTCTTTTGGAAAATCTTGAGTTTGAAATTGCAGAAGTTCAAAAAGTGTTTTATGAAATGGACACCGCTTACGAACTACAATTAATTGAAAAGGGAAAGATTTTATCCGAATATGACCGATTCTTGTCCCAAGTAATTTCGTGTGATGTGCTTACTACTGTGAATGTTAATTATTCGAATGAGCTTACATCCGCTATGATTAAATGTGATGCTGTGAATATATGTGATGATGTGTGTGATCTCTCTGTAAATGTTGCTGATACTGTAAATGAGGTAGATAATCATTCTTGTCACGAATCTAACGCTGAATTTTTAAAGCTTCAAGATTCTTACAATTTACTTTCAAAACGCTTTAATCAACTTGAACAACATTGTATATCTTTAGAATTAAAACAACAAACTCAAAATGAGGATCTTTTGATAACAAATGGTTGTGAAAACAGTGTTGAGACGAGTGACAAGATGATTGCAATAGTTAAGGCATTAGAGGAAGAGATTATGAGATTAAATAGAGATGTGTCATCAAATGAAACACTAAAATTGGAACTAGAGGCTGCAGAGTCTAAAAACCAGGACTTAGAAATTAGACTTTCGTCTATTCTAGGGGAGATGGATCGTGCAAGACAGGGAATGTCCAAACTTTATGGTTCACTAGAAGAACGCTTCGCTTTTAATGCGGCACAACAACAATCTTATGTTGAACAATTGAACCAAAAATGTGAGGAAATCTATGACTTAAATATCCAGCTCATTGACAAAAACATGGTTTTGGCCGAGTTAAAGGAGACACTTCTTCTCACCCGACAAGAAGTTGTTAATAACTTAGCTACCAACTCTGCACCGTCCTTTAGTGCTCCAACAACCAAGTCAGTAGTGCTTTATAAGAACCCGCTCCATAAGAAAAACCTTGTTACCTACGATGATTATATGAGGAATGCAATTAAGCATGTAGATCTTGTTAGGGATATTTTAGACGATTTATATGCGTTAGTTCCCTCAAGCAGTTACTTTTATTCAGCTCATGAATATATTAAGCGAGTTCAATATTCCTTAGCATATTTGCAATACATAGGTAAACCAGGTTCTGCACTACTCACTAATCGACCCATTGCTGTAACTCCATTCAATAAGAACCCAGGAGCAAAACCGTTATTGGCACCATCAAGTAAGGCACCTTTAAAATCTGTTGCTAATGTTTCCACTTTGCCTTCTACAGGATTAAAAGAGTCTACTAAGGCTAAAGGATCGCCACTCAAGAAAGATAAGATCAAGCCCTCCACTAGTAGTACCATCAAGAAGAAAGTAGAAGCTCATACTAGGAATATCAGTTCAGATTTAAATAAAAAGAATCATGTTAAGACCAAAAGCTCTGCGCCTGTGCAGAAGCCTAAACCATTTGTGAATTCTAATTTGAAATGTTGGAATTGTAATGAATGCATGTTTTCCCAACGTCATGATTTGTGTCTTATTGATCATGTGAATGAAATGAATGCTATTAGGAATGATCTTGAATGGAAACCAACTGGGAGAACTCGTACCCAAGTTGGATGGCAATGGCGTCCCACTGGTAGGACCTTTACATTAGATGGAAAAATGTGCCCTTTAACTAGGAATGCATCCATTGAGGTTAGGTCTCAGCGTCCTTTAGTTAGGCACACTAGCACTAAAGTATGGAACCAGCGCCCTTTAATTAGGTCAGCCCCCACTATAGTGCCTATCAGTGAAGAAATACCTCAGGATTTAAGCCAACTAGAATCTACACCACCAACTAGGAAGAAGGCTAGGAAATCTAAGAAACCTAAAGTTAGCAAATCTAAGATTATTAAATCTGTACCTGCTAATAACAAGGAACATTCAGATTCCGAAACCTATACATTGTCCTCATCTGGTGATATTTTCAGGTGGTCCAAATCATCCTCTGGTATTTGGACTCCGGTTGTTCAAAGCATATGACCGGAGATCGCTCGATGCTCCGAAATTTCGTCAGCAAGTTTCTTGGAACGGTTAAATTCGGTAATGATCATATTGCAAAGATAATGGGGTATGGTGAATATCAGATTGGAAACGTTACGATTTCAAGGGTATACTATGTAGAAGGTCTTGGTCATAATTTATTTTCAGTAGGACAGTTTTGTGATTCCAACCTAGAGGTTGCTTTTCGACAACATACTTGTTTCATCCGCAACTTGGAAGGAAAAGATTTGTTGAAGGGGTCTCGTGGTGCAAATCTTTATACTTTGTCCTTACAAGACATGATGGCTGCCGCTCCGGTATGTCTTCTCTCTAAAGCATCTAAGACCAAGTCATGGTTATGGCATCCCAGATTATCTCATCTCAACTTTGATGCTATTAATCATCTGGCTAAAAACGAATTAGTTCGTGGTCTTCCAAAGCTCAAATTTCACAAGGACCATTTATGTTCCGCGTGTTCAAGGGGGAAAAGTACCAAGAAATCATACAAGCCCAAAGCTGAAGACACCAATCAAGAAAAACTTCATCTTTTGCATATGGATCTTTGTGGGCCAATGCGAACCGAAAGTGTGAGCGGTAAGAAACTCATCCTTGTTATTGTGGATGATTTATCCAGGTTTACATGGGTTAGATTTCTACGTACAAAGGATGAAGCATCGAAGGCTATCATCACTTTTCTGAAATTCATTCAGGTACGTTTAAATACTACTGTCCGCCGTATTCGTACAGATAATGGAACAGAGTTCGTCAACCAGACTCTTCGTGCTTACTATGAAGAAGTTGGCATCTCACATGAAACATCCGCTGCACGTACTCCACAACAAAAGGGTGTCGTTGAAAGACGGAATCGTACGCTTATGGAAGCTATTCTTGTGGGCAGAAGCTATATCTACTGCATGTTTCAACCAAAACCGTTCTATCATTCGGAAACGCCATGGAAAAACACCTTACGAGCTTCTACATGATCGTAAACCCGATGTTTCATTTTTTCATGTGTTTGGTGCTCTTTGTTATCCAAACATTAATAGTGAGAACTTGGGCAAACTTCAGCCAAAAGCCGATATAGGTATTTTCATTGGTTACTCACCTTCCAAGAAAGCATACCGAATTTACAACCGTCGTCTTGGTAAGATAGTAGAAACTATGGACGCAGATTTCGATGAGCTGACAGCGATGACTTCTGAGCAACGCTGCTCTGAACCCGCGCTTCACGAGATGGGAACCGGTGCTATTAGTTCCGGATTAGTTCCCAATAATCCTACTTCTACATCATTTTTACCACCCACAAGGCCCGAGTGGGATAAACTGTTTCAACCATTGTTTGATGAATTCTTTGATCCCCCAAATGATGAAGTTCCAGCACCTGTAGTGATAGCTCCAATCCCTGAAGTTGTTGCTCAAGCTAATGAGGCTTTATCAAATGCATCTTCAATTAACATTGAACCGGATGCACCTCTACCAAGTGATTCTCAAACTACACCTGAATCGTCACCCTTACTTGTGCCTAATGATGTTGAAGAGGATTCTATTGATCACGATTTGGAATATGCTCACCTACAAGAGCTTCCTTTCTTTGGTGTACCGATACATGAAAACCCTTCAGCCGCGTCTACCTCAGAAGAAGCTTCTTCAATTGTTCATTCCAGACCACCACGGATTGAAAAACATAGCACCAAATGGACAAAAGATCACCCAATTAGGAATGTCATTGGAAGTCTCGATCGACCAGTCTCTACACGCCATCAATTACAAGAGAGTGCACTCTATTGCTATTTTGATGCATTTCTCTCCGAAGTTGAACCTAAAAATTGGCAACAGGCTATGACTCAATCATCTTGGATTGAAGCCATGCAGGAGGAACTAAATGAATTCCAAAGACTTGAAGTATGGGAATTAGTTCCTCTCCCTGACAAGGTTAACATCCTTACTTTGTTGTGGGTTTATAAGGTTAAACTCGATGAGATGGGTGCAGTCTTGAAGAATAAGGCTAGATTGGTTGCTAGAGGATACAAACAAGCCTTGGGTATCAAATTTGAAGAATCTTTTGCTCCTGTTGCAAGATTGGAGGCTATTAGACTATTCCTTGCGTATGCTGCTCATATGAACATGATCGTCTATCAAATGTATGTGAAGACGACATTTTTGAATGGTGAACTAAGGGAAGAAGTCTATGTTAGTCATCCGGATGGGTTCGTTAGCACGGAGTTTCCTAATCATGTGTACAAGCTTAAGAAGGCTCTCTATGGGTTGAAACAAGCTCCACGCGCGTGGTATGATCTCCTTTCAACATATCTCATCTCGGAAGGCTTCTCCAAAGGCAAGGTGGACCCCACTCTATTCACTCTCAAGGAGGACAACGACATGATACTGGTACAAATTTATGTTGATGATATAATATTTTCTGCCTCTAACATAGAATTGTCAAAACGCTTTAAGAAGATAATGTCTACACGCTTTCAGATGTCAATGATGGGAAAAATTTCATTTTTCTTAGGATTACAAATTTCTCAGAATCCCAGAGGCATCTTTATTAATCAATCCAAATATGCTCTAGAATCTTTAAAGAAATATAACTTTGAAAATTGTGACCCCGTGGACACTCCAATGGTGGAGAAATCCAAGTTAGATGAAGATAGGAATGGGATTATTGTTGATCCAAAACTTTACCGTGGGATGATCGACACCCTTCTCTATCTGACTGCTAGCAGGCCTGATTTGCAATTTGCCGTATGGATGTGTGCCCGGTATCAGGCTCGGCCTACCGAAAAGCACCTACATGTTGTTAAAAGGATCTTTCGGTATCTCAAAGGAACACTTCATCGTGGTCTATGGTATCCGAAAGATTCCTCCATTGCTTTAATATCATACGCAAATGCCGATCATGCTGGGTGTCAAGACACGAGGCGTAGCACTTCTGGGTCTGTGCAACTCCTTGGAGACAGATTGATTAGTTGGTCTTCAAAAAGGCAGAAAAGTGCTACAATTTCTAGCACGGAGGCTGAATACATCGCCATGTCCGGTTGTTGTGCTCAAGTCCTTTGGATGAGATCACAACTAACTGACTACGGTTTGGGATTCAACAAAATCCCGATGTATTGTGACAACAAGAGCGCCATTGCCCTTTGCTGCAACTACGTTCAACACTCCCGGGCCAAGCACATAGACATTCGCTACCATTTCATTTAAGAGCAGGTGGAGAACGGAGTGATCGAGCTGTATTTTGTCACCACTAAGTATCAGCTGGCAGATATGTTCACCAAAGCCTTAGATCGAGGACGAATCGAGTTTTTGATCGACAAGCTTGGCATGAAATCATTCTCTCCAGTGACTCTCAAAGAATTGGCAGAAGAATCAGCTGAATAGTGGTGGTAAACTATTCAGGCGTATCCTTTGTTCGTGATCATGTATATTATCGTATATATATAAAACTCAAAAAGAAAAATACAAAAATATAAAACCAAGAAAAACCATAAAAAATATAAAACCTAGAAAAACCATAAAAATTATAAAATCAAGAAAAACCAAAAATATTTTTCGTTCTTTAAATCGGGCATGTCTTTTAGTACGGTAATATTTACGGCCTTAGAAATGTCGATCAATATTGACACGGTGCCATAAATAGAGTCCGTATAAAAGTTGTACATTTTTAAAACATGCCCATTATGGCTTGTAGTTATTTCAGACGGCAACCCGGTTTTCGCATTAAAGCCACGTATTTCCTTGGAAAACGTTGGCTCACAACGGGAATTAATTTTCTCGGGCATGATTTACAAGCCAAATCATGCAAAGGGATCAAGTTTACTTTACAACTTGGTCTAACACGAGTTAGTGTACGTTTCAGTGCATTAATTTGTTTATATAAGAGAAATCTTATTGCCACCACGAATCAATCTTTTCAAGACATTAATTGGAAATGTTTTCATCAATATTTGACTCTTTAAACAATGACTACAACTCTTTAAATAGAAAACGGGTCATCGTTTAAGGGGGAGAAAATATTAAATCATCTTCGTCATCAAAACGATTTTCAAAAGTGTTTGTGGAAAATTAATTGACTAAATGGTTTATGAGTGGTCTTGCTTTAGAATACAACTTGTGCTCAATGAGATAGGACTTGATTTAGATCTTGGAAATCCGATAATTAGGATACAGTGTGTAAGTTGGGTGCGGGCTAGAATAGTTATTACAAAGAGTTAGACTAATGATTGTTAAGTACCTTAACGGATGTTAGCCTAAAAGAAGTTATCAACTAAAAAGGAAAAGAAAAGAAAAGTATAGGGACTTAAAATGATTAAGTGCGAAATTTGTTAAAATTTGACCTAAGTGAAAACCAAACCCCCCCGTGCTTTTTGTTTTTCTTCTTCACTGTTTCATTTTGCCGCCATTAACACACACATACACACACTCAAGTTAATCAAGATTAGGGTTTCTGCCTTAATTTAAATTCACTTAATTAATTCGTTTGAATTAAGTTAATCAAGATTAGGGTTTCTGCCTTATTTAGGGTTAATTAATTAGGGGTTTTAGTTGGGTTTTATGCGGATTAGCATTAGAATGTGTTTAGTTGCCTTAGATTGCCTTAAATCTCACACATGCGTCTAGAGTAATCTTTCATAGGGGACGGTTTGTGAACTTCCGAATGAACATGACTAATGAACTTCCGAACGAAGTTCCGAACAAACTTCCGAATGAAGTTCCGAACGAACTTCCGAGTGAAGGAGTTCCGAACGAACTTCCGAATGAAGGAGTTCCGGATGAACTTCCGAATGAAGGAGTTCCGGAGGAACTTCCGAATGAAGGAGTTCCGGAGGAACTTCCGAATGAAGGAGTTCCGGATGAACTTCCGAATGAAGGAGTTTCGGACGACTTCCGAATGAAGGAGTTCCGGATGAACTTCCGAATGAAGGAGTTCCGGATGAACTTCTGAATGAAGGAGTTCCGGATGAACTTCCGAATGAAGGAGTTCCGGATGAACTTCCGAATGAAGGAGTTCCGGATGAACTTCCAAATGAAGGAGTTCCGAACGAACTTCCGAATGAAGGAGTTCCGAACGAACTTCCGAATGAAGGAGTTCCGAACGAACTTCCGAATGAAGGAGTTCCGAACAAACTTCCGAATGAAGAGTTCCGGATGAACTTCCGAATGAAGAGTTCCGGATGAAGTTCCAGATGAAGAGTTCCGAATGAAGAGTTCCGGATGAAGAGTTCCGAATGAAGGAGTTCCGGATGAAGAGTTCCGAATGAAGGAGTTCCGGATGAAGAGTTCCGAATGAAGAGTTCCGGATGAAGAGTTCCGAATGAAGGGTTGTTGGATTGATAGTTGTTTGCTTGTTATAATTACTTGTTGAAATGTGTTATGCTTAGAAGTCATAATGATATATATCTATATATTGCTTGTGCATCAACCTTTTATGTCTTATCTTAAGCAGACACGATGACTAATCCAACAGTACAAGAACTCCAAGATGCTAAAGCAGACGCAATTGCCGAAGCAAGAGACCTCAAGTTTATACCAAACAATTACCGGCTGAAGCAAGTTTCAAAATCTACTCACCATGGATTCAAAGTCGCCATAGCAATCCTTGATCACTCTCACTTCAAGAATGCGTTAAGGAGTACTGCTTCGGTGCCATATGATTACATGTATGAATTCTGGGCCACCAAGGAAAGTACTTCAAACAAGATCACCTTCTCTCTCGACAACAAAGAACAGACACTCACCGTCTCAGACTTCCGCAAGATATTTGGAATTCGGGATACACCCAAAGGTATGTCATTTTCCAGGGATCCTACTAAAGACGAACTCATGGAGATGTTCCATGCTCTTGGATGTCCTGACCTACGAGTTGTGTCCGATTTTACCACCGCTAAAGTAGGTCAACCTTGGAGAGCAATCTTGGGTATTCTCAGTAGATGTCTTACACCTAAAACAAGTGGGCATGATGCTGTGCGTGGTCCAATTATGAACATCTTCTATGGAATGTACAAAGGCTCAAATGCAGATTATGCGTTATTGATGTGGGAAGAATTTAACTTTCAACTCTTCCAAAACAAGAAACTGAAGGCTAATTTCTTTCCTTACCCTCGGTTTATCAAGCTAATAATTCATTATTTTATGAAGAATGATGTCTCTATTGATAAGCGTGCAGCAAGTCGACATCACACTGAAGAGGCTGATCACATTGTGGACCTAAGGCATGAAGGACCATCTAGTGCTGTTATTCCTGGTCCTATTCCCGATTATCTTCTGACGGATAAAATTAAAGCTTCTGCTGATTACAAACTACTGCTACTAGAAATCAAGAAGCTAAAAGCAAGCCTTCAGACAGGAGAAGACTCGTCTACTACGGTCAAGAGTAAAGGTAAACGCAAGCAACCAGCTGATTTATCTGAACCCGAAACCAAGAAGAAGAAGAATGAGGCTAAGAAGGGAAAGAGCACAGCTGATGAGTTCGTTCTTCACGACGAAGAAGATGTTGATGTCGATGCTACTCTTGACAAGATTGAGAGAAAATTAATGAAGATAGCTATTGAAAAGAGTAGGAGAGACACGGGCGGTAGTGGTTCGGGTGCACAGATTAATATTGAAGAAGAGTACCAGGAGCCAAATGATATTGATGAGTTTGGATCACCTGAATGGTATTCTACTTCGAAGGAGACATCCATTGCTGTTTCAGCAAGTGTTGAAAAGGAGTCCGGTGCCCCTACAATCATGGTACCTACCTAGCCTTTAGTAACTCAACCTCCACTAATTCAACCCTTACCAACCCGACCGGTACCAACACCATTCCTTCCACCTCCAATAACTCCCATCCTCAGTACTGTAGTCACAACCGAGCCTCTTCAACCAACCCAGAGTAGCTCTACATCATCTTCAATGGCTGCATTTGTAATGGTAGAACTCTTGGATAAACACACGGATAATCAAAGAAAAGAGATGGATAATCTTCGCCAAGAGCTACTTAGACGAGTTCAAAGTGAAGAAGCATCTAAGAAAGCCCAAGAAGAGATGCTAGCTAAGTTCGCTGTAGAGATGGAGTTGACACGTAAAGCTCATGCAGAAGAACTTGCTCAGGTCAAACAGGCTGAAGCTGATAAGTATGAAGCACGAATCACGAGACTTCGAGCTATGAAGGATAAATACAAGGAGCAGAAAGATACACTTGAAGCTTCTATTGAAGAGAGAGTGAAAGAATCCGTTGAGTCCCTTATGCCAAAACTACGTGATGAAATGAAGAAACTCGCGGCTGATAATTTGATGATTAAGTCGTCCAATCCTTCCGAATCCGCCTACAAAATTGCATATGACTTAACGGATTTTGAATTAAAGAAGATCCTCAAAGCTCGCATGAGGGAAGTTGGATCTTTTGATAAGTCTAAAGTTCAACGGACACTCTATAAATCACTGAATGAAGCTATCATGGAGGATGACCGGTTGTTTAAAATGTTTGGAAGTGTGGTACCTTACCACATTCTGCCTGAAGAGGAAAAGGAAGATAGTGAACAAGAAGAGGGTGACGGGGAAGAAGAAGAAGAAGAAGAAGAAGAAGGAGATGATGATGATGGTGACGATGATGGTGATGATGATGAGGATGATGATGATGATGGTGGTGATGATGGTGATCGAAATGAGGAAAGTGCTAAGGGAAGCAACGAGGATGACGATGAGGATGATGATGGTAAACAGCCTGAAACGGGGGACAAGGTTTCCAGCATAAAGAAACCATCTAAGTCTGGTACCAAGTCTCAGAAAGATGTTGCGCAAAAGGAAAAATCCAACCACCACCAAGTGGCCTAGTGGTAAGGTCCTTGACTCTCAAACAAGAGGTCAAGGGTTCAAACCTCACTAGGTGTGTACACTTGGGGGTGGCCAAGGAGGTTCACCTGCGACGACTCCGGGCTATCCAAAAGGGTAGTCGCCCTGGGATTAGTCGGCTCGCAATGTCGAGTCGGAAACGTAGGTATACCCAAAAAAAAGGAAAAATCCACCTCAACGGAATCAAGACGATCTAAGTGGCGCCATGATGTGAATGCTACTACGGCGTCATCGATTCCCGGTACATCTGTTGCTGTTTCTATACCTGTTACCACTAATCCTATTAGTTCTTTTGTTGCTCTTGTGATTGCAGAATCAGTAACTGAACCTGAAGCTGCACAACACTCGCCTGTTCATGACACCGCCGAGATGCCTGAATCAGAACCAGCAGATGTTCATGTCTCTACTCCTATGCAACAAGAACCACAATCTACTGTTCCCAAGTCAAGCACACGGGACTGGGCGGACACATTGGAGATTGATGAAACTGCACCGCCACAAGCTTGGATTACGGCAGCTGCTAAATATGATCCAATCACAGACGCTGACAGAGATGTTCTATATCTCCGTATCCGTAGTCCGATAGACTTGTGTGCATTTCTGGCTCATGAGTATAAATCTTCGGTCACTCCGTCGTTGGTGAAGAGAGCGCTAAAGGATAAGAGAATTCACACCAAAACCAGGTTAAGCCGCATGGAGTACGAGTATTATGCTGACGAGGTCCTGAAAGCTCTTAATACCGTTCAAAGGCCAGGCCTCCATGAATCAGAAAGAGCTCCACCTCTACTTGACCCTTATCAAGATAATCAAATTGCTCTCGACTTCTTCGTCACCTATGATCTTGATTATCTCCTCAAGGGTTCATCAAAGTACGCAACCTCCCTGACCTTGCTGAAAGCTGCTAACTGGGGGACAATACCCTGGATCGAGGAAAAGGTAAACCGACTCTGGGTCCCAAAGGTAACTCGTAATTATGATATGTATGCTGTTATAGGTGCATCACATTGGGACGAACGAGTCCGAAGGGCGTACAGAGGTTGCTGCTTAGCCAATTCAGGAAGCAACGTTAGATTCGATATTCGCATCTCCAGCATTTTGGGACTGAAAACTGAAGCCAAGAACGGCTATCATCATGTGACGGAGATTCGTCTAAAAAGGGAGGATGACAGAGAATACACAATACAGCAAGGAGATTTTTCTATCATTCGCCTTGAAGATATCGGAGACATGTTGCTTATGATGACCCGTGATCAACTCACCCATCTTACTCGTGAAGAAATCATTGCCTTGAATACAGGACTTCGTATGTTCACACGAAGCGTTGTTATCAAGAAACAAGTTGAAGATCTTCAATTGGGAGTTGAAAGCTACCAAAGGAAGCTTAACCTGACCCGTCCAATTAACCAAGTTCTACCTCAACATGTCTCAAGATGTCCTTATACCGGCATTACTGTTCCGAGTTACGAGATTTTCTATTTGAACAGTCGTGGGATAATGAAGTTTATGAGGATAGGTGAGATTTATAAGTACAGTGATGGGACTCTCATATACGTCAGAGGAAAATTAGAGCATCTTAATTCTGGTGGGTCTTTACCAGAGATGACCGAGGACTGGCATCAAGGTTATCGACAAATGGCGAAATATGTGATCAAGAAGATTGATCAAAAGCTCCGGGAACATAGATTGATGAGGAGCTTAGAAAGATTCGTTGGTGGTAGACCATATGGAGTGCACCACAAGTTACTGCAACGATCCATCTAATGGATCGTACATCTCAGGTCTACTCTATATTGGTTTTTAATTGTGAATATGTAAATTTGTGAATATTGTGCTCTTACGGCTTGATGTAGTGTTACGGTATGATAATTTTTCAAAAATTTCTCACGAGATTCTAAATCTTTCAAAATATATCATACTAAAGCACTACAACTATCCCTTATTAATTTAAGGGGGAGCATTAACATGTTCTATGGCCAAACATCGATTTCATTTTTACCCAAAGACCGGTTAATCCATTCAATATCCCAAATATTAATGGTTAAAATTTTGGATAAGGGGAGAAAAATAGGATTAAGGAGACTTAAATGATACTTGGCTAAAAGATGAAAAAGACTTAACGATAATCTAACTTAATATGTGTAAAGCACGTGTTAAGGGGGAGCGTTTTTGATGAACAAAACACCTAAGGTACAAAACTTTTGATTTCAATATCACAAGTACCTTAAGTGATTTTCAAGGATTTTTCATGGTGGCTATACTTTCCCAAAACATGCTTAATTCACGACGAATGTGGTGACAAAATGGTGGTAGGAATAGGTTTAGTCCAATGATTCATCAGAGCCGATGGAATCTTCCCAAGGACAATTCCCTAGATAGAATTAGAAGTCCTAGGAAAGTTGGAGAAAGATTGTGAACATAGCTGAATGCCGACCAAGTACTTAAGCTAGCACTGGAACAATCACAACAAGGTGCTAGTTATGACGTATTGGTAAGCATTGAAGGGGTTGAAGAATGAAAAAGAATTGTAAAGATAAAGGGTGTAAAGAAAGAAGCCCTCCTTACAACTTTAGGCAGAAACCGGGTCAATACATATGCTATTGAGATCATTTGTTAATGATTCTCGATATTGAAGAAAGACATCATGGACCCAGTGATGCAATGCACAACCCTTCCCAGCTAACTCAAATATCTCTCAAAAGGTATTTGTTTTAATCCCACGGAGATCAACACGTTATCTATTGGTTTATTCACTCCGAATAGACTGATATTGAAAAGGTGGCACTCCTCTCCAGCCATCGCTCACTAAATCAAAACGCACTATCGAGTCTAGAGCCACGAGATCATCAAAAGTCTCATTAGGACACTTTCCATTTATTCCTTTCTTTCTCACACACTGTGAAAAGTAAGAGATTTTTATGAGTCCTACGCAGTATTCTTGTAATATTGCCAGAACATTCGAGTAATACACAAGTATTACAATGAAGATGGAAATCCTGCTTGAGCCAACATCAAACAAGCTCATGGTAGGTTACACGTGCGGTTCTTTAAGAACCAATCTTGTGAAAAACTGGAAAGAAACAGTAGTTTAATTCTTAATTGAACTTAAACTCGTTCCAGGCCTCTACGCATTATCATATGATCTTGCCAGAACACTCAGAGTGATTCTTTATTGATCACAGTGACGAGTGGAAATCCTTCTAGTGCTAACATCAAACAGCACTTGGTAGGTGACGTGCAAGATTCTTTATGAATTAAGCTCGTGATAACTGGAAAGCAACGATGGTGAAAATCTTAACTGAAATTCACTTGTTCCAGGTTTCATGAATTGACGGCTTCAATCACAAGGATAATTTATCCAAGTGATTCACTCTTTATGTTCGCAGTCAAGCTTAGTGATCGTCGAATAAAGAGAACGGGTTTACCCGCGAAATCCTGTCAGGAAGTTACTTAATTGAAACTATCCGTCACAGGTACGATATCTAATATCATCCAACAGTCTTCATCGACCGGAGGTAAAATGCTACCGATTTAGAATGAAATGTTCTAAGCCATTTCATTCGTGTCTTATCATGTTGCTGCGAAGACGGTGGCGTTGCGGTGTACCAACTGAAGTCGTTCCCACATGCTTATGTTTTTCTGCATCAAAGTTCAGCAAAATTCAAGAAAGTGCAAAATGAAGTCTTCCGCTGTACCAAACTCTAAAGCTTTCGAGAATTCAACAAAAAGACATAAGTGTGTGGAACATGGAGTCACGAGGAGGCAAGATTCATAAGAAGGTAAAGATCACACGTGATTGGTCAAAAGAACAATTCTCTCAAGCCAAAGCCTAAAAGATCAAATAAACATATTCACAACAAAAAGAAAGAAGAAAAGACTACGAGCTGAAGAACGAAGACTTAGTATAGTATGCTAGGTTTAGAATTTTGTAACGTGGAGTGACCTCCCTTAGGGGGAGATTGTTAGAAATACGTTTTAACGTATATTAGAAGTATCGGTCACTCCACAATAGTATTAATGTTGTAATAGCTCGTAGTTAATGTGTGCTTATTAAGTTAAGTAATAAACCGACCCATGGGCTTGTCATGGGTCGGCCCAAGCCCAATAGTGGCTTGGATATAAATACCCCTTTCCACCATGGAAAGGGGTTGGTTGTTGATTATTCCATTTTATCATTTTAATGAAAAACACATAGTTCTCTCTCACTTTCTCTCACTAGTTTCTCTCTCTAGAAATCTTCAACCCACTTCATAGATTAACAAGATTATCAATATTCTATAGAATTGGAAGCTGAATCTTCACATACTCATAGCTTAGGCGTAGAACTTTTTCTGTTTTTAGATTTTGTGTGGTTTGCAGCTTATTTTGAGCTTATTCATAAGCTTAAATTTACCCTCTCAGAATCTTACATGTGCTAGAAATAGCTCTAGATTTTTTATTTTTATTTGACCTTAGATTCTGTGTTTTTCTTCATTTGTTTAATTTAGGTGTAATTTTTCCTTGTCCTAGTTTCTGTGATTGAATCCAAGTTCGACTTCTGTGTGAGTAGTTGTTGATTGCGTTTTGTGTTTGAATTTGGGCTTAGGTTGCGTTCACTGTGCCTCGTGTCACCACAGCGACCAAACACACCCCATAAGACAAACCAAAAGCAAGGTGACCTGCTTGTTTTGTTTCTTATTGTGTCAGCAGGTCGTGGCGTGTGTGTGTTTTGTGTATGTTGTGTGCTCTCTGTGCCCTTTGTACCACCAGCTTAAACAAAGTAAACCAAACATAGAAAACCAAGAGAAGTGAAGAGACTATACGATTCTGTTAAAAAGGGGAGGCCGGCTTGTATTTTACGCTTTACTGTTCACATTTAAGCTCGATTTATGGTCAACTTTGTGTTATGGTAGCATTTTTGTTGCATGGTGTGGTTGTGCGTCCAGTGTAAACCAAAGAGAAAAGAAAGCATACAAAGGAAAGTAAATAGGCACCTGCTTGTTTCATTCTTAACTCTACATACAACAGCTAATTTTTGGCGTGTAGCCTGTGTTTGTGTTTCACGTTTGTGGAGTGCTCTCTTGTTACCTCAACAAGCAAACACACCCAACCGCAGAAACAAAGTTAAACCAAAGTCGAATGCAGAACTCTGTCTATTTTCAGGAATGTTGACCATGATTTAAATCTATTTGATTCATGCTTTATTTGAATTGTGTGAGTGTTTTTGTTAGTAATTGTGTTTGAATTGTGTGGTTACTAGTAGACTGTATCACAAGTAACAAAAAAAGAAAAAGGGATCTGCTGGTTTACTTACAGTTACCCACTGTGCACACAACACCTCATAACTTGCCACGTTTTGTTAAGATTTTGGCATTATGTTAGTATTCTGTGTTGGTATTAGTCACCACGCATCCTTGTAATCCAAAAAGAAAACCAAAAATAGTAAAAAGTGCCCACTGTTCCAACATCAAACTAAAACCAAACAAGGATAACCAAAAGGGTAAAGGTTCAGGTCTGTGCTCTATTTGTGGTTTTACTTGAGCTTAATTCGTGCATTTTGGAAGTTTTGTAGTGTTTTTGGTTGTTATTGAATCACTGTACACGGGTTAAAAGAAAAAAATTAAAAAAAATATATTTTTAATAAAAAGTAGGGGTCAGGATTCGAACCTGCACCCCCACTCCCACGCACCAACACCTCTACCATATTGCCCTAGGGTCTTTATCGTTTAGATAATCCCTAGGGAAGAATATAAGGGGACCTTGTATTTTCTTAATATTAAGCATTCGTTTGTTATAATATGATTTTTGGCTTATTTGGTTGCTGAATTATAGCTTTTTCATTTTTCTCCATTTCATTTTATAGTTTGAGATTTTTAGAAAAAGGAATAAATTTTTATCTTTATTATTCAATTTTCTAGGATTATTTTTAGATATAAATATTGAAAAAGTCATAAAAAATAGAAAAAAGTTTATAAAAATTTTCAAAAAATATTTTTTAGCTTTTATATAATATATTTTATGCTTATAGATAAAAAAGTTTTTATTTTGTCTTTTTCTTAGTTATTTTAATTTTTTTAGGACTTTTATTTAACTTTAAAAATTAATATAAACTAATTTAAAAGTTTTCAATTTTTTTGGTTTGCATATTTTTCTTAGTTAGGATTTTCAGAACATTTTAGTGATTTTTAATTATTTTTAGGTTAAAATTTTCGTTTGGTCGCGTTTTCACGTTCGTACGTTGACGCGTTTCCGACCGTTTTTAGCGTAAATCGCTTCCCTTTTCTTTTCTTTATTTCTTTCCAAAAACGTAATCACTCGATTAAATAACGTTTATAATTGTTGGCTAAACACCATACCTCCTCGAGAACGAACTCGATTATTCGTATTTACGTTTTTCCTAAAACGTATTGATTAATAGTTACCACGACTTAGCGTTTGCTTACTTTTTCCTAAAGGTAAGTAAAACGAATAAAAACCACAACACCAAATGGCGCCGCTGCCGGGGAGGTGTGTTTAGCCATATTTACTTATCATGTTTATTTGAGTGTTTACGTTTTTATCGTAAATACTTCTTTTTATTTTCCTATACCATTAGCCAAACAAATAAATAGTGTTAAATAGAACTCTATTAACACAAAATGGTTTTCTCGTTTTCTTGTGCATATATATTGTATTTACGTAGAACAATTAACACACAATAATTATCCAAATACGCGAGAAATCGCACCTCAATAGCTGAGCGTTCCGGTCACTATTGTTGTATCGAATTCAAACAAAATTCAAAGGGCAAAATAGATAAATACTCTTAAAAGATTTGATCTCAATTGATACAAACTATAAGGTGGGTATAAGGCGGGTGTTATAAAATACACCCTAAAGAAAAAGGCTCTTAAGTGCTTCGCGCCGCCTCGTTTTTCCGCTTGCTTGTGCGTATCAGTTTAGTGACAATTGATTAAGGGTTTGCCACATCAAGTATTATTAATCTATTTTTTGTGAGTTTTAATTATTGAACCTCGAAATGTTTTGGCGTTCCACCAACGTTTCAAAGTCAACGAGGGTTTTTACTTCACGTAATTACCTTCATTCTTCTTGGATTCATTAATCGAGACCTTTGATTAATGGATAGTTTTTGTAGATTAATTTCTACGTAATACACCAAAATTCCAAAAAAATTAAAAAAACCAAAAACACAAAAAGATTATTCGATTTTTCCCTCTATTTTCATAATTCTTTTTCTCAACCCCTCTAAATTTTAATTCTTCATGGATTTTCATTGCCTAGGTTGTGGGAGACGAAAGTTTGGTTCCATGACTTGTCCATGGTGTGTATGCGAAAGGTGCGGAAATTATGTCAACTATGCAATATTTAGGTCATGTCCATCGTGTAATCCGACCAATTGTTTGTATGTACAGTCGGTATTCGGCCCGGCCCAACAGGCCCGTGGCCCACACACACCTAACTTATCCTTCAAGAAACCCTCGCACTATATAAACAAGGCTAGGGGTCTCATTCTAGATCAGGTTCTCTCTCTTAACCACACCTCTTATACAATATATCGATCAATACTAACTTAACCGTCGGAGGTTGACCCCGGGGATCCGGCCTCGGGTTCATGTCTAAACGGTTTACCTTTGTTTGCAGCATTACTTAGGATCCCGTGAAGACGACGAACAGCCCAAGAGAGTCGTCAGACTGGCCCAGCCAATTTATGCTCCAACAAGTTGGCACCATCCATGGGACCCTACACAACCAATGTTTCGTGGTCTCATGCTACCGAAAAGAAAAAACATCCATATCAAAAAACGGTATGTATATCACATTCGTGCTTTTGTTTTTTTCACTTTTTGTGCATTATGCATTTTGCTACAACACAAATATGCTTATTTTATCCAGGTCGAAAAATTCAATGATTTGTTAGACGTATGTACCGCATGCGGTTACATCTTTTTTTTAGAACATATTTTTTTCCTTAAACAAAAAAATTAAAAGTAAATTTTTTTGTGAACATATAAGCATATATGTATAATGATAATGGCGTTATAAAAAGGTTGTACGAATTATTCCGTAAGCAATTCTTCAATTACCGATACAGTCATATGCAAAATCCTTTTTAATAAATGGATCTATAGATCTTATTAAACTAATAACGAGATCTTTTTAATACTTATTGATATAGTATGTACATCTTGTAAATTAATGCCAAGATAATTCTCATATCTTTTGTCACTTATCGCAAAATTTTAGTGCCACAAGTTAATGTTTTGTCATCCAATGTTCACTAATTTATATGCTGAAAATATCTCATCCACATATTAGTTTAAATACACGAATCATGTTACATATTTGCTTCGTAAATATTATGATATACTCTGCAAACATATTTGTCTAAACATTTGTAGACATCATGATAGCTACACAAGAAATATTTATGAAGATATGTTTATCGCACATTCTGACATATTTTGTTTTATAGATGGTCTATAAAACATATTTTATTCATACAACACACATGTATTGATACACGATCACTTGACTCTGAGCGTCCGTGATACTTCACACGATCAAACATATTTTCTCTTTATTTTTTTTGCGCCGTTATGGCATGCCCAGCCGCGCTCGACCGCACGTTTGTGCATATTTTATTTTTAACAGCGACCATAAGTCGCATCCTTTCGTACTAGTCCGCATGGTTGTTTAAATTATTAAATGATATTACATATATCATTTAAAATACTAAAAGATATTATTTATCTTTTAAATTTAGTAAAGGTATATTTCTATATTTTCAAATTTATAAAATATTACCTATATCTTTTAATTTCAGAAAATATATTATTAATATTTTTTATATTAATAAAAGATATTGCGTATATCTTTTAAAATTGGCAAGAAGATATTATATATATATCTTTTAAATATGTTTTTCATATATATCGCGACCCGACGTAGTAATATCGTGATTCACGGTCATAGCTCGTCCACCCGCACTCATCTTCACATTCAACAATTATTTTTTTTCTTATTCGCGGTCATGGCATGTCCAGCCGTGATCGTCTGTATGGTCGATTATATTTTATTTTTTGACCACGGACATGAGCCGCCTCTCCCGTAATTAATCCGCATGTTCGGGTATATAGTTTATATTAATAACAAATATTACACATATCATTTAAATTACTACAAGATAGTCTTTAGGATATATTCCGATATTTTTTATTATATATATCTTTTAAATGAGTAAGATATATTACATATATTTTTTAAATAATATGTTTATCATTCGCGGTCATGGTACGTCCATCCGTGCTAGTCCGTACACTCGGATATCTTCTGCCTACGGGTGTACATGTACTTATCGTTCCCAAGCGGAATAAGATGATTGAGTGAACCTAATAATTCAACTTGTCGTGTAAGAGGGTTGCAAACCCAATGACTACGGATCTTGTATCCTTGTTAGACACCTTGCTATCAAGACGTTGTAGTAAGTTACGCAAACCACATGACTCATGATGGAGTTTCAAAAGACACACTGTGCATGTCTAACAACATTTTGTCAAAACTTTGACCGTCCTTATGGTAGTAGCGTCACGCCGCACGTAATGGCATAGCTCATCCGATAAGTTAGTTAAGATACGTCTTATAGTATGTGACAATTCACGGTTATGGCAAGACCCATCCGCGTTGGTTCGCACGTTCGAACCCAATTTCTATCTTTCGTACGCGGCTATGGTACGTCCATTCGTGCTGGTCTATGTGATCGTAATTTTTTTAAAACTTGATTAAGTCTAGTACTACTAATCGAGTATAGCACCATTAAACATGGGGGGGGGGGGGGCTACTACGGTATAATAATACCACTATTTATGTGCACATCACACAAATATTTTTTAGATATATTCCTTTGCCGTAGAAGTCCGCCTTCTGCCGGTTTATTCCTTTGCCATAGAAGTATCTCTTCCATTGGCTTATTCCTTCGCCGCGGAATTACTCCTTCCACGCGCTTGTTTCTGCGCCATGGAAGTATCTCTTCCATTGGCTTATTCCTTAGCTGCGGAAGTACTCCTTCCATGAGCTTGTTTCTGCGCCATGGAAGTATCTCTTCCATTGACTTATTTCTTCGCCGTGGAAGTAGTCCTTCCACGCGCTTGTTTCTGCGCCATGGAAGTATCTCTTCCATTGGCTTATTCCTTTGCCGCAAAAGTCCGCCTTCTTCCGGTTTATTCCTTTGCCATTGAAGTATCTCTTCCATTGGCTTATTCCTTCGCCGCGGAAGTACTCCTTCCACGAGTTTGTTTCTGCGCCATGGAAGTATCTCTTCCATTGGCTTATTTCTTCGCCGCGGAAGTAGTTCTTCCGCGCGCTTGTTTCTGCGCCATGGAAGTATCTCTTCCATTGGCTTATTCCTTTGCCGTAGAAGTCCGCCTTCTGCCGGTTTATTCCTTTGCCATGAAAGTATCTCTTCCATTGGCTTAGTTCTTCGCCGCGGAAGTACTCCTTCCGCGCGCTTGTTTCTGCGCCATGGAAGTATCTCTTCCATTGCCTTATTCCTTCGCCGCGGAAGTACTCCTTCCGCATGCTTGTTTTTGCGCCATGCAAGTATCTCTTCCGTTGGCTTATTCATGCGCCGTGGAAGTATTCTTCCACGTGCTCGTTATATTTCGCCGTGGAAGTATCCACGTGCTCATTATCTTCGCCGTGGAAGTATCTCTTCCACGTGCTTATTATCTTCGCCGTGGAAGTATCTCTTCCACGTGCTTGTTATCTTTCTCCGTGTAAGTATCCACGTGCTCATTATCTTCACCGTGGAAGTATCTCTTCCACGTGCTTATTATCTTCGCCGTAGAAGTATCTCTTCCACGTGCTTATTATCTTCGCCGTGGAAGTATCTCTTCCACGTGCTTATTATCTTCGCCGTGGAAGTATCTCTTCCACGTGCTTATTATCTTCGCCGTGGAAGTACTCTTCCACGGGCTCATTATCTTTTCCCGTGGAAGTATTCTTCCACGTGCTTCTTGTCATTCGGCGTGGAAGTATTCCTTCCACGAGCTCATCTTCTTCGCCGTGGAAGTATTTCTTCCACGTGCTCATTATATTCTCCGTGAAAGTATCTCTTCCGCGTGCTCATTATTTTTGCCGTGGAAGTATTCCTTCCACGTGCTCATTATCTTCGCCACGAAAGTACTTCTTTCATTGGCTCATTATCCTTGGCCGTGGAAGTACTCCGTCCATTGGCTCACTATTTTCGCCACGAAAGTACTCCTTCTGTTGGATCATATCTTTGTTGTGGAAGTACGCCTTCCGTGACGAATTACTTGGCCCGACTACGGAGTGAATTTCCAAAATTTATATCGTTTGTACTTAATTAGATAAAGCCTGATCAACTACATTTAATCTAGGAAAAACCGTGGCAAAATTTTGGAAGTCGTTATCAAAATGTCGTGGCCATAAGACGGATGTAACATCCGCATCACCTTGTCACAGAAGTAGGTCTTCTGTTTACCTTAAACCGAATGCAATATTCGCACTATGATGCATCATTAGTGGTTATAAGAAGTACGCTTTCAAATGTTCACGATGCAGCATACGGGTTCCACCTCCACCTTCACAAAACCTTCTTATCGTCCTCATGTTAGAGACGAATAAGAATGATACCTTGCCAATGCCAGTGTTACTCCGACTATAGAAAACGTTTTCTTCTTACGGGGTCCTTACCGTCTAATCACGGGAAACCAAGCATTCGAGCACAACCGCCCGTCTTACGTATACGTGTTTTCCCATTTCTTTCGACGTGGATATGCTTACAGGTAGCGGATACGGTGTAAAGTCTAGTAACCTTGGTTACAACCTCGCATACTAGACTGGGGGGACATGATGATGTATAGTGGATATGCTCACTATTCTTAACCCAAACCATCATGTTTTCGCTAAAAGTAGCCCATTACGATTGGAGCCATATGTTACAGACAACCCACGAGGATGTCCTAGCAGCAAGTCGTACGCGGTTGTTTAGTGAGCATGATACACAAATGAGTCTAGCATAACATGATCATAGACCATATCATACTAGACTGGGGGACATGTCGATGTACAGCTGGTATTTCGGCCCGGCCCAACAGGCCCGCGACCCACACACACCTAACTTATCCTTCAAGAAACCCTAGCACTATATAAACAAGGCTAGGGGTCTCATTCTAGATCAGGTTCTCTCTCTTAACCACACCTCTTATACAATATATCGATCAATACTAACTTGACCGTCAGAGGTGGACCCCGGGGCTCCGGCCTCGGGTTCACGTATAAACGGTTTACCTTTGTTTGCAGAATTACTTAGGATCCCGGGAAGACGACGAACGGCCCAGGAGAGTCGTCAGACCGGCCTAGCCACTTTATGCTCCAACAGTATACTAACGAAGAACGTCTTATCCATTGCCGATATTGTGGAAGCCCTTCCCATTGGCACGATACGTGTCAAATTTAATACCCAAATGGTCACAATCACGAGCCAAATCCGAATTTCGGTGACCAATCTTCGCAATACTCACCGTCATGTGAGTATTGTGGAGATGAACCTCACTATGGGTACGATTGTCAACCGAAGAACCAAAATACGTATTTCGACAATCAATTTTCCAGTTTTGACGAATCACACGACATGGGTTACAATTACGACAATGGGGGTGGTTATCAATACGACGAACCAGATTTTTCTCAATATCCGTGTTGCGACAATTGTGGGGGGCTTCAAGATACTTATTCTTGCCAACCAATGGATTATGATGAACCCAATTCATACGATAATTCCGGTTTTGATAATTTTGAGTCCCCACCATACAATCTCGATCCTCAAAATTCCCATGAGCCCGATCCATGCTACAACTCCGATTTTGACCAATCATCTCCACAACATGTTTTCGATGATGATCTCGATTGTACCCGCAACGATGAAGTTCTAATCGCATCAATGAACGAATTGATATGCTCTTTCAACAAATTATGGAAAGAAATAATAACCCAATTGTTGAAGAGGTTGAAAAGAGCATCGAAGATGAGGAAATGAGGGTGTCAACGAACGAGGTTTTTGAAAATGTTTTCGAAAATAAACAACAAGAAAAACTCGTAGCACGTGTGGGAACAATGAATGTTAAACCTTTGGAACCTAATTTTTCTAATGAAGTTGAAATTATCAAAGATTTTCAAAATCAAACTACACCAAATTTTGACGAAGAAATTCCGTTAAGTGATTTTAGAAAAGAATAAATTGATAAGGTTTTAAGGAGAATCATTGACCCCTCGATTTTTGAAGAGTATCAAAATTTAATTCCGGAGGGACGCGTTACTACTATTTCTACGTATTTTGAGAACCCGCATTCGATCCCTCCGAAGGACCAATTTGAAACCATCAAGGCTACAACGTCAAGTGACGAGCCTTTTACTCCTAATCCCACATCGTGTGAGATTATGGATTAATCATGTGAGAAGTCCACCGATGGTCTTGCTCACATTGATACGTTTTTCGACGCTGATGTCAAAACCACTAAGGCAAAATCTTCATATGAAGAGCCTTTTACTCCTATACCCACTACAGAAACCAATGCCTCTCTAAGTATGGGGGAGACGAATCTTAGCACTAATCCTAGTGTCGAGATCCCTATTCCAATCCAAAGTGAGCCTACGGTTTTCTCCGAAGATGACGTAAGTGATTTTGCTCTTGATGAATTTTTCCACGAAGATTCTAGCGAGGCAAATCACAATAGTGAGTGTGATTCTATATCACGTGATGATATCTCTCCCATTGACACTTCGGGGAGAATCAACGACTTTTTCGAAACCGATTTTCAATGACGATGATTTATCCGCTAGTGATGACGAGTCACTAATCGACGAGGACGTTCAAAATACCGATTTTAAAATCTTTTCGAACCCTTTATTCGAATTTGATGACGCGTTCATATTTTGTGAGGTAAATCCTCTCTTTGATGAGACGTTCGAGGACATCGAGAGTGAGGATTCTAAGGATATTAAACTCGATGAGCCGGATTTGCTAGTCACCCTCCCGACGTCTCATGATGTTAAGAATTCTTTTTCTACTCGTGATGTTTCCATTCTCGAGGGGTTCACCGATGGACCGCCTCTCGATGAGAATGAGGATTTTAATGAGGCTTTTGCCTTCGATCCGGGTGGAAATTTTGAAACTCTTATTTTTGACAATTCTCTTTCAATTTTACCTTCGTTTCAAAGTATCCCTACCCACCCCCTCGGATTTGATGAGTTTACCTATATCGTAAGGAGTTTTCTTCCTTACAAGACGTATCCTCTGGATTTACGTGTTTTATTTTCAACAAAAGTGAGGATACGATCTTCGATCCCGATATAAAGGCTTTGCCTTTATTCACGGTTTCTTTTGGGCCTTGATTACATGTAAGTCCCACCAAAAATGACTGAACCATGATTATCCCTAAATGATCACATTTATGGGGATTGATGCTAGGGTTTTTAATTCTTTTTAATCGATTAATGTTCGTTTTTCCTCGAATCACTCGAATTTGATTTCCAATTTTAACGTAGAGATTAATCGTTTTTGGTTATAGAAACTTGATTGGTAATCTATGTCTATTTAAGCTAAAAATGGGGAAAATATGTAGGCTAAGGACTATATAAAAATAAAAGCGCAATTAATTCACGTAAATGTTACTCTAAAATGCAATGTAAAATTAAACTACAAATATAGACCTAGATGCAAAAAAAATAAACTATAATTAAAAATAAATCTAAATGAGAAATTAATCTAAATGCAAGCACATAATAGCAAATAAAAGTGACGAAAAATGAAATCACAAAGATAAACTTAAAATTTAAGCATAAAGCTTCAACCTTTTAAGCTTACTAATCTTTTTAGACGATAAAGCTACAAGCTTTATGTACTAATAAGCTTAATAATCACAAAAAGGTATAAACTTTTTACTAATAATGAGCTTATCTAAATGAAATGTACTTTTAAAAACTTTTAAACTATTTTTTTTAAAACACAAATAATAATAACTAAAACTAATTAAACCGATTTTTATAAATAAATATAACTTTTATTAAAAACAATTTAAACTAAAACTATCTAATTAAATAAAACTAAAGCTATTAAACTAGAAAAATAAAAAGGAGAGCTTTAGTACCCGTAGTCCGTAGAAAAACGCTCTAAACAAACAACATCAACAACATCAACAAAATACGCCCCGTTAAGTACACGGCCTCCCAATACCAAAACTATCAAAAGTGTAACCCGGCCCGTAAAGTACACGGCCACCAAATTAATCTCTAACCAAACTAATCAACCATATCAACTTGAACCAAATTAATCAACTATAAGCTCTTCTTCAAAAATGATAGATCGATACGCCGAGATCAAAGAAAACATAAAAGGTTAGAATAATAAGCAATAATTATTAAATGATAAAGATATTTAATTAAAACTTATAGATTTAAAATATTTTTTATGTTTTATAAAAGTATTTTAAATTTTAAAGCTAAAAATTATAGATCTACTTAATCTATTTAAAAACCTAATAGATCCAACTAATTTTTTAAGGTTTTATAAAAATACTTTAAATTTTAAACTCTAAACTTATAGATCTAAACTTTTTAATATAAAAAACTAATAGATCTAACTATTTTTTTGGTTTTTTGAAAATATTTTTAATTTTTTTTAAAGCTTAAACTAATAGATCTAAATAACTAATTAATAAAAACTAAAAGTGCTTAAATAAAAAGCTAGCTTATAAATAAGTCGTAAGCCTAAGCTTAGGACTTATGAGATTTAAAAAGCTAAAAACCTAATTAAACGGTTACTCCCCAAAGAAGCTAGATCTACTAAAAGGCAACAATAAGCTTGAAATAAAATGAATTATTCCAAACTTTATATAAATCTAATCTTATTTGGAAAAAAGTTATAAAAACTTATCCCAAAATAATAAGATAGATTATTATAAAATTAAAAAGAAAGGAAGAATGAGAATATTATTAAGCTAGAACTTGAATTTTATTAAAAACTTGAATATTACAAAGCTTGAAAATTAAAATTACAAAATATAAAACTATATGAAAAACTTAAGAAAAAAAACTAGGAAAAAACTTGATTAAATGGGATGAGGGACGGCTTTATATAGGCAGCCAACATGGGGGGTATTATAGTAATTTCACTATCTAATTTTTGCTTCAAAGTTAAGCAAATTTAAGGACAGCTGGCCCTCTATTCTTGTTTTCTCCGAATAGTGCTTGACAGCTATCAAAGTGTGGGAATTTTCGCCAATCATTAGCCAGGCACACGCTCCTTTAACTTTGTTTTCATCACCACTGCCACGTGGCAGTCCCTGATTGGCTAGCCGCCACTTGCACACTGCCACCTCGTACAGCCACAGCCACCTCGTACTGACGTGGCGGCGCCACCGCCACGTGTCATGCTCTGACTAGCCAGCCGCCAGCCGCCACTGCCACCTCTGTCCTAGGACTGACATGTCAGCGCCGCCCTGCCTCTGCCACGTGTCGCATCTCCATTGGTCAGCCGCCACACCAACAGTACCTGGGACCTGCAATATACAGAGTATGTCAGTGCCACGTGGCGTGCTGGTATTGGCCAGCCGCCGCCACGTGGTGCTGACGTCATTGCTGACGTCAGCCGGTTAAGACCGAGTTGAACCGGTCTGAACCGGGTCTGGTTCGGGTATGGACCGGCCGGTCTGAACCGGGTCTGGTCTGGACCGGTCAACGCGCCGAACCGGTCAATGGGTCGGGTCGGGTCAAAGGTCGGGTCGCCACGTGGACCAATGAGGTGGTGCCACGTGGCACTGAGTTTAAATACCCTGCATAAGCCCTCCCCAAGACTCGAACTCGGGTCTGTTAGGCCAAAGCCGAAAGACGCAGCCACCGGGGCATGCAACCTTTCAAGTTTATTTATGCAAAACAATTTTCTTAACCCCTTTTG
Organism: Glebionis coronaria; assembly: GCA_025667525.1. Classification (NCBI taxonomy): domain Eukaryota; kingdom Viridiplantae; phylum Streptophyta; class Magnoliopsida; order Asterales; family Asteraceae; genus Glebionis; species Glebionis coronaria. Next base: position 43,148,472 of record CM046880.1, on the reverse strand, counting down.
TGGCTTGGTTGACTGGCACATTGACCCCCTTTGACTTGTTGACTAGCTTTATTAATTTTAAATAATAATAATAATAATAATAATAATAAATAATATTACGAAAAATTAATTTATTTTTAATAAAAAGTTTATTTTATTTTTTTTCGGAGATTAATTTATTTATATTATTAAATAATTAAAAACTATTTATTTAATTTAAAAACTTAATAAATTTTAAAAATTCATAGAAAACAAACCGTAAAGAATTACGACGCGAGGTCGGGACCGTTGGCTTCGTAATTTTGTGTTCTTCAATGTGGCTTATTAGTGGATGACTTTGGAGATTGGCAAAAATGGTCCTTGTTGTAAAATCTTCATCAAATCTTCATTTTTAGTCCTCCAAACTTCATTCTTTTGGCACTTTTTGGTCCTTTGACTTTATCTTTGACTTTTTCTTCAACTTTTGACCGTAAAATCCCGTGTTTTCTTTCCTTTTGATCATTTGTACCTATTAAAACACAAAAACACAAAACCACGCGTAATTCCGACTTTTACGATATAAAACACATGATTAGGTCTTATTTTTCCTTGGTTTTAGTGGCAAAAGGATAAGTGTTTACACACTTATTAAATCCCCTACACTTGACTATTGCAATGACCCCATGCAATGCATTATTTTAAAGCATAAGTTACATTTTTCTCATAATTAATCCATCTCGGCCTTTATTAATACTACTATGATGAAAAGATAAAAAATTTAAAAGGAGACAAAAGTTATTAAGAAATTATTAACTTGAAATTATTTGATGGAAGAAACTCGTAAAGAAATCTAAGACTTGAATTAGGGCTTAGGTGCCATGAATATTAATCATCCTCAAGTTTCACGTTCCCCATACCAAGCTTAAAAACGAGATCATTGTTATTACAAGTTAGCACAACTAACACTTACTCATGTGGTTTAATTAATCACTTAGACCCCCTTATTCCTACGGTGTATCTCTTGTATTTTGTTTTTCTCTTGAATGATCACGAGGATGCATTTTTGACTTATTTCGATAATTTATTAAGGCCGAAAATAAAGTGGGACGATTTAATCAATAGTTAGCTAAAGGACAAAATCTTTTAAAACGGCCTCTCGAAACCTCATAAAGTTCATATCTTGGCATAACTCGTTTCACGATTTGAGACCTTTCTCGGACCGATATTTGGCTTGTACTTCAAACTTCAAATCTTGAGAGACGATCTTGAAATTATGGTCTTCTCTTCATTTTGGTATACATCTTCATTAGGAGTGAAAGATGCTTCAAACGTTGACCACGACTTCTTCATTTATCCTCTTCTTTATTTAGGATTTTGATATACAACGATCCGCCTCCTTTTCGGACTTGGATATATTTATCCTCATACCTTGTTAGTGTCTTTTTGGATAGATTTCTCCATGATCTTTAGGGGAGTAATTGCTTCTCGTCGTGTGTCTTGATCCTTCATATTGATTTGGATTAATGATCTTTACATCATCTTAGGATCTTTAGCAAAAACTGAATCCTCATGCCTTGTGAGGGCCTTTTTGGACTCGGGTATCCTCATGCCTTGTTAGGGCCTTTTTGGATAAGACAATCTTCGCGTCCCGTTTCAATAAGTTATGCCTTGGATATGAACTCTAATTAATACCGAGCAACTTTTAAACGATCTTGTGCTAGAAGCTAAGTAACCTTTTAAATCGTACAACCTTATTTATTGCAAATATATTTATTAACAAGTGATGGGAGAAAAAGCTCATAACTAACTCACATAAGTTAATGAAAGAATACCAAACTTATAATTAACTCTATCATCTCTCGTTCTCCACAATTTAAAATCTCAAAGAATGAGACTCGTGGATGCTTAGCCAAATAAACCAATTAAGGTCCATATGGTTAAGGATACTAGCTAGAGTAAACTTGGATAAGTAAACTCGGGTTGAGTCAAAATATTCATGACGGGCCTAATATATCAAAGATATCTAAACTTGTTAAAACTATTTTATTCATTTATATATTTTGACTTTATTTTTGAAATTAGAAAATATAAATAAGATGCAAAGAAAAGAAAATAAAAGAAAAATACTACAAGGCCAAAATAGATCAAAAATTTGAAAAAACGTTGAAAATTTTAAAAATTTTCCGGTTAAAATGGGGTCAAATTCATGGAAAAGGCCACTAAAATTCGATAGAAGTCCCCCTACACTTAATATAAACATTGTCCTCAATGTTTAAGCATGTGGGCGAATAAACTCCCCTACACTTAGGACATTGAGTACGTTGTTTAAAATCGAGCTAAGGAAAGGACAACTAAAGTGATTACATTTATTCGTTTTATTTATATACAAGATTTGAATCACAATAGCAAAAACTTATCGAAGGAACCGGGTACACGGGTAACACGGGAACACGGGTCACGTCAAAAGTACCAAAAGTGGATCATTAAGCACATGTCCCTGCACACAACATCACAACACAAACAACCTACTTGGCTCCCCCTACACTTATTGGTGAAAATGGGTGAAGGCGAAAAAGGGTAAAAAGGGTGGAAAAGGTAAAAATCTAACCTAGTTAAACGATGCTTGATTTTTAATCACAAGTCTCTAGCTCGACTCGATTTCCCGAATGTCATCATTCAAATGGAAAAATCATGGAAAACCGAGATTTCCAAGGGAGGAAAATCTCTCCATGATAAAGGGTGAAACAAAGTCATATAAGGCATACCCCATGAAAATCCACCCGGGTCAAACACATAATTTCCATCACAAAAGGAAATAAACCCCGATGTGGTACGCAAGTCATAGAAAAGTGGGGTATCCTTAGGAAAAAGTCTCTTACTAGGAAAGGTAAGGTGGTATGTCAATGAAAGCACAAAAGTCTCTATTCCCGGATCAAACACCGGTTCCTTAATGGGAAAATAGCAAGAGGTGTCGACATTTAAGCTCAAAATATCATCAAAATCCATAGTGGGAAAGTCATCCTCTTCCAAACTTGATGTGAAAACATAAGTATCGTCGGAGTCATAGGAAAACTCATCCTCATGAGGAAAATAGGTATTTAGAAAGATATCTAAATCCTCCTCAAATGGAATAACCTCTAAAGTAGGTAAGATCTCTAAGAGTGGAGGATCCTCCTCAATAGTCATGACCTCTAAAATTGGAGTATAGAAGTCAAAAGGAGTCTCCATAGAAGAATCACTCATAGAGATATGAGGTGCATTAAGATCATGGGGTGGGTCATCAAAGTTAATGAGATCACTTAAGGAAGTGTCATCATCATAAGTATCAAAGATTGGGGTATCATAAATGGGTGGGTCAAAAATGGGTGGGTTAAAAGACGAGTCGTCTAAGTCGAAGATAGTGTGATCACTTGAAGAAGTGTCATCACTATAGGTATAAAAAATAGGAGTTTAAAAATTTTGAGGCTCTAAGGGAAGGGATGAGTTTATCACAAAATCATTTTCATTAGATTTTTCAATTCCAAAAGGATTAATAAAAATCTCATCATTATCATAATTAAGAACATCAATCATATTGACCGACTCTTTTCCATTTGATTTTGTTGTGATTTTTCCCATTTTAAAAACTTGTTGTTCATCCCGAACCCTAAGAATTAACTCCCCTTCGGCTACGTCAACTAAGGCTCTTCCGGATCTTAAGAATGGTCTACCAAGTATTAACGGAATACGAGGATCCATCTCATAGTCGACGACGACAAAGTCCACGGGAAAAGTAAATGTACCAACTCGGACAAAAACATCTTCGGCAATACCAACGGGGTATGCGAGAGTTCGATTAGCTAACTCTAAAGTCATACGAGTCGGTACAAGGTCGGGTAATGACAATTGTTTCCAAACCGAAAGTGGCATAAGATTGATGCTAGCGCCGAGATCCGCTAAAGCCATACAATCATCGATTTGAGGAAACGAGCAAGGTAATACGAATCGTCCAGGATCTCCTAGCTTTTCGGGAAGCTCTTTGAGAAGAACCGCGGAACAATTCTCATTTAAACGGGTGTTAACGAGCTCAACCATTTTTTCTTTCTTATTAAGCAAATCTTTAAACATTTTCACAAATTTTGGCATTTGAGCGAGTGCTTCAATAAGGCTTACGTTAACATTCACATTGGAAATCATTTTCAAAAAATTAGAGACATGAATGTCATCTTTGTTGAGCACTTTAGTCTTGCCTAACCTAGATGGATAAGGAATATTAGGCTTAGGTTGAGAAGGAGAAGGACTCGCTTCTTGAACAACCGTAGGAATAGGCTCTTTCGGCAATGGAGGACTAGAACTAGGAGTGGTAGTGGGGGGAATCACCGGAGGGGGAGTAGGATTACTCATTATGACCTTCGGGCCTTGTCTCTCCTTTATGGGCGAAGAGATGGAAGGTCCCACTAAAGTGGCTCTACTTCGAGTATTGATAGCACTCACATTAGCACGAGGGTTAATCTCGGTATTGGATGGTAAGGCACCTTGGGGTCTAAGGGTTTGCAACATAGTCAAAAATCTCTTATCGTTGGACTCTTGCATTTGTCTAGTAGATGCTTGCATAGCTTGCATGATTTTCTCATGTTCGGTCAATTTTTGTAGAACCAAGTCCATTTGAGGGTTTTGCATATTCATTTGATTGAACCCTTGATTATTAACCCCTTGATTAGGAAAACCTTGATTTTGATATTGAGATTGAAAACTGTTGTTATTATAAAAACCTTGGTTATTATTTTGAATCCCTTGATTTCGACCATTAAAATTCCCTTGATTAGCATTCCCTTGAAAATTACCCATTTGAGGACCTTGGTTCCTATTTTGGTATTGGGTATTTTGGGCGGGTGGGGGTGGTCTTTGAGGTGCTACAAAACCCGGGGGAGCCAAATAATTAGTACTCTTGTAAGACAAATGGTTAACATCAACATTAGGTTTAAATTGAACCCTCTCATTAGCATTAAAAGCACAAACTTGTTGTTGTTGATTATAAACCTTGTCACAATTGAAATATGAATGTGGTCCACCACAAGTCTCACACGTTTCACTATTATCTTTCACGGCATGCACATGTGTAGTGAGGGCATCGGTTCTTAGAGCAAGGGTTTTCACAATTGAAGTAAGCTCCTTAATTTGATCATTCACCTCATTATTACTCGTACTAGCACTTGCCATATTAGCCCTAACACTTTTGGTTTGCACTTTTGCCTTGTTCTCAATAATGGCCCAAGCCTCGTTCATGGTTTTCACAAGAATATTACCCCCCGCGGTACTATTAAGTGAGTCTTGGTCATTTAGAGTCAAACCATTGTAAAACGTGTTGATTTGATGAACTTTAGTAAAACCGTGTTGTGGAAATTTTCTCAAAAGATCTTTAAAACGATCCCAAGACTCACTAAACGTTTCCCCATATTGTTGTTCAAAGTTGATTATTTCATTCCTTAAAGAAGTAGTCCGTGATGGTGGGAAAAAGTAGTTAATGAACTTGGTCTCTAAGTCGATCCATGTGGTAATACTTTGGGGTGGTTCCTTATCAAGCCAAATCCGGGCTTGTCCCTCGAGGGAAAAAGGAAAAAGTTGGAGGCGAACGGCCTCTTGTGGCACCCCATTGTATTTGACGGTATTAGCTAATTGGATGAAACGTTTGATATGAGCGTGTGGGTCATCATTAGTACGGCCTAAAAATGGTGTAGCGGAAACCATTCGAATAAAATCCGGTTTAAGTTCAAAATGATTAGCTCCAATGGTCGGCACCACAATCGCGTCATCGTTTCCTTCAACGTGAGATTGAAGAATCTCAATCATTGGTCGATTATCCGTTGCCATCGTTATGTCGAAAGCTCGATTCTCGGGATCGGCTTGAATGACGGTCTTTTTGTTTTTCTTCTTCTTCTTTTTGGAAGAATTAGAAGTATTTGGTACACCACTCGGTATGTATGTACGCGCGCGAGTGCGCATACAATTAAAACTTTGGAATGAGGTAGGTGACCTCGGTCGACTTTGAGAGGAAAAGGATTTTCCCTCTCGATGAGCAATATGAAAATCTACAAAAATATATACGTAAATACTACTTGAGTTGGCAAACCGATAATCGGTCGTCCCTCTCAATATACGCACAAGCAAGCGGGGAAACGAGGTGGCACAAAGCACTTAAAAACCTTTTTCCTTAGACGGCCTTTTATAGCGCGTCGCCTTATACCCACCTTATAGTTTGTATATGTTGAGTTCAAACGTCTTATTAGTATTTATCTATTTTGCCCTTTTTTCTCGTTATGGATTCGACTACAATAGTTAGGTGATGAAATCCCAACTAAGGCTTATTTGAAAAGTAGGTAATTTTATTGTGCTACGTAATATAATATAATAAAATGAAAAATCTTTTTGTATTTTTAGAAAAATATATATTCACAAGAAAAATCGAAAGAAATCGAAATAAAAATTAACACTAATACGTAATATTTTTGGTGTAATACTTTTAGGAAAAAGTATTACTTTTGATTTTTTTTAATTTTTTTGTTGCAATTCTTAGGAAAGAAATTGCTTTTGTGATTTTTTAATTTTTTTGTAATTTTATGTTTTTGATTTTTTTTGTATTTTTGATTTTGTTGCAAGAAACGTAACGTTCAAAGGATGAACGGATCCCCAAATCCAAACGTTTTCACGAAAAATCGTCAATCGTACGAGCGAAGCGGCAGCGGCGCCATTTGATAATAGGGGTTTTAATTCTTTTTAATCGATTAATGTTCGTTTTTCCTCGAATCACTCGAATTTGATTTCCAATTTTAACGTAGAGATTAATCGTTTTTGGTTATAGAAACTTGATTGGTAATCTATGTCTATTTAAGCTAAAAATGGGGAAAATATGTAGGCTAAGGACTATATAAAAATAAAAGCGCAATTAATTCACGTAAATGTTACTCTAAAATGCAATGTAAAATTAAACTACAAATATAGACCTAGATGCAACAAAAATAAACTATAATTAAAAATAAATCTAAATGAGAAATTAATCTAAATGCAAACACGTAATAGCAAATAAAAGTGACGAAAAATGAAATCACAAAGATAAACTTAAAATTTAAGCATAAAGCTTCAACCTTTTAAGCTTACTAATCTTTTTAAACGATAAAGCTACAAGCTTTATGTACTAATAAGCTTAATAATCACAAAAAGGTGTAAACTTTTTACTAATAATGAGCTTATCTAAATGAAATGTACTTTTAAAAACTTTTAAACTATTTTTTTTAAAACACAAATAATAATAACTAAAACTAATTAAACCGATTTTTATAAAAAAATATAACTTTTATTAAAAACAATTTAAACTAAAACTATCTACTTAAATAAAACTAAAGCTATTAAACTAGAAAAATAAAAAGGAGAGCTTTAGTACCCGTAGTCCGTAGAAAAACGCTCTAAACAAACAACATCAACAACATCAACAAAATACGGCCCGTTAAGTACACGGCCTCCCAATACCAAAACTATCAAAAGTGTAACCCGGCCCGTAAAGTACACGACCACCAAATTAATCTCTAACCAAACTAATCAACCATATCAACTTGAACCAAATTAATCAACTATAAGCTCTTCTTCGAAAATGATAGATCGATACGCCGAGATCAAAAAAAACATAAAAGGTTAGAATAATAAGCAATAATTATTAAATGATAAAGATATTTAATTAAAACTTATAGATCTAAAATATTTTTTATGTTTTATAAAAGTATTTTAAATTTTAAAGCTAAAAATTATAGATCTACTTAATCTATTTAAAAACCTAATAGATCCAACTAATTTTTTAAGGTTTTATAAAAATACTTTAAATTTTAAACTCTAAACTTATAGATCTAAACTTTTTAATATAAAAAACTAATAGATCTAACTATTTTTTTGGTTTTTTGAAAATATTTTTAATTTTTTTTAAAGCTTAAACTAATAGATCTAAATAACTAATTAATAAAAACTAAAAGTGCTTAAATAAAAAGCTAGCTTATAAATAAGTCGTAAGCCTAAGCTTAGGACTTATGAGATTTAAAAAGCTAAAAACCTAATTAAACGGTTACTCCCCAAAGAAGCTAGATCTATTAAAAGGCAACAATAAGCTTGAAATAAAATGAATTATTCTAAACTTTATATAAATCTAATCTTATTTGGAAAAAAGTTATAAAAACTTATCCCAAAATAATAAGATAGATTATTATAAAATTAAAAAGAAAGGAAGAATGAGAATATTATTAAGCTAGAACTTGAATTTTATTAAAAACTTGAATATTACAAAGCTTGAAAATTAAAATTACAAAATATAAAACTATATGAAAAACTTAAGAGAAAAAACTAGGAAAAAACTTGATTAAATGGGATGAGGGAAGGCTTTATATAGGCAGCCAACATGGGGGGTATTATAGTAATTTCACTATCTAATTTTTGCTTCAAAGTTAAGCAAATTTAAGGACAGCTGGCCCTCTATTCTTGTTTTCTCCGAATAGTGCTTGACAGCTATCAAAGTGTAGGAATTTTCGCCAATCATTAGCCAGGCACACGCTCCTTTAACTTTGTTTTCATCACCACTGCCACGTGGCAGTCCCTGATTGGCTAGCCGCCACTTGCACACTGCCACCTCGTACAGCCACCTCGTACTGACGTGGCGGCGCCGCCGCCACGTGTCATGCTCTGACTAGCCAGCCGCCAGCCGCCACTGCCACCTCTGTCCTAGGACTGCCATGTCAGCTGACATGTCAGCGCCGCCCTGCCTCTGCCACGTGTCGCATCTCCATTGGTCAGCCGCCACACCAACATTACCTGGGACCTGCAATATACAGAGTATGTCAGTGCCACGTGGCGTGCTGGTATTGGCCAGCCGCCGCCACGTGGTGCTGACGTCATTGCTGACGTCAGCCGGTTTAGACCGAGTTGAACCGGTCTGAACCGGGTCTGGTTCGGGTATGGACCGGCCGGTCTGAACCGGGTCTGGTCTGGACCGGTCAACGCGCCGAACCGGTCAATGGATCGGGTCGGGTCAAGGGTCGGGTCGGGTAAAAGGTCGGGTCGGGTCAAAGGTCGGGTCGCCACGTGGACCAATGAGGTGGTGCCACGTGGCACTGAGTTTAAATACCCAGCATAAGCCCTCCCCAAGACTCGAACTCGGGTCTGTTAGGCCAAAGCCGAAAGACGCAGCCACTGGGGCATGCAGCCTTTCAAGTTTATTTATGCAAAACAATTTTCTTAACCCCTTTTGTGGCTTGGTTGACTGGCACATTGACCCCCTTTGACTTGTTGAATAGCTTTATTAATTTTAAATAATAATAATAATAATAATAAATAATATTACGAAAAATTAATTTATTTTTAATAAAAAGTTTATTTTATTTATTTTATTTTATTTATTTTCGGAGATTAATTTATTTATATTATTAAATAATTAAAAACTATTTATTTAATTTAAAAACTTAATAAATTTTAAAAATTCATAGAAAACAAACCGTAAAGAATTACGACGCGAGGTCGGGACCGTTGGCTTCGTAATTTTGTGTTCTTCAATGTGGCTTATTAGTGGATGACTTTGGAGATTGGCAAAAATGGTCCTTGTTGTAAAATCTTCATCAAATCTTCATTTTTAGTCCTCCAAACTTCATTCTTTTGGCACTTTTGGTCCTTTGACTTTATCTTTTACTTTTTCTTCAACTTTTGACCGTAAAATCCCGTGTTTTCTTTCCTTTTGATCATTTGTACCTATTAAAACACAAAAACACAAAACTACGCGTAATTCCGACTTTTACGATATAAAACACATGATTAGGTCTTGTTTTTCCTTGGTTTTAGTGGCAAAAGGATAAGTGTTTACACACTTATTAGGGATTCGAGTCGAGCTTTTGACTCGGTTATCAAAAACAAGGTGCCTCGTCCGGGAATCTCATGCTTATCCTTGTAAATACTTTTATCTTTGTTTAACCTAATGTGAGGGGATTTGTTCCCTTCCAACCTTTGTGTTAATGCAAGTGATGCCTAAAAACATTATTAGTGTTAACTAATCTTTCTTAGTTTTGATCACAACAAACTATACAACACATTTAGTGTAAAACATAAAACGAATTATTTAACTAACACTATCATCAAGGTAATAATCATATCACTAACCTTTCTTAATCATACTTAGTGATCATCAAAATGATTATCCTTAAAACTCACTTTTGTTAATATGACAAAAGACTTTTTAATAAACTTTCTTTTCTAGAAAATGTTTTATTAAAATGGAAAATGTAAATTTGAAAATAGCATATTCCATATGCTATTAGAATATCCTTTGAAGGCTTAAAATACCTCAGATATTCCCCCCACTAACAGACAGAAAACGGAGCGTAGTCTACGGGCGAAATCTTAAGTAGCTAGGCGGTTCCCTAGCGATAAGGAACCGCCGGGCTAGATAAGGTACCGCGCCCAGATAGCCGTTGTACATTGTCTCCTTTAAATAGTGGATCAAATCTCATTTTCCAACAAGCCTCTCTAGACGTTTTTCCTCAGCCCCTTTCTCTTTTCTATAGCATAATCATTAGTAAATGATCACTTAATATGTTAAGTATGTTTACATATGATTATCCTCTTGATCCCCTCCTTTACCTTGTCCAAAGAGAAGATCACTCACTCACTAGTGTTGTGATAAAGGTGAATCCATGAGCTAGTCATATTCATCATGATACCCTTTTTGTTTTATGTTAATCCATTGTATTTATGAATACTTGGACTAGTTGTGTTCATCCAAGTTATTTGTGAATATTTGGATTTGTTGTGTACATCCATTGTGTAAAACCCGCATGCTTTTACCATGAATAGTACCCTTAAGATCGTACGTACTAGATTAAAACTTTCCTTTTATAGTGTGATTACGTTCACGTGTTAGAATTTTACGTATTACGTACGTGTTAGAACACGATAAATATTTATTACGTACGAACACACAATAATTATTTAACAATAGTTAATCACGAACATGCGATCATGAAATCATGAACGCAATTAAATCACGAGCTAATATTAATTACGTATATATATGTTTATTACGAACACGAATAAATATATTAAGTCACGGTTAATATTTAACGAGAACACAAAAACACGAACACAACTAAACACGAACGAACACTTAAATAACGAGACAGGGAAAACGGTACGGGTACCCCATGTGGGGCCCCCTACCCGCGGCTACACAAAGAAAGATGGGCCAAGCCCATCAAATTTTTACTAAGGAAGGGGTTAAGGTAAATTTTCTAGTCATTTTCACTTTACAGTAAATAAATCAAAAACCTAAAAAGTTTTTCTCCTTCTCCTTCTTGCTCTCTTGGCCGCCGCATATAACACAAGAAAAGGGGGTGTTCGTTTGATTTTGATCTTGATTTTGTGCAAGTGTTCGTGTGTGTTCATCCTCGGTCGATCCATGCATTCGGTATACCTTTTTAATCCTTTTTCTTTTTGTTTTGATTTAATAAAATTAAATAAGAACATGATGTTTTTAAAAGCTAATTAAAAACATAAATCAATCATGTAGATGGTTATGGGATAAATCAAAACGGAGGTTTTAGGGGTGTTTGTTGTGGCCGGCGCCTAAACCGAACCCCAAGGGGGTCTCGGCTTGGCACATGGACCACCACCAAGACCACAAGGTCTCGGTTTGGTGGTGTGGGTCCCACGACAACAGCAACAAGGTGGAAACCCCAATGTGATTCGGGGTATGGTGTTGATTTCGAGTCCGGTTCATGGTTTCTAGTCACGATCCGGTTCATGGTTTATGTTAAGGTTATGTTTTAATAATCATATGTTATAAATTAAATTAATAAAATATGACATGATTAATTTAATAAAACATGACTTAGGTTATAATTTAATTATTAGATCATGGATTTTTTTAACCTAAGTATTTATTTTTCTAGACTTTATCATTAAATAATTATAAAAACCATGGCTATAATTAATTAGTTAACATGACTTAGGTTATATTGTTAATAATTATTAATACATGTTTTAACCTAAGTATTTAACTTTATTTAATTAAAAACATGATATATTTAATTAAATACTTTTAACTATAGTTTATTTAAATTACATGTAATAATTAATAAACTATACCTTATATCATTATGACTTAGAAAAATAATTAGAAAACACTTAAGCTTATATACTTAGCTTATTTAACCAGCTTATATCTATTTATGGAAACTTTCTATTTTTAGAAACTTATGTAATTAAGGCAGCTAATCTATTTATGGAAACTTTCTATTTTTAGAAACTTATTTAATTAAGGCAACTAATCTATTTATGGAAACTTTCTTTTTAAGAAACTTATCTATTTTAAGCAGTAATTCTATTTTTGGAAACTTTCTATTTTTAGAAAATTTCTATTTTTGGAAACTTTCTATTTTTGGAAACTTTCTATTTTTGGAAACTTTCTATTTTTGGTAACTTTCTATTTTTGGAAACTTTCTATTTTAGGAAACCTGCTATTTTTAGAAAGTCACTTATTATTACACAGTAAGTATAATAATACATGAAATACAAGTAATACTTAATCAGAATAGACAGAATATAAGATAAACACAATTTAAAGCTTAAAACAGTAAAACATGACATGAACGTATAAAATAAGCTAAGACACGACATATAACCAGTTACGTATTTAGTGATCAGATACTTATACACGTATGTATTTATGTAGCATTAGTGATACCGAAGTAGGAATCTCCTCAGTTCGTCTTCTTCGTTCACTGGACATAAGGTACGGATTCCCGTCCTTTCAGTATGGACATTCTTTCCTTATTAGGATTCCCCGTATGCAGCCAACTGTTTTCCCGTAGTATAAGTTTATATGTTTGATTTGCTTATGTTTAATTTAGAATACCTATAGCCATATACATGCATGACCAGTTTCACCTAGTTATGGAGGTACCATAACCATAACATTAGAGACACTGGTGTTATGACTTCACCACGGCGGAGTGATTGCTCGTTGCGTCCCTTCAGCTTTCGGCCATATTATTATATTTATCATGTGGGGCGTATGGGTGCATCCTAGTTACATGTTTTCAGTAGATTACTCAGTGTGAATGTGGTGTGTGCCTTGCATCCTTCACAAGGAGCTGATCCCTCCTACCCAAAACCAGTATATTAAATTAGAGGCAACCCCTCTAATTTGCATGATGAGGCCACCCCTCCAAGTATTCATGCACGGTGGATTTTCATGACCTATATTGGCTAATGGTAGAATATGTTAAACAGTTTTTATAAGATGAACATAAGGCTTTTCAAACTATAAAACCAGTTTTACCAAGACTTAACCGGGTTATTCGGGACTTAGTTTCTTCCGCTGTTACATGTTATATGCTTATACTATTCATGCTTTATTTTACATCCGTGCACTGAGCGTATTGCTCAGCCGTTTTCCTTTTCTATGTTCCCAAAACGGCAGGTACTCAGGGACGCTCGTAGACTTTAAGCGTACGTGTATATGGACTGGAAGCTTTCTAGCCTTTGTTTACTTTATGCATTATCTTTACTTTGATACTCTTGCTATGGACATTGTTTAGTCCTTTCATTTACAGTACTTATGTTTGTGTGTGATGAGCTTTACTTTTGGACTACCGATGTTTGATTCTAGTATTTTCCTTTTATGGTCATGTAATGTTTAGACATTTTTCCTTGTATGCTTTGATGACACGCCATAATTACGCGTGACATTCCATTATCAAAATGGGGTGTTACAGTTATGGTATCAGAGCCAAGGCTTCGACATGTAGGCTCTCAAAATATGACCTGTGATTAGTGGGTAGTCACTATGGTCTTCCTAGAACTGACAGTCGTTTTCATGCATTCATCATTTTTATGCATACATATATATGTCATTGTCGCAGGTTTATGACTAAGTAATGGTTGGTACAGGACTGGCCCTATTTAGTTGCATGTGTTTTATCGAAACTTTTAAATTTGGGACCGACCCATAGGCGTCCCCTCGCCATGTCTTTTATTTTGGGTGATCTGACCATAGGCGTTCACTCTCGAGCATACAAAAGTTTTCATAAAACTGCATCATGCATTCATACACAAATTTTCTTGCATAAAATTTTTCTCTGGATTTATTGGTATAATTTTTTTTTCATGTATATATATATGTATATTTTATGTTTTGATATGTTAATCATATGTTTTATGTTATACTGTCAGATGGCAAACACAAACAATCTCTGGGAGATGTTTGCAGCTGCTGATGCAGAAATGCAAGACATCCTTCATCAGAACGACGACTATCCTCCCCCGCCTAACATTTTTCCCATGGAAGGAAGGAATAGACTCATGAGGGAATATTATACCATTAGACAGCGACCTGACGAAGACAGCAATGACTTCATGCAACGTTTTCTTCGTTATGCCGGTGTCTTGAGAGCAGCTGCGGGCACCACTGAAGAGCAGGCACTACATTTTCGTTGGGCTCTTAATCCAAGGATCGCCAATAACCTATCAGGTGCCCCGTTGTATACGGTAGCACAAGTGGCCGATGCAGCACATAGACTGGAGATGCTGCAGGAAAGAGATGAGTTCGGGGAAGATGAGAGACCCGAGAAGAGGTAAAAATTCGTATTCAAGTGGTGACCAATCCGTATCCTTCCATGTATGTCAATTATTCATCTCTTTAAATTGTATCTTCCAGGCAGAAAACTGGGGGCCGGTCTCAGCCGGCTACTCAGCAGCAGCCTCATCAGCCCAAGGGAAACGGTCAGACTAACGACTGTTCTGCTACGGATAGGCGTGGCGGTAATGATAATTACCGTAACAACGCTGGACACTCCAACGGCAGCAGGTCATAATACTTACGCATTTTCTTATGATTTCATGTTATAACTTATATTCTGACACTTTAGCAAAACTTCTACCAGGAACCATGGAAACGGTAGGGACCAGAACCAGAGAGGTTCACAGCCTAGCCGTCCAGCTATCACTGGTATTAAATCTACGATTATCCGCATTGTCCTTTGTACCCTATTATCATGTCTTATGTAAAATGTTTTATCAGGTTCTCAGCCAGCCAGAGCACCTGCTGGAGGATATACTCATCCTCTTTGCTCTACTTGCCACCGTAGGCACCCAGGGCCATGTCGTCATAACACTGACGCATGCTTCAAATGTGGTCTTCCTGGCCATATCATGAAGGATTGCCGTATGGGCGAGATGGAGGGCACATCAGGACATGCTGATACCAAGCCGCCTCCTACCACTGGGCGTGTCTACACGACATCTCGAGACCAGGCCAACAAGTCTACAGGTACCATCACTGGAATCTTGTATATGTATGGTCAAGCTGCGCGTGTTCTTTTCGATACGGGTGCTACTCACTCGGTCATTTCTACTGCTTATGCTAAGAACATTAGGATGCTCCCCATGCCACTAGAGAATAGACTTACTATTTCCACGCCTTTGAGGAACTCTATATTAATCACCCATGTATACAAGAGTCTTCCCCTAGAATTTGACGATAAGGTTCGTCCTGTTGACGCACTTCCGTTGGACATGAATGACTTCGACATGATTTTGGGCATGGATTGGCTATCCAAGCATCATGCTACCATAGACTGCCATTCATATCGAGTTATCTTCGGTGATGTTAATGCACCAGAGTACATTCATAACGGGTTCGTACCCGGACGGTCTGTACAAATCATATCTACCCTGCAAGCGCGTGCACTACTATCACATGGTTGCGAGGGTTATCTAGCTACGGTTCACGACATGGATGCTGAATCTCCATCAATTCAGGATCAACCAATAGTGTCAGAATTCCAAGATATATTTCTAGCAGAACTTTCGGGCATACCACCTGCACGAGAAGTGGAATTCAATATCGAGCTATTTCCATGAGTTGAACCGATCTCCAAGGCTCCTTATCAAATGAATCCCATAGAGCTGAAGGAGCTGAAGGATCAACTGCAAGAACTTCTTGAATGAGGTTTCATTCGACCGAGCGCATCTCCATGGGGCGCACCGGTTCTATTTGTTAAGAAGAAGGACGGCAGTATGCGTCTTTGCATAGACTATCGCGAGCTCAACAAGATTACTATCCAGAATAGGTATCCACTGCCGCGTATAGACGATCTGTTTGACCAACTCCAAGGGTCCAAACAATTCTCCAAGATTGATCTTAGGTCAGGCTACCATCAGCTACGGGTTTAGCAGCAGGACATCGCCAAGACTGCTTTTCGTACCCACTATGGCCACTACGAGTTTGTAGTTATGCCATTCGGCCTGACAAATGCTCCAGCAGTGTTCATGGACTTGATGAACAGAATCTTCCATGAATTTTTGGACAAGTTCGTCATTGTCTTCATCGATGACATCCTGATTTTCTCAAAGTCCAGGGAGGAACACGAAGACCATCTTCGTACAGTACTACAGATTCTTTGCCAGAAGCAGCTGTATGCTAAATTCTCCAAGTGTGAGTTCTGGTTAGACAAGGTGGCATTCATAGGTTACATTGTATCAGCAGAAGGAATCACTATGGATCCAGCAAAGATTGAGGCTATTACTAAGTGGCCGAGGTCGACATTAGCGACGGAAGTCTACAGTTTCTTAGGCTTAGCTGGCTATTACCGTAGATTCGTGGAGAACTTTTCCCGCTTACCACTACCATTGACCAAACTGATGCGGAAAGGGGAGAAATTCGTCTGGACTAAAGAATGAGAGAAGAGCTTTGAAGACCTGAAGCAGAAGCTAGTATCTGCACCTATTCTTACTCTCCCATCTGGTACGGGTGGATTTCAAATCTACAGTGCTGCATCGGGGGAAGGGACTTGGCTGTGTTCTCATGCAACATGGGAAAGTGATCGCGTACGCTTCACGGCAGCTTAAGCCTTATGAAGAAAATTACCCCACGCATGACTTGGAACTTGCTGCAGTCGTGTTTGCATTGAAGATATGGAGGCACTACTTATATGGAGAATCATGTGACATTTTCACTAACCACAAGAGCTTGAAGTATATCTTCACTCAAAGTGAATTGAACATGAGGCAGAGGAGATGGTTAGAGCTGTTGAAGGATTATGACATTAATCTACAGTATCATCCCGGAAAGGCAAATGTAGTAGCAGATGCACTTAGCAGGAAGTCCGGAATGATCAATGGCATTAAAATTGAGGAGGAAATCATAAGAGACTTGGAGCGACTAGACATCGAGATCATGGTACGTGGACAACACGGTTACTGGGCTAATCTTAGAGTAGAACCCGAGTTACTCTCTAAGATCAAGGAAGCTCATAAAGATGATGGAGAAATCTGGGCGATAGTTCAGAATTTGGAGAAACAGACGGAATTCAGAGTAGATGCAGATGGTATCGTATGGCAGGGCACGAGACTTTATGTTCCTGATGAACAAGAACTCCGGAAAGCCTTGTTAGCCGAAGCTCATAGCTCCCCATTCTCTATACATCCTGGTTCGACTAAGATGTACCATGACATCAAGCAGTATTTTTGATGGAGTGGTATGAAACATGATGTGGCTACTTACGTCTCCAAATGTCTTACCTGCCAGCAAGTTAAGATCGAGCATCAGCGGTCTGGCGATCTCCTTCAACCGTTAGATATTACAGAGTAGAAGTGGGACAAAATCACCATGGATTTTGTCACTGGTCTTCCGCCTACCAAGAGGAAGCACGATGCAATTTGGGTTATCGTAGATCGACTTACCAAATCAGCTCATTTCTTACCGATCCGCAAGGAAGATCCGGTAACTAAACTCGCCGATACGTATAGAAGAGAGATCATGAGACTCCACGGTGCTCCATCCAGCATCGTCTCAGACAGAGATCCTCGTTTCACTTCGCGATTTTGGAAGAGTCTGCAGAAATCTTGGGGTACACAACTTAAGCTTAGCACGGCTTTTCATCCTCAAACGGACGGATAGTCGGAGCGAACGATTCAGACATTGGAAGACATGTTGACGTCATGTGCGTTGGAATGGACGGGTGATTGGGACGATTATATCTGTTTGGTGGAGTTTGCATACAACAACAGTTGGCACGCAAGTATCAAGTGTGCTCCTTTCGAGATGTTGTATGGCAGAAAGTGTCGCGCCCCAATCTGCTGGGATCAGGTTGGCGAGCGAACACTTGAAGGACCAGAAATCATAGAAATGACCAACAAAAGGATCGCAGTAGCTAAGTAGAAACTTCAGGAAGCACGATCACGTCAGAAGAGTTACGCCGATAAGCATCGTAGGGACATAAATTTTAACGTAGGAGATCACGTCTTCCTTAAGTTTTCGCCGGCACGTGGTGTTAGACGCTTCGGGATTAAAGGGAAGCTCAGTCCTCGTTTCATCGGACCGTTTGATATCATTGAACGAGTGGGTGAAGTATCTTACCGGTTTGCGTTACCTCCGCAGCTTTCGCATGTACACAATATATTTCATGTGTCCTTACTCAGAGGGTACCAGTATCATCCCCTTCACATGGTTCAGTATCCACTGGAACAGATACGTGAAGATCTCACCTTCATAGAAGAACCCGAACGAGTTCTTGACAGACAAGAACGAGTCATGAGAAGGAAGACGATTCCATTCGTCAAAATCCTTTGGAGGGATCATACCGAGCGGGAAGCCACTTGGGAAACAGAGGAGTCTATCCGGGCTTCTTACCCTCATTTTATATTTTGAATTCGGGTATGTTCTTCTTTTCCAGTTTACTTTATCTATAATTCGGGGACGAATTATTCTTTTTAGGGGGGAAGAGTTGTAAAACCCGCATGATTTTACCATGAATAGTACCCTTAAGATCGTACATACTAGATTAAAACTTTCCTTTTATTGTGTGATTACGTTCACGTGTTAGAATTTTACGTATTACGTACGTGTTAGAACACGATAAGTATTTATTACGAACACACAATAATTATTTAACAATAATTAATCACGAACATGCGATCATGAAATCATGAACATAATTAAATCACGAGCTAATATTAATTACGTATATATATTTATTACGAGCACAAATAAATATATTAAGTCACGGTTAATATTTAACGAGAACACATAAAACACGAACACAACTAAACACGAACGAACACTTAAATAACGAGACACGGAAAACGGTACGGGTACCCCATGTGGGGCCCCCTACCCGCGGCTACACAAAGAAGGATGGGCCAAGCCCATCAAATTTTTACTAAGGAAGGGGTTAAGGTAATTTTTCTAGTCATTTTCACTTTACAGTAAAATAAATCAAAAACCTAAAAAGTTTTTCTCCTTCTCCTTCTTGCTCTCTTGGCCGCCGCATATAACACAAGAAAAGGGGGTGTTCGTTTGATTTTGATCTTGATTTTTGTGCAAGTGTTCGTGTGTGTTCATCCTCGTTCGATCCACGCATTCGGTATACCTTTTTAATCCTTTTTCTTTTTGTTTTGATTTAATAAAATTAAATAAGAACATGATGTTTTTAAAAGCTAATTAAAAACATAAATCAATCATGTAGATGGTTATGGGGTAAATCAAAACGGAGGTTTTAGGGGTGTTTGTTGTGGCCGACGCCTAAACCGATCCCCAAGGGGGTCTCGGCTTGGCACATGGACCACCACCGAGACCACAAGGTCTCGGTTTGGTGGTGTGGGTCCCACGGCAGCAGCAACAAGGGGGAAACTCCGATGTGATTCGGGGTATGGTGTTGATTTCGAGTCCGGTTCATGGTTTCTAGTCACGATCCGGTTCATGGTTTATGTTAAGGTTATGTTTTAATAATCATATGTTATAAATTAAATTAATAAAATATGAAATGATTAATTTAATAAAACATGACTTAGGTTATAATTTAATTATTAGATCATGGATTTTTTTAACCTAAGTATTTATTTTTCTAGACTTTATAATTAATTAATTATTAAAAACCATGGCTATAATTAATTAATTAACATGACTTAGGTTATATTGTTAATAATTATTAATACATGTTTTAACCTAAGTATTTAACTTTATTTAATTAAAAACATGATATATTTAATTAAATACTTTTAACTATAGTTTATTTAAATTACATGTAATAATTAATAAACCATACCTTATATCATTATGACTTAGAAAAATAATCAGAAAACACTTAAGCTTATATACTTAGCTTATTTAACCAGCTTATATCTATTTATGGAAACTTTCTATTTTTAGAAACTTATGTAATTAAGGCAGCTAATCTATTTATGGAAACTTTCTATTTTTAGAAACTTATTTAATTAAGGCAGCTAATCTATTTATGAAAACTTTATATTTTTAGAAACTTATCTATTTTAAGCAGTAATTCTATTTTTGGAAACTTTCTATTTTTGGAAACTTTCTATTTTTGGTAACTTTCTATTTTTGGAAACTTTCTATTTTAGGAAACCTTCTATTTTTAGAAAGTCACTTATTATTACAAAGTAAGTATAATAATACATGAAATACAAGTAATACTTAATCAGAATAGACACAATATAAGATAAACACAGTTTAAAGTTTAAAACAATAAAACATGACATGAACGTATAAAATAAGCTAAGACACGACATATAACCAGTTACGTATTTAGTGATCAGATACTTATACACGTATGTATTTATGTAGCATTAGTGATACCGAAGTAGGAATCTCCTCAGTTCGTCTTCTTCGTTCACTGGACATAAGGTACGGATTCTCGTCCTTTCAGTATGGACATTCTTTCCTTATTAGGATTCCCCGTATGCAGCCAACTGTTTTCCCATAGTATAAGTTTATATGTTTGATTTGCTTATGTTTAATTTAGAATACCTATAGCCATTTACATGCATGATCATGTGGGGCGTATGGGTGCATCCTAGTTACATGTTTTCAGTAGATTACTCAGTGTGAATGTGGTGTGTGCCTTGCATCCTTCACAAGGAGCTGATCCCTCCTACCCAAAACCAGTATATTAAATTAGAGGCAGCCCCTCTAATTTGCATGATGAGGCCACCCCTCCAAGTATTCATGCACGATGGATTTTCATGACCTATATTGGCTAATAGTAGAATATGTTAAACAGTTTTTATAAGATAAACATAAGGCTTTTAAAACTATAAAACCAGTGTAGGATTGTAAATCTTGCTTATGTTTTTTAGAGAGAGAAAGAGATAGAGAGATGGTGGATTTCACACAAAACTAGAGAGAGAAACTAAGAATGAACTATGTGAAAAAATGAATAACCACACACCCTCTCCATCAAAGGAGAGGGTTTATATACCCAAGCCTTGTGATGGGCTTGGGCCGACCTACACATGTTGTAGGCTAGGCTTGACTTTGTTTGTTTAATAAAGATATTAACTAAACTACGAGCTATAACATGGACTATTGTTGGAGTGACCGATCCTTTCTAATACGTAAAATGTATTTCCAACAATCTCCCCCTAAGGGAGGTCACTCCAAACAAGGGCGTTACCCGAGTTACAATAATAAGAAAAACCTAGCATACTATGCTTGTCTTGAGCTCGTAGTCTTCGTCTTTCTTTTCTTTTCTTTTTCTGGTGAACATGCTGATGTGATCTTTGATATCAATCTTGAGCATTAATCTCTTGCCTTGATCTCGTGCATCCATCACTTGTGATCTTCGCCTCTTCGTGACCTCTCGTCCCACATACTTATACCTTAGTAATTCTTGAAAGCTTCAGAGTTCGATACAGCGGAAGACTTAACTTTTAGGCTTTCTTGAATTAGATGAGGTATTAAGCGCATAAAGTATAAGCATGCGGGGACGACTTCTTCTTGGATCCCGCAACGCCACCGTATTCAAATACCACAACATAAGTAGACACGAACGAAACGGCTTTGAACATTTCATTCTAATTCGGTAGCATTTTACCTCCGGTCGGTGAAGACCGTTGGACGATATTAGATATTGTACCCGTGACGGATAGTTTCAATTAAGTAACTTCCTGACAGGATTTCGCGGGTAAACCCGTTCTCTTTATTCGACCGTCCAAAGCTGACTGCGAACATAAAGAGTGAATCATTTGGATAATAATATCCGCATGATTTGAAGCCGTCAATTCATGTTCCTGGAACAAGTGAAATTCAATTAAGAACCGCACCATCGTTGCTTTTCCAGTTGTCACGAGCTTGATTCGTATAGAATCTTGCAAGTTACCTACCAAGTGCTGTTTGAGGTTAACACTAGAAGGATTTCCACTCATCACCGTGAACACTAAGGTATCACTCTGAGTGTTCTGGCAAGATCACTAAGATATTGCGTAGAGGCCTGGAACGTGTTTGAATTCAGTTAAGAATTAAACAGCTGTTGCTTTCCAGTTATCACATGTTTGATTCATAAAGAATCGCACACGTCACCTACCATGAGCTATTTGATATTCGCTCAAGAAGGATTTCCATCTTCATTGTAAATACTTTCGTATTACTCGGATGTTCAGGCAAGATCATGAAGATTTTGCGTAGGACTCTTAAAACCTTTCTTACTTTTCACAGTGTGTGAAGAAGCAAGGAAATATGAAAGTGTGTCCTAATGAGATATTTGATGATCTCAAATGGCTCTAGACTCGATCGTGCATTTTGGATTTTAGTGATCGGAGGCTGGAGAGGAGTGCCACCTTTTCAATACCAATTTATTAGGAGTGAATAAATCAATAGATAATGTGTTGTCTCCGTGTGATTAAAACAAATACCTTTTGAGAGATATCTGAGTTAGCTGGGATGGGTTGTGCATTGCATCACTGGGTCCATGATGTCTGTCTTTAATATCGAGAATCATTAAAATGATCTCAATAGCATATGTGTTGACCCGGTTTCTGCCTAAAGTTGTAAGGAGGGCTTCTTTCTTTACACCCTTTATCTTTACAATTCTTTTTCATTCTTCAACCCCTTCAATGCTTACCAATACGTCATAACTAGCACCTTGTTGTGATTGTTCCAGTGCTAACTTAAGTACTTGGTCGGCATTCAGCTACGTTCACAATCTTTCTCCATCTTTCCTAAGGACTACTATTTCTAGCTATGGAATGTCCTTGGGAAGATTCCTCTGGAACTAGAAGAATCATTGGACTTAACCTATCCTACCATCCTTATGTCACCACAATCTTCATCGTCGTGAAATAAATGGGTGTTGGGTAAGTATATGTCACCATGAAAATCCATTTTGATATGCAAATCCATTTTTCTCCCCCTTAACATATGCCACGATATTCGAAAACATTTCGCATATGTCGGGATGAGCCAGCACATTAAGTCAAACCATTTGTGATAATATTCCATATTAAATCACATTTTCTCCCCCATATTAAAAATATTAACTCAATCGATGTTTTTAATATCAATTGATTTAATGAAGTTTTAACAAAGGTTTTGGGAAGAAAAATGCAAGTCCATTTCATCTTCATGATATCAAATGTATGAGATATGATATCGATTTGTAGCATGATCACATATTCACCATATTAAAAAGAATTGACAAGGTTGGACCTGATTGATGGGAACATCATATGATAAGATCAAATGGTTCTTGTTCACGAATGTTGGTCGCCTCGTCACGGATGAAGTCATCTCTTGACACCACGTGTACGATTGGTATTGTTGTCTTGACACCAGTTAGTGAGCTTGGCACGTTCGGCATCGAAGATTCTGAATGCTTGACAATTTCTCCCCCTCAATTGTTGACCCGTGTTCTATTGAAAGAGCTGTAGTCGCCGTTTGAGTAGTCGCATCGTCGAGTATGTAGATACCAAATGTAGATAGCTGTGGTTGTAGAGATGATAACTTCATAAAAACAAGACTTCTATTGTTTTAAGAAATAAATGCACTGAGGCGTACCTAGATTTGTGTTAGACCAAGTTATAAAGTAAACTTGATCCCTTACAAGGTTTTAAAGTAAACCTTGCCCGAGAAAATTAATTCCCGTTGAGAGCCAAAGCTTTCATAAGAAATACTTGACTTTAATGTGAAAACCGGGTTGCAGTCAGAAATAACTACAAGCCATATAGGCATGTTTTATGAAATATTTACAACTTTTGTACGAACTCTATTTATGGCGCCGTGTCAATATTAATCAACATTTCTAAGGCCGTAAATATTATCGTACCAAAAGACATGCCTTTAAAAAATAAAGTAAAAATATTTTTGGATTTTTCTAGATCTTTCAATTTTTATGGTTTTTATATGATTTTATATTTTTGTATTTTGCTTTTGTGGATATAAATATAAACAATATATACAAATGATCACCAAGGATACGGAGAATAGTTTTACCACCACTATTCTTTCGCTTCATCTGCTAGTTCCTTTAGAGTCTCAGGCGAGAAAGTTCTCATTCCTAGCTTGTCTGTCAAAAATTCAATTCGAGCGCGATCTAAAGCCTTCGTGAAAATATCCGCCAATTGATACTCAGATCGGAAAAAGTAAAGCTCTATTACTCCATTTTCCACTTGCTCCTTGATGAAGTGGTAGCGAATGTCAATATGCTTCGTCCGGGAGAATTGAACATTGTTACAGCATAAGGCAATTGCACTTTTGTTGTCGCAGTACATCGGAATCTTGTTGAAACCTAGACCATAGTCGGTTAATTGCGATCTCATCCAAAGAATTTGAGCACAACAACCGGACATAGCTATGTATTCTGCTTCCGTACTTGAAATTGCAGCGCTTTTCTGCCTTTTCGATGCCCAACTGATTAATCGATCTCCTAGTAGTTGCAAAGTTCCACTCGTGCTACGCCTTGTATCTTGACAACCCGCGTGATCCGCATCTGCATATGCCATTAGTGCAATAGAAGAGTCCTTCGAATACCAAAGTCCCCGATTAATGGTTCCTTTAAGATATCGAAAGATCCTTTTAACAGTAGCTAAGTGTAACTCAGTAGGCCTAGTTTGATACCTGGCACACATACATATAGCAAACTGAAGATCAGGTCGACTGGCTGTGATATACAGAAGAGTACCGATCATTCCACGATAAAGTGTCGGATCAACGGCAACTCCATGTGGATCTGCATCAAGCTTAGTTCGTTCCACCATTGGAGTATCCACGGGGTCGCAAGATTCCATCTTATACTTCTTAAGCGATTCAAGGGCATACTTGGATTGATTGATAAAGATGCCTCTGGGACTCTGAGATATCTGAAGACCTAAGAAGAATGATACCTTGCCCATCATTGACATCTTAAACTTGGAAGACATGAGTGTCCCAAACTCATCCGATAAGGTTTGGGTCGAGGCTGCAAATATAATATCATCAACATATATTTGTACCATAATCATATCTTTACCTCGTTTCTGAATGAACAGCGTGGGATCCACCTTTCCTTTAGCAAAGCCTTGCGAAATGAGGAATTGTGACAATAGATCATACCATGCACGAGGAGCTTGCTTCAACCCATAGAGAGCCTTCTTAAGCTTGTACACATGATTAGGATATTTAGGATTCACAAAACCATCCGGCTGTTGAACATAGACCTCTTCCTTGATTTCACCATTAAGAAATGCCGTCTTCACATCCATCTGATAGACGATCATATTCATATGGGCTGCATAAGCGAGGAATAGTCTAATAGCTTCCAAACGGGAAACAGGTGCAAAGGATTCCATAAAGTCGATGCCCAATAATTTCTTGTATCCACGAGCTACTAGTCGAGCTTTGTTCTTCAATATTCCGCCTAACTCATCGAGTTTCACCTTGTAAACCCATTTCAAAGTGAGTAACTGCACTTGATCCGGGCATGGGACAAGTTCCCATACATCAAGACGTATAAATTCATTAAGTTCTTCTTGCATAGCTTCTATCCAACAGGATTGAGTAAAAGCTTGTTGCCATGTCTTAGGTTCAACTTCAGAGAGAAAAGCATCAAAGTGACAAAACAATGCACTTTCTTGTAACCGACTTCGTGTGGATACCGGACGATTAGGGTCACCAATGATAGAATCTATAGGATGATCCTTTGTCCACTTGCTGTCATGTTCACGAATCCGCGGATTGGAGTAGACCGTAGTTGGAGCTTCTTCTGAGGTGGACGACCCGGCTTGATTAGAGGCGGGAATTGGTACACCAAAGAATGGAAGTTCACGCATTTGAGCGAATTCCAAATCGTGATCAATGTCATCCTCTTCATCATCAATAGGCATGACATGGGTAGTTGTTACTTGTGTTGGTTGAGAATTACTCGTTGTTGGTATATCTTGACCAATTGTTGGTGTAGATGTATCTGATTGTGCTTCGGTTGCTGGAGCGACAACTTCGGTTACCGGAGCTATTACCTCAGGTTCTGGAGCAACAATACTTGGAGGAGTAAAGAATTCATCAAAGAACGGTTGAAACAACTTATCCCATTCATTCCTGGTAGGTGGTATAAATGATGATGAAGTAGGGTTGTTTGGGACAAGACCAGAACTAATGTTACTGGGTCCCATTTCATGTAGTGCGGGTTCAGAGCTGCTTTGCTCAGAAGCCTTGCTGTCAGCTCATCAAAATCAACATTCATAGTTTCGAGGATCTTGCGAGAGTTACGGTTGTAGATTCGGCATGCCTTCTTTGCGGGTGCGTAACCAATGAAAATACCAATATCAGCCTTTGGTTGAAGTTTCCCCAAATTGTCACCATCATTATTTGGATAGCAAAGAGAACCAAATACATGAAGATATGATAAATCTGGTACTTTTCTATGGAGAAGCTCATAAGGTGTTTTACCATGGCGTTTACGAATTAGTGACCGGTTTTGGGTGTACACTGCTGTAGATACTGCTTCTGCCCATAAAAACAATGGAGCCTTTGCGTAAATTAACATCGTTTGAGCAGCTTCCATAAGTGTGTGTTTTCGCCTTTCAACGACACCGTTTTGTTGTGGAGTGCGTGCAACGGATGTTTCATGAGATATGCCAACTTCTTCATAATAATCACGCAAGATTTGATTCACAAATTCGGTTCCATTATCTGTACGAATGCGTCGGGCAGTAGTGTTGAGACGCACTTGAATCATCTTGAGAAATCCGATGATGAATTTAGGTGCCTCATTTTTTGCTTTAAGAAATTTCACCCATGTAAACCGAGAGTAATCATCGACAATGGCGAGGATGTACTTTTTGCCACTAAGACTTTCAACACGCATTGGCCCACAAAGATCCATATGCAATAGATAAAGTTTCTCTTGGTTGGTGTCTTCCGTCTTGGGTTTGTATGATTTCTTAGTGCTTTTACCCATTGTACACGCGGAACACAAATGATCCTTGTGAAATGATAGTTTAGGAAGACCACGAACAAGTTCGTTTTTAGCCAAGTGATTAATAGCGTCAAAGTTAAGATGAGATAACCGTCGATGCCATAACCATGACTTAGTCTTTGATGCTTTGGAGAGAAGACATACGGGAGAGGCGGCCATCATGTCTTGTAGAGACAAAGTGTACAAATTATTTCCTCGGGTACCTTTCAATAAATCAACCCCTTCCAAATTACGAATGAAGCAGGTATGCTCTCGAAAAGCAACTTCTAGGTTTGCATCACAAAATTGTCCCACAGAAAATAAGTTGTGACCAAGACCTTCCACGTAATACACTCGTGAAATAATAACATTCCCAATATGATATTCACCATAACCCATTATCTTTGCAATATGATCATTTCCAAATCGAATCGTACCAAGAAACTTGCTAACGAAATTTCTGAGCTGAGAGCGATCTCCGGTCATATGCTTGGAGCAACCAAAGTCCAAATACCAGAGAACAATTTGGACCACCTGTTTTCAACAACAACAGTAGACAATGCATTGGAAACTATTGGTTCCGGAGTGTTAGTAGATACAGATATATAATTATCAGAATTGCTAACATTTTTGAGACCCTTAGATTTCTTGCGTTTTCTAATGATAGTTTTAGCACTAACAGGTTTTACTGTTCCAACTTTCTTAGGTTTTGGATTATTCGCGGGCACTACAGTGGGAGTAGACCTATTTAAAGGGCACTTAGTTCCTACAGTAGTGTCGGTGTTCCTAGTTAAAGGACACGCTTGTGTTTTGGTAGCCTTGGTACTCCTAGTTAAAGGGAACGCTTTCTTCGCTTTAGTGGGAGTGATTCTAGTCAAAGGGCACGTATTTCCTACTATAGTGAAAGTTCTACCAGTGGGACGCCACATCCAACCAACTTGGGTTAACACTTTCCCAGTCGGTTTCCATTCTAATCCATTTTTCCGGGCATACATCTCATTCACATGGTCAATAAGGCAAGAATCATGACGACTAGAAAACATACATTCATTGCAATTCCAACATTTTAAATTAGAATTCACAGTAAGCTTAGAACGCTGCACAACCGCAGAGCCTTTAAGTTTAGCTACATGATTCTTTTTATTCAAAACAGAAATAACATTCCTAGGATGGGCTTCTACTTTCTTCTTCACTTGACTACTAGATGGGGGCAAGATCCTATCATTCTTCTTGTTTCTGTTAAGCTTAGATATTTGAGCCTTATTAGTGGTGCTTACTCCTGTAGAAGGCAACACGGGAATATTAGAAGCTGGTTTTGATTCCGCCTTATCTTTAGTGACCAAAGTTTGAGATGGTTTAGTCCTAGGGCCCTTGTTAAGTGGTGTGACGGCTATAAGGGTTATTTTGATTGCAATAGAGGACGATGCTGAGACAGTGGCTGCGTTATCCACAACATTCTTACCTTTTAGGGTACGAAGTGTTTCCTTTAACTCAGCCAAGACCAGATTCTTATCACAAATTTGTTCCCTCAAATCAGATATTTCCATCGACTTTCGATTCAATTGTTCAATCAATGATTGATTCTGTGCAGTGTTATTAACACATGCGGGCTTTACTGAATCGTAGAGTCGTGTATTTTTCTGTTTTAAGTTATCAACTTTGGACAAAATCTTGGAAACTCGATTATCTAGATCAAGTTTAAAATTCTCTGCGGCCTCAAGTACGTTCACACAGTTAAGCTCCTTAGATTTCTCTATGGCTATCGGCAAAGACTTAGCAACCTTGTCACTTGGCTGACGCTGTTTTGATTGTAAATTCAATCGAAAATTCTTTTCAAAGTTTGCATCATCGATATTAACACCTTCGAATGACGTTTCAAAGATTTCTTGAATAAATTGTTTCTTGCATTCAAGCGAAATACAATGTGTTTGAATCTCATCAAAGCGTTTTGAAAGCGAAGAATATGAATCTTGAAGCTGTAAAAATTCAGCGTCAGAGTCGTGACAAGTACTATCTACCACATTATCCACAGTTTCAATATTATGCACAGTAGAATCATTATCAACACGTTTATTCACACAGACGGAAACAATATCATGAGACATCACTTGCTTCAGAAGCTGATCATTTTGGCGTGAAACTCGTTCTATTTCAAGTAAACTGTTTTCATAAGCATCATCCATATCATTGAAAACACGTTTAACTTCTTCTATTTCCAAATACAAATCTTGATCAAGATTACTAAGACAAGCTTTAACATTCTTTACAAACGGAATAATTTCGTCTCGGAACACAGCTCTAGTGTGCTCAAAGTTCCATTCACCTTCCGTTATGGCCGAAGCTGTCGTACGTTCCAAAATGACCTTGTCAAAATCGGCTAAGTGTTGGTGTACCGCATTTAAGTTAACGGACGGCTTACTTACCGGTGGAATTAACTTCGTTAAATCCTTTTTGACAAGTGTAGGAGACGTACTAGGAGGGTTTTCATTTGACAAACTTTGGGGCACAAGAACTGTCAATTAAGCTAATTCCTTTTGTAAGCGAATGCGGGTCTTTTTAGAAAATTGATCTTTATTATGTTGATCATAATCAATTGTATGGAATTTTGAAAGCATTTTAGAATGAGTTTCATCCGCAAGTGACTGTGTCGCGTCAGAACTACGAACAAAAGGTGCTTCTTTGGATTTGCCAATTATGGTCATATCATAAAGACCGGGAATATATTCCTGAGCTTGTTTTGCATAACCGGGATTAGGTGGTAAATCTTGAAGACGCTTAAGTTCGAAGTCTTTAAATGATTTAGTTAAAAGGTGAACCTTTTCTGTGGAAGCGTATTGTTTTAAAAGCTGTTGTTCTTTGAATTTAAGAAGTTTGTTAGCATTAATTTCCGATTCAAACTTTTTAGACTCGAGAGTTTCGAAATCCATTTTAAGTTTCTGAAAATCATTGACAACCGACTCTTTTGCTTTTAATTCATTGGAAAGATTAGCTTTTAATGATTCTATTTCTTTCAAGTGTTCAATCTTTTCAAAACAAAATTGGTCAAATTCAGAACATGTTATTTTCTCTACTTGAGGGACCATTTCAAAAGCTTTGACCTTTTCTTTATGCAACGCAAGCTCAGCAGTTAGGGTGGAATTCGTATCTACGGATTGTCTGAGGGCCATATGCATTTGATCAATAATATGTTTAGGCACCATGACCAAATCATGTTGAGCATAAGATTCCATACCCGTCGCAGCATTTGGTTGAGGTTCACTCAAATGTGTAGAATTGGGTACCACATCATTTGAGTTCATAGTTCCCGAATGTTGTTCGAGGTTGTCATTTTCATGCCCAACTTGATGTTGGTTATCATAAATATTAGTAGATGTGGTTGGTACCTCACTGATGACATCAGAACCGTAGTGAGAGAGATTAGCAACGAGAGCAGCTTGGGCAGAGTGAATGTCATCACAATCTGAATCGTATGCATCAAGATCATCCGCTTGATAAGCTGCATTAGAAGTGGAAACAACTGCAATGCCTTCAGTATCTGCTGCCCCTGGGTCTGCAAGAAATGCTAACTCCTCTGAATCCAAAATCTTTCCCTTAGACTGAGCATCAACCAAATACATCTTCTCACGAAACCATGCATCATCCCTCCTCCTTTTCGGCTGAGTGCATTCCTTAGCCATATGACCTTGTCCTCGGCAATTGTAGCACGTCACAACCTTCTTAGGACCAATAGGACTCCCATTTCTACTAGCTTGAGAATTCACAGCTTGATTGGTCCCAGTCCTTGTAGGAGGTCCATATGAATTTTGCCTTACCTGAATTGGTTGCACCGTCACTTGGCCATCTTGAACAGTGGCTGTTGTCGAGGATTTGATGAGGTGCGAAGCTGATTATTTGTTGGTGGAAATCCTATAGTTGCAACAAGTTTTGATAAGTAGGCTGTGAGATGGTTTAGAACATCAGCTGGCGTATTATTTGGAGTAAAGACCGGTGCTTGGATTGGTGGAAGTTCATTAGAGTAGAAAGCTTGTGCTGGTTGTGCTTCTATTGGAAAATATCCTTGCTGAGGAGTATAGCCCAATGGAGAAGTGTTGACTTGTGATGGTGATGCCTGATATTGTGGTTGCTGTGGAAAAGATTGTTGATGAACACTTTGTTGATATTCTTGTTGTGGCATCATTGGTGGTTGATAAGATGGTTGCTGATAGATGTGTGGTGGTGGCTGCTGCAAGTATGATGGTTGTTGATAAGTATAAGCCATGTTTTGTTGAGAAGCATACATTGCAAGTGGATCATGAACTTGAGGTGTAGACAACCGAGCCTCGATCACACGGCATTCGTGTTGTTGAAGAAAAGCTTGAAGTTGATCCACATTGGTGTTATGCAAGTCCTTAGCCAATTTAACATCCGTCACGTATTTTTTCCATTCTGAAGGAAGAGTGTTCAAATACTTGGTGTTCAATTGAAAGGTAGGAATTGTCATGCCATAGATATTGAGCTCATTCAACAATAGGGTAAATCTCAGATAGTAATCATTGAGAGTCTCCCCTGGCACATAGGCAAACTTATCAAAAGTATCATAAAGCTTACACTCTCGTTCTTGTTTAGTTAACGAGGTGCCTTGCATGAGAACCCGAATTCTATCCCATAACTCTTTGGCAACTTTATGTTTGCTGACGAGTTTGTAGACATCTGGAGGAAGGGCTTGGAGAATGATGTTTGTAGCATACTTATCACATTTATCTTGAATCTTCATATCTCCAGTCAACTCACCCGTTGTGCGAGGACGAGTAGTCGTACCTTCCGTCACTGTACCATAATCTAATGGTCCATTGAGCACCGATGCCCAAATTAGATGTCCATTCTCCTTGTTCAACATATAAAGTTCCATTCGGGAAGCCCATTCCTCATACATAGTCTTCACCAACATTGGTGGACGATTATCCGTACCCGAGAGGATGGACTTATCCGTAAGGGATGTGTACTCCATTTCAATAAGTTAAGATTTACAAACGTTGATCGATCAATGAAAGAAAGTAAATGTGTTTGTTGTTGTGAGTTGAAGTCGAGAAACAATGTTAAAATCCCTTAAAAAATGTTCTCAACAAACCAAAAATTCCAAGTCAAAATCTGAATGCCAATCGGAATGATTTATGGAAAAATTTGTGTTATCGGAATGTTGATCGGAATAGTGATCGGAATATTAGTCGGAATAGTGATCGGAATAACCTTGATCGGAATAAACCCTAATCGGAATGTACCTAATCTGAATACCAAATCTGAATGCCAATCGGAATGACGTGATCGGAATACCAAATCTGAATACCAATCTGAATACCAATCGGAATGACGTGATCGGAATACCAAATCTGAATACCAATCGGAATGACGTGATCGAAATACCAAATCTGAATGCCAATCGGAATGACGTGATCGGAATACCAAATCTGAATACCAATCTGAATACCAATCGGAATGACGTGATCGGAATACCAAATCTGAATACCAATCTGAATACCAATCGGAATACCTAAACCCTATTCCGATTACACTGATCGGAATGTACTATAAACCCCTTTCCGATGACCTAATCGGAATAATTTCCACTTTTCTCGGACAAAACTCAACCAATTCGTGATTTTAAGCCAAAAAATGATCAAAACACCCAAAAATTTTGTGTTTTTAGCCAAAGTAACTATACCAAATCCCTACCACAACTATGTAGAAGATTTGTATCAAGAAAAAACCATCAAAAACACAAAAAAAATTTTTGGACGTGTGAAAATGGATCAAAAATGGCGAGATAATCAAGAACACAAACACATGAACAATACAATCATCCCATGGCTCTTGATACCATTTGTAGGATTGTAAATCTTGCTTATGTTTTTAGAGAGAGAAAGAGATAGAGAGATGGTGGATTTCACACAAAACTAGAGAGAGAAACTAAGAATGAACTATGTGAAAAAATGAATAACCACACACCCTCTCCATCAAAGGAGAGGGTTTATATACCCAAGCCTTGTGATGGGCTTGGGCTTACAATGTTGGGCCGGCCTACACATGTTGTAGGCTAGGCTTGACTTTGTTTGTTTAATAAAGATATTAACTAAACTACGAGCTATAACAAGGACTATTGTTGGAGTGACCGATCCTTTATAATACGTAAAACGTATTTCCAACAACCAGTTTTACCAAGACTTAACCGGGTTATTCGGGACTTAGTTTCTTCCGTTGTTACATGTTATATGCTTATACTATTCATGCTTTATTGCACATCCATGCACTGAGCGTATTGCTCAGCCGTTTTCCTTTTCTATGTTACCAAAACGGCAGGTGCTCAGGGACGCTCGTAGACTTTAAGCATACGTGCATATGGACTGGAAGCTTTCTAGCCTTTGTTTACTTTATGCATTATCTTTACTTTGATACTCTTGCTATGGACATTGTTTAGTCCTTTCATTTACAGTACTTATGTTTGTGTGTGATGAGCTTTACTTTTGGACTACCGATGTTTGGTTCCGGTATTTTCCTTTTATGGTCATGTAATGTTTAGACATTTTTCCTTGTATGCTTTGATGACACGCCATAATTACGCGTGACATTCCATTATCAAAATGGGGTGTTACAATTATGGTATCAGAGCCAAGGCTTCGACCTGTAGGATCTCAAAATATGACATGTGATTAGTGGGTAGTCATTATGGTCTTCCTAGAACTGACATTCGTTTTCATGCATTCATCATTTTTATGCATACATATATATGCCATTGTCGCAGGTTTATGACTAAGTAATGGTTGGTACAGGACTGGCCCTATTTAGTCTCATGTGTTTTATCGAAACTTTTAAATTTGGGACCGACCCATAGGCGTCCCCTCGCCATGTCTTTTATTTTGAGTGAACTGACCATAGGCGTTCACTCTCGAGCATACAAAAGTTTTCATAAAACTGCATCATGCATTCATACACAAATTTTCTTGCATAAAATTTTTCTCTGGATTTATTGGTATAATTTTTTTTTCATGTATATATATATATGTATATTTTATGTTTTGATCTGTTAATCATATGTTTTATGTTATACTGTCAGATGGCAAACACAAACAATCTCTGGGAGATGTTTGCAGCTGCTGATGCAGAAATGCAAGACATCCTTCATCAGAACGACGGCTATCCTCCCCCGCCTAACATTTTTCCCATGGAAGGAAGGAATCGACTCATGAGGGAATACTATACCATTAGACAGCGACCTGACAAAGACAACAATGACTTCATGCAACGTTTTCTTCGTTATGCCGGTGTCGTTAAATTGTGAAGTAGGCAACGTTGTGTAGATTGGTCCTAGCTAAAGATTAGGTCTCGACATTTAGCTTAGTGTTGGAAAATAATGTAAGCGACGATGTAAGGTTTTCTTCGCCAAGAAGGGAGCTTGTGGATATAGTGGAAATATCGAGTAGGTGTACTCGAGGAGTGGAGTAGAAACAAGGATAGAGTCTCGTTGTCGAACCACTATAAATCTTGGTGTCTTCCCACTAGGTTGTCTCCTTCCTTACTCTTTACTTATTTCATTATCATTACACTTACCTATTATCTTTGCTAGTGCATTTGAATTGAACCTAATCATTATGCAACTTAGCTTCAAGTAAAAGATAGTTTTGATACAAACCAAATTGAAAGTAATTTTAATTAGGTTGCCAATCAAAGAGAAACTATTCAACCCCCCCCCTTTCTAGTTTCTACAATTGGTATCAGAGCGATGCTCACTCAAGATCTTTGAAGTATATTGTACTTTGAAACTTGGATCGATCCATTGTCTCCTCAAATTAGAAGGTCAAGTTGTACTAAAGTTTCTCTTTGGTCTAAACTATTTCTTCTTGGAAAATAGGTATTTTAATTGATCATATTGCATTAGTAGAATTTATACATTTTAGACCTACCTTTGAAATGTATCTACTAGTTTGCTATCTTGCTTTGTGTAGGTACTCGTGAAAATCAATCATTTAATTGGTAGTGAATTGAGTCACTTGCACTTGTAGAAGATTCATCTTCATCGATCTTCAACATCCTTGAATGATTACATCAAGATGATTGGGAATGATACTAGTCATTGGAGACCTAGTATTCATCATAATCACTCTTGGGGCTTGCATTGATGGATTGGAATTCTTTTTGTGGCCAAGGTACGTTTTCGTTCTTCCACACGCCCTTTGATCAATCTTTTGATCATTACTTGACTATGTGCTTGTTCTTGGCATCCTTGCCTTGACATTTTCTTGTAATTTGTGATTCCTTTCCTTTATCCTCTCAAACCTTCATTGCTTGGATACTTGACTCACTATGGTGATGTAGAGTGAGTTAGTAGTAGCTTAAAGTATCAAGCATGATATCCATGGTTTGCACTCATACGGTTAGTAGGCCCTTTGTGGGAGAGAAAGTGAATCAATACCTTGCTCATACTTTGGTCTAGACTAAGGCTATTATTGAAAGTGATTTTAGTCTACGCATCAATATTTGCTTTGTGTTTATTCATTACCAAAGCCGTTTAACACTTCGCCGGAAAGGCACGTCTTAAACCACTATATATGACACAAGCTCTTCGTTACCACTATTTGAAGATTGTCATTAATCCCTTGAGCATTTGTCCTAGTCATGATTCACTTCCCTTGACTTCTTTCCACTTTTCTGTTTTGCTACGAGTAGTCGTTTGTCCATTTCGGTTCTTTTCGATCTCGATTCAACTCGTAATCCTTCATTAAAGCATATTGCCTAGTGTTATGATGATCCAATGTTATTCTAAAAGGTTCATGATATAATTTTAAGTATTTTAGAAAAACTTGGTTTTTAAAATTTGGCGTTTTTCATTGATAAAAACCAGCCTCTATAGGCGGTTCTTTATCTCTGGCGGTTCAAACCCACGGTTCTTTATCGATAAGGAACCGCGGGCAGTAGAGTTTGTTAGAGCGCCAGTTTTAATAAAATAACCTTTTTCAAACCAAACCCTCTCTCTCCCAAAAACACAAAACCGACGTTTTTCATCTTTTCCACCATTATTGAAGCTTCAAAAACCTTCAATCAATCAAATTAATTGATTCCAAGTTGTGGGTTTCACTCATCCTTCATCAAACATCAATTAATCGTAAGTACTTTCTTTCAATTTCATCTATTTTGTTCTAGGGTTCATCCTTTCATAATTGGGGATTTATAAAATTGAAGTTGAATTAGAACCTTAATAGGAATATTGGTTGACATGGTTACTTTATTATGATTCCTTAGGTTCATATTCATTGAGATTTCACTAAAACCCACTTGTAGAACAAATCCGAATTTTGACTAAATGTTTTTGGTTAAAAGATGGAATTGAGATGAACCCATGAACAAATAGGTAGTTGCATTGTTAATGCTTACCTAATAACATTGTTTTGAAAAACCAATGTTCTAGTCCATTGTTGATCCAACATAGGTCATATGTTCTTGGTTAATAATGGAATAGACACATTGTGAACATGAGAATGTTATGGATTCAATCCTTTGTTTGTCAAGAAATTGATATAACACATTCTCATATTTTTGAGCTTTAAGTTTATTTTTCATATGAGTAATTGGAAAAATATTGTCTTATGTTTATCTTAGGTACTAATCATGCCTTCTCAATATCAAAAGGATCATCAATTCACTAGACAATACATGCCAAACCTTTCCCAAACCTATGCTTCCACTCAACTTAGAAACTCATTTCCATCCCTTTCTACTCGTTGTTTCCATGAGGGTAGGGTCGTTGACGAGGGAATAACGAGTTATGACTATATCCAATCTATGTTTGAGCTTTCGGGGTTTGATTGCTTGCTCAACATAGAAGAAGATATTTAAACCTTGTTTCTTCTTGAATTCTTTAGCACCTACTCCATGCTTGAATACAATGGAGAAATCTTCATTCGATTCGTGTTGAATGATCAATTGATTCAATACTCCCTCGAAAACTTTGGTGAAATTCTTGGTGTGCCATATGAAGGCACTTGTCGTTTTACGGATAAATGGAGACTTGATGCTCTCTTAGAATCCTACGATAAACCTCCAAATGACCTCACCGAAATTGATCTAGAGTTTATCCTTGACATCATTTCGAAAGAGCGTGATGGAAACGTTGTGAGAAGCCTTCATTCAAATGTGCGAAATGTGAATCGATATGAAGTGCTCTCTAGCGACCTTAAGGATTTTATGGTCCAATGGGCAAATATCCTTAGGGAGAATGTCTTTTGTCTTGGTGGAAACCGAGATCATATCCCGGCTTGTATGGTGCATATGTTGAGTTGCATCTTTACATCCACCAAGTACAATTTGGCATTCTATATCGCTCGACGAATAAATTATGCCCTTTCAAAGCCCAAAACAAACCTTCCCTATGCTATGCTTCTTACTCGCCTTTTCAAAAGGGTTGCTCATGACTTTCCCCACCTCGATCTTTCTCGCTTTCACCCGGTTCATCGGGTTATGTTGCCTATTCAAGAGGTATATACAAGAAAGATAAGAAGTGATCGAGGTTCGCGAAAATCCGATCATCAAGAGACGGATGATGAGGACACCTATATGCCAACAAGTGATGGTGATGGCATAGGTACTAGTTCTCACTTCAACTCTTTGAGTAATTCCCACCCATCCTCAAAATCATTCGTGGATGGACTTGAAAACTTAGCTCCCCCACCTCATTACTCCTCTAGTGAAGTACCGGAAGATCTCAACATGGAGCATCTCTACCGTGAAAATCTTAGGACTAGAGGTGAATTGCATGAACATCAGGTTGAGTCAAGGAATGGATTCAAGTATCTGGGGAATATGATCAAGGGATTGGGCAAGAAGAGAATGTGAAGGCTTTGAAGTATTTCAAAGAATACATGTGACAATCCGTCAATTTATGATTGATATTTTATTCTCAATGTTTATTTGAAAATATTATTTTATGAACTCACTTATTTTTGGGAAGAAATTTGGATTTACGTCTTGAAGTAGCATCGACTACGTTTAAACCGGAGGATTCTACGTTACGTGCTTACGTTTACATACACCGTCTTTGGTGACAGTCCGACATTTCAGAAAATAAATTTATCAGTGAATATTATTTTAGAGTTTTAAATTTGAGTTGGTTATAAACTCACAAATTTACGAGAAGAGATTAGGACTTACGATTTTATTTTAACGTCCTTTAACGACTAAACCGGAAACCTTAGGATTACGTATTTACGTTTTCGAACTCCGTTTTTGATGAAACAATTTTTATTGGATTCGTTTTGTGACGTTGATTCATAATTTATAAAAACGTTTTTCGTAAAACGACCCGAGGGCACGCAAATCGAGGAAACTAGAATCGAGGAGTACCCGTAAATAAATAGGGATGAGACAAGTGGGACACTTGTCCCACCCCCATCAAAACCGGCCAAAACTAGACACAACACCCTTTGAGGTGTCAAAGTGTAAACAATACACTTACACTTGTCTAGTTAGCTTCACAAGTAAGCTAACCAAACCTCAAAACAACTAGCTCCCAAACCACTCTCCCATTCTCATCCATGCAAACACTATCATCTCTCTCTCTTGGCTCCCATTTTGGCCATCCCATATCACTCACCAACATCCCATTTTGATCAAATTCATCCAAGAAATCATGTGTTATTCATACACATGTTGAAGCCCTTTTGAAACCCTATTGGTTGGTGGTACTTATAACATCCAAGGAGGAGTATTCATGGTGTCTTAGGGCTGATTTTCCACAAGGTATACATGAAGAATGGTGGTCTTGAAGATGGTCTTGGTGCATCACAAGTTTCTCCATCAAAATCCATGTTTTGATCAACCTACATCATCATGGTGGTATAAAGATTGTCCTCCTCATCTTCTTGTTATTTTGATTATGTAAACATGTATTTTATTTCCTATTGTATATGTATATGATGATTATATGATGATAAAAGTGTTGTGTGGGGATTTGTTGTTTATAAACATGCTTAAAAAGATGAAAGACTATAAGAAACAAGGCTAAAATCTTGTTTAAATTTGTTGGCTGTATAAAACAGTAAAGAATCAAATGATGAACTGATAAAAATGGCATAGATTAATGGATTTACAGTAAGCTATGGGTCTTGTACACATGTGAGAGTTGGCCATGCAATGGAATCATTGTAATGAGTGAGATATGATCAAAACAAGTTTAGAGTACCAATCTGAGTTTACTGTTTTGGACGATTTTTAGAAAATACTTAGAAGATGATTCAACAGTAGCTATAGAAGAGTTAAATGGAGCACATATCATGTAGTTTATGTGATAAAAATTTGAGCTTCTATCTCCATAAAAAACTCTAGATATGGCAGTTTTGGTGAAAGTGAAGATAAAAATTAGATTTTTGAAAAATAAAGTATAATACTATTATATAAGCACTCAAAATTATATTGTATAAAATGTAAAGTTAAAACCCACTAACTCTTGGATTTTATTTATATAAGTATGTAAAAGGTTAAATAAGTTTACATTTTATAAAATGGTAACTTGTTAAGTTTTATAAGTTATAAAACTATAAACATGATTTTTACGACTTTTTCGGCTAATACCGTAAAATTAACGTTTTTGTTAAATAAAACTTAGATGGTTGGACCCGTCTAATGAAAACTTTATAAAACTTATATACTGATATATAGACATGTATAACAAGTAAAAACCGATAAAACCCGAACTATAGGACAAACGGACATTAACGAGCTAAGTAAACATATTGGACTAATACTTGGGCTAATAATTGGACTAAATAAGATAAATACTCATAAAAAGAACTTATTGGGCTTAACCCATTTGGACCCAACTTGAAAGTTTAAATACTGATAATATAAGTATGAAATGGATTAATACAAGTTAATAAACTTATAATAGGCTTATTGGACCTAAAACACGTAAAAAGGTAAAACTAGTAAACTAGTATAAAAGTTATCGACATATAGCACTAAAATGAGTAAACGAGAATATGTAAACCCACTTGATCATCATATATATATAATCATCATATGTATACATAATTTTTATTTTTATAAAGTCATTGGACAAAAGTCTAAAACGAGTATTATTTGTGTAGGATTCCGTGATTGAAGCACGTACCGTACGTCCGAATTGCCGACAACCCGCTTTCCCACATCAACGTGAGTTCATAGCCTCGCACTCTTTTAAATGTTTTTATAAATGTTTTATAAACCCGCGAGGGAGATAACATGTTAGTTTTATAAAATAGGACACCATTTGTCCCGATTGTTTGTTTATTGATTTGGACCCGAATGATTGAATGACCCGATAAATGATTAAAGGACCCGATAGATGAAATTAAATGGATTATTAAAGTTAGGTTATGTCACTAAAAGTCCCATTAGCATGAATTGTGAACTACCGGGATTTGGTAGACGCTTAGGCATTTAATAGTACTATTTGGGGACGATCACCCCAGTTCGCGCCTTGACGGTTGATCCCCGTCGTGCCACATTGATTGGTAAGCGAATTTATGTATGAGAAGATTTCCATAGCGTGACCTTTGTGACGACACGCTACTTTAGATGGGCAAAATTGGTATCGGGTTAGCTACCCGTTTTGGTTTAGTAAGGTAACAATGTCATGCGGCTTATAATAATCCAAAAACTAACGAAATACTACTAGACGCTTCGAATTACGATGTATTGCCTGACTAGCAATACTGGGTCATACTATTGATATTATGTTTGTGTTTTGGTTTTCATAACCATATTCATATAACGGTTTTTATTCTCATACAACGTTACAAGACGTATTGTATGATGTTTTTACGACATTGGCTCGTATAATAATTTTTAAGCCAAATGCCTATATTATGATTTTCGATAAGGATTTGTATAAAATGACTTTGGATATTTTATGGCCTATTACAAAGATTTGTATAAAATGATTTTGGCTATT
Organism: Glebionis coronaria; assembly: GCA_025667525.1. Classification (NCBI taxonomy): domain Eukaryota; kingdom Viridiplantae; phylum Streptophyta; class Magnoliopsida; order Asterales; family Asteraceae; genus Glebionis; species Glebionis coronaria. The sequence goes on along the minus strand of CM046880.1, from coordinate 43,107,339 downwards.
TTACGGCCTATTACAATGATTTGTATGAATTGATTTTTGGTACTAAATTTTTACCAAAGTTATATTGATGGAATTATTAAACTCTATGAATTCACTCGGCGTTATCGCTGACCTTTTCTTTTAACATGTTTTATCTCAGGTACTTGAAGGTAATTCTCGGGAAGACGACAAGAATTCATGGCCCGCACTTAAACAATATTTTCCATTCAAATATTTTGTAAAACTTTGTATGAAATGTAATGACTTGGGACCGATGTAACTTTGATGTTTATGAATGGAAATGCTTTTATTATTAAACGACGCGATTTTTATGCGTTGTCTATGATGTGAGTAATGTGCTATCCCGTAACACCAACGAGTCTTCCGCTGTATTGAGTTGTATAAATTTGGGGGTGTTACAGTTTGGTACCAGAGCTCTCGTTATAGAGAACGAAAGATTTTTAAAACCAAGGTTTTGAATAAAATATTTCAAAATCTTTTAACTATAAACATTTTTCTAAAAATGTCTAAAAATCTTTTGACTATAACGGTGCCGAAGAATTCCCGAGTTACCGACAAGGCCAGACTGAGAAGTGTTATTTTATATATATATAACTTGGATTATATATATATGATGTAATTTTATTACATGATTGTTTGATGATTATTTCTATATTTATACGAGGTATTTATACGACGTAGATTGTCACAATGTACCCTAAATCCCCTAGTAAATTAATCGAAGCTATTCTCGTAGGAATTCTAGCTATCCTAGATCTAAACCAAGTTGCGGATATTTATGATCCCAACAAATGGTTGATATTCGTAGAAATGTAGATATTAGTTGATTATGATATTGAAAAAAAATAAAAAAATTGGCGAGATTAAATCTGATATCGATGTCATGACGATCTTTTCTTATAGAGTGGAGTTTGACAAAACGTTACCACCTAGAAAGATGTCATCTGATTTGTTGTCATCGAATTCTTAAATTGAAATCGAAAGGGTAAATGTTGCACTTGAGGCTGTCATTGGAACCAGTACCCAAAAGCCTCATGCCACTAATACCTTTCCGAGAAGCCTAATTAAATGTGTGAGCCATCTCATGCTAGTGACTCATTTGATAATTGTTGTTGTAAGAGCTATAGGATTGGAATTAAGTGATGATTCATATCGAGCTTTTATTGCCCTATTAAGGTTTATAAATAAGGTTGAAGTATCGAGGAATGAGGTAGGATATCAGATCGAGTATAAAATTGGTTGAAACTTGAATAAAGTTAAATTTTAACCCGTATGGAATATGAGATTGTTAATAGAAGTCGTTAAGTTCTGTGATTGAATTATAGGATTTTAAATGATTGTTAGTTTGTGTTAAGGGTTGTTCCTAGGCCATTGCCCACTAATGAGGATGCCCAGTGTCCAACAAATAAATTGAAGAAATCTTCTTCTGAATTGGGACCGATGGATCTTCCGGGACAGGTGGGACACCTAATGACTCTTGTAGATTAGTATTCATTGTGGTATCTTTTAAAAATCCCTAACTTAACTGAGATATCAGTTGGTAGGATGAGTTCTGAGAATTGTATGACATAGTGACACATAAAGTGTTACGGTACAATTTGACTTGTTTGCGATTAATGAAAAGACTACCTTTGATTGCTAAATTCTACATGTATCGATGTTATCTATCTTCTATTGCTTCATCCTAATGTTCGCATTAGTGATGCAACCATTGAACAAGTACTCATCTTGATTTGAGTTACGTTGTGAATCATTCTTCGTGAGTGCCATCGAGGTCATGAACCTCATGATTATTTGGCTAAAGCTCATTTCCTATCATATTATAGTTAAGTTCTTGGTGAACAACATTTCATCACTCTCTTGCAGATCACTCATTGTTTTTATAAGTTAAAACAGTATCCTTTGAGAAAATTTAATTTTCATCACAATAAGGATTATTCAAAATGAGGTTTATAAGTGATTGTTATCGAAATGAGGTTGTTTATAAAGTACTTTGGAAAACCTAATTGTTTTCATAACAAAGAAAATCCTTGTAAATTTATTTTTGATTCTTATTTAAGAATTAAGCATGAAAATGTTTTTACTATAAACATGATGTTAAAATTTTGACGAACTGAGTATTGCATTGTTGATCTTGAAATTGTATATAGTTGCGCGCCTACATACAATTTGGAATGGACCATGCAAGGCTGATTAGTAGTCACTATAAAACTAATGAATAAAAACTACATTTTCTTAGAAGATTGTGAAAGATTAAATTTTATGAGATCTGCAAGAAGTGCAAAATAGGGACATAATGTTAGAAGACATCTACATATGTGCCCGTGTCATCTATTCTTCTGAGTCGAATTTACTCATTTGTGGAAATTGTCTTATTTGACAATTGACAATTCTTTCTTGTCCAATTCTCCCGTAGTGAGATTCTTAGGAAAAGTATCTGATTACCGAGTGTTGATACCCGACTGGATGTATCGACATTCCTATCATTTCTGTTGATTTGGTTTCATTTGAATGACCTGGGTAACGATCCGAGGAGCTTTCGAATGCGTACTCAAATCATGAAAACATGGGATATATTCATATTCGTTAAATGTTTTCGTCTATTTATGAATTGAAATTCTCTCGCGTAGATTATGCGTTGACCTTACTCTTTTAATAGTAGTTGTGTCTCCAGATATCCTTGAATTTGTGAAGGATTATGAATTATTATTAGTCTTTTGAGAAGTTCACATCTTATCGACAGCAATGAAACTGAAAAGTTGATAGTGCCAATAGAATGGATTGATTGATTATGACATGACGACATTGTCTTAATGGATGGGAACTCGAGTAGAATTCCCCTAAATGATAAGATGTTGATTATCAAAAGTGATATAAATAATTCTTGGTGGATGACGATATCCTATATTTGGAATTGAAATTTTACCGTGAATGATTGTGAATTAGTCATAGATATTGTAATCTAGAATGAACTTAAAACGAATTTATTAAAAGATGTTTATGTTATCTGAAACTTTAGGAAGTATTTGTTGGTAAATTACCTAGACTTTTGCCATTAAGGTAAGTTGAAATTGGTATTGATTATATTCCCAGTGCTGCACTTGTGGCTTGTACACTATACGTCAGCACCATCTAAATTAAAGGAATTACCGTACAACTGAGAGAGTTGTCGGAGAAAGATTTTATTATACCAAGCCTGTCATCCTGAAGAGCTATGGTGTTATCATTCCTTATATTCATAGATTAATGTGACTGAGTAAATAGACAATCGAAAACGATATCCATAACTCGAAATGGAAGATTTGTTCGATCATTTACAAGGTTCTAGCGTATGTTTTAAAGATTTGATCCACGGCATGGTTATTATCAACTTCGCATCTGCGAAGAAGATTATATATTCCAATCATCACATCCCGAACTTGTGATGAACGTTATGAGTTTCACGTGATGTCGTTTGGATTGACAATGCACATGTAGTATTCATAATTATGATGAATCACGTGTGTAGGCTGTAATTTGATAAATTCATGCTCGTGATCATTAAGGACTATATGTTTGTTTATCAGAATAAGAAGGAGTTAATAATTATTTATAGATTGCCCTGAATTGGCCGAACAATGAAAACCTGTACCTTAAATATTTAATATGTGATTAAAGACTTAATCCTTTACATAAAATGACTGTTGGATTAATAATGGTAAGATGTATGCATATAGACTCTTCAAAAATTAAGAGCCCTTTTAAGACTTTGGATTTTACCAAAAAGAAATGGAAATATGTTTTGACAAAGGTTTTAACAAAGGATTTTTAAAGGGATTATTCCCTTATACACAAACCATTTAACTAAACTTCCGTTTAGGGGTAAATGTTTGTGTATACCTTAAGACAACCTAAGAAGGATTGAGGAAACCATTTAAACCATGACTTAAAATTTGAAACGACAATTTTTGCTTTTCAAACTAAGAAAACTTTGACCAAAGTATAAACAAAGGTTTTTCGAACATTTACGAATCCTATTCATTATTTTCGATAAATCAACAAATATCGTGTTAATTAAATTCAAATTTTATTTTGAACATTTTATATAATTGGTCGAACTAAGAAATTTAAAACTTTTACGTTTACGCTTCATAAAAATTAACTAATAATTATTTAATTAATCATAATTATTATCGACGCTTTAGACGCCGGATTGAGAAAAACTGATAAAAATGATAGTTGAGACGAAACTGAAACATAAAAGAATATGAAGAAAGAATTTTGAATAAATACAGTTATGATATTTATTTCATCAGGAGAAAGTGAACGTAATTACTGACGCATAATATAGAAAGAATCTCTGAGTGAATTGTGGACATGATAATTATATCATCATGAGAAGTGAATATAGATACCGACGCATTATGTAGAAAATGTAAAGAACCAGTTAGGACATGTTCCTTAATAATGAAGGTGCAAAATAAATTGCCGAACAATATAAAAATAGACAATGATTGTAAAAAGGGATAATATAAAAATAAATTGCTCTCATTTTGGCCGTCCCATATCACTCACCAACATCCCATTTTGATCAAATTCATCCAAGAAATCATGTGTTATTCATACACATGTTGAAGCCCTTTTGAAACCCTATTGATTGGTGGTACTTATAACATACAAGGAGGAGTATTCATGGTGTCTTAGGGCTGATTTTCCACAAGGTATACATGAAGAATGGTGGTCTTGAAGATGGTCTTGGTGCATCACAAGTTTCTCCATCCAAATCCATGTTTTGATCAACCTACATCATCATGGTGGTATAAAGATTGTCCTCCTCATCTTCTTGTTATTTTGATTATGTAAAAATGTATTTTATTTCCTATTGTATATGTATATGATGATTATATGATGATAAAAGTGTTGTGTGGGGATTTGTTGTTGATAAACATGCTTAAAAAGATGAAAGAATATAAGAAACAAGGCTAAAATCTTGTTTAAATTTGTTGGCTGTATAAAACAGTAAAGAATCAAATGATGAACTGATAAAAATGGCATAGATTAATGGATTTACAGTAAGCTATGGGTCTTGTACACATGTGAGAGTTGGCCATGCAATGGAATCATTGTAATGAGTGAGATATGATCAAAACAAGTTTAGAGTACCAATCTGAGTTTACTGTTTTGGACGATTTTTAGAAAATACTTAGAAGATGATTCAACAGTAGCTATAGAAGAGTTAAATGGAGCACATATTATTTAGTTTATGTGATAAAAATTTTAGCTTCTATCTCCATATAAAACTCTAGATATGGCAGTTTTGGTGAAAGTGAAGATAAAAATAAAGTATAATACTATTATATAAGCACTCAAAATTATATTGTATAAAATGTAAAGTTAAAACCCACTAACTCTTGGATTTTATTTATATAAGTATGTAAAAGGTTAAATAAATGTACATTTTATAAAAATGGTAACTTGTAAAGTTTTATAAGTTATAAAACTATAAACATGATTTTTACGACTTTTTCGGCTAATACCGTAAAATTAACGTTTTTGTTAAATAAAACTTAGATGGTTGGACCCGTCTAATGAAAACTTTATAAAACTTATATACTGATATATAGACATGTATAACAAATAAAAACCGATAAAATCCAAACTATAGGACAAACGGACATTAACGAGCTAAGTAAACATATTGGACTAATACTTGGGCTAATAATTGGACTAAATAAGATAAACACTCATAAAAAGAACTTATTGGGCTTAACCCATTTGGAACCAACTTGAAAGTTTAAATACTGATAATATAAGTATGAAATGGATTAATACAAGTTAATAAACTTATAATAGGCTTATTGGACCTAAAACACGTAAAAAGGTAAAACTAGTAAACTAGTATAAAAGTTATCGACATATAGCACTAAAATGAGTAAACGAGAATATGTAAACCCACTTGATCATCATATATATATAATCATCATATGTATACATAATTTTTATTTTTATAAAGTCATTGGACAAAAGTCTAAAACGAGTATTATTTGTCTAGGTTTCCGTGATTGAAGCACGTACCGTACGTCCGAATTGCCGACAACCCGCTTTCCCACATCAACGTGAGTTCATAGCCTCGCACTCTTTTAAATGTTTTTATAAATGTTTTATAAACCCGCGAGGGAGATAACATGTTAGTTTTATAAAATAGGACACCATTTGTCCCGATTGTTTGTTTATTGATTTGGACCCGAATGATTGAATGACCCGATTGTATGACCCGATAAATGATTAAAGGACCCGATAGATGAAATTAAATGGATTATTAAAGTTAGGTTATGTCACTAAAAGTCCCATTAGCATGAATTGTGAACTACCGGGATTTGGTAGACGCTTATGCATTTAATAGTACTATTTGGGGACGATCACCCCAATTCGCGCCTTGACGGTTGATCCCCGTCGTGCCACATTGATTGGTAAGCGAATTTATGTATGAGAAGATTTCCATAGCGTGACCTTTGTGACGACACGCTACTTTAGATGGGCAAAATTGGTATCGGGTTAGCTACCCGTTTTGGTTTAGTAAGGTAACAATGTCATGCGGCTTATAATAATCCAAAAACTAACGAAATACTACTAGACGCTTCGAATTACGATGTATTGCCTGACTAGCAATACTGGGTCATACTATTGATATTATGTTTGTGTTTTGGTTTTCATAACCATATTCATATAACGGTTTTTATTCTCATACAACGTTACAAGACGTATTGTATGATGTTTTTACGACATTGGCTCGTATAATAATTTTTAAGCCAAATGCCTATATTATGATTTTCGATAAGGATTTGTATAAAATGACTTTGGCTATTTTATGGCCTATTACAAAGATTTGTATAAAATGATTTTGGCTATTTTACGGCCTATTACAATGATTTGTACGAATTGATTTTTGGTACTAAATTTTTACCAAAGTTATATTGATGGAATTTATTAAACTCTATGAATTCACTCGGCGTTATCGCTGACCTTTTCTTTTAACATGTTTTATCTCAGGTACTTGAAGGTAATTCTCGGGAAGACGAAAAGAATTCATGGCCCGCACTTAAACAATATTTTCCATTCAAATATTTTGTAAAACTTTGTATGAAATGTAATGACTTAGGACCGATGTAACTTTGATGTTTATGAATGGAAATGCTTTTATTATTAAACGACGCGATTTTTATGCGTTGTCTATGATGTGAGTAATGTGCTATCCCGTAACACCAACGAGTCTTCCGCTGTATTGAGTTGTATAAATTTGGGGGTGTTACAATACATGTTGGTAAACATGTAATATTGAACAATTTTTTTTTATTTTGATTGTGCATTAACTTATGCTACATGTTTGGATTACTATTTATTTCAATCCTAAATGTTGCTTATGCCATCATGTTTGTGATTTACATAGCTTTGTGCATCCTTTATGATAGTTAGCTTCTTAGATTTTGGTCAGTAGTTAACTTTGGCTTGTGAATCCTTTGGTAAAAATCTGGGTTAACCAAAATTTGGGATGTGAAATTTTTGAAACACCTCTGGTCGCGGTTCCATATCGACCAGCAGCTCCTTATCGATAAGGAACCGCCGGTCCTAGATAAGGAACCGCCGGCTACTGTGTCCGACAGAATCTTTTGCTTTACACTATTTTCTTCAATCTGTGTAAACATTGCATGATTCTTTGCAAAAACCTGCACATTTCCTAAACTAAGTTACCTAAATTCATTATTCACCTAAAATGATTTTAACCCATTACTAGTTTGGATCATCCCCTCACCCATTTAAACCCACCTTGTTAGTCATGTTCTTCACACATCAAAACATCCTTCCCTAACCCTTAAACCACCTTTGTCAACCATGGTTTCTACAAAAACCTCAAACACTTCCAAAACCTCCACCTCAAGGAAAACACTTAAGATTAGAATTAAGGTACCCAAGCCTAACTCCTCACCCTTTCACACACCCAAAAATGAGATGGTTCCAATCCTCATTTCCTCATCACCTTCACCACCCCTTGCACCATGCAAGACAACCTCCACCCATGGTACTAACCACTCTATTGGTTCTACCTCCTCTTCATTCCACTCAAGAATGAATGATCTCTCTTCACCCTTCTCTCCAAGTACACCCTTGGATGTGACTACACAACCACATTTGTCATTGTAACTTTCCCTCCTCTTGGGTGATCCTTACTATGGGTTTCAAGAGACTCATGGTCCTAATTGTCCATGTTTCCTCTACAACCACTAAATCATCCATAACCTTAGGATGGAAATGTTTGGACTACATAGGAGGTTGCAAGAGTTCTTGCTTGCCTTGTTCTCCATGCCTCCTCCTAGGAGATGAATGATGAGTTTTCTAAATAAATGTTTTTCAACAAAACCAAGCCAAAGAAGACTACTCATCTAGATTTAATGTTAAGCTAGCTTTGTATTAGTTAGTTGTTTTTCTTTTCATTTATCATTGTATTTGCTTACTTCATGAGTGTTTCATGAAGTTGATCTATGGATTTGTCTTTATGTGTTTATATCCTTATGTGCACATTAATCACTTTAATTTGAAATTAAAATTGAACATAAATCTATTACAACCTCTAAAAACTTGACTAAAATTGGTTCAAAATGATATCTAAATATTTTGTCACCCTTTGTCAAGACATTCTTTGTGAATGTGTCGCTTTTATGCAACCCTAGCATAATTTAGTGCTAATAGAGGTAAAATTCCAAGATTTGCAACTTTTTGAAAAAGTCTTAGTTTTTCTCAAAACCCTGGAAAAACTTGGTTTCAAGTCCACTGCATGCGGCTCCTTAAAGTCGCGCGGTTCCTTAAGTGATAAGGAACCGCCGGTCCCTATAAGGTACCGCGGACAGCAACTAGCTTTTGACTCGTTTTTGGTCAATTTTTTTAAAAAAAACCCTATACCCTGTCAAGATTCATTGTTTACTCAATTTGGCTAAACATTCCTTGACACTTCACATTTTTTATTCAAATTCTTACCTTGATTACATTCTACTTATACCCCAACCTTGAGATTTCATTTTCACACCTTCCCAACCTTGAGAATTCATTCTCACACATCTCCAACCTTGAGATTTCATTCTCACACCTTCCCAACCTTGAGATTTCATTCTCACACCTTCACAATGCCTAACTCCTCCATTCACAACCCCACTTACCCAAAGCTTCCTCATCCAAGCTTTCAAAGAAACCGAAAATCTCGGTTCGACCTATTTGGATTAAGAAGAATGAACCATCTTCTTCCAAACCACCCAAAAAACCTACCTTCTCTCCAATCAAGTATCGGAATGAGACTTATACCATTAACCCCATCACCGGTGCAAAAGAAAATGTTCCCCCACCACCACAATCCTTCAACACCCCTCAACTCAATGACCTTTCAACCTTCCCAAACCTCACAAGGCATTGTGAAAACATTTCCTACCCTATTACCCCACCACCACCAAACCCTAGGTTTGATGCCCTACCCCCATCAACTGATTTTGTGTTGCATCATGGATCCTCGTGTGCTTGTTGTCGATTTCAACAAATTGAACTTGCTCATGTATATGAGAAGTTAAATTTCCTTGAATTCCTCCTCACTCGACATCCTCTCCAAGTTTTTGTCCCGGTGGACAAAACTTCGAATGATGCATCGTCGTCTTATTTTTACAACTAAAGGACTAACTACTCTTAGATTCTTTATTACTTTAGTTGTTTTAGAGTCTTTTATTTTTTAAGCAATCTTGGAAAATTATCACTATTAGAATAGCTTATGCTTTGTGGTTTATTTTCCATATTTTTTTTTTGCTTTAGATACTCATATTGTGTGTATGACTATCTACCTTGTTGTGTCTTTTATTTTATGTAACCTTTGTGTTGTTTATGTGTTATTTCCTTAGTTCTCTTTTAAGTTGATCATGGTTAATTTTTACAATTGCTTATGGGTGATTCCATCAATTCTAAACTTTAACCCCTTGACAAGTTTATCATCTTCATTGGATTGAAGTTTGATTTTGTCAATTACCTTTTTGGACATACTTAGCAAAATACTTGCTTCGAATTTGAGATTTCTTCTCTCTCTCCCTCTCAAGTTACTTAGTAGGTAGTGATCATATATACATTGGTGTTTCTTTTCTTTCTACTAACCTTTGTGTAGCATGTCACCTTAGCTCATTTACTTGGTGCCCCAAGCAAGGGGGAGCAACCACCAAGGGGGAGCTACTAGCAAAGTCTGGTTTTCTTCAAAGACTTGTTCTAACCTTTTTGCTACGACAAAGGGGGAGAAATGATAGTGATAAACTCGTTAATAATTCGATATTTTGTCTTTCTACGTAAATGAGTTTATCGTTTGTCGTAATAAAAAAGGAGGAGATTGTTAATGCAAGTGATGCCTAAAAACATTATTAGTGTTAACTAATCTTTCTTAGTTTTGATCACAACAAACTATACAACACATTTAGTGTAAAACATAAAACGAATTATTTAACTAACACTATCATCAAGGTAATAATCATATCACTAACTTTTCTTAATCATACTTAGTGATCATTAAAATGATTATTCTTAAAACTCACTTTTGTTAATATGACAAAAGACTTTTTAATAAAATTTCTTTATTAGAAAATGTTTTATTAAAATGGAAAATGTAAATTTGAAAATAGCATATTCCATATGCTATTAGAATATCCTTTGAAGGCTTAAAATACCTCAGATATTCCTACCCCACTAACAGACAAAAAACAGAGCGTAGTCTACGGGCGGAACCTTAAGTAGCTAGGCGGTTCCCTAGCGATAAGGAACCACCGGGCTAGATAAGGTACCGCGCCCAGATAGCCATTGTACATTGTCTCCTTTAAATAGTAGATCAAATCTCATTTTCCAACAAGCCTCTCTGGACGTTTTTCCTCAGCCCCTTTCTCTTTTCTATAGCATAATCATTAGTAAATGATCACTTAATATGTTAAGTATGTTTACATATGATTATCCTCTTGATCCCCTCCTTTACCTTGTCCAAAGAGAAGATCACTCACTCACTAGTGTTATGATAAAGGTGAATCCATGAGCCAGTCATATTCATCATGATACCCTTTTTGTTTTATGTTAATCCATTTTATTTATGAATACTTGGACTAGTTGTGTTCATCCAATTTATTTGTGAATACTTGGATTTGTTGTGTACATCCATTGCATATGTGTTTGCTTAGATTTATGTTGTGTAGATCCAAGCTACATGTGTGTACTTGGATATGTTTAGTTGAGTTGTAATAGATTGATTAGAAGTTCTCACTAAACTATAAAGTGATGTGGTTGTGTCTTGTAAGTTCTCACTTAACTTGAAAGTGATTAGTAGTTGTGTTGTGTGAAGTTCTCACTTAGCTTCAAAGTGAAGAGTCGTGAAGATTGGTTATAGCTTTTGATTAGAACTCGACATCTAGCCTTGTGTCGTAAAATGGTGAAGTAGGCAACGTCGTGAAGATTGGTTCTACCTTGAGATTAGAACTCGACATCTAGCCTTGTGTCGTTAAATTGTAAAGTAGGCAACATCGTGTAGATTGGTCCTAGCTAAAGATTAGGTCTCAAAATTTAGCTTAGTGTCGGAAAATAATGTAAGCGACGATGTAAGGTTTTCTCCGCCAAGAAGGGAGCTTGTGGATATAGTGGAAATCTCGAGTAGGTGTACTCGAGGAGTGGAGTAGAAACGAGGATAGAGCCTCGTTGTCGAACCACTATAAATCTTGGTGTCTTCCCACTAGGTTGTCTCCTTCCTTACTCTTTACTTATTTCATTATCATTACACTTACCTATTATCTTTGCTAGTGCATATGAATTGAACCTAATCATTATGCAACTTAGCTTCAAGTAAAAGATAGTTTTGATACAAACAAAATTGAAAGTAATTTTAATTAGGTTGCCAATCGAAGAGAAACTATTCAACCCCCCATCTAGTTTCTACACTTTGTTCTGTGGTTGTTTGTGAATTGTGATTTTTAGATGATCATGATCTTCACGATTGGAGCCTCTCGTGTTCGTTTTACGTGAGCATTTGATCGTTTGCTTTGAAGAATTTCTCGATATCCATATGATATATCCTTTGATTTTCTAACCTTAGGTCTTTTAGCACACTTCATAAACGGCTATAGATTTTTAATGGTTCCACCCTTTCCATGCTATATTAAGCATTCGAATACGTCTCTAGTATGGGGATATCCTTAGACTCGAAACATTAAGGACAATGTTTAACTTTAGTATAGGGTGGGGGGGGGGTGAATATATACTTGCCTTGCTAAACCTTCACGCTTTCCAAAGTTTATCTTTTTGTTTATCGTTTTATTGCAAAATAAGGCTAAAAATGGCCAAATTTTAAATTTTTTCTCATATTTCATAAGTGTTTGAAGACACGAATGTAGAATTTCTGATGGAGAAAATAAGAGTAATTTTTGACTCGACCGTGCATGTTGAGCACTTAGTTTTGATTCCTTAACTTGATATTAGGCTAAATCTCTTAAATGAGGACGAGGAATGATAGAGTTAATTATAAGTTACTATGCTAAACGTAGAGTACTCGTATTCTTTCAAAAACTCATGTGTTCTCGTTGTTTGCTTATTCTCCCTTCACTTGTATATATATTTTGCTAATAAGTATTGGCTTAGCGGTTTAGTCTTGATTGTTGGTTTCTAGTCTTTTCTAGTAGCTTCCATGTAATTAAATTGGGAAGACATTAAGGTATCGCCAGCGTCACGGTTTTGAAGTATTGGCAACTCGAATAATTGAAAGCTTCACCTAATAATAAGATTTCAAGTGCTCACCTAAATCAAGCAAACAATTTGAAGCTCACAAGGCCGAAAAATCTATGCGAAATTGAAAGTGAATTATGCTTTAATCTTTGAAGCTTTAAAGATCCAAATTCGCTTTAGCGTGAGGATATACGTCTTTGGCCATAATAAACACCTCATGGCGAGGTTAAATAAAAGGCAAGGCAAGACCGAAGTCATAATAAAAGCTTCATGGCGAAGTTGAATAAAAGATGGAGGTAAACCTATGATAATAAGGCCCATCCGTTAGGGGGCGTATAAACGTCTTGGTAATAAGTCTTGTTGGAAATACGTTTTTCCAAGGAAAGTGTCGGTCACATCATTGTTAGCATAGATCACGAGCTATAGACTATTTAGGACATTGTAACTTGGAGTGACCTCCCTTAGGGGGAGATTGTTGAAAATACGTTTTTACGTATTTAGAAAAGATCGGTCACTCCAATGATATATTCAAGTATTAGGCTCGTGATCCATTATGTAAACGGTATAGCTCATATAGCCCACATGTAGGGTGGGCTATATATACCCCCTCCTAGCATGTTAGGAGGGGTTGGTCATTTGTTCTTTCACTTTTCTCGTTCAATACATCTTTGATTATCTCCTTTCTCTCTCTAAGTTTATCTCTCTAGTTCTTTCTTCTCCATCTCTATCTTTAGATAAATCAAACACATCTACAATCCTAAAAATATATGATTCTACAATTGGTATCAAGAGCTATGGTAAATTAGGTTGTTCTTGTGTTTGTTCATCATTGATTGGTGGGTTTTGATCTAAAATCATTTGATTCAATTTTTTTTGTGTTTTTTTATGGTTTAATTTTTTTTGAAATCATCTAAATAGTTGTGGTAGTGATTTTGGATTTTTGTTTTGGTAAAAACACAAAAAAGTTGGAATTTTTAGATTGATTTTTGGGTAAAAATTACAAGTTTTTTTTAAAGTTATTTGGTATTATTCGGAATAAAAGGGTTTATCTTTTGTCATATTCCGACTTAGGGGTGGATTGAACCTTATTTCGAACTATTTAGTTTTTTCCCTCCAAATTGATTCACATTCTGAACTAATATTTGGTCAAATATTCCAAACTATCTTTTTTAAGTCATATTCCGAACTATTTTTTTAATTCATATTCCGAACTAATTTTTCCCATCAGATTCCGAACTAGTTATTTCCCATCAGATTCCGAACTAGTTATTGTTTTTTTCCCTCCAAAACTTTCTCACATTCAGAATAGTCATATCTTTTGTCCTTTTGTCCTTGATATTGAATTCTGACTTATATCAAATAATGCATTCCGACTTATATCACAAATAATTCATTCCGACTTATTTTTTATTCTCCCTCCAAATTTTTCTGTACAACTCAGATTCCGAACTACTTCTTCCCTCCAAAGTTTATTTAATTAAGTGCATTCCGACTTACGTATGGATTAAGTGTATTCCGACTTAAGTGTGGAAGAATTGTATTCCGACTTACGTGTGAATTAAGTGTATTCCGATTTACGTGTGGATTACCTCTATTCAGACTTATGTTGGACATCATGTATTCCGGATAAGGATAGAGATGAAGTATTCCGACTTGTGATACGTTTAGTATTCCGACTTATATCTTTGTCACATATTCTGACTTACCCTTTTATATTCCGAACAAGATCTCGTCAACATAGACTCGACCAATACTGAACAACACTTAACTCGACTCTCGGATCACCGACAAGACTCGCCAAACAAATCATACCCACCTTCGACTCCCACAGCCTCGACCCACTCACACAGACTCGACGACTCAGGACTCTTAACGTTTCTCGACAAACACAAACCAACACCCTCACGACACCCTCACTCGAACCCACAAAGCCATTCACGGACTCATTTAAAACTGGACTAGACTCCATCGACTACACTCGAATCACAACTTCCACAAATACTCGATATCCAAACTGACTCTCGGTTAATTGTTTGACGTGACTCAGATTATAACCTCGACTCAACACAACACAAAAACTCCCTCACCCTCGACTCCAACAACACCACAAACCAGACATAGAATCGATACCTAGACAAACCAACCAATCCACAAATGCCCATGACTGACACCAAAAACAGACTCTGACAAGACTCGAAAACACCAAACCTCTTTTTCAAGATCTCAGTTCTTTGCGAACCATCATTGACCAACAAAATCAAATCGAAAAACCTACCCGAGACCTCATAACAAGATTTG
This sequence comes from Glebionis coronaria, assembly GCA_025667525.1. Classification (NCBI taxonomy): domain Eukaryota; kingdom Viridiplantae; phylum Streptophyta; class Magnoliopsida; order Asterales; family Asteraceae; genus Glebionis; species Glebionis coronaria. The sequence continues at coordinate 43,092,294 of CM046880.1, read as the reverse complement.
AAGCTTCTCCAGCTAGTCTTCATCTCGTTTATAAACTCGTTGTGAGTAATTGAAATCACGACACCAATATTGGGGGTTTAAAAGGCTGAGATTTGTCTTTGTTTTTATGAGATGAGATATGAGTTGATTGGATGAATGGATCGTGTGTTATTCATATGCGATGATTTGATTGAAGATTGAAGGTAGTTTGTGTGAGTGACTGTTTGTTTTTTGAGAAGAGAAAGAGACGGAGGTTCCTAGAGAGATATAAGGGGCGGAGGAAACAAGGGAAGTTTAGGTGTAGGTTATTTGACTGTTTTTTTTAGAGGATAGAAAGAAAAAATGAAGGGCGGAGGAAACAAGGAGAGTAGTTACAAGTTAATGTGAGTTTATAATTAAGGTGTTGACTGCCACGTTTCTTGCCACGTTTTTGGCACCTTTCAGAATCTTGGGCCACGTACTATACACGTTTGAGAAGTATATTCTAAAATTAAAAGTTTTAAACGTTTTTTTTAATTATACACGTTACATTTATACGTTTTAATTATATACGTTTAGGTAAAGATAATTAGCGTGTTTTTGCAAATTCATTGGGCTCAGATGGAGTAAATTTTAAGGGGTCGAGTTTCATGGTATGTTTTGGATATAACTCGTCGGGCCGTTCACTTTATTAACCAAAAGTGTGTATGTGGTAGTGGGTTAAAAGGATATCAAGTTGTTTAGTTTATTAATATCGGATTTGTATTATCCTCAAGAAATCATTGAGCCGAGAAAATAAACTTATATCATCGAACGAGGATTGTGACGAAGTTTTACGGTTTATTAATTGGTGGGTGTGTAAAATCTCGTAAATTCGACTTCACGATTTCTTCACGACTTGTAAAATTTCGAAAACCACCACAACCACAATTATCTTACATCAAAATTCAATGGAGTCTTTGACTTTGACTTTTCAAGAGGGAGACTCGCATCACATGCAAGACAACGCTAGAAGAAGTGGCCTCACGTCATATCAACTACTTCAGTCTCATCTTGTGACTCTTTTATGGATTCAAGGAGGGAGCGATTTTGTGACACTATTTGGTCAAGATCGTTATATATTCATTGATTCAATACACATCACCTTGAACCAACTAGATGAGAAACTTCACAAATCAGACTTTAATCATTCTGCATCAGAATCTGCATATCAAGCTCTCATGACACAATTCACGCCTTTTCTCCAATTCAATATCATCAAGTCTGAAAGTTCAGCGATTTGCCAGTCATTTTTTCGAGACACACATACCGAGCTTCAAGTTTTCCGTGGTACACTACTGAAGCTCTTGACATCGGTCTCGTCTTCGATTTATGAAAAATCCCGAATTCAGCAAGCGTGTGATAATGGAGTGCAAGATTCTACGATGCAAGAGGAAAATGGTCATACGACTGACAAATTGGAGGCTGTTAAAGATTGCAAGGACATGGAATCACCAGTTAAGCATGACATCAACAACAAGTCAGGGAATGTTCCAGACACCATTCCCATTTACGACGAAGAGCCTACGCATATGGTACAATGTATATGATGTCTATGCTGATGAACTACCGCATGTTGAGCATTTCGAACCTAATTATGCCAAACATGGGATGAAAAGGGTGATAGTTTTATCACTTTAAATTCATCCGATGTGCGTCATAATGGGGGAGAGATTGTTCAGAATGCTATAGTACATCATGATAAATGCTTTATGACTTCTTCATTAACTGATTCCGATTCCAAGATTAAAGAGCTCGAAACGATTTTAGCTCAGCAATCCAATGAGCTTGAGGATGCCAAAATTGAATTTTCAAAGAGAACGGAAAAATTTGAAACATATTTTGAAAAACTTGAAAAGTCAAACGTTGTTCTTGAATGAAAATTGGATCAAACTGTTCTAGATTCTAAAGCTGAAAAGGATAATTTTTTGAAACAAATTAAGTGGCTTGAAAAGGTCTTTGCTATAGCTGTATTGAGAAATGAATTAAGGAAATATAAAGGAACTAGTGTGGACACTAAGCTTAAAAAACCATCAATCTTGGGGAAACCGCCTACAAATCAGTTCATTCGACAACCGAATGCATTTAGATCCAAGCGACCTCAATCCTCGAGACCGCGGTTTGCCTCCCAAGTTGATATGGTTCATCTTTCTAGACCAGTCACTCCACTATCTAGGCCCAATGTGATTAAAACAGCTTTTCCAAGACCTAATCACATGATTGCCTCTAGTTTCTCTAAAAATACCAAGACCACGTCTAGAACTAGTTCAAATGACGTTTGCCAAAAATCTGGTGTAAGGGAAGCTAAGCAAAAGACACATGTAAGAGATAGCAATGTCAAACCTAGTCAGATGCCTTCTAGATTACCCAACACTGCTAACCGTAGCATGTCATCTCCTAGGAGCATCGATCAATCATCTAGGAATTACTCGGACATTAAATATGCTACTTATAAAACATGTAGAAAATGTGTCTTTACGGCAAATCATGTCTCTTGTGTCAAGAAATTACTTAATGAGGTGAACTCCCGTGCTAGACTTAAATCCCAGTGGATAGCTAAAATCAAACCCTTTGGTAAAGTTTGGCGCCCCACTGGTAGAACTTTCACTCTTGTAGGAAACGAGTGCCCTTTAATAGGATAGTCTCCGATTCTACTAAGACTACTAGGGAGGAAATTGATAAAGATGATACATCACTTAAGCCTAAACTTAAGGATTTCTATAAAAGGAAACGTTTGCCAGCTATGACAAGTGAATCATCTACTCAGGTCTCTTCTGACACAAGTAAAGCCAACTGTGAACCCCCACGTGCTCCTAAAATTGATATCGCTAACCCATGTCAAAGCATGCAAATTCCTAATGAGAATGCAGGTACCAAAGTTGATGTTCCAAAAGAACTAAGCGGTGTAATCGTTGTATACCGTTCAACTAAGGACACTCTTAGAGTTTGGTTGCTGAAGAAGCAGATATCAGAAAAATAAGTGTCTCAGGGGATTCATGGTTAAGCTTACCAAAGGACTTATAGTCACATCACAGACTGTAACTCGTTCATCAAAGAAAGGAAAGTTTATCGCCGATGATAAACTTATCCTCCCAACGAGAAATTAAATTTTCTTGGACACGAGCTATTATTAAAATTATTCAAAGGTTTTGAAGCTCGTGTATATGGCTTATCGTTAAATATCAGACGATAACCCGATCTTCACATAAAGGAAAGTTTATCGCCAATGATAAACTTATCCTCATTAACGAGAAATTAAATTTTCTCGGACACGAGCTTACGTTAAAACTATTCAACGGTTTTAAGCTCGTGTAAAATGGTTCATCATTACATATCAAATGATGACTTGTTCATCAAAGAAAGGAAAGTTTATCGCCGATGATAAACTTATCCTTACAACGAGAAATTAAATTTTCTCGGACACGAGCTATTATTAAAATTATTCAAAGGTTTTGAAGCTCGTATATATGGCTTATCGTTAAATATCAGACGATAACCCGATCTTCACATAAAGGAAAGTTTATCGCCGATGATAAACTTTTCCTCATTAACGAGAAATTAAATTTTCTCGGACACGAGCTTACATTAAAACTATTCAACGGTTTTAAGCTCGTGTAAAATGGTTCATCATTACATATCAAATGATGACTCGTTCATCGAAGAAAGTAAAGTTTATCGCCGATGATAAACTTATCCTTACAACGAGAAATTAAGTTTTTAAGCTCATGCACCATGGCTCATCGTTAAATGTTAGACAATGACCCGGACTTCAAATAAAGGGAAGTTTATCTTATCAACGATAACATACCCTCACAACGAGAAATTAATCTTTCTCGGGCATGAGTTTATGTTAAAAACATTCAAAGTTTTTAAGCTCATGCACAACGGCTTGCAGTCACATGTCAGATTATAACCCGCGATTCTAAGAAAGGAACGTGTATCACCGATGATAAACTTATCCTTATAACGAGAAATTAATTTTTCTCGGGCATGAGCTTATTTTAAAAACATTCGAAGTTTTTAAGCTCATGCACTAAGACTTACAAATAAATATCAGACTGTAACTCGGATCTTAGTTTTAGGAAAACTTATCTTTCATGATAACTTTTCCTCATAACGAGAAATTAATTTTTCTCGGCCATGAGCTTGTATTAAAACATTCAAGTTTTAAGCTCATAAAGTAAAGTGTATCTTTTAAATAAGAGAACTTTTCTTCTAAACGAGAAATTCATCTTTCTCGGTCATGAGCATTACGTTTAAACATTCAAAGTTTTTCAAGCTCATGAAAACGACTTCTAAGTACATGTCAACTTAGGACTCGTTCTTAAGTTAAAAGGAAAGTTTATCGCCGATGGTAACTTATCCTTAACAACGGGAAGTTTACAACTTCTCGGACTTGAGCTCGTTTTATAAGATATTCAACATCTTAAGCTCAAGTAATTGGTTTTCAAAATTTTGAACACAATTTTTTCAAGAATTTTTCAAAAGGTTTCCTAAATCTTTCAACATTGTGTGTTCAAAAATATTTTGATAAACAGAGCATGTCTTTTGTAATCGATAATATTTACGATCGTAGAAATTTCATTCAATAATGACACGGGGTTGTAAATAAAGTTCGAGCAGAAGTTCAAATGTTTTTTAAAAACATGCTCAATTATGGCTTGCTATTATTTTAGATACTAACCCGCTTTTCATACTCAAGTCAAGCATTTCAGCGGAAAGCTTTGACTCAACAACATGAATTAATTTTCTCGGGCATGGTTTGCTGGGCTAAAAGTTGACGAGTCAAATCACCATGGAAACTAGAAGGACCAAATAAGACATTATGTGAAACTTCAAGCTGGTGGACAAAATACTACAAAGTTTCCCCCTGCTAGAGAAACTTTCCCCTGCTGTAAGTTTCCCCTTCCATATGTGATAAGAAGTAAAGATTTGGTCAAAGTAGTGATAAGAGTGAATAAGTCTGTTTTGATTTATTCATTAATATATTATTTAGTTTCCATGTATCATGGTTTCCTTATGTTATAAAAGGAACCATACGTAGGTTTTGTTTATTACTTTCACATTCACAATGTAACCTACTCTAAACATTGATCTCTAGGTGTGGGATTCGATGTACACACACCTAGAGTAGTTTGTGTTAATCAAATAATACAAACTCTTTGGGAACCTTACATCTTGTTAAACATCTTATTCATGATCATTGTTCTTATTCCGCTATGTTATCATATGAATGATGATCAACCTAGATAAAACGGTTTAGGCTGTTTGAGTCTAAAGATATTAGATTCAACATGTGGTATCAGAGAGGGTGGCTCTTGATATCTAGGAGAATCAAGATGTTTTTCATGTTCTTGTTGCTGTGAAGATGTTCTAGGGTTTATTGAGAGGGACAATTCCTCAAAGCCCTAAAAATTTTGGTGAACGTATACTGGTGATGTTGAGGGTTTATTGAAGATTCTGTTTACTTGACGATCGCTTTAGAAAGAATAAAAAGAAAAATGGTGTTGACTGACTAAGATACGCAGGTATAACAGTGCTTTTCATGTACGTGTCAAGATTAACTTTTGTTTATCTTTTCGTAAAGTAGAACAGAAAAAGACGAATTGGAGTATACAGTTTGATCATGTGATGATAATGAAATTATTATGTTCACATGGTTATGCGTTCACACGAAGGGTGGGATGTATTAACAAGAAATTTTTGGTTGTGTTCACACGATCTGATCCTATTATTTTTATACACACAACGAATGGAATATGTCAAAAGGGGACCACATAAATTGCTTTGTCGAATGGACATCTATACGGATCAGAAAGAAACAAAATTTCTCACGAGGGAATGAAGAGGGTCCCATGAATAGTGAGTGAAAATTGAATGCTACGTGATGCATTTTTGTTCTCATTATGAATATACTTGGTTCTATGTTGCTGATGACATGGAATTAAGATATGTTTTATTTGTGGTTCTTGGTCAGAGGCAAGATGAATGGCACTTGAGTATTACTCACGTGATATACAATATATTGGTTATTTATTGCCAAAAGAATGACGGCGGTGTGTGATTTGTTTTGGCAAAAGATAAAGATTCACGTGTTTATACAAGTGGGGCTAAGTAACATAGCCAAAAGTATGGGTATTAATTTGCATTCACACGAATGTGATTTACTTTGAGCAAATGGTTGTGTTGCCGACAGAAGAAACAAAATAAAAGGGGTATAATGATTTGTTCAGGAATGCACCATGGACGCTTTTTCACAGTAGGGTATGTTTTAGTTTCTTTTGTTTTTGTTATTTATTTTACTGTTATAAATTCATTCCCATTGAGTGTGGGTTTGGCACAGTTAATAACAAAAATAGTGGAATTAAAAGTCCCCCCTGCTTGTGAAAAAGTTCCCCCTGCTTTCATTAAAAGAAGCCCCTGCTACGATCCCCCTGCCTTCAATAGTCCCCCTGATTTCATTAAAGAATTCCCACTATTTTTGAAAGTTCCCCCTGCTGTCAGATATGAGTTTTGGGACAGCAAGGTTTTGGAGTGTGGTTATTCACAGCAACTGGTTTAAAGGTATAAAGGCTCGTTTTAATTTTATTGATTACGAAGAAAAGTTTTTATTATTTATTTGAAGACGAAGTATATTTTCGTGGGTATGTGTTTTATACTTAAACGCTTAGTGACAAAGTGGTACAAGATCTAGGAATGTGTGATTTTTCTTATGGTACTCTATGCACATATTTTCTATCACTTGAAGGAGTTAAATTATTGTGCTCAGTGTCTCGTTTCAAAGGTAAATGAGAATTTTATATGGGGAACGCTTTGTCATGTGGTTAGTGCAAGATACAAAACGCAAGTTCGGGTTATTCTTCTTCATCATCAAGTAAGTTATAATCAGTTTTGTTCATATGTAATCATTACATAAAGCCTACAGAATTGAGGATTCATCAATGACTAGCACAATTTTCGGGGAAGCTCATTTGATAAAGTGTTAGTCATTCACATATGACGTCAAGGTGAAGATTTTTACTACTGCTCATTAGTATTACTACAACTGGTGTGAGTATCTACTGCTCAAAATCATTTTTTATTAGGAGGAGTTGCCTATGTGCTTCATGGAGGGTATTTTGAAAAGTAGAATGCTTGGGTTTGATGTATGATATTGGTCAAGTAGTATTTAAAAATCAAGGTTGTTCACATAGAAGACCCCTATTTGATCATGTCAAAAAGGGGAAGTGTCTACAGAGAATGTTCAGCCTGTTGATCTTTGGTGTTGTATGCTTAAGGGGAAGTGTTTTGACGTCATCAACTAGGGGAAGATTGTTGGGCTAAAAGTTGATGAGTCAAATCACCATGGAAACTAGAAGGACAAACTAAGACATTATGTGAAACTTCAAGCTGGTGGACAAAATACTACAAAGTTTCCCCTGCTAGAGAAACTTTCCCTTGCTGTAAGTTTCCCCTGCCATATGTGATAAGAAGAAAAGATTTGGTCAAAGTAGTGATAAGAGTGAATAAGTCTGTTTTGATTTATTCATTAATATATTATTTAGTTTCCATGTATCATGGTTTCCTTATGTTATAAAAGGAACCATACGTAGGTTTTGTTTATTACTTTCACATTCACAATGTAACCTACTGTAAACATTGATCTCTAGGTGTGGGATTCAATGTACACACACCTAGAGTAGTTTGTGTTAATCAAATAATACAAACTCTTTGAGAACCTTTCATCTTGTTAAACATCTTATTCATGATGATTGTTCTTATTCCGCTATGTTATCATATGAATGATGATCAACCTAGATAAAACGGTTTAGGCTGTTTGAGTCTAAAGATCTTGGATTCAACATGGTTTATTTTATAACCATGTAAGGGATTGTGTTTACGGAATTACACAATCTAACACGAATATATGTACGTGTCAGTGCATTTATTTGTTAAAACAAGAGAAATCTTGTTTTTATGAAGTTATCATCTCCACCAACCGTAGAAATTTACAATTGATATCTACATACTCGACGATGCAACTACTCAAACAGCGACTACAACTCTTTCAATAGAACACGGGTCAACAATTGAGGGGGAGAAATTATCCAGCATTCAGACTCTTTGACGCCAAAAGTGCCAAGTTCACATGTTGGTGTCAAGACAATGATATCAATCGTACACATGGAGTCAAGAGATAACTTCAGACGTGATGAGGCGACCAACATTCATGAACAAGAACCATGTGATTCTATCATATGATGTTCTCCATCATTCAGGTTCAACCTCGTATATTGCGAATCTTGTGAATACATTATCATATATGATCTTTGCACGTGATAAGTACCTTACACTTGTGTTTAAAAGGTATTTTATTTACGTTTCAAGTACACCCTCATTAATTTGAGGGGGAGCTTGTGAAAATCATGAAGATAATTGGATTTGCATTTTTCTTCCCAAATTTTTTAAAATACTATTAAATCAATTTAATTAAAAACATCGATTGGGTTAATATTTTTAATATGGGGGAGAAAATGTGATTTAATATGGGAAATGATTAATCACAAATGGTTTGACTTAACGTGATAGCTCATCCCGACATGTGTGAAATGTTTTCGAATATCGTGGCATATGTTAAGGGGGAGGAAAATGGATTTGGATATCTAAATGGACTTCATGGTGACATATACTTACCCACAACATCTCTATTTATGACGGTGGCGATTGTGGTGACATAAGGATGGTAGGATAGGTTAAGTCCAATGATTCTTCTAGAACCGGAGGAATCTTCCCAAGGACATTCCATAGCTAGAAATAGTAGTCCTTAGGAAAGATGGAGAAAGATTGTGAACGTAGCTGAATGCCGACCAAGTACTTAAGTTAGCACTGGAACAATCACAAAAAGGTGCTAGTTATGACGTATTGGTAAGCATTGAAGGGGTTGAAGAATGAAAAAGAATTGTAAAGATAAAGGGTGTAAAGAAAGTAGCCCTCCTTACAACTTAGGCAGAAACCGGGTCAACTCATTAGCTATTGAGATAATTTTTAATGATGCATGATATTGAAGATAGAAATCATGGACCCAGTGATGCAATGCACAACCCATCCCAGCTAACTCAGACATCTCTCAAAAGATATTTGTTTTAATCACACGGAGACAACACATTATCTATTGATTTATTCACTCCGAATAAATTGGTATTGAAACAATGGCACTCCTCTCCAGCCTCCGATCACTAAAATGCAAAATGCACGATTGAGTATAGAGCCATTTGATATCATCAAATATCTCATTAGGACACACTTTCATATATCCTCGCTTCTTCACACACTGTGAAAAGTAAGAAAGATCTTAAGAGTCCTACGCAAAATCTTCATGATCTTGCCTGAACATCTGAGTAATACGAAAGTATTTACAATGAAGATGGAAATCCTTCTTGAACGAATATTAAAAAACTCATGGTAGGTGACTTGTGCGATTCTTTATGAATCAAGCTTGTGATAACTGGAAAACAATAGTGGTTTAATTCTTAACTGAACTTAAACACGTTCCAGGCCTCTACGTAATATCTTAGTGATCTTGCCAGAACACTCAGAGTGATACCTTAGTGTTCACAGTGATGAATGGAAATCCTTCTAGTGTTAACCTCAAACAGCACTTGGTAGGTAACTTGCAAGATTCTATATGAATCAAGCTCGTGACAACTGGAAAGCAACGATGGTGCGGTTCTTAATTGAATTTCACATGTTCTAGGAAAATGAATTGACGGCTTCAATCATACGGATAATATTATCCAAATGATTCACTCTTTATGTTCGCAGTCAGCTTTGTACTGTCGAATAAAAAGAACGGGTTTACCCACGAAATCTTACCAAGGAGGTTCTTAACTGAAACTACCTGCCACAAGTACGATATTTCATATCGTCCAACGGTCTTCACCGACCGGAGGTAAAATGCTACCGAATTAGAATGAAATGTTCAAAGCTATTTCATCCGTGTATATGTTTTGTTGCTAACTGTCTTATGTAGCGTAACAAGAAGGTGGCATTGCGGTGTACTATCCGAAAAGAAGTCGTCCCCGCATGCTTATACTTTATGAACTTAACTTCAACAAATTCAAGAAAGCCTAAAAGTTAAGTCTTCCGCTGTATCAAACTCTGAAGCTTTCAAGAATTTATAAAGGTGTAAGTATGTGAAACATGAAGTCACGAAGAGGCAAATATCACAAGTGATGAATGCGCAAGGTCAAGGCAATGAAACATGCTCAAGACTAAAGTCAAAGATCTCATCAGCATGTTCACAAGAACAAGATCGAAGACTCAAGCATACTATGCTAGGTTTAAGATCTTGTAAAATGGTGTGACCTCCCTTAGGGGGAGATTGTTAGAAATACGTTTTTCCAAGGAAAGTCTCGGTCACATCATTGTTAGCATAGATCACGAGCAATAGACTATTTAGGACATTGTAACTTGGAGTGACCTCCCTTAGGGGGAGATTGTTGGAAATACGTTTTTACGTATTTAGAAAGGATCGGTCACTCCAATGATATATTCAAGTATTAGGCTCGTGATCCATTATGTAAACGGTATAGACCATATAGCCCACATGTAGGGTGGGCTATATATACCCCCTCTTAGCATGTTAGGAGGGGTTGCTCATTTGTTCTTTCACTTTTCTCATTCAATACATCTTTGATTCTCTCATTTCTCTCTCTAAGTTTCTCTCTCTAGTTCTTTCTTTTCCATCTCTATCTTTAGATAAATCAAACACATCTACAATCCTAAGAATATATGATTCTACAAGTCTCATGTTCAAAATTGTTATAAAACGTGTTTATCGATCCTTCTTGTTGAATTAATTATTGACATCGTTGTCTATTAGGGAGGGTTATTAATTTGATTGTCTTGGTTACACCGTTATGACTCTATTTTTGGACCTTAATCTCTATCATCGCATAAATAAAAAATGTATCCTCGTGAACATTCAAGACAAAAATAAAATATAATAGATACCACTTAGGATAATGGGAGTCTAAGTACCTGATTAGGGCATATGAGTAGTGTTAGCATTACTAACTTATAATGACAATGATCTCGTTACACGCTTGGCATGGAATTGGGTGAAAATCGAGGAAGATGAAATTATTTCTAACGAAGCATTCACGTGTTCTTGTTCTATGAACCTAAACGTCCAATTTTGCGATGAAAATCCTACATTATGTCTAAACCACAAGTAGTTCAAGTAGTGGTAGTGTAGTAAGTTTACGTTTTAATAAAAGTGCATTAAAATGAGTTTTGGAGGTGCTATGATACTTTCTTCTAGCATTGCGTGAGGGCACGGCAATGGTTTAGTATGGGGGAGTGATGAGACTGCTTTTATACATAGTCTCATCGTCCAAAACGGGCTTAAAATGGTTAAAATATCACAAAAAGTACCAAATAATGCTTGTGTTTATTCAATGTGTATTTTAGGTATGGATATTGAGAAAATGACAAAAGATCACAAGAATCAATAAAAAAACGAACACGGGAATCGAAGTCGCACAAAGAACCGGACCCGAATCACGATTTTCCATTGAAGTCCTTGAAGTTTTGAAGATTTGTCAAGAATAGTCCCTCAACTATTTAAGAATTGTCACTTTTGGCCCTTGTAAAACTAAAAAATTGCAAGTTTGGACCTTAAGTTTCAAGATGTTACACATTTGGCCCTTGAAGATTGCTTAAAGTAACATATATGGTCCTTATTCTAAGTATACAAATTTGGAGGGTGCAAAATGACATTTGATCAAAGTTGCTATACAAAGGGAATTAAAAGAAATCTGCCAAAATCTTTGTTTTCATCTTTTTATATAATGGAGGGTTCAATTCTGCCAACTCTTAAACCCATTTCCCACAAGTTACCCATATTAATATAACCCAGATGTTTAAACACGTTTTTTATTATTTTAACTGGGCGGTTAACATAACCCTGTTCTCCCCAAACATATCAAATACCCCTGCTACAACCCATAAACCCTAATTAGGTCTTGGCCTAATTAAACCTCAAAAAAAAGGTTTTTACTTAATTAACTTAAAGGTTTTGATCCCTACCCCACACCCAACCATCCCACACACCCAGAAAAGGACTTCACACATCCTTGTCCCCCTCCCCAACTGTTCTAGTTACGGGACACCAAAGACCAAGACAAAGACTCTGAATATTTGACCAAGATCAACGTTTGTGATACAAGAACGTGCTCTCCACACCATTTTAACAGCCAAGATCAAGAGACAACATCACCATCAGCTCACATGCCAAGTCTTGACTAAGATTTGAATCCAAAGCTCAAGGGTACATTTGGAATTCGTATACATTAGGGTTTACTTTTATTTTTATTTCTAGAAGATCTTGTAGCCATCTATATAAGGCATAGGGTTTTTCTTTTTCATTTTGTTTCCAGTTTTATTTCATATCCTTGTAATCCTTTTTTAATCTTTAATAAAAATTAGAAATTTGAAATTCCTTTTTGTTAAATTAAAAGTTGGTTTTGAGTATGAAATAATTCTGAGTTCCACAAAATTTATCTTGAATTAGTTTTTGAATTTAATTCTTTTTTTTCATAATGTTGAAAAAGTTGGTGTTTTGAAAAGGTTTATCTCACATTCTTGTGTTTGGAGTTCAAGTCTCTGTTTGAATCTTGTGTTTCAAAGGATTTTAAAGTTTTTTTTTTCTTTGTGTGTCAAAGTTTCATGAAAAAGTTTTTGGAGAAAAAATCAGTGGTTACTTTTATTGTTTATGTTTATGTTTGTTATACTTAGCAGGGCAAAGGAAGCTTGTGACTGTTGTGCCGTTACATAAGCTCGATTTATCCAAGGCATGGATGTATTCCTTGGAGGTACACAACCCTTTTCCTCGTTCATGTTATGCTTTTACTAAAATTTTTGCATGAAGATATATGATTCTTGTAGTTGAAGAGTGGGATTTGTGTTTTCAACTTGTTATTTGAGTGTTATTTGATAATATAGGATTAAATACTGGTAGTTTGTGGAGTTTCATAATTAAAATCTTTAAAAATCAATTTTAGACATATTTAAGGTGTGTTTGGGAGAACTTGGTGTGGACCGTGTATACTACGTTCAGGCCAAGTTGAGCTCTTCACAACTTATAGGGGTCTAGGTGAGTTGGTTTTATCAAAAAGTTTAGTAGGTTTAGTGAAAAAAGTTGGTTTTGCTCAATTTTTACAAAATCTGTCCTTAGTAAAAAAAAAGGGGTGTTTGTGTGATTGTTGTATTGTCCACTGTGCATACGCCCAAGGAGTGATTGAAATTCGTATTGTATGTTTGTGACTTGTGTGTGGCATAAAAATCAGCAAACAAATTTGGTGTCATTTGATCTATGCTTGTGTTTTTTGTCGTAATTATGATCACAACAGCCAAGTTTGTAGCACGAAATTGAGTGCATAGCTGTGATCTATTTGATTGGTGTATTCATGGATTTTGGGGTGTTAATTCTCTGAGATTTGAGTGATGGTGCCATTTTTTAGTGTTGAGGGCTTATTTTGAGCGTTTCGGTGCCTGTGTATTCAAAACCAGGAATACCAACAGTAGACCACCATAGGAACCAAGTAAAAACAGCTAAAAAAAGAAGAACACCAGTATGATTTATTGGGGTCTAATCTTTGAATTGGAAGCTGAATCTTCACATACTCATAGCTTAGGCGTAGAACTTTTTCTGTTTTTAGATTTTGTGTGGTTTGTAGCTTATTTTGAGCTTATTCATAAGCTCAAAATTACCCTCTCAGAATATTACGTGTGCTAGAAATAGCTCTAGATTTTTTATTTTTATTTGACCGTAGATTCTGTGTTTTTCTTCATTTGTTTGATTTAGGTGTAATTTTTCCTTGTCCTAGTTTCTGTGATTGAATCCAAGTTCAACTTTTGTGTGAGTAGTTGTTGATTCTGTTTTGTGTTTGAATTTGGGCTTAGGTTGCGTTCACTGTGACCCGTGTCACCACAGCGACCAAACACACTCCATAAGACAAACCAAAAGTAAGGTGACTTGCTTGTTTTGGTTCTTATTGTGTCAGCAGGTCGTGGGTGTGTGTGTTTTGTGTATGTTGTGTGTACTCTGTGCCCTTTGTACCACCAGCTTAAACAAAGTAAACCAAACATAGAAAACTAAGAGAAGTAAAGAGACTATACGATTCTGTTAAAAAAGGGGGGGCCGGCTTGTATTTTACGCTTTACTGTGCACATTTAAGCTCGATTTGTGGTCAACTTTGTGTTGTGGTAGCATTTTTGTTGCATGGTGTGGTTGTGCGTCCCATGTAAACCAAAGAGAAAAGAAAGCATACAAAGGAAAGTAAATAGGCACCTGCTTGTTTCGTTCTTAACTCTACATACAACAGCTAATTTGTGGCGTGTAGCCTGTGTTTGTGTTTCACGTTTGTGGAGTGCTCTCTTGTTACCTCAACAAGCAAACACACCCAACCACAGAAACAAAGTTAAACCAAATTCAAATGCAGAACTCTGTCTATTTTCAGGAATGTTGACCATGATTTAAATCTGTTTGATTCGTGCTTGATTTGAATTGTGTGAGAGTTTTTGTTAGTAATTGTGTTTGAATTGTGTGGTTACTGGTAGACTGTATCACAAGTAACCAAAGAAGAAAAAGGGATCTGCTGGTTTACTTACAGTCACCCACTGTGCACACAACACCTCATAACTTGCCACGTTTTTTAAGATTTTGGCATTATGTTAGTATTCTGTGTTGGTATTAGTCACCGCACATCCTTGTAATCCAAAAAGAAAACCAAAAAGAGTAAAAAGTGCCCATTGTTCCAACAGCAAACTAAAACCAAACAAGGATAACCAAAAGGGTAAAGGTTCAGGTCTGTGCTCTATTTGTTGTTTTACTTGAGCTTAATTCGTGCATTTTGGATGTTTTGTAGTGTTTTTGGTTGTTATTGAATCACTATACACGGGTTAAAAGAAAAAATTACAATATTTTTTTAATAAAAAGTAGGGGCTAGGAATCGAACCTGCGCCCCCACTCCCACGCACCAACACCTCTACCATCTTTCCCTAGGGTCTTTATCGTTTAGATAATCCCTAGGGAAGAATATAAGGGGACCTTGTATTTGCTTAATATTAAGCATTCGTTTGTTATAATCTAATTTTTGGCTTATTTGGTTGCTGAATTATAGCTTTTTCATTCTTCTCCATTTCATTTAATAGTTTAAGATTTTTAGAAAGAGGAATATAATTATTATCTTTATTATTCAATTTTCTAGGATTTTTTTTAGATATAAATATTGAAAAAGTCATAAAAAATAGAAAAAAAGTTTATAAAAATTTTAAAAAAATATTTTTTAGCTTTTATATAATATATTTTAGGTTTACAAATAAAAAAGTATTTATTTTGTCTTTTTCTTAGTGATTTTGTTTTTTTAGGATTTTTATTTAACTTTAAAAATTACTTAAATTTAATTTAAAATTTTCAATTTTTTTGGTTTGCGTATTTTTCTTAGTTAGGATATTTAGAACATTTTAGTGATTTTTAATTATTTTTTAGGTTAAAATTTTCGTTTGGTCGCGTTTTCACGTTCGTACGTTGACGCGTTTCCGACCGTTTTTAGCGTAAATCGTTTCCCTTTTCTTTTCTTTATTTCTTTCCAAAAACGTAATCACTCGATTAAATAACTTTTATAATTATTGGCTAAACACCATACCTCCTCCAGAACGAACTCGATTATTCGTCTTTACGTTTTTCCTAAAACGTATTGATTAATACTTACCACGACTTAGCGTTTGCTTACTTTTTCCTAAAGATAAGTAAAACGACTAAAAACCACAACACCACCCCGTTCGTCCCTTAACGACCTTAGTGTTGATCCCTTTGATTGGATCTATATTCTTTTAATAACTAGTATAGTAGTTTGTAATCAAACTAAAACACTTTGAGAACTCTTACTCAAGCTAAATAAGTTATGCAGAATCTAACTTATAAAGCACAGAAGAACAGAATTACTTTTAACTATTCGATTCTCTAATTAATCGACTTGAATGAGGTACATGAATGACATTGTACCTATGTTTCTTTTATAGAGTAAGGAACCCTAGAAACCTTAGAATATTCTATAAAGATAACTATATCACAGACGATATATTATCAATATTCTAACTATTTAAGTATATCACATAAGATATACTCTAACTATAACTATGACATATCTTATACAAAGATATATTCGTCCTAATCAATATAGCAGTACTTACTTTATAAGTAGCAGTACTTACTATGTACCGCGTTAACACTAACGGTACTTGAAAGATAACTAACAGTACTTTAATAATACTAACGGTACTTGACACTTAACAAATAATTCCCAACAATCCTCCCCTAAACAAGAATGATAACTTGTTGTCTTCTTGTTTCTCTTTGTACTGAATGTATTTATAATACATGTCTTCAGTCTTCTCTTCAACCTTGGATTGAACTTGGTAATTTATATTTGTATCCAACTGAATGTAGCCAAACACTGCAAGTGTAGATCTTCTTCTGATAAGATACCCTTCAAGCATCATGAACATCATCTTTGTCTTAAAATTATGATCTTCTTGTGTCTTGTAAACATTCATTTGTCTTTGCAGCAACAGTAATTGTCTTCTTGAGTTAAATCTATAAACTCTGAATCATGATCTTCATTCTTGATTTGATGAGACAAAACTTTCTAAGTATCTTCTTCTTTAATACTTCTTTGCTTGCAATCTTCATACGTAAAATAAAACACTTGACAACAAAAACCAATCTGTATTGGCTTCATGATTTTAGCAAATCGTCAGCTATCAACGGATTTGATATATTCTTTACCAGTTAGTCGTACCCTCTGGAATAGCCAATACTTTATTCATAAAGAATAAGGTGTACTGATAAACCTACAATTTTTGGTAAATTATCAACCATCAACGGACTTGATTAAGTCTTTACCTAGTATCGTTTGTCTAGGACTAGCCAACTCTTTATCTCAAAACAAGGTGAGTCAGAACCATATAGTTTTTAGCAAACTACCAGCTTTCAATGGATTTGAGAAGTCTTTACCATAAACCGTTTGCTTATGGACTAGCCAGTGTGTTAGACATGGTGAACTGAGAACTATTTGTGAAGTGTGACTGAAAGTCAAACACTTAAGGCTCTTTCTCAGCTTCTTCCTCTTGCTCCAAATCCTTGATTTGTTGTTTAACCATTCTGATCAACTCCAAAGCATCAACAAACTCTTCTGAGACTTCTAATTGTTCTTCCAGCATTCTTTCCAATAATCTTCTCTCAAATAGATATTTCTTTTCTTGTAGCCTATAATAAGTAATATCATCTATATCCAAAATGTGTATTCCACATGATCTATAATATCTCTAGTAACTAGGAACATGATTCTCTAATTCCTTCAACATTTTCTGATCATAGTTGTGTGGTTCATACATGAAGAAAAATTCATTGTACAATAGTGATACCTCAGTTTTACCTGCACTATCTTCTTGAACTAACCTGAAAAGATCTTGAATATCTTGTTTGTCAAGAATATGAAGAATGTCTTCCAAAAGTCTGAACATTCTTGTTGTGCCATTAGTTCTTTGTATTCCATGAGCTTCTAGTCCTTGGTCCATAGTATATGTCCATCTAGCAATTGATGACCTTTTTCCTAAAATCTCTGTATCAATACATTGATCTTCAAAATTTACTATCTTCAAGTACTTTTTCAAACTCTCATCATCATCACTATCTTCTGTTGTTGGTTTAGCCTTTTTCTTGACTTTCTGCTTCTTCTTTGTTGATCTTTTCCTCTTAACACCCTTGGAGGTTCCTTCAAATTCCATTGAACCTTCTTCCAAGTTTGTATGTACTGTTTCTTCAGTATGTACTGTTGACTGTGTATGTAAAACCCGCATGCTTTTACCATTAATAGTAATGATAGGTGTGAAAACACCCATCCTTTTACCACTTAATTATAATGAAAACAAGACCATAACGTGTATTTTATGTCGTAAATTTCGGAATTATGCGTGGTTTGTGTTTTTGTTGTGATTTAGGATCAAAATGTGAAAAGGGAAGAATACACGGGCTTTCACGGGCTTTTATCGAAGAAAAAGACAAAAGATGAAGTCGAAAGATCAAGAGTGCTAAAAGAACGGAAGTCCAAGGTCAATTCTGAAGATTTATCGAAAAAAAAGTCTAAAGACGGAAGTTTAATAAAAGCCGAAGAACTCAAGTCTAAATTAATGAAGAAATTAAAAGACGAGTTTATTAATCCCGAGACAAAGTCGAAAGAAGTCGATGAAATTAGAAGACGAGAAGTCGAGAAAGAAAGAAGAATGAACCAACACATGCTTAGTTTTCCTAATCACTATAAATAGACTCCTAAGTGTCATTAGGAGTTGTTGGCTAGAGTGACAAACTAGTTCTTCCATTTTTAATTACTAGCACATTTAATTAATTGCACCTTTAATTACTTGTCTCGCACCTTAAATTTGTAAGCTTTTAATTATTGTCTTTACTTTAATTGTTGAATCTTAATCTTAATCAAGTTTTTATTTTAATCTCTCATTCTACCTTTCTTGTTTTGCTTAATCTTTGTGCTTATTATCTTATTGTCATGCTTATTTGATTACTTGTTATGCTTTTATGTTTTTGATCTTGTTAGCTTATTGATTTTATAGCTTATTGTGTTTTTCTTAAATTTAATCAAGTGCTTATTAGTTAATTTTTATAAAAAAGTTGATTTTAAACATTTTTTTTATTTAGTGTTTTCAAAAGTTTTTAAATTTTAGCTTAATAGCTTTTTCTTAAAAGTGTTTTGGTTAAACTTTTAGATTAGTGCTTATTTGTGTTTAGCTTATTTGTAGTTTTGAGCTTATTTGATTTAGTTGTATTCCGGGTTTCGGTTAAACCCTCTTATTCCGGATAGGGTTTCACCCCTTTTTCCGGATAAGACCACGTTAGTTGCCATATTGCGGATAAGCCCCCTAGCTCGCATTCCGGATAAGAGGTAATAACCTCTTATTCCGGATAAGGTAGTATTCCGGATAAGCTCTCGAAGCTTTTTCCGGATAAGAGTTTGAACTTTGTTTTTCCGGATAAGAGATTTATACTGATTCCAGATAAGGGTCGTGACATTTTCCGGATAAGCCTAAGAAAGTTATTCCGGATAAGGTTGATTTGCTTTTGCGGATAGGGTGACAGTCGATTCCGGATAACGAATTAAGATTTATTCCGGATAACACTTTTTAGTTTGTTTTTCCGGATAAGTGGGAAGACTTGGATTCCGGGTAAGCATAATCTTTGATTCCGGATAAGAGCGCCGAGGTGTATTCCGGATAAGAGTGTTAACCGTATTCCGGATAAGTGACAATTCGGATTGCGGATAAGAATTTTAGAAGGGGTATTCCGGATAAGGATTTTAGGGCTTTGTTTTCCGGATAGTAGGTATAAGTTATTTTTCCGGAATAGGCTTATTTGGATTCCGGATAAGTGACAATCATGGGTTCCGGATAAGGCTAGTTTTTGGACTTTCCCACTTAGTTTCTTTTAGATAGTTTTAAGTATTTACTTTTCCCGCCTTTTTCCTTAGTCGCACTTTAAGTTTACTTGCCTTAGATTTATTTTAACCTTGCCTTTAGTTTAAGTTTTAGTTTGCCGTTTAATTTCTCGCCAAGTTTTTATTTCTCGTCATTTACCTTTCAATTATTCTTAGCTTTATTTACTTTGCTATTACTTTAAAGTTTTGCACTTTCTTTTTACTACAACGACCAAACTATTGTTTTCCACCAAAGTCAATTGAGTCACACTTAAACTGGTAATCAATTCGATTAGACATACGAAAAAGAACAATTTTTATACTTGGCCTAAAACCAGCTATCAAATGGCGCCACTGCCGGCTCTTTTCGTAAAGATTAACAATTTTCTGTGAGAGACGCGTTGCTTTTTGGGATCCGTTCATTCGTGAGCGTTATTTTTCTTGCTTCAAAATTTCCAAAAATCCATAAAAATTAAAATTGTTAAAATCCATAAAAATTAAAAAATTTCAAAAATCCAAAAATATTTTATCTTTATTTTTATAGTGTATATATATTGTCTATTGTTTTGGTATCTTTTTCTTTTACCTTTGCAGGTGTATGCGTAATAGATCTTCAACTTATCCAGAGCCCGAGACTCGTGAAGATTTAGCTATGGTAGGTGTGGACAACAACAATAATCCACCGCACCTCAACAATAACAACAACAATGTTCTTCCACAGCCCGATCTTCGGACAATGGAGGAGCTTTGTCAACCCATAATGTTTGGACGAGGAGGACCGATTGCGCCGATGCAAATCACAGCTCCGGAGTTTTCGTTGAAGCATCACATGATCCAACAAGTGCAAACTAATCCATTTTTCGCGGATTGCCGGATGATGGTGCCAACAAGCACCTCGACAAATTCATTACTATTACTCAAAGCATGAAGTTTCCCGGTGTTACTATGGATGTCCTTCGCCTTCAACTCTTTCCACATACTTTATCACACCACGCCGAAAAATGGTTTGATCGTCTCCCGAAGAATTCCATTCATACTTGGGACGACATGACTCGACGATTTTTGTCGCGCTACTTTCCACCATCCATGGTCATGAGCCTTCGAAATCAAATCAGCGGTTTCATGCAAGAACCCGATGAATCTCTCTTTGATGCTTGGGAAAGATATAATGTTTTGATCGATCGATGTCCAAACCACAACATGCTCCCCGTTACTTTGATTGATACTTTCTACAATGGTTTAACTTTTCGTGATCGTGATACTATTAATGCAGCCGCCAGTGGCACATTTATGAAAAGAAGACCCGAGGAGTGTAGAGAGCTTATTGAGAACATGACTACTCATCACAAAAATTGGGATTCCTCCGCTTCTTCAAGGAATAACCCGAGAGTCAATGTTTCTTCTACTTCAGCAAACCCCGATATGACCGAATTCACCCACATGATGGCCGAAATGAATAAAAATATCTTGCTCATCGCTACAAACCAACAACAACAAGTTAAAGCGGTAGCCATTTCTTGTGAGACATGCGACGGTCCTCACTCATACACTGATTGTCCTTCTACTCAAGGCAATCCGGAAAACGTGTATGCGACTTATGGTAACTATTCACTGGAAAATTACCAAGCCCGACCTCAAGGGGGTTCGAAATTTGCTAAGTTACCGGTCGAACAACTATCTTTCACCCGGTTTTTCTCCTCAAAACCACAACCCCAACAACAACTACAATAGAAGCAACCAAATCCCACCTCGAGCTTCTAATCCTTATCACCCACCCGCTCAACAAGCCCCACCCATTAATCAAGATGTTGAAGCTTTATTGAGAACCCAAGGAGAGCAAATCAAGAATCTACAAAGCCAAATTATCAATTTGAAAGGGGATATCACTAAGCAAGGGAATGACATTAGATCCGAGCTTCGAAATGATATACAATCCTCCTTTAGCACTCAAACAAATGATTTGAAGAATATACTGGCTAGTTTCTTACCAACCACTCAACCCTCTACTTCGGGCTCTCTACCTTCAAACACCATCACCAACCCGAGAGCGAATGTGAGTGCTATTACTACCCGTAGTGGAGCAACTTTAGTAGGACCATCTATCCTACCCCCAGTTACACCATCTACATCTCCTCCACCACCATTTATCCCTACTACTCCCACACCTAGTATTAGTTCACCATTACCGTCTCCGCCTTGTCATGAAGAAGTACCCAAGAAGAACCTTTCACCAACCCCACCTTCCACCTATAAACCCAGCATTCCTTACCCTTCTCGACTCGACAAGGCTAGAATTTTGACTAAGAATGACGATCAAGTGTCTAACTTTTTGGACAAGATTTCCGGCATGACCGTCACCTTTACCCTTGTTGAAGCTCTTGCCCAAATGCCATAATTTGTCAAGATGTTTAAGGAATTGCTTAATAAGAAGAAGAAGATGGCCGGGTTTGTTAATACTCGCTTGAATGAAAATTGCTCTGCAATCCTTCTTAAGGAACTTCTGGAAAAACTTGGAGATCCCGGTCGTTTTGTGCTACCATGTACTTTTAACCAAAGCGACGAATTTACCGCCTTAGCCGATCTCAGGGCAAGTATAAATTTGATGCCTTTAAGTTTTTGGAAAAAGTTATCATTACCCGATCTTACACCAACGAAGCTGACTCTTGAGCTTGCAAATCGCACTCTCGCTTACCCCGTTGGTATTGCTGAAGATGTGTTTATTAAAGTTGGCACCTTCACTTTTCCGGTCGATTTTGTTGTCGTTGATTATGAAATGGACCCTCATATTCCTTTAATACTTGGTCGGCCATTCTTGAGAACTGGAAAAGCTCTTGTCGATGTTGCCGAAGGTAAGTTAATCTTAAGGGTAGGGAATGATGCACATGTGTTCGAAATGGGGAAGATCACAAACAAATCCTATGGCAGAGAATCGGTGAATATGATTAATGTGCTTGATGATTTTGTCGTCTACAACAATCCTCTATTCGATTCTTGCTTTGATAATCCACTGTTCCAAGACGATGTGGATGATTCTCTCTCCAATTCTGATCCTCCCCCAATTTATGATTCTCCACCGATCTTTGATACTTATGATGACAATTCTAGTTCCGATGGAGATGATTATGATGATTTTACTTCTGAGTATCCAGATATGCCCACTTATGATGATTTTGATGAGGCTGATACTCTTTCGAGTGATTCTTTATATGATGAAGATCCTCCGCCATCCATGCTTGATCCTACTTTGGATGACTACTCATTTGAGGAAGACTTTTCTACTTTTCTCAATACATACTTCCCTCATGATAGTGATGCTCCTCCTTTAGACTTTGATGATTATGGTCTTTATCCTACTTTGGATATGAAGAAACCCGTTTCAAAGGAGAAGAAGCCGACCGACACCGATATCAGCAGCACTTATGTCTTAACTCCTCTCTATCATCCGTCCGAGGATGAGATTGCGAGATTTATGATCAGATCTTCTTCAAGGTCTGCTGAGCCTGAGTGTTATTTTCCCCTAAAGGAAAAGGTGTTCGATCCCGGTATTGCACTTTTTAAGCCATCTCAGTATCCATCTGATGAAATAAAAGGAAAGATTTTTGGAAACCATGGAGATATGCTTGCACCTCTTCACCCTTGCTACCATCGTGCTCCATCTTTGCTTAAGGGAACCTTGCCTACTCTTCTTTGGCTTGCCTTGTTCGCCTTAAGCTTGTGCTATTTGATGAACAAAAACTATGTATTTGATCCCGGTGGATGTTTTTCAAGTTTCTTTCCATGCTAATCAAGGTCGAGTCAGGCTCACGACTCGGTTAACAAAAATCAAGCGCTTCTTGGGAGGCAACCCAAGTATCTATCCATTTTCTCTTATTTTTATAATAAGTGTAGGGGGAGACCCTAGTATGTTGTTTGTTGTCTTCTTTCTAATCATATCCAGGGATTCGAGCTTTCAAAGACCCATTCTTGATGACTTTTCACGAACCGTGATCCCGTGTACCCGTCTTCCCGGTTCTATCCTAAACTCTTTTGATTCTCTATTTTATATTTTCCAATATTGAAATAGGAATCATTTTAGTTGTCTCTTCCTTAGCAAGATTTAAACAACGTGCACAATGTCCTAAGTGTAGGGTAGTTTACTTCCACATGCTTAAACATTGAGGACAATATTTATATTAAGTGTAGGGGGACTTCTATCGAAGTTAAGTGGCCTTTTCCTTGTATTTGTCCTCATTTTAACCGGAAAAATCAATTTTTTGACATTTTTCAAAATTTTTGATCTATTTTGGCCTATTAGTTTTTCCTTGTTATAGTTATTTTCTTTCTTTGCTAGAATAATTTTTAATAAAGTGGTTTTAATTGTTAAACGTTGTGAATCTTTTGACTCAACCCGAGTTTACTTATCTAAGTTTAATCTAGCTAGTATCTTTAACGTGTTTAAGTCAAGTTTTGCTAGGCTTTTATATAGGGAACTTTAAAACGCAAAAGTCTTAACTCTCACGGGTTAAGAACAAGAACTTTTCGCAAGTTCCTATAATTGATCATAGAGAGTCGTTTATCAAGGGAACTTTAAAATGCGAATTCTAAACTTGAAAAAGTCTAAGAGTTTGCAAAATCCTATAGATGACTCGAAAACCCAAAAATTTGATTTAATTAGCTAAGCATCCATGAGTCTCATTCTTTGAGATTTTAAACTGTGGAGGACGAGAGATGATAGTGTCAATTATAAGTTTGGTATTCTTTCGTGAATTTATGTGAGTTGATTATAAGCCTATTCTCCCATCGCTTGTTAATAAATTTATCTGCAACAAGTAAGGTCGTACGATTTGAAAAGTTACTTAGCTTCTAGCCCAAGATCGTTTAAAAGTTGCTCGGTATTAATTAGAGTTCATAGCCAAGGCATAACTTATTGAAGCGGGATGCAAAGATTGGCGAGTCCGAAAAGGCCCTAACAAGGCATGAGGCTACATTTTGTTGCTAAAGATCCCACGTGATGTGAAGAATCATTTATCAAGAATCAATATAAAGGATCGAGACACACGACGAAAAGCAAATACTCCCCTAAAGATCATGGAGAAGTCTATCCAAAAATACCCTAACAAGGTATGATGATAAATAGATCCAAGTCCTAAAAGGAGCCGGATCGTTAAATATCAAAGTCCAAAATAAAGATTGGAGAAAAATGAAGAAGTTGTGGTCCAAAGATGAAGAATCTCTCAAAAACTTCAAGTGAAGAAATTCCTATTATGAAGAGAAGACCATTATTTCATGAACGTCTCTCAAGATTTGAAGTATGAAGTCGCTGCCAAATATCTGTCCGAGAAAGGTCTCAAATCGTGAAGCGAGTTATGCCAAGATATGAACTTTATGAGGTCCCGAGAAGCAGTTTTAAAAGATTTTATCCTTTAGCTAACTATTGATTAAATCGTCCTACTTTATTTTCAGCCTAAATAATTATCAAAATAAGTCAACAATGCATCCTTGTGATCACTCAAGACAAAATTAAAATATAAGAGATACACCTAAGAATAAGGGAGTGTAAGTGAATAATTGGCCCACATGAGTTCGTGTTAGTTTGCTAACTTATAATAACAATGATCTCGTTTTTAAGCTTGGTATGAGGAACGTGAAACTTGAGGATGATAATCATTCATGACATTCCAAAAACCTAAGGTAAGTCTTTGATTTCTTTACTTGTTTTGTTATTTTCTATCTCTTTAATAAAGGCTAATATGGATTGATTGTGGTAAAAAGTGTAATCTTGCTTTATGATTAATGCATTGCATGAGGACATTGCAATGGTCAAGTGTAGGGGATTTGATAGGTGTGAAAACACCCATCCTTTTACCACTTAATTATAATGAAAACAAGACCATAACGTGTATTTTATGTCGTAAATGTCGGAATTATGCGTGGTTTGTGTTTTTGTTGTGATTTAGGATCAAAATGTGAAAAGGGAAGAATACACGGGCTTTCACGGGCTTTTATCGAAGAAAAAGACAAAAGACGAAGTCGAAAGATCAAGAGTGCTAAAAGAACGGAAGTCCAAGGCCAATTCCGAAAATTTATCGAAGAAAAAGTCTAAAGACGGAAGTTTAATAAAAGCCGAAGAACTCAAGTCTAAATTAATGAAGAAATTACAAGACGAGTTTATTAATCCCGAGGCAAAGTCGAAAGAAGTCGATGAAATTAGCAGACGAGAAGTCGAGAAAGAAAGAAGAATGAACCAACACATGCTTAGTTTTCCTAATCACTATAAATAGACTCCTAATGTGTCATTAGGAGTTGTTGGCTAGAGTGACAAACTAGTTCTTCCATTTTTAATTACTAGCACATTTACTTAATTGCACCTTTAATTACTTGTCTCGCACCTTAAATTTGTAAGCTTTTAATTCTTGTATTTACTTTAATTGTTGAATCTTAATCTTAATCAAGTTTTTATTTTAATCTCTCATTCTACCTTTCTTGTTTTGCTTAATCCTTGTGCTTTTTATCTTATTGTCATGCTTATTTGATTACTTGTTATACTTTTATGTTTTTGATCTTGTTAGCTTATTGATTTTATAGCTTATTGTGTTTTCTTAAATTTAATCAAGTGCTTATTAGTTAATTTTTATAAAAAAGTTGATTTTAAACATTTTTTTTTATTTAGTGTTTTTAAAAGTTTTTAAATTTTAGCTTAATAGCTTTTTCTTAAAAGTGTTTTGGTTAAACTTTTAGATTAGTGCTTATTTGTGTTTAGCTTATTTGTAGTTTTGAGCTTATTTGATTTAGTTGTATTCCAGGTTTCGGTTAAACCCTCTTATTCCGGATAGGGTTTCACCCCTTTTTCCGGATAAGACCACGTTAGTTGCCATATTGCGGATAAGCCCCCTAGCTCGCATTCCGGATAAGAGGTAATAAACTCTTATTCCGGATAAGGTAGTATTCCGGATAAGCTCTCGAAGCTTTTTCCGGATAAGAGTTTGAACTTTGTTTTTCCGGATAAGAGGTTTATACGGATTCCGGATAAGGGTCGTGACGTTTTCCGGATAATCCTAAGAAAGATATTCTGGATAAGGTTGATTTGCGTTTTGCGGATAGGGTGACAGTCGATTCCGGATTACGAATTAAGATTTATTCCGGATAACACTTTTTAGTTTGTTTTTCCGGATAAGTGGGAAGACTTGGATTCCGGGTGAGCATAATCTTTGTTTCCGGATAAGAGCACCGAGGTGTATTCCGGATAAGAGTGTTAACCGTATTCCTGATAAGTGACAATTCGGATTGCGGATAAGACTTTTAGAAGGGGTATTCCGGATAAGGATTTTAGGGCTTTGTTTTCCGGATAGTAGGTATAAGTTATTTTTCCGGAATAGGCTTATTTGGATTCCGGATAAGTGACAATCATGGGTTCCGGATAAGGCTAGTTTTTGGACTTTCCTACTTAGTTTCTTTTAGATAGTTTTAAGCATTTACTTTTCCCGCCTTTTTCCTTAGTCGCACTTTAAGTTTACTTGCCTTAGATTTATTTTAACCTTGCTTTTAGTTTAAGTTTTAGTTTGCCGTTTAATTTCTCGTCACGTTTTTATTTCTCGTCATTTACCTTTCAATTATTCTTAGCTTTATTTACTTTGCTTTTACTTTAAAGTTTTGCACTTTCCTTTTACTACAACGACCAAACTATTGTTTTCCACCAAAGTCAATTGAGTCACACTTAAACCGGTAATCAATTCGATTAGACATACGACAAAGAACAATTTTTATTCTTGGCCTAAAACCAGTTATCCAGTACCCTTTAGATCGTACGTACAAGATTAAAACTTTCCTTTTATAGCATGTTTACGTTCACGAATAGGAAAATTAAGTATTACGTACGTGTTAGAACACGATAAGTATTTATTATGTGTGAACACACAATAATTATTCAAATAATAATTATAATCACGAACATGCGATCATGAAATCATGGACGTAATTTAATCACGAGCTAATATTAATTACGTATTTATATATTTATTACGAACACGAATAAATATATTGAGTCACGATCGAAAACTAATTAAATTACGTAAACTACGTAACACGTAATCACGGACATTTAAACGATTATTATTATTACGTATATTTAATTTAACATGACAAGTAATCACGTAAATAATATTTACGTTTAAACACGTATAACGATAACTATGAAAACACACGACATACAAAAGACATGATTACGCGTAACATTTTAGCTAGTCGCGAATTATTTAAAATAAAAGAACAATAAGTGGGTTTCGGGCTTTTGGACAAGAAAGGGAGGGGAAGGCGGATGGGCCGTGGCCCAAGGACATTCCAAACCGACCTTGTATGTTATTAAAACAGGGGGTACTTGTTTTTTTGTCTTCCCTTTTCTGCCGACACAAACACATAACATAGAAACCCTAAAAAGAAAAAATAAAACAGCCGCATGTATTTTTGTGTCTTCTTCTTTTGATGCCGACGTGTACACACGAAGAAACAAGGAGAAACAAGGTGTTTAGGTTTCCCAAACCCTAAAATAAGGTAAACCCTAATTTCATTTTATTGATTGTTCTTTGATTATTTTGATCACGAATCCGTGTTATGTGATCAAAAAACATGTTAAAAAGGAAGTAATTATAAAGGGGGTTCGTTTATGGGGTGGTTGTGGTCGTTTGGCACGCAAACCGAGACCCTTCATGGTCTCGGTGATGGTTTCTGACCACCAGCCGCAACCCTATTGGGTGTTGACTGGGTTTTGGCTTAACGGTCTGGCTGCGGCCAGTGGTGTGATTGTGCTGGCAGTGGGAAACCACCACTGTCGGTAGGTAATTTATGCAGCCAGGGGGGGAGATGGCTGTTTAGGGGCTGTTTGGCAAACAATTTTAGAAAAGGGTAGAGGGGTGTTTGGCTGTCAGTTTAATAAACAAAAGTTAAGGGGCTGTTTGGTTCGGCTTAAATGTAAAAACGACACGGGTTTCACGGTTTATCACGAGTTCGGGTTACTACACGGATTAATAAAATAATACATGGGTTCGGGTATTATTTTTACAAGTTATTACCTTTAACATGTATATTAATTTACAAGGTAAATTAAATTAATAAAACACGAGTTATAATTACAAGATTATTTATTTACGAGTTTAATTAAATTAATTGACATGTTACTTAATTAATTTAATTATGACTTAGGTTATTATTATTAATAATAATACATGGATGGTAACCTAAGTATTTATTATTTATATTAGATTATATAATTAATTAATTATTTAACATGCCTTATAATTAATTAATTTACATGACTTAGGTTATATTAATACTAAACATTTATACACGTTTTAACCTAAGTATTATTACCTTTTATTTAATTAAATCATGTTATAGTTAATTAAATACTTTAAAACTATAGTTTATTTAATTCACATGAAATAATTAATAAACTATACCTTATAATCTCATGACTTAGAATATAAATCAGAAAACACTTTAGCTTATAATCCAGCTTATTTCTATTTATGGAAACTTTCTATTTTTAGAAACTTATTTAATTAAGGCAGCTAATCTATTTATGGAAACTTTCTATTTTTAGAAACTTATCTATTTTAAGCAGTAATTCTATTTTTGGAAACTTTCTATTTTTGGTAACTTTCTATTTTTGGAAACTTTCTATTTTAGGAAACCTGCTTTTTTTAGAAAGTTACTTATTATTATACAGCGAGTATAATAATACAAGAAATACAAGTAATACTTAATCAGAATATACAGAATACACGATAAATACAATATAATGTTAAAATCAGTAAAAAATAAGACGTGAACATATAAAACAAGCTAAGACACGACTTAAAACCAGTTACGTACTCAGTGATCAGATATTTATACACGTATGTATTTATGTAGCGTTAGTGATACCGAAGTAGGACTCTCTTCCGTTCGTCTTCTTCGTTCACTGGACATAAGGTACGGATTCCCGTCCTTTCAGTATGGACATTCTTTCCTTATTAGGATTCCTCGTATGCAACCAACTGTTTTTCCCAGTATATGTTTTATATGTTTTTGAATTGCTTATGTTTAATTAGAATACTAAAGCCATATACATGCATGACCAGTTTCACCTAGTTATGGAGGTACCATAACCATATCATTAGAGGCACCAATGTTATGACTTCCCCACGGCGGAGTGATTGCTCGTGGCGTCCTTTTCAGTTTTGGCCATATTATTATTATTATCATGTGGGCGTATGGGTGCATCCTAGTTACATGTTTTCAGCAGATTACTTAGTGTGAATGTGGTGTGTGCCTTGCATCCTTCACAAGGAGCTGATCCCTCCTACCCAAAATCAGTATATTAAATTAGAGGCAACCCCTCTAATTTGCATGATGAGGTCACCCCTCCAAGTATTCATGCACGGTGGATTTTCATGACCTATATTGGCTAATGGTAAAATATGTTAAACAGTTTTCATAAGATAAACATAAGGCTTTTCAAACTATAAAACCAGTTTTATGAACATGTTCCAGGTTTTCCAGGACTTATACATTTCCGCTGCTATTAAGTCTTTATTATGTTTTAGTCATTCATACTATGTCTATATCCGTGCACTGAGCGTTTTTCTCAGCCGTTACTTTCCTTTCCATGTCCCAAAATGGCAGGTACCCTAGGAATGACTCGAGCATTTGGAGGACGTGCATAGGATGGAAGCTGCTAGAGACTTCTCTTCCTTTTTTCCTTCATATACTTATGCTTGTATAAGTCTTTCATTCATTTCATTTACTGTTTTATGTTTTGGGCTTATGTTGGGGGACCGATGTTTGATTCCGGTTTACCCTATGGTCATGTATGTTTTACTACATATTACCTTGCATGCTTTGATGACACGCCATAATTACGCGTGACATTCCATTATCAAAATGGGGTGTTACAATTATGGTATTAGAGCCAAGGCTTCGACCTGTAGGCTGTAAAACTCGACCTGTGACTAGTGGGTAGTCACCAGGAGCTTCCTAAGCCAACGTTTGTTATTCTATGCATTGATGTTTTCAACACATTGGTTTTTTTAACCATGATGTTTTCAACACCTTGAGGTTTTAACCTAGATGTTTTCATCGATATTGTTTTACTAATATAGATGGACAACCGTCATTCATATGTAGTTATGTGTCATTGTTTCATGTATAATGTTCCTCGTGAACTGTGGCTATGTGGACTGAACCCCAATAGTTCATCATTAGTCACATAAATTTTTTTCTGATAAGTTATGACAGATGAGTTTCATTTATTTAGGTTTCATGTATCATTGTTGCAGGGATTATGACTATGTAATTATTGGTACAGGACTGGCCCTATTTAGTCGCATGGGCTTTTATCGAAACTTTTAACTTTGGGACCGACCCATAGGCGTCCCCTCGCCATGTCTTTTGTTTTGGGACCGACCCATAGGCGTCCCCTCGCACATATAAAGGTTTTTATAAACTACATTATACATTCATGCACTGTTTTTCATGCATAAAATTTTTCTCATGATTTATTGGCATAAATGTTTTTCATGTCCCCTCATAAGTTACTATGTTTTTATGTCAAGTATGTTTTCATACAGTCATGGTTAACTTCAATTCATGCTGATTATGTTATACACTCCTTCATGTTGAATTGTTCATGTTTCTTCATGATAATTCCGTCTTCATGTTGATTACGTCTTACGCCTCATTTGTTATTTATGTTTTCATGCAAGGCATTGTTGGATTTCATTGAATCATGCTTTCATGATAGTCATGGTTGGTTTTCATTGATCATGCTGTCAGGCAAATCATCGTTGAATTTTGGGTAACCACACTATAACGTTTCTCGATATAACCAGAATGATGTCTATGCTAATACTGCTAGGTTATCATGATGGTTTTCCTAACCGTTTAGCCGATATATTTTCCTTAAATCATGACAAATGATCGACCCCATACCGATCATTTCATGTACATTCCATGTGTACTCCTTGTACCTTATCCCATGTGCGTACTTCCACTTGCTGATACTCTACAAATTGTTGATGCCGCTTATAGCTTGGAGATGTTACTAAAGGTTGATGTTGCTGACGTTCGGAGACGCTACAAGATGCGGATGCTGTTCACAATCTGGAGATCCTACAAGACGAAGACAAAGGCGTCAGAGCAAAGCAATTGGACGAGAAGATGTTCACCATCAGATAATTTTCATCAATCATTGTCCCTAATTCTTAGTTACATGTCACACGTCATTCAGCTGTCATTTCAGCCATATGAGTGCAAACCGGTACCAGCCGGCCACTCAGCTGAATAGTTACATGAATCACGGCCATGAGAATGACCATCATGGAACTGACAGACAGGACGATAGTAACCACTACTTTGACAGCAACTATCATAGAAATCGCAACCGAGGCTCCGGCCGCGGACGTGATCAGACATACAAATGATCAGTAGTCCAACCGATCCGCCAATTCTGGCATAATAACCTAATATTGTAGTTCTATTGTTTTACGTCTCGAGACACATGTCAAGACATCAGTCAAGACACATGTCTCACGTATACTTTCTGAAGAAGCATGTCAAGACACCAGTCAAGACATATGTCATGCTTATAGTTCCAAGACACGAGTCAAGACACATGACTCACGTCCAACTATGGAACATTTCTAAGAAATTCAGGGTACCCTCCAAGGGTATATCCATTTTGTTGTGCCAATTATTAATCAGGCCACAAGAATTTCAGTACCATTATCAGCGCATTAGTGGGAACTATCACGTTTCCCGATGACACTTCCATTTCTTGTAACCATAGATCATAGATTCATGACCATGCAGGACGCCTTTTGTATTCCCATGTATACGAAGGTTTTCCTTCAGCTTAATGATGAGATCCAAGCTGCTAACGCATTTCCTCGGACAGACACGAGTTGAAATTTATCCTAATTATGGACTATGAATAGCACACCATGCTACGATTCATAATTATGTACATTAATATTCAGGCTCCTGAATACATTCAGCTTGATTTTCCATTAGGAAAATCTGTACAAATTATCTATGCTTACAAGCATGTGCGTTGTTAGCCATGGTCGCTAAAAATTTTCTAGCTAGTGATTATTCCAAAATATTCCCATACAAGGAGAAGGACGGTACCATAAGATTATGTGTCGACTACCGTTGATTTTAAACAATCACCATTTAGGACCGTTACTCTCCTCCATGTATTGACAAGATCAGATTCATGATCATGTTGGCAATAGTGACGGGTGAAAGAGCAGGACATGTCCATGACTGCTATTCGTGCACGACTCGGTCATGCTAGATTTATGATTTTGAATTAGTCTCATCAATGCTCCAACAACATTATGGACTTAATAAATTGAGTTTCCATGAACTCCTAAGCAAATTCATCAGCGTTTTCATTGAGGATAACCTGATTTCCTTTAAGTATAGAGAAGAACAGGAAGACCATATCTGCACCATGTTGCAAATTCTATGACAAGAGAAATTTCACCCTGGAAATTTGTTTTCAATATCAATTCTGGTTGATTACAGTGACACGCTGGATCACATGGATTTGCATGGTTAATCTTACCATGACTCAGCTTATGCGTAAAGGAGAGAACCCTACATTACATTAGGTGCTCTAGAAAATCCTACGCTAAGAGAAGTTTGGATTCATAGACTCAGAGTTTCACAAACTCCTATATATCAAGTTCGATGAAGCAAGATACATTTACGTTCATATCTTCATACCTGTCATACAACAGGCTAAGATAGGACACCAACAAACTGGATGTTTCATCATCTGAAATTGTGAACTAAAATAGGAAAAGATCTCCAGGATTTTGGTTACCAGATTTATGCAAACTCAAAAGAAGCATGATGCTTATTGGGTTATTGCAAACAGTTTGATCAAGTCTGCAGAATCCTTACATCCGCAAGGATTTCAGAACCAACAGATTGATTGGACATGTTCCAGCCAAGGCTCAGCCGATCACTTGGCAATTACTCAGTTATCAGGTTAGACAAATATTCATAATGGTGCTCCTTAGTTACTTCATGTCCTCATTCTAATTCCATGACTTGCTTTCGTGCTCGCGTTCATGACACTACTCACGTTCATGATGGCATCTCGGCTTACGATTTTATGTTCATTTTTCTCATTCTGGGAAGTTTTGCAAGAACTTGAGAGACCAGACCCAAGTTTAGTATAACTTCCTATCCCAGATAGATGTTTCTCGTCATATTCTATGTCTCACCCTGTAGCGTTTGGCGTTACCGCCATTATATTCTATGTTCACGATATGTTTCACATGTCATGTTCATTCAACGTTCCGCATATCATGATCAAGATATGTTACACGTATCATGGATCACGATATGTTTACTCATACTACACTCGCCATATCTCCACATAGCACGTTCAAATTTTTTTACGTATCACGTTCATAATTTTTCACGTACTAAGTTTCTTTATGTCTCGCGCATCGTTTCTAATTATCAGTTAAGTCATATTGTCTTGCATCGTAACGTTTCAGTTACCCTTGCACGTTAACTCTTATTTTTTTCCTCGATCAAATTTAGGGGATCTACCTTACGTTAATAACCAAGAACTTCTTCGCATTTCAAGTCAAGGTCAGGAGGACCAAGATTTATCATTCGTGGCAAGACCTTGAGAAGGAATCGTTCCAAGAGGGAAGCCACTCGGAGACAGACAAGTTCATCCGGACTTTTATCCGTTTTCTCTTATCAATTAGATATGTCCTTCCAGTGATGTCACGTTCCATGTCCTTTCAAGACATGTCACGTTCCACGTCATCTTCACTTTTTGTTATCTTACATACCCTTCCAGTTTGAGTCGGGTATGTTACGCTTCCAGTTACGTTATCTATAATTCGGGGACGAATTATTCTTTTTAGGGGGGAAGAGTTGTAAAACCCGCATGCTTTTACCATTAATAGTAACCTTTAGATCGTACGTAAAAGATTAAAACTTTCCTTTTATAGCATGTTTACGTTCACGTATAGGAAAATTAAGTATTACGTACGTGTTAGAACACGATAAGTATTTATTACGTGTGAACACACAATAATTATTCAAATAATAATTATAATTACGAACATGCGATCATGAAATCATGAACGTAATTTTATCACGAGCTAATATTAATTACGTATTTATATATTTATTACGAACACGAAAAAATATATTGAGTCACGATCGAAAACTAATTAAATTACGTAAACTACGTAACACGTAATCACGGAAATTTAAACGATTATTATTATTACGTATATTTAATTTAACACGACAAGTAATCACGTAAATAATATTTACGTTTAAACACGTATAACGATAACTATGAAAATACACGACATACAAAAGACATGATTACGCGTAACATTTTAGCTAGTCGCGAATTATTTAAAATAAAAGAACAATAAGTGGGTTTCGGGCTTTTGGACAAGAACGGGAGGGGAAGGCGGATGGGCCGTGGCCCAAGGACATTCCAAACCGACCCTTTATGTTAATAAAACAGGGGTACTTGTTTTTTTTGTCTTCCCTTTTCTGCCGACACAAACACACAACACAGAAACCCTAAAAAGAAAAAATAAAACAGCCGCATGTATTTTTGTGTCTTCTTCTTTTGATGCCGACGTGTACACACCAAGAAACAAGGAGAAACAAGGTGTTTCGGTTTCCCAAACCCTAAAATAAGGTAAACCCTAATTTCATTTTATTGATTGTTCTTTGATTATTTTGATCATGAATCCTTGTTATGTGATCAAAAACATGTTAAAAAGGAAGTAATTATAAAGGGGGTTATTTTATGGGGTGGCTGTGGTCGTTTGTCACGCAAACCGAGACCCTTCATTGTCTCGGTGATGGTTTCTGACCACCAGCCGTAACCCTATTGGGTGCTGGCTGGGTTTTGGCTTAACGGTGGTAACAACAGCCTAGCAGGGGGAACCACTGGCTACGGCCAGTGGTGTGATTGTGCTGGCAGTGGGAAACCACCACTGTCGGTGGGTAATTTATGCAGCCAGGGGGGAGATGGCTGTTTAGGGGCTGTTTGGCTGTCAGTTTAATAAACAAAAGTTAAGGGGTTGTTTGGTTCGGCTTAAATGTAAAAACGACACGGGTTTCACGGTTTATCACGGGTTCGGGTTACTACACAGATTAATAAAATAATACATGGGTTCGGGTATTATTTTTACAAGTTATTACCTTTAACATGTATATTAATTTACAAGGTAAATTAATTTAATAAAACACGACTTATAATTACAAGATTATTTATTTACGAGTTTAATTAAATTAATTGACATGTTACTTAATTAATTTAATTATGACTTAGGTTATTATTATTAATAATAATACATGGATGGTAACCTAAGTTTTTATTATTTATATTAGATTATATAATTAATTAATTATTTAACATGCCTTATAATTAATTAATTTACATGACTTAGGTTATATTAATACTAAACATTTATACACGTTTTAACCTAAGTATTATTACCTTTTATTTAATTAAATCATGTTATAGTTAATTAAATACTTTAAAACTATAGTTTATTTAATTCACATGAAATAATTAATAAACTATACCTTATAATCTCATGACTTAGAATATAAATCAGAAAACACTTTATCTTATATTATTAGCTTAATAATCCAGCTTATTTCTATTTATGGAAACTTTCTATTTTTAGAAACTTATTTAATTAAGGCAGCTAATCTATTTATGGAAACTTTCTATTTTTAGAAACTTATCTATTTTAAGCAGTAATTCTATTTTTGGAAACTTTCTATTTTTGGTAACTTTCTATTTTTGGAATCTTTCTATTTTAGGAAACTTGCTTTTTTTAGAAAGTTACTTATTATTACACAGCGAGTATAATAATACAAGAAATACAAGTAATACTTAATCAGAATATACAGAATACACGATAAATACAATATAATGTTAAAATCAGTAAAAAATAAGACGTGAACATATAAAACAAGCTAAGACATGACTTAAAAACCAGTTACGTACTCAGTGATCAGATACTTATATACGTATGTATTTATATAGCGTTAGTGATACCGAAGTACGACTCTCTTCCGTTCGTCTTCTTCGTTCACTGGACATAAGGTACGGATTCCCGTCCTTTCAGTATGGACATTCTTTCCTTATTAGGATTCCCCGTATGCAGCCAAATGTTTTTCCCAGTATATGTTTTATATGTTTTTGAATTGCTTATGTTTAATTAGAATACTAAAGCCATATACATGCATGACCAATTTCACCTAGTTATGGAGGTACCATAACCATATCATTGGAGGCACCAATGTTATGACTTCCCCACGGCGGAGTGATTTCTCGTGGCATCCCTTTCAGTTTTGGCCATATTATTATTATTATCATGTGGGGCGTATGGGTGCATCCTAGTTACATGTTTTCAGCAGATTACTCAGTGTGAATGTGGAGTGTGCCTTGCATCCTTCACAAGGAGCTGATCCCTCCTACCCAAAATCAGTATATTAAATTAGAGGCAACCCCTCTAATTTGCATGATGAGGTCACCCCTCCAAGTATTCATGCACGGTGGATTTTCATGACCTATATTGGCTAATGGTAAAATATGTTAAACAGTTTTCATAAGATAAACATAAGGCTTTTCAAACTATAAAACCAGTTTTATGAACATGTTCCAGGTTTTCCAGGACTTATACATTTCCACTGCTATTAAGTCTTTATTATGTTTTAGTCATTCATACTATGTCTATATCCGTGCACTGAGCGTTTTGCTCAGCCGTTACTTTCCTTTCCATGTCCCGAAACGGCAGGTACCCTAGGAAAGACTCGAGCATTTGGAGGACGTGCATAGGATGGAAGCTGCTAGAGACTTCTCTTCCTTTTTGCCTTCATATACTTATGCTTGTATAAGTCTTTCATTCATTTCATTTACTGTTTTATATTTTGGGCTTATGTTGGGGGACCGATGTTTGATTCCGGTTTACCCTATGGTCATGTATGTTTTACTACATATTACCTTGCATGCTTTGATGACACGCCTTAATTACGCGTGACATTCCATTATCAAAATGGGGTGTTACAGTGTATGTACTGCTTGTACATTTTTAGTCTTATCAACATCTTAAGCTTTATCTTTTTCAATCATTCTTTGAGCAGTCTCTTCCTCCTTTGAACTTACCTTCTCCTTTCTATTTTTCCTCACATATGTAGTCTTGATAGGTGGAGATGTGTTTGTAAGTTCAGCAGTACTTGACTCAAATCTAGGAGCACTTCCAAATTGCCTTTGTTGTTGCAGATGTCTTCTAGCTTCTTAAACAACTATCCTATCTGCTTCAGATCCAATCTTAACAAAATTCAATTCAACTCTTTTGTGTTGTTCATACAAAGTCTTGATTTCTTCAAAATTCTTCTTGATCAGTTGAACATGAGTGAAATGCTTAACTTTCTTGAGAAATGTCATCATTTGATTCCTAATCTGCATGGTAGTTGGAGGCTTAATCTTTTCTCTTATTCTTTTCTCAGCAAAGAATCTTTGTTGCCCCCTTACCAGATCATCGATCAATTTTGATTTCTCTTCTTCATCATAAGCATCTCTTTCTTCCCCTAACAATGAGTCTGCAAGAAGCTCACTTTCATGTAATTCAGCCCGAATCCTATCATACTCTTGTATGTTCCATTCTTGCTGTATTCTCCTAGCTTTTAGCAAATGTTGTTTTGCTGCAAGTTCCTCTTTTAAATCTTCTTCACGAATTTGAGCTTGCATTCTGAGAGCATATTCCTCATCATGGTCTAGTTGATTAAATCTATATATGACTTTGCTGATATCTTCATCTGAATCACTTTCATTTTTAGATTCTGATTGTAATTATTTCTTTCCCTTATCCTTTGGAATAATCTTTGGTAACTTCTTCTTTAGCTTAGAAGATCTTTCCTCATCTGCTTGCTGTTGAATAACTATACCTTTAGTGGGATAAGAAGCTTAAACTTTCTTACCTTTAGTTTGATCCTTTTTGGCAAGAACTTCTTGTTGTGTCTTCTTCTCAAATTCTTCTTGTTTTACTTTTTCAGCTGAACTCTTCTCTTTTAAATCAAGCACTATTTGGGCTAAAGTCTCATCCTCTCCAAAAGGAGTTTGACTTTCTAGTGAAGGATAATCACCGACGGTACTTGTAGTCGGCTTAGTTGGCTTAGCAGTACTTGGGTCTTCAACAATGTTAGCGGTACTTGCAGTCATCTTAGTTTGCCTAGTAGTACTTGGATCTTCAACAATGTTGACTTCACCAGTGTTAGACACACTTGTTTCTTCAATCACTAGAGTATCCCCAGATACCTTTTCTTCTAATAAAGCTATCCTTTCAACTTGTACCTCTTCGGTCTTGTTTGATCCATAGCTCACTCTTGACCTTGACAGTACTTGTAAAGACTGTTTCTTGTGAACCAGAATTGTCTTTGTGGTGGTGTTAAAGATATAGGAAATTGAACATTAATCTTCTCCAGCTTCTCATAGAAAGTACTCCAATTCACTGGAAGTTGTGATTGAGGTTGTGGCTCTGGCTGAGTTACCACAATTTCTTCAATTTGTGGTTCCTCATGAGTAGGTTGTGGCTCTTCCTGTTGAAACTCTATGTTAGTAGGTTCTTCCACACTAGTCTCTAAATCATTGCCATCTTCATAATTTCCAATGACATCATCATCCAATTCAAAATTGATGTCATTTCCAGAGTCCCTTGTTTGAATATCAGAAGAAGGTATTTGTTCTACATAATTCCTCCCCTGTTTGGTTGCATTCAGTTGCCTTTTCTTGTGGTTTTTGAACATTTGCTTTTTAAGAGAAGCTTTTGGAATAAACCTATTCTGCCTCATCCAAGGAGATACTTTATTCCTTAAATTGATTAGGCTGGCCTCCAATTCAACAATTTTCTTGTCTTGAACAAGCTTTTCCTTTTGCAACACCTATACCTGTTTGGACAAACTTGTGCACAAAGTAATTAAATTTGCAACATCCACCACCTCTGGTGCTTGTGCTTGTGGTGAACCACTAGCAGCAATGGAAGCAGCAGGTGTACGGATCATCTCATCAGTATTGGGTTGAACACCAATATTGTGAGAAGAAGATTGATAATCTTCTTAGGAATGGGAACTCTGGGTAGAAGGAGTTTGCTGAGAAGCATTAGCATTGCTAGGTTCCTCACCTTCTTGGTTGGGCTAACATATGAGCAAATATTGGTGTAACAGTCCCTATAAAGGCATTGCCTTGTTTGGTCAAGAAAGAGAAAGTTCTCTTTTATCCCATGTATTTGTTAACTCTGGTAGGTTAGGGATTTGGTCACTAACTAAAGTCTAAATGAATCTAGGATACATTAAAAACTTTTTAATCCATTACAAATTCCTAGTCATGCCTTCAAAAATTAATCTTGAAAAATTGAAAACTCTGTTATTTGCGAGACAAATACCAGCTGATGCCAATGCAGCAGGAATTTGATCAAAAGAAGTACTTTTGGAGCTTAAACAGTGAATAATGGCATGAAAAAGCAATTTCCATTGAGGTGAAAATAAAGCTTTAAAGAAAGTAAGACTTTCCCTACCACCCTCATAACCCATGGCTGCAAGGCCATCATGTATTTCTGTATTTTTAAGCATACTAAGTCCATTTTCATCATTTAATCTCAAACTATCCCTTAGCAGTACCTTAGTTACATAGATATTTCTATGATTTACCCTAGCCTTAATGCAAGTTTGATCAAACTGAGTACCTAACACAACAGTATTCCAAAATTGTTCAACAATAGGAACAGAGACTATAGGACTTATAGTGAGTGCGAAACGAACATGACTTCGAGATAAAAATCCAAGAATCTCATGGAAACCAAGAGAGTCATCATTAAGAGCAATATTTTGCAACCAAATTATGCTTAGAAATAACTTGTAAAGCAGCCATTAGTATTTTTGATGATCGAAAAATTAGAGAGAAGGTTAAAGAATTAAGAGATAAGAATAAAAGATTAGGTGAATCAATTGTATAATTGGAGTAAGTATTTATGTAAATAACAAACCCAAGCGTGAAGAAACCGCCAAATTTATAAAAGACACCCTTAACGGTACAACGGACATGTATCGGTACATGGAACATACTCAGTACTTGGATTTGTGCTAGCGGTACTTGGATCCATAACGGTACCTCACAATTTGGACCAGTTCATGCACTCCACTATCATTATAACCTATTTTACCTAATTCTATTAACCTGGAATCACATCAAAAACACAAAAACATACACTATACAATAAACATTAGCATTAGAATTGTACAGCTATTACCTCCCCTCAACATATGCAGCAGTCTATTGGTTGAGCATACCAATATGTGTCACCAAGAATTCAAATCTCTTTGTATCAAACGCCTTGGTCAACAAATCAGCCACATTATTGTCTGTATGAATCTTCAAGACTTGAATAAGCTTCTTGTCATAGGCATCTATTATGAAGTGATGTCTTATTTCAATATGCTTGGTCTTGGAGTAAAATACTGGATTCTTGACAATGCATATAGTCCTTTCATTATCAATGTAAATCTTGGTATTTATGAAGTTGAATCCATAATCTAACAACTGATTTTGAGTAAAATGTACTTGTCCACAACAATGAGCAACAACTACATATTAAGCTTTAGTTGTAGAGGTAGCAACAATGGTTTGCTTCTTACACTGCCATGATCTAAGTCTTCTACCTAGGCATTGACAACCTCCTGTTGTGGATTTCCTATCATGATTAGCTCCAGCATAATCACTATCTGAGTAAGATTCCAATTCAATGGTTGAATCTCTAGGATACCATAATCCTAAATTAGGTTGACTTTTAAGATACTTAAAAATCCTTTTCATAACATGTAGATGTGACACCTTTGGATTAACTTGGAATCTTGAACAGGCACACACAACAAACATAATGTCTGGTCTTGAAGCAGTAAGATACAAAAATGAATCAATCATTGACCTGTATAGATGAATATCAACATTTTCACCATGTTCATCTTTTGATAAAGACTTCTTAGCTTCAAAAGGTGTGCTTGTACTCCTTGAATCCATACATGAATTTTTTTCAAGATTTCAGCAACATGTTTATGTTGACTGATAAATATTCCATCTTTCCTTTGTTTGACTTGAAGTCCCAAAAAGAAAGTAAGTTCTCCCATAGAACTCATTTGAAATCTTCCTTTCATGAAAGCCTCAAACTCTTCACACCATGATTTCTTGGTTGAACAAAAAATAATGTCATCAACATAGACTTGCACTAGAATAATATCCTTAGCATTCTTTTTGATGAAAAGAGTTTTGTCAATGGTTCCTCTCCTATATCCATGTTCAAACAGAAAATTGGATAAAGTTTCATACCAAGCCCTTGGAGCTTGATGCAGACCATAAAGTGCTTTGATAACTTTGTAGACTCTGTTGGGGAACTTAGGATCTACAAAACCTGGAGGTTGTGAAACATATACCTCCTCTAAAATAGTACCATAAATAAAGGTACTTTTCACATCCATCTGATAGACTATAAATCCCATATATGATGCAAAGGCCAAAAATAACCGTATGGCTTCTATCCTTGCCACTGGTGCAAAAACCTCATCATAGTCTATCCCTTCTTCCTGTCTATATCCTTGAGCAACAAGCCTTGCCTTGTTTCTCACAACAACTCCTCTCTCATCCTTCTTGCTCCTGAAAACCCATCTAGTACCAATAAACCTTTTTCCTGAGGGAAGATCCATAAGAATCCAAACCTTTTATAGCTCAAATTGTGTTAATTCTTCTTGCATGGCACCAACCCAACTTTCTTCATCAAGAGCTTGAGAAATGTGCTTGGGCTCTATTTATGATAAGAAACAGGCAAACAAACAATGCTGAGTATCCGTATGATTGGTTCTCGGCTGTTGTTTGACATAACTCACAAGTGCATGAGTTTTAGTATTGGTTTGAAGTTGTCTTTTGGTTTGCATAGCAGACTTGGGATTTCCAATGATCTGAGTAGTAGGATGGTTGTTGTTGACTTTATGAGTGGGAATAGAACTGACTGGAATTTCAGTTTCCAAATTATTGAAATTAGTTACTGCACCCTTCTCATCATAGGAAGCTTTGGAGAAAATTCCTTCAGCTGGACTATCATAAATGTCTTCATCGTCCATAGCTTGTAAAATATCTTCTAATGAATCATCAGACTTTGCAGATTTTGACTTAGTAGTACTTGCAAATGAGGTATCGCTAGGTGTAGTATGTACTGCTGAGTGTTGTGACTCGAAAGATTCTTCTCCTAAATGCTTATTAGTAGATGTAGCATTCTTTTCTTGATCTTGAAGCCTCTGAAGCTCTTGGGAGGCATGATCACCAGTTGATGGCATAGTTTGCTTCTGGGGAGTAGCAGACATGGGAGTAACAATATGCATACTAGGTACATAGATGTGAACATCATCATCTGATGAAGAAGATTCTTCTTGAGTACCTAACTTAGTTGTACCAGACTCATGACCTGCATTGTTAGTTTGACAATCCTTTTATACAGTATATTAATCCATGGAATTAGTTAGATAATCTAAATCAAACATCCAAGCATAACCTATTCCTGGGACATTGGGTTTATTTTCTAAGAAATTGACATGGGCATTTTCTTCAACCTTTTTAGATGCCAAATTGTAAACCCTATATGCTTTACCTTGCAATGAATATCCTATAAGATATCCTGGATCTGATTTTCTATCAAACTTCCCCAAATGATCAAGAGTATTTAGTATCGACACATGACACCCAAAAGGTCTTAAATAACTTATGGTTGGCTTAACACCAGTCAAAAGTTCATAAGGTGTTTTGTTTTGAGGCTTTGTCACTAAGACTCTATTTAACACATAACATGCAGTATTGATTGCTTCTGCCCAAAATGTATTTACCAAAAGAGAATCAGCCAACATAGTTCTAGCAACCTCAATTAGTGTCCTTTTCTTCCTTTCAGCTACTCCATTTTGTTGTGGAGTCTTAGGATTACTAAATTGTCTCTTAATTCCTTTAGACCTACAAAATTCATCAAATTCAGCATTCTTGAATTCTGTCCCATTATCTGTCCTATTGATTAAGACTTGTTTAGTGAACTGCTTTTCAATTAAAGAAATAAAATCCTTAATTAATTCATTGGTTTCACTCTTAAGAGCTAAAAATAAAACCAACTGAATCTATTATAATCATGAGTTATGACTAGATAAAAGTTCTTATGAGTAATGCTCCTTATAGATACTGGACCAAAAAAATCCATATGCAAAAGTTGCAAAGGCTTTGTCACAGTATTGACAGTCTAGGTCTTACAAGAGGTTCTATGTTGTTTACCTTTTTGACAAGCAGTACATGTGAAATCATTTTGAAAAGATTTGTTAGGTAACCCTCTAACTAAATTTCTATTCACTAATCTGTTAAGATTCTTGAAATTCACATGACCTAACCTTCTATGACATAAGTTAGACTCATCATTAGAAGCCTTAGCTAGCAAACATGTAATACCACCTGTTGGAGTAATAGTATGAAGATTAAAGGTGTATATGTTTTCTTACCTAGGTACCTTAAGCAGTACTTGCGATTCTT
This sequence comes from Glebionis coronaria, assembly GCA_025667525.1. Taxonomy (NCBI): domain Eukaryota; kingdom Viridiplantae; phylum Streptophyta; class Magnoliopsida; order Asterales; family Asteraceae; genus Glebionis; species Glebionis coronaria. The sequence continues at coordinate 43,048,134 of CM046880.1, read as the reverse complement.
TAGGCATCTCAAAGTCTTTGGAGAGCACCAAGCAGTCTGTATCTGTTAACAGTACCTTGTTCTTCTTATCACACATTTGTGATACAGAAAAGAGATTGAATTCATTCAATTCTTTCACAAAGAACACATCTTCAATTTCTAACTTCCCTGTATTGATTTTCCCTTTTCCAGTGATTCTACCTTTGCTACCTCCAAAGGCTACTGGTCCTCCTCTGAATTCTTCAAATTCAGCAAGGAAATCTTTATTCCTAGTCATGTGTCTTGAGCATCCACTATCTACTATACCTTTATCTTTTAATTCATAAATTAGATTCCCCTGCACATAAACAAAACATATTAGTTTTTAACAGGGACCCAAGCCACATTTGGCTCGGATCTTGTGGGACCTACATACTTAAGAGTTTGATATGTAGTTTTTCTAGTAAGACTACATACACTTTTATACTTCATGGTTCCAGTTGATAGGTGTGAAAACACCCATCGTTTCTACCACTTAATTACAATAATAACCGAGCCAAAACGTGTATTTTATGTCTTTTATGTCGGAATTATGCGTGGTTTGTGTTTTTGTTGTGATTTAGGACGAAAAGGTGAAAAGTGGAGAAAACACGGGAATTCACGGGCATTTACGGACTTTTATTGAAAAAAAAGATGAAAGACGAAGTCAAGAAGTCAAGAGTGCAAAAAGAATGGAAGTCCAAGACCAATTCTGAAGATTTATCGAAGAAAAAGTCAAAAGACGGAATTTTACTTAAAGCCGAGGAACTCAAGTCTTATTTATCGAAGAATTAAAAGACGAGTCCAAAGAAATCCCGAGCCAAAAGTCATCAAAGTCCAAGATTAAAAAAAAGATTAAGAAGGAAGGACTTAAGGGCGCAATTAAGAAGAAATGAAGGAGGGGAGGTAGCTTCCTCTAACCCTCCCCCTAATCACCTATAAATACATCTCATTTCATTTCATTTAGTTTGTTGGATAGCTTGACAAACTATCTCTTCCACTTTTATTTACTTGCACCTTTAACTACTTGCACATTTAAATACATGTTTTGCACCTTAATTACCTTTTAATTTCAAGTAAGTGTTTCTTTAATTACTCGCACCTTTACTTTATCTTGTTGATCTCATTCTACCTTTCTTTAATCTTTGATTTATACACTTTTGATCTTGTTTATTTGTTTAAAGATTTCATTTTTATGCTTTTGATTGTTTTAAATCATTTATTTTTATAGCTTATTTGGTTTATTTTCAAGTTTGTATAGTTTTTACAAAAGTTATTTTTATATAAAAAGTTGTTTTTCTTAAAGCTTATTCATTTCGTGTCTTAAAAGTCTTTAAATTTCTGTTTAGTAGCTTATTTTCACACGTTTTACCTTAGATATTTCGTCTTGTGATTATTAGAATCATAGCTTATTAGATTAGCTTAATTTGTGCTTTTTCCACCTTATTCCGATCTGACCAATCGGAAAAGGGTTTTACATTCCGACCATAGCTACTGTGCTTGGTCGGAAAAGGGTTTCAATATTCCGATCTGGGAAGATCTTGGTATTCCGATCTGAAAGGTTTTGGGCATTCCGATTTGGTTAGAGTGACAACTTTCCGATTGGTACTCATTTCCACATTCCGATTGAGGTGTTGTTTGGACATTCCGATCAGGTAAAGGTGACATATTCCGATCAGAGGGTTCCGATCAGCATTCCGACCATAGTTCATTCGAGCATTCCGATCAAAGGTATTCGTCATTCCGATCTGAGGTTTGTTGGATATTCCGATCAGGGTGTAAGCTTATATTCCGATTAAGGTAAGATCGGAATATATTCCGATTTGGGAGGTTTTTCACTTATTTTGCCTTGTTTAATTTCTAGTTTGCGTTTTTATACTTTGTCTAATTTTAATTTCCGTCACGCTTTAATTTTTAGTCATTTAATTAGTTTACTTTCCGTCACGTTTTTAAATATCGCACCTTTTCTTTTAATTATATTTAGATTTAATTTTAACGCCACTTTACTTTAACGACACTTTACTTTAACGTCTCACACTTTTATTTTAAAAACAAACCAAACATTTTTTTTATTCACCAAAATAAAACTGAGTCACACTTTAAGCCAATAATCAATTCGATTAGACACACATCAAAGAACAATTGAACCTAGCAAAATCTCTTCATTAAAATGGCGCCGATGCCGGTTCTTTTCGTAAAGATTAACGGTTTTCTGTGAGAGACGCGTTGCTTTTTGGGATCCGTTCACTTGTGAGCGTTATTTTTCTTGCATAAAAAATTCAAAAAATCATAAAAATTAAAAATTGATAAAAATACATAAAAATTAAAAATTTCAAAAATCCAAAAAGATTTTCTCTTTATTGTGTATATATATTGTCTTTGTGTTTGGTTTCTTTTTCTTTTCCATTTTCAGGTGTATGCGTACTAGATCTTCTAATTATCAAGAGCCCGAGCCTCAAGAAGATTTACCTATGTCAGGTGTAAACAACAATAATCCACCGCACCCTAATAATAACAACAATGTTCTTCCACAGCCCGATCTTCGGACCATGGAGGAACTTTGTCAACCAACCATGTTTGGACGAGGAGGACCGATTGCGCCGATGCAAATCAACGCTCCTGAGTTTTCGTTGAAGCACCACATGATTCCGCAAGTGCAGACTAACCCATTCCGTGGATTGCCTGATGATGATGCCAACAAACACCTCGACAAGTTCATTACAATCACTCAAAGCATGAAGTTGGCCGGTGCCACAATGGATGAACTTCGCCTACAACTATTTCAACATACTTTATTACATCATGCCGAGAAATGGTTTGATCGTCTCCCGAAGAATTCTATTCACACTTGGGATGACATGACTCAACGCTTTTTGTCGCGCTACTTTCCACCATCCATGGTCACGAGCCTTCGCAATCAAATCAGAGGTTTCATGCAAGATCCTGATGAATCTCTTTTTGATGCTTGGGAGAGATATAATGTCTTGATCGATAGATGTCCAAACCACAACATGCTACCCGTGACCTTAATTGATACTTTCTACAACGGTTTGACTTTTCGAGATCGTGATACGATTAATGCAGCCGCCGGTGGCACATTCATGAAAAGGAGACCCGAGGAGTGTAGAGAGTTAATTGAGAACATGACTACTCACCACAAAAACTGGGATTCCTCTGCTTCTTCAAGGAACAATCTGAGAGTCAATGTTTCCTCCACTTCAGCAAACCCTGATATGACCGAACTCACCCGTGTGCTGACTGAAATGAGCAGAAGTATGCAACTCTTAGCTTTAAACCAACAACAACAACAAGTTAAAGCTGTTGCTAATCCTTGTGAAACATGCGGCGGTCCTCACTCATACACCGATTTTCCTTCTACACAAGGAAATCCGGAAAATGTGTATGCAGCTTATGGTAATTATTCACCGGAAAATTACCAAGCTCGACCTCAAGGGGATAGAAATCTGCTGAGTTACCGATCAAACAACTACCTTTCACCCGGTTTTTCTCCTCAAAACCAAAACCCCGCCAACAACTACAATAGAAGCAACCAAATTCCACCAAGAGCTTCTAATCCTTATCACCCACCCGCCCAACAAACCCCACCTAGTAATCCGGATGTTGAGGCCATCATGAGAACCCAAAGTGAGCAAATCAAGAACCTGCAGAGCCAAATTATCAATCTGAAAGGAGACATCACAAAGCAAGGAAATGAGATAAGATCCGAGCTTCGAGATAATATTCAATCCTCCTTCAGCAGTCAAACCAATGATTTGAAGAATATGCTTGCTAGTTTCTTGCCCACCGCTCAAACTTCTTCTTCGAGTTCTCTACCTTCAAACACCGTCACTAATCCGCGAGCCAATGTGAGTGCTATTACTACTCGTAGTGGAGTCACCATCGTAGGACCACCACTCCCACCCCCATCATCTACACCTTTTCCACCACCATGTGTCCCTACTCCTCCTACACCTAGTATTAGTGCACCATTACCGTCTCCACCTCGACATGATGAAGTTCCCACGAATGACCCTTCAACATCTCAACCTTTACCTACACCTGCACCTTCCCCACCCAAACCCAATATCCCTTATCCCTCTCGTTTAGGCAAGTCCAAAATGCTAACCAAGGAGGACTCCGAAGTGTCACGCTATGTGAAGATGATTTCTCAAATGAACTTCAACATTAGCTTTCTTGAAGCACTTGTCCACATGCCCAAATTTGTTAAAGCATTTCGGGAATTGCTTAACAAGAAGGAGAAGCTGATTGAACTCGCCAACACACGCTTAAATGAAAACTGCTCTGCAGTTATTCTTAAAGAACTTCCGAAAAAGCTTGGAGATCCCGGTCGTTTCGTGTTGCCTTGCGTGTTCAACAAAACTGAAGAATTTACTGCCCTTGCTGATCTCGGGGCCATTATTAATTTGATGCCATTGAGTGTTTGGGAAACACTATCATTGCCCGACCTCACTCCAACAAAGATGACTCTTGAACTTGCCAATCGCACTCTCGCTTACCCCGTTGGTATAGCCGAAGACGTGTTTATTAAAGTTGGCACATTTACTTTCCCGGTCGATTTTGTCGTTGTTGATTATGAAATGGACCCTCGTATTCCTTTAATACTTGGTCGGCCATTCTTAAGAACCAGACGAGCTTTAGTAGATTTGGCCGAAGGTGAGTTAATCTTAAGAGTCTGGGATGATGCAGAAGTTTTCAAAATGGGGATGCTTACTAGTACAACCTTTGGAGGTCACGAATCAGTGAATATGATTAATGTGCTCGATGACTTTACCGTCTACGACAATCCTCTATTCGACTCTTGCATCGATAATCCACTTTTTCAAGATGATGTGGATGATTCTCGCCCCAATTTGGACCCTTCTCCCATTTATGATTCTCCACCGGTCTTTGATGCTTATGATGATGATGATTCTAGCTCAGATTCGGATGATTATGATGACCTTACTTCTGAGTATCCTGATCTGCCCACGTATGATGATTTCGATGAGGCTGATACTCTTTCGAGCGATTCTTCACATGATGAAGATCCTCCGCCATCACTCGATCCTACTTTGGACGATTACTCATTTGAGGAAGACTTCTCTACATTTCTTAACACTTACTTCCCTCATGAGAGTGATGCACCTCCTTTGGACTTTGAAGATTATCGTCTTGATCCTAATTTGGATTTGAAGCACATTCTTTCAAAGGAGAAGAAACCGGTCGACATCGATATCCGCAGCACGTATGAGTTAACACCTCTTTGTCCCACTTCTGAGGACGAGGTTGTGCTTCTTCGCGGATCTTCTTCACACTCTGCTGAGCCTGAGTGCTATTTTCCCCTAAAGGAAAAGGTGTTCGACCCCGGTATTGAAATCTTTAAGCCATCTCAGTATCCACCTGATGAAATAAAAGGAAAAATCTTTGGAAATTTTGAAGATATGCTTGCACCACTTAATCCTTGCTTCCACCGTGCTCCATCGCTGCTTAAGGGAACCTTGCCTACTCTTCTTTGGCTTGCCTTGTTCGCCTTAAGCTTGTGCTTATTCATGGACGAAAACTATGTCTTTGATCCTGGTGGATATATTTCATGGTTCTTCCGTTAATGATCAAGGTCGAGTCAGGCTCACGACTCGGTAATAAAAAACCAAGCGCTTCTTGGGAGGCAACCCATGCATCTATCTTTTAGCTTTCTTTATCATACGTGTAGGGGGAGACCCTTTGGTTTGCTATTTCCTCTCCTCTACTCTCTTAATCAGGGATTCGAGCTTCAATGATCCACTCTTGATGATTCTTGCCGACCCGTGATTCCGTGTTCCATTATCCCGGTTCTATCCTAAACTCTTTCGATTCACTATTTTCTCAATATTAAAATAGGAATCTCTTTAGTTGTCTTTTCCTTAGCGAGATTTAAACAACGTGCACAATGTCCTAAGTGTTGGAGAGTTTACTCCCACATGCTTAAACATTGAGGACAATGTTTATGTTAAGTGTAGGGGGGACTACTATCGAAGTTAAGTGGTCTTTTCCTTGTATTTGTCCTCATTTTAACCGGAAAATCAATTTTTCGACATTTTTCAAAATTTTTGATCTATTTTGGCCTATTAGTTTTTTCCTTTGTATAGTTATTTTCTTGCCTTATTAGAATAAATGTTTAATAAAGTGGTTTTAGTTTTCAAACGTTGTGAATCTTTTGACTCAACCCGAGTTTACTTATCTAAGTTACTCTAGCTAGTATCCTTAACGTGTTTAAGTCAAGTTTTGCTAGGCTATTATATAGGGAGCTATAAAACGCGAAAGTCTTAACTCTCGCGGGTTAAGAACAAGAACTTTTCGCAAGTTCCTATAATTGATCCTAGAGAGTCGTTTATCAAGGGAACTTTAAAACACGATTTCTAAACTTGAAAAAGTCTAAGAATTTGCAAGATCCTATAGGCGACTCAAAAACCCAAAACTTTGATTTAATAGGCTAAGTATCCACGAGTCTCATTACTTGAGATTTTAAACTGTGGAGAACGAGAGATGATAGAGCCAATTATAAGTTCGGTATTCTTTCGTGAATTTATGTGAGTTAATTATGAGCCTATTCTCCCATCGCTTGCTAATAATTTATCTGCTAATAAATAAGGTTGTACGATTTGAAAAGTTACTTAGCTTCTAGCCCAAGATCGTTTAGAAGTTGCTCGGTATGGATTAGAGTTCATAGCCAAGGCATAACTTATTGAAGCGGGACGCGAAGATTGGCGAGTCCGAAAAGGCCCTAACAAGGCATGTGGGCTATATTTTGTTGCTAAAGATCCAAAGTGATGTTAAGAATCATTTATCGAAAATCAATATGAAGGATCGAGACACACGACGAAAAGCAAGTACTCCCAAAAGATCATGGAGAAGTCTATCCAAAAAGACCCTAACAAGGTATGAGGATAAAGAGATCCAAGTCCTAAAAGGAGGCGGATCGTTGTATATCAAAATCCAAAATAAAGATTGGAGAAAAATGAAGAAGTCGTGGTCCAAATATGAAGAATCTCTCAAAACTTCAAGTGAAGAAATTCCTATTATGAAGAGAAGACCATTATTTCATGAACGTCTCTCAAGGTTTGAAGTATGAAGTCGCTGCCAAATATCGGTCCGAGAAAGGTCTTAAATCGCGAAGCGAGTTATGCCAAGATATGAACTTTATGAGGTCCCGATAAGCAGTTTTAAAAGATTTGTCCTTTAGCTAACTATTGATTAAATCGTTCACTTTATTTTCGGCCTAATAAACTATCGAAATAAGTCAAAAATGCATCCTCGTGATCATTCAAGACAAAAATAAAATATAAGAGATACACCTAGGAATAAGGGAGTCTAAGTGAATAATTGGCCCACATGAGTTCGTGTTAGTTTGCTAACTAATAATAACAATGATCTCGTTTTTAAGCTTGGTTTGGAGAAAGTGAAAACTTGAGGATGATGATCATTCACAACATTTCCAAAACCCAAGGTATGCTTTTGATTTCTTTACTTTGAATATTTATAGTTTTCTATCTCTTTAATAAAGGCCACTATGGATTGATTATGATGAAAAATGTATACTTGCTTTGTAACTAATGCATTGCATGAGGACATTGCAATGGTCAAGTGTAGGGGATTTGATAGGTGTGAAAACACCCATCATTTCTACCACTTAATTACAATAATAACCGAGCCAAAACGTGTATTTTATGTCTTTTATGTCGGAATTATGCGTGGTTTGTGTTTTTGTTGTGATTTAGGACGAAAAGGTGAAAAGTGGAGAAAACACGGGAATTCACAGGCATTTACGGACTTTTATTGAAGAAAAAGATGAAAGACGAAGTCAAGAAGTCAAGAGTGCAAAAAGAACGGAAGTCCAAGACCAATTCTGAAGATTTATCGAAGAAAAAGTCAAAAGACGGAATTTTACTTAAAGCCGAGGAACTCAAGTCTTATTTATCGAAGAATTAAAAGACGAGTCCAAAGAAATCCCGAGCCAAAAGTTATCAAAGTCCAAGATTAACAAAAAGATTAAGAAGGAAGGACTTAAGGGCGCAATTAAGAAGAAATGAAGGAGGGGAGGAAGCTTCCTCTAACCCTCCCCCTAAACACCTATAAATACTTCTCATTTCATTTCATTTAGTTTGTTGGATAGCTTGACAAACTATCTCTTCCACTTTTATTTACTTGCACCTTTAATTACTTGCACATTTAAATACATGTTTTGCACCTTAATTACCTTTTAATTTCAAGTAAGTGTTTCTTTAATTACTCACACCTTTACTTTATCTTGTTGATCTCATTCTACCTTTCTTTAATCTTTGATTTATATACTTTTGATCTTGTTTATTTGTTTAAAGATTTCATTTTTATGCTTTTGATTGTTTTAAATCATTTATTTTTATAGCTTATTTGGTTTATTTTCAAGTTTATATAGTTTTTACAAAAGTTATTTTTATATAAAAAGTTGTTTTTCTTAAAGCTTATTCATTTCGTGTCTTAAAAGTCTTTAAATTTCTGTTTAGTAGCTTATTTTCACACGTTTTACCTTAGATATTTCGTCTTGTGCTTATTAGAATCATAGCTTATTAGATTAGCTTAATTTGTGCTTTTTCCACCTTATTCCGATCTGACCAATCGGAAAAGGGTTTTACATTCCGACCATAGCTACTGTGCTTGGTCGGAAAAGTGTTTCAATATTCCGATCTGGGAAGATCTTAGTATTCCGATCTGAAAGGTTTTGGGCATTCCGATTTTGTTAGAGTGACAGCTTTCCGATTGGTACTCATTTCCACATTCCGATTGAGGTGTTGTTTGGACATTCCGATCAGGTAAAGGTGACATATTCCGATCAGAGGGTTCCGATCAGCATTCCGACCATAGTTCATTCGAGCATTCCAATCAAAGGTATTCGTCATTCCGATCTAGGTTTGTTGGATATTCCGATCAGGGTGTAAGCTTATATTCCGATCAAGGTAAGATCGGAATATATTCCGATTTGGGAGGTTTTTCACTTATTTTGCCTTGTTTAATTTTTAGTTTGCGTTTTTATACTTTGTCTAATTTTAATTTCCGTCACGCTTTAATTTTTAGTCATTTAATTAGTTTACTTTCCGTCACGTTTTTAAATATCGCACCTTTTTTTTTAATTATATTTAGATTTTATTTTAACGCCACTTTACTTTAACGACACTTTACTTTAACGTCTCACACTTTTATTTTAAAAACAAACCAAACATTTTTTTTATTCACCAAAATAAAAATGAGTCACACTTTAAGCCAATAATCAATTCGATTAGACACACATCAAAGAACAATTGAACCTAGCAAAATCTCTTCATTACCAGTCACATAGTCAAAGACATAGGTAGGTTTGTTGTCTTTGTACATTTTTGGCCTAAGTACTGTTTTGGCAGTACTTGCTTGAACACATGGTTTTTCACCTTTAGGAACCCACATTTGCACTGATTTGTTACTAGGATTACTTCTACATGTCTTGGCTTTCTCAACTACATTCTTAGAAGTCTTGTGATCCTTTGGTTTGACAGACTTTGAACCAACGGTACTTGAGTTTGGTCTAGCAGTACTTGGAGTTCTAGACTTGCCGGGTACTTGGTTTACCAGACTTCAAAGGTATTAGACCTTGTTTCATAAGTACTGCTCTAGGAACACAGTTCTTGGTAGAGATATTAGTAACCTTTTGAGGTTTATCTGCCCTTTTTGAATGATCAAACTTAGGTTTTTCATCTTTAGATCTCTGTTGCCTATTAACCTGTGCATTTTTCCCTTTACTGTTTCTTATGGCCTTTTGTGCAGCCTTTTGTTTTACCATTTTATCCTCATGTAAAGTACAATCTCTTATAAAATGACTTAGAATACCACAAGCATAACATCCTTTTCTTCTCAAAGAAGACCCAAAAGGTTGTTTTGACTTAACTTTCTCAAAACCTATCCCACCCCTCTTGGTTTTATTATGTTTTACATCATTATCCAATGCCTTGCTAGGAGTTTTACCTACTTGGGAGCAGAACTAGTTTTAGACTCTTCAAAAACAAAATTGTTCATTAAATGTGGATAAACAATATTTTTGGTCACAACAGATTTATCTTGAGATATAGTATTAGAGTTTGAAACATTTACAGCCTTTGGTTCTTCTAACTCTATACTTGTATCATTACAAGGGGCATGAAAATTCCTGATAATGGTGGAGGAACTGCCTTCATTCCTTCAGCATATCTATTATTTTCAGGTGTATTATCTGACTCACTAGTACTATAAAAAATCCCCTTTGATAAGTCCCTGCCAGTTAAAGTTATCCTAGGTTGGTCCTCAATATATCCTAGGCCTGACTTATCATAATACCCCATTTGTGAATTAATCAGTTTACCCAATCCTTTAGAGGACTTTCGTCAATGATTAATCACTTCCCTTTCATTATAAAGAATGGTTTTAAAGCTTCATTTTCTGTTGATACTTTCAAAAGTTGTTTTTCAAAAGCTTTAATTTCCACATCTTTTTCCCTCATTTGAAGAGTTAAAATTCTTATTTTCTTGACCCTTTTTATACAAAACTATATTGTCTTCTAACTTAACAACACCTTGTTTAAAAGCATTTAGTTCTACAATGCATGTGTTGACTTTTTGATACTGTTCATCTAGTTCTACTTTTAAGCTATTAAATTTAAGAACACAATCTTTAGAACAAGCATGTACCTCAGTATCTTCATGTGAGAGAGCCCTTAAACCAAGCTCTTCTTCTTCATCTTTAGCCCAGTTCACCACTCCATCTATAGTCCCCAATGCTTTGGTTCCTTTGGGACTCCTATTGTTTCCTTTTAGAAAGCTTTCAGATATTCTTGGACTGGTTCTATAGTTGTTTTTGGACTTTTGGCTGCTACTCTCAGCCTTGTCTCTAGTGCATTCTCTTGCAAAATGTCCATTCCTTCCACAGTTATAGCATTCAACTTTAGACTTGTCATATCCTAATGGCTCATTAGGATCAACAGTTATCTTTCTTCCAGTCTTTTTGAAGAACCTATTAGATCTCATAGAAACCATAGCAGCTTGTCATTTGAGATCCATCTCTTCAACATCAGCATCATCCATTTGGAACAAGTCATTGAGTGTTAGTCTTGGACTGTTGTCTTGTCCAACAAAGAATGAGAAGGCATCATTGTCACTAAACAATGGTGAAGGTCTTCCTTGTGAATTTTGAGAGACTATAGGGCTGCTTTCAATACTTTTTGGGTAAGTACCGCAGCCCCCCAGCGGTATTTGTGAAGTAAGTACCGCTTCTTGATCCACTAGCGGTATTATGAAAGTAAGTACCGCTATTACCTTATGACACAAAAGCCAAGTTAGACTTTGTTGTTGCTGCTGCCATGGTCACCTCAACGCCTTTTACATCCATCTCATATGCTCTAAGATTGTTGTAGAGATGATCAAAAGGAATTGTATCCAGATCATCTATTGTGATGAAGTGCATAGCCATTGCTTTCCACTCTTGTGGAACACTCCTTAATAATTTCATATTAGTTTCTTCATTAGGAATTACTTGTCCATAAACTGCCAATTAAATAAGCAGCTTACTGAACCTTCCATAGCCACCATGGATTCCGTCTATACCAGAAATTGAGAAGTTATCAAATTCTTGTTTCAAAACAATCTTCTTCATCTTCTTAGATTTGTCATTACCTCCAAATCTAAGTTTGATGGCATTCCACATAGCCTTTGCATCCTTATAGTGATGAAAGCTAGGTAAGATGTCTTCTGAAAGTGCCATAGCCAAAGCAGTTCTGGCCTTTCTTTCTCTGATCTCTGCTTGTACCTCCTCAGCAGTCATAGCAGGTAAAGCATAGCATGTACCATCAGGCATCCAGTGTAGCTTTTTAGGTGTATTCCCATTCTTGATAACTTGCCACAAAGTGTGATATGTGTGATTCAAGTAATGTTCTATCTGCATAGCCCATGTCTCATAGTTATCACCTTTGAGAACTGGGAGTTTGACAGTAGAAAGAGTATGGGAAGGTGTTGTAGTTGTAGACGTAGCTACAACATCTATGGCTTGAACACCTTGTGGTGGCGCATGATGCACAACTTGAGGCTGTCCCTGTGGTATTGGATTAGGATCTGGAATATCTTCCAAGTGAGGGTCATCACCAGGTTGAGACATTGAGTTTTAGTGTGAGTGTAGTTTTTAGGGTTGTGTTCTTCTTTTTCAGAGTTTCTCAACAAGCTCTGATACCACTTATTGATCCCTTTTATTGGATTTATATTCTGTTAAGAACTGGTATAGTAGTTTGTAATCAAACTAAAACACTTTGAGAACTCTTACTCAGTCTAAATAAGTTATGCGAAATCTAACTTATAAATCACAGAAGAACATAATTACTTTTAACTATTCGATTCTCAAATTAATCGACTTGAATGAGGTACATGAATGACATTGTACCTATGTTCCTTTTATAGAGTAAGGAAACCTAGAAATCTTAGAATATTCTATAAAGATAACTATATCACAGACGATATATTATCAATATTCTATCTATTTAAGTATATCACATAAGATATACTCTAACTATAACTATGACATATCTTATACAAAGATATATTCGTCCTTATCAATATAGCAGTACTTACTATGTACCGCGTTAACACTAACGGTACTTGAAAGATAACTAACAGTACTTCAATAATACTAACGGTACTTGACACTTAACAAATAAATCCCAACACTTTGGTTTCACATCCTCCCCACTATCCTCTTCATTAGAATCCTCCTTTCCAACATCCCTTCCCTCAACATATTCTTCTTCATAATTTACATCCTCGTCTCCTGCATCCTCATTTCCTCTTTTTCATTAGACTCCTCTTTATAGTCTTTTACAACCTTAGACACTACATTATCAACAAAATCATTAGATCTCTTCCTCATCCCAACTGATTTACCATCAGTTTAGCTTTAACAAAAGGTTTAACAGAAGTTTCTTTTTAATAACAACTTTAGATTTTGTCGGAGAAGCTTTTGGTTTAGGTCTTACATAATTTTTTGTTTTAGGTTTTGTTTCTGGTTTTGGAGCAGGGGAAGGTGGATCAGGAGAAGATTTATGACCAAGTGAATTCTGACGCCTTCCTGTATTGCGATGAACTATAAAATATAAGAAAAAAGTCAACTACTAAAACTTACAAACACAAAAAACATATATTATTTCAAAAACATATGTACATCATGTCTGTCTCAAAATGACTCATGCACGATTTTAGAAGAATAATGCATGATTCTTCTAAAATCATGCACGATTCTTCAAAAATCATGCACGATTCTTCTAAAATCATGCATGATTTTTATAAAATCATGCATGATTTTTATAAAATCATGCATGATTCTTCTAATATACATGTAAATCATGTCTCCCAAAATAAATGATGTATGATTCTTCTAAAATCATACATGCTTATTCTAAAATCTTGCATGATTTTAGAAGAATCATACATCATTCCTCTAAACATATGTAAATCTGCCCGTCTCAAAATGAATCATGTAAGATTCTTCTATAATCATGCATGATTCTTCTAAATTCATGTATGATTCACATAGAATCATACATTATTCCTATTAAATCATACATCACTCCTCTAAATTTGACACATTTAACATGACAATCATAAATCATTCCTCTAAATCATACATCATTCCTATTTAATCATACATCATTCTTCTTAATCATACATAATTCCTCTAAATTTGAAATGTTTAAGTTCTCTGAGCTTGATACATGATATTCCTAATAACATTTATATCTCATTTCTGTAAACATTTAAACTAAATAATTCTACAATAAACAATCAATAAACTAAATAAGAATACAAATGATACATGATTCTATAATTAAGCAACCACTAAACTAAAATAGTATACAAATCATGTATGATTATACAAAAAACATAAATAAAAACAAACAAGCCTAAAATCTTAACAAAAGTAACTCAACAAAAATAAAAACAAATTAAACAATATAAACTAAAAAATAAGCATAAAAATCATAAAAAAGGATAATCAAAACAATTACCTTGAAGCAAGCCATCTTTAGACTTCGAAGCTACTACTTGATGAGGCTCTAATTATACACCTTTTCATACCTCCAAAACGGACGTAAAATACAGAAAATATCATCTATTGTGTGCCAAATACCCTTGTTTTCTTTGTTTGTGTATTTGCAGGCACGAATATCGAGAATTCACTTGTAAATCACAAAAACAAGACAAAAAAAAACACGAGAAACGAAGTCGTACAAAAAAACCAAAGCCGAATGTGAATTTACTAAAATACCCTTGAAGTTTTGAAGAATGACAAGAATGGTCCCTTAAGTTTTACAAATTTTCACTTTATACCCTTGAAGAATCACAATTTACATCAAAGGTCCTTAAAGTATGAATTTTGTACAAGCTTAGCCCTTGAAGATGAAAGAAAGTGCAAAACAAGTCCTTATATCCAAAATATCAAGTACAATGACTAATTTGTCATTTCCAAAACTCATTTAACAAAGGAAATGGTTAAATGCAAACACAAGGGTCTCTATGTTATTTCTGAAAGTTTCAAGGAGGGACCATATTTTCCAAGTAGCCAAAGATTCAACATATCAAGTTTCAAAGCAGTGGAGGGGACTAGGAGTCATTTTCAAAACTCCATTATAAAGAAAGAAAAGAACAAATTCGTTTCATAAAATAGTGGGCCCAAAGTTGTGTTTTTCAAACTTTAAACTAATTTATATTAATTAGTTTGGTGGGAAACACTTGGGTTTTACACAAAATAGATTAAATGACCAATGTTTATCCCTAACCCTAATTAAACATCCCAATATCAATTGGGTCAAAAACAAAGGGGATTTTAAAATTGATTTGAGGATTATGATACTTACCCCACACCTAAAAATCTCATTCACCCTAAAAACAAACTCACACCCTCTTTGTCCCTTAACAGCTACATATATTCACGGGTCACCACCTTTGACTAACACCAAGACCAAATCAATGGACTATGTTGATTCCTTGTTCACCAGAAAACATTAGATGGCCAAGATCAATTCAAATCCAGCTAGCATCACATGGAGCTCAAGAGAATAATCTAGAATCAAGAATCAAGACGACATATGCTTGGAATCTCACTAGGGTGTTTTTGGAAGTTAACATTTAGGGTTTAGGGTTCTTTTATTCACCCTCACACTTTATAGATATTAGCTTAGTTCATCCGATGTACCCCATTCCAAAATTTAAGTTTTATTGCTTTGTATGATTTTGAAAGTTAATGAAAGTATTTTTTGAGTTTCAATTTTATATTTCAACAATCTTTACTTTTTGCACTTTATTTTTATGCAAATTTTACTTTATGAAAATTTATTTTTCTGTCTATCAAATATTTTCCAAGAATTGTGAAATTTTTTAGACCCATTAAGGTTTGGTCTGATCATATGAGTTTGATTTTACAAATCAAGTTCATGTGAAGGCTTTAGCTTAATGTTACTTATCGTTTTGTTTATTTTTTTTCAAAAATTATCTCCAAAGTTTTTTGAAATCAAAGTATTTTTGGTTTTTAAGTTGACCTTTAATGTAGCATAAGCTTACAAGTGCTTATATAAGAAATAAGCTATTGTTAATCTTGTGGTATTTTTTTTCTTGTATGTGTTGTGATATAGGTACCAATTTCATCTCTATTCTTGGGACTATTGTAGTCCCATTGAACTCATAAGCTCATATCAAAAATCTCATATGCCAAAGATAAGCTTTAAGGGCTTGCATAATCCCTTTGGTTGGTCTAGATTGTACTACCCTTATGCTCATTCTCTGCTTGTTTAGCTTATTTTCCTATGTGTTTATGATTTTTCTTATGCCTGCTTATTTTTAGTTGTTATTGCTTAAACTCTTGTCTTATATGCTTATTTACCTTTTAAGTTGTTATCTTGCCTTGTCTTAGCTTAATATAACTTTTTCCTTTGTTAACTTAATTTTCCCTACACCAAAAGGGGTGTTTGGGACTAGGCTTAGACCTAAGTTCAATCAGTCTTTGGGGCTTGGTCTTTTACAGTCACATTAGGGTGGTTAAAATAGAGTTTATTTCAGATTTAAATTCAAAGTTTTAGTATAAAAATCATTTGTTGCTTGTTTTCTATTTTTTTCAATACTGATGCAGTTAGGATAAATTTGTGTTAGACTTTGTTTAGGGTGCTAATTTGTGTTTCATTTGAGTTGTCTGAGGTATTTATACCTCTGATGACACTTTAGTAGGGTAGAGTTAAGTTAAAGGAAATCTCAGTAGTCACTTTTGTAATTTTAGCCAATTTACTTGTCAAACGCATCACCTAGCATTGTGATTTTTATTCTAGGCTTTAGGTGTTAAAATTTTATTTACAAGTAGAATAGGTTATTATCTTGATCTGTTTTAAGGTAGTGGTGGATTTAGGAAGCTTTTTAGGTGCTTATTTATAAGCTAGAATTTCACATCAATGCCTAAAACAAATTAGTTCATAGCCACTGTTAGCATAGCAATTTTTTCGTTTGGGATAATGACCCAAATGCCCCCCCAAAAAGTGACTTTGTTGAAATGCCCCAGCCTTGTAGCAAATTCCACATCTAGACCAATGCGACTTTAAATCTTATGCAGCCTATGTAACTTTTTATAATTTGAAAAAACACTATTTACGTCAGGAAAAAGTACATTTTATGTAAGTGTCAAGCACAAAAGGTGTAAGAGTACTTTTTATGCGACCCCCGGTCAATTTTTGATGCAACCTAATTTTTTAATCATTTTTTACAAAAACTAATAGATTTAATATAATTATGCAACTTTGAAAAATATTTATGCGACTAGTACATTTTGTGTAAGGTAGGAGGTACATGGGTGTAAGAAATTGTAAGTCTACTGTTATGCAAACTGAATTTTTTATAATTTTTTTTAATTTAATGATTTGAAATAGGAAAAAAATGTGTTGTACAACCTACATTATTATTTATACCCAAACACAAACCTTTTCTATGTAGGGATTCAATCACACAAACCTGCATTATTATTTGTACCCATCCCAACCTCTCCGAGTTTATCTAAACTATTACTTAATTTTTCTTTCCATTTCTAAAAATCATCGTTTTCGCCGTCAATAGAAGGCCAAATTTAACCCTTCAAACCACATACGTATATTAATCATGAGCTTCAATCGGGTAATTGTTTTCCCAGATTTCCTAATTTCAATTTCCTATGAAATGCATTTTTTATTGTTTAATTTAAGTTTTTATTTGATTATTGGTTATGCCATGAGATATTTGATTGATTTGGATATTGACCGCTAATGTACTTTCTGTTACCGCCATTACTTAGTGCTATGACCCAGAACCACCCATTGTTATGAAGATTCAATATTCAATTGCAAATTGGGTTGATTTATAATAATTTTTAATTCAACTGTGTTGTCCCATGATTTGTGATGATTTTACACGAATTAAAGAAGAAAATTAGATGAAAGAAGATGAATTATAGAGAGAGAAAGTAGAGAGAGAAAAGAGAGAGAATGGTTGGAAAATTTGTGAATATCAGATTAAAAGAGAGAGAGAAAATGAACCACTAACCCTCCTAACATGCTAGGAAGGGTGTTTATATAGTCCACCCACATACGGGCTTTCATGAGCTATATAGGTTGGGTCAGGCTTGAATAAAATGCTTAGTACCTTGAAAGATGCCTTTTAAGCTAGCCATCAAGCCCGTATTGTTACGACTATTCTACTACCTATTACAACGTTATAATAAATGATACATAATAAATCTATGACCTATCATTCTTGTTTGACTCAATATTTTGAGGCTAACAATCTCCCCTAATGAGAGGTCATTCCTCTTCGACATTTGGAGATTTATAGAGATTATTAATCTCGCCATAAATGAGTCTTGAACGTGTATAGTAGTCTTGTTCTTTCATGTTGTGATCTTTGAGCCTTTGTCGTTGTCTTTTGATGAGACTGCTTTTATACATAGTCTCATCGTCCAAATAGAGCTTAAAATGCATTAAATATCATCAAAATACCCATATATATGCTTGTGTTTGTTGCTTGTGTATTTTAGGTACAAATATTGAGAAAATGACAAAAGATCACAAGAATCATGCAAAAACGAACACGGGAAACGAAGCCGCACAATGAACCAAGCCCTAATGAAGTTTTCCCAAGAAAAAACCCTTGAATATTTGAAGAATTATGAAGAAGGGTCCTCCAATATGGAAGAATTGACACTTTATACCCTTGTATCCTCATAATTACAAGATTGGTCCCTAAAGTTTGTCAAAATTGCAAAAAGGGCCCTCCACTTTGAAGAATTGCCATTTTAGCCCCTCAACAAAGCTAAAATGTCAATATTAGTCCTTCTCAAAGTCAAACATACCAAGAAGAACTCCAAGTTACAAGAATGGAAAAAAATGGTCCTTTAAAAATGTCAAAATTACCAAAAGGACCCTTGACTTTGAAGACTTGGCAAAAATGGTCCCTCATCAAACATGATTTGACAATTTCAGTCCTCCAAAATGTCAATCATACAAGTTTAGACCATTATCCTTGAAGAAAATACCAAATCAGCCCTTCAAGAATCACAAATTGGCAAGAAATACCCCTGAATTTACTTTACAAAATATTTTTGGGCAAAAGTGTGAAAAAGCAAACTTCATTAACAAAGGGAAATGAGTTTGAACGGATTAAATTGAAAGTGAAAGAATTATTAAAGGTAAGGGGTTAAATGTGGCCAAACAAGGAAGTTACCTAGACCAACCAACACACGCCACGTGCCCCACTCACCCCATCCCACCAATCATATTCCACCAATCTGCCATGTCACACCCCACATAACCCGGTTTAAGATTAAACTAATCTTGGCGCCTAAAACAACTTTTTAAACATAATTGTCGACGTACAGTCGGTTAAGGGCCCAGCCCGACAGGCCCGCGGCCCACACACACCTTAACTTATCCTTTAAGAAACCCTAAGCCTATATAAACAGGGGCAGGGGGTCTCATTCTACAACAGGTTCTCTCTCACAACTACACCTCTTATACCACATATTAATCCGATACTAACTTGACCGTCGGAGGTGGACCCCGGGGCTCCGGCCTCGGGTCCACGTCTAACCGGTTTACCTTTGTTTGCAGCATTACTCAGGACCGGGGAAGACGATTAACGGCCCAGGAGAGTCGTCGAGCCGGCCCAGCCAAACTATGCTCCAACAAGTTGGCGCCATCCGTAGGACCCTAACACAAATTATGTCTCGTGTTCTCACGTTACGAGGGTGCAAAGATCAATGCAGAATTCAGTACTTCTGAAACTCTCGTATATGTGTTTTTCATTCGACACGTTTTGCCATGCGCATACTGGTTATGTATAAATCTGATGATTTGCCAAAGTTATTGATTTGGGTATTGTTCTTTGCGATGACATTAATGATATTATTAAAATAATGATATTATTAAAAGATCATATGGTAAATTAAAAATATATATCTTCAAATTACAAAAGAGATATATTGCCCATCTCTTTATAGCGTATGGTTAAGGATTGATTCACCGGATCAAACAATGCCTTGTGTATTTTTAATATATGACATGAAAACTATACTTTTTGATGAAGTCGGTATTTGTGCTTATGATACCCATATGTAGCAGTCCACGGGTCATCTTTATCACAAAAGTTACAAAACAATCTAAACGAATTTAATGTTCGATGTGTTATGGGATACTCAAAATTTTGAATTAACTCAACACATGATTTTAGAAAAAATCAAATATGATCTTAACTTATCATGTGTATCTCTTATATTAATAAAAAGTATTATCAATATTTTTAAAAGTGGTAACAAGATTATCAATATTTTTAATTTAGTCAAAAAAAATATTACTTAAATATTTTTTAATTATCACTTACTTGTAAATATTATCTCTTATTTGCATATTTGTAATTATCTATATGAATGTCTGCACGAGCGGACCTATTTTACTTGTTATCCGCAATCATGGCATATCCATTCGCGATGGTCCATACGTTTGGACATATTTTATTTTTTATCCTCGGTCGTGGCATGTCCAGCCGCACTCGTCCGCACGTTTGTGCATATTTTATTTTTAAACCGTGGTCATGCGCCACGTCCTTTCATGCTAATCTGCGCGTTCGGGCATATTGTTTATATTAATAAAATATATTACACATATCTTTTAATTTAAAGATATTATTATCTTTTAAACTTGGTAAATATATATCTCGATTTTTTTTAACTTAAAAAAAAGGAAAAAAAGTATTCCCTCTATCTTCTAACAAGATATATTATCTTTATTTTTTATAAGATATTACGTATATCTTTTAAATCAGTGAGATATATTACATATTTTTTTTTAAATAATATATTTTCTTTGTCATCCGTGGTCATAGCACGTCCATCCACACTTGTGTGCACGTTTTGAACATCTTTAGCCTACGGGCGTACATGTACATATCGTTCCCAGGCGGAATAAAAGGATTGAGTGAACCTAATAATTCAACTTGTCGTGTAAGAGGGATGCAACCCCAACGACCACGGATCATGTATCCTTGTTAGACACCTTGCTCACAAGGCGTTGTAGTAAGTTTCAAAAACATATCGTGCCTCCCGAGCCGGCCTTGTTAAAAGACACACTGTGCACGTCTAACAAAATTTTGTCAAAACTTTGACCGTCCTTATGGTAGTAGCGGTATGCCGCACATAACGGCATAACTTATCCCATAAGTTAGTTAAGATACGTCTTAAACTATGTGACAATTCGCGGTTATGGCACGACCCATCCGCGTTGGTTCGCACGTTCGAACCCGATTTCTATCTTTCGTATGCGGCTATGGTACGTCCATTCGCGTTGGTCTACGCGACCGTAATTTTTTGAATACTTGATTAAGTTTAATATTACTAATCGAGTTTAGCACCATTAAACTTGGGGGGCTACCAGGGTATAATCATACCACTATTTCCGTGCATGACGCGCAAATATCTTTGGATATATTTCTTTGCCGCAGAGGTCCGCCTTCTGCTGGGTTATTCCTTTGCCATGGAAGTATCTCTTCCATTGGCTTATTCCTTCGCCGCGGAAGTACTCCTTCCGCGTGCTTCTTCCTTTGCCATGGAAGTATCTCCCATTGGCTTGCTCCTTCGCCGCGGAAGTACTCCTTCCGCGCGCTTCTTCCTCTGCGCCATGGAAGTATCTCTTCCATTGGCTTGTGCCTTCGCCACGGAAGTATCTCTTCCGTTGGCTTATTCATGCGTCGTGGGAGTATTCTTCCACGTGCTCGTTATCTCTCGCCGTGGAAGTATCTCTTCCTAGTGCTTCTTATCTTCGCCGTGGAAGTATCTCTACCACGTGCTTATTATCTTTGCCGTGGAAGTGTCTCTTCCACGTGCTTCTTATCTTTGCCATGGAAGTATCTCTTCTACGTGCTTATTATCTTCGCCGTGGAAGTATCTCTTCCACGTGCTTGTTATCTTTCGCCGTGGAAGTATCTCTTCCACGTGCTTGTTATCTTTCGCCGTGGAAGTATTCTTCCACGTGCTCGTTATCTTTCGCCGTGGAAGTATTCTCCCAAGTGCTCCTTATCTTTCGCCGTGGAAGTATTCTTCCACGGTCTCATTATCTTTTGCCGTGGAAGTATTCTTCCACGGTCTCATTATCTTTCGCCGTGGAAGTATTCTTCCACGGTCTCATTATCTTTCGTCGTGGAAGTATTTTTACACGGTCTTATTATCTTCGCCGTGGAAGTAATTCTTCCACTGGCTTATTGTCTTCGCCGTGGAAGTACTCCTTCCACTGGCTTATTGTCTTCGCCGTGGAAGTATTCCTTCCACGTGCTTATTATCTTTGCCGTGGAAGTATCTCTTCCACGGACTTATTGTCTTTGCCGTGGAAGTCCTCCTTCCACGGTCTTATTATCTTCGCCGTGGAAGTAATTCTTCCACTGGCTTATTGTCTTCGCCGTGGAAGTACTCCTTCCACTGGCTTGTTGTCTTCGCCGTGGAAGTATTCCTTCCACGTGCTTATTATCTTTGCCGTGGAAGTATCTCTTCCACGGACTTATTGTCTTTGTCGTGGAAGTCCTCCTTCCACGGTCTTATTATCTTCGTCGTGGAAGTAATTCTTCCACTGGCATATTATCTTCGCCGTGGAAGTAATTCTTCCACTGGCTTATTGTCTTCGCCGTGGAAGTACTCCTTCCACTGGCTTATTGTCTTCGCCGTGGAAGTATTCCTTCCACGTGCTTATTATCTTTTCCGTGGAAGTATCTCTTCCACGGACTTATTGTCTTTGCCGTGGAAGTACTCCTTCCACTGGCTTATTGTCTTCGCCGTTGAAGTATTCCTTCCACTGGCGCATTCTTTTTACCATGGAAGTACTCCTTCCATTTGCTCATTACTTCGCCACGGAAGTACGTCTTCCGCTGGCTTATTGTTTTCACCGCGGAAGTACATCTTCCGCTGTCTCATCGTTTGCCATGGAAGCAGGTCTTCCACTGGCTCATACTTTTTGCCACGGAAGTACGTCTTCCGTTGGTTCATATATTTTTTGTGGAAGTACGCCTTCCACGTTAAATTACTTTGCCCGACTATTGAATGATTTTTCAAAAATTTACATTTTTTGACCTTAATTGGACGGGGCCTGAACAACCGTGTTTAGTGCAGGAAAAATCGTGAAAATTTTTAAGTCATTATCTAAGTCGTGATCATAAGACGGATGAAAATATCCGCATCAACTTGCCACAGAGGTACGCATTCTGTTGTCCTTAAGCCGAATAAATTATTCGCATTATGCTGCATCATTAGTAGGTATAAAAGGTACGCCTTTAAATATTCACGATGCAGCATACGGGTTCCACCTCCACATTCACAAAACCTTCTTATCGTCCTCATGTTAGAGATGAATAAGAATGATACCTTGCCAATGCCAGTGTTACCCCGGCTATAGAACACGTTTTCTTCTTACGGGGTCCTTACCGTCTAATCACGGGAAACCAAGCATTGGAGCACACCTACCCGTCTTACATACACGGGTTCCCCATTTCTTTCGACGTAAATACGCTTACAGGTAACGGATATGGTGTAAAGTCTAGTAACCTTGGTGGTGACCTCGCATACTAGACTGGGGGGACATGATGACGTATAGTGGCTACGCTCACTATTCGCAACCCCAACCCATCATCTTTTTGCTAAAGATAGCCCATTACGAGTGGAGCCATATGTTACGGACGACCCATGAGGATGTCCTAGCAGCAAGCCGCACGCGGTTGTTAGTGAGCATGATACACGAATGAGTCTAGCATAACATGATCATGAACCATATCATACTAGACTGGGGGACATGTCGACGTACAGTCGGTTAAGGGCCCAGCCCGACAGGCCCGCGGCCCACACACACCTTAACTTATCCTTTAAGAAACCCTAAGCCTATATAAACAGGGGCAGGGGGTCTCATTCTACAACAGGTTCTCTCTCACAACTACACCTCTTATACCACATATTAATCCGATACTAACTTGACCGTCGGAGGTGGACCCCGGGGCTCCGGCCTCGGGTCCACGTCTAACCGGTTTACCTTTGTTTGCAGCATTACTCAGGACCGGGGAAGACGATTAACGGCCCAGGAGAGTCGTCGAGCCGGCCCAGCCAAACTATGCTCCAACAATAAT
Source organism: Glebionis coronaria (assembly GCA_025667525.1). NCBI lineage: Eukaryota > Viridiplantae > Streptophyta > Magnoliopsida > Asterales > Asteraceae > Glebionis > Glebionis coronaria. The sequence continues at coordinate 43,024,423 of CM046880.1, read as the reverse complement.
CTTAACCCAAAACAGATTAAAAACCTGTTCTTCATGTTCTTGAAAAAATTTGGGCTTTTGTTATTTACTCACATTTAAACCTTAATCCTTTCCAGAATTATGATTAAGGTTACACTTAACAAAACCCAACCTTAACATTAACCACGTCATCACCCCACATGCTACATGGTACCTCCCCTGCTACGTCTAAGAGGAAGAAGACAAGAATGGGCCAGCAATCCAACAGCTCACAATTCAACTTACTTCCTAAGCTTATTCCACACCCTTTGATCAAATTTTCACACTGCCAACTCATGCTACAAGCCAAGAAAGAGTCACATGTTCTTCAAAGTTCAAAATCTGCAAATGGCAATTTGGGAACTTCATCAAGCTAGGGTTTACGTTTTTATGCACTTAGTAGATTCATTGTATGCCTATATAAAGGCCTTAGCTCTTTACATTTCAACTGCTTTTGGTTTTTTCCTTGTTCACAAACTTGTAAATCCTCTTTTCTGATTAATGAAATTGTGTTAAGTTTGTTGAAGAAAGACCAAGTGCCATTTAATCTTAAGCTTGTTTATATTATATGTTAACTGAATTTGAACCTTAAAACGTGTTTTTAAACCCTGTGTAAGAAATTACACATTGCACTAAAACTTGATATTTTTCTAAGTTTTCTTGGTACACCTTGGAGTTTTTGGGATATAAGCTGATAATAGCACCCTAAGTTGGATATTAAGGTGTTGTGAGGCTCATATCTTGGGGATAATCAAGAGTGGGTACAAGAATTTGAATTAATCAAGTTTATTTTCCAAAAAAGTCACCTTTCTGTTTTGATATTGTGCTTCAAACTGTGTTGAATCTTAGCAGGGTTGCTGTTGGAAGCTTGTGCTTGTGCTTGTTCTAGCTAGCACATAAGCTCTAACATTCGTGGGTGTGGATGTACATCCATGAGGTTTGTCTTAAAACCTTGAAAATCTGATAAATTTTGGATTTTTTTGGTGGATTTGTACTCTACTTGTGTTCTTGTTGTTTTCTTGGCTTGAATATGCTTAATCTTGCATGTTAATGTTGTTGGTATGCTATATTAATCATTTGGTAAACTGAATCACACTTATGCTTGTTTAATTTTTGGATTAAAAAGATAAAGGATTGTTTGGGATTACCTGCTTTGAATCAAAACTTGTTATTGTGTGGAAGGAAGTTTGTGTTTGTGCTTTGTATCTGATATATGCTTGGTTGAGAGTATTTTGCTGCAAGTGTTCAGTCTTGAAACTCCAAATCAAACATTATGCTATAACTTGTTGGTTTCAACTATTTTTGACCTAAGATTTTGGTGAAATCTAGAATTTGTGCATGCTTAGGGTTAAAAGTTGTTGAAACATCATTTACATAACATATGCGATAGATTTGGAGGTTTGAATTTGGCTTGTTGGTCAATTGCATCAACAAAGTATAAAACTGCATGTGTTTGTGTTCATCAGTAACTTGAGGTGCTTGAATCTTGCTTAAAACTTTGAATCATTGCATGAAACCTGTTTAGACTTTCTTATTTAAGTTTAATATTGCTTGTGTATGCATTTGGTTAAGTTTGGCTGGCTGAATTGTGCTCTAAGTGCTTATTGAACCTCAACTACTTATTGTTCTAAGTCTGTGACAGATCTGGTGATTGTTTGAATTAACTGTACAAATTGGCTTGTTGGATTGTTGATTTCTTTGTTTGTATTGACTCCTTATGATCCAATGATAATTTGGGTGCCTTGTTGAAACTTGAATCTCTAAAAAAGTCACTAAAGACAAAAAGTCAAACAAGTCAAGCAGTGGGAAAAGTTCCCACTGCTCAACACCCAAAACTAGCCCCTGCTAGTACAAATTTTCAGTTTGCTTATCAATAAGCTATAATTTCTTATCCAGACCTGCAATAACTTATTTTTAGTGATAGATCTTCATTATTTGACCCATTTGATTAGATTGGAGCTTATTGGACTTTGACTTTGACTTTTTGCTAGAAAACCAACTTAATTGACTTTTTCATAAGTGCTTATTTGCTTTTTTCAGCTTATTGACTCAGCTTATTTGAAATTTTTTTGTTGATTTAGCTTATTTAAGTCATTTTAAAAGCTTTTGCAATTTGAATCAGCTCTTGGGATAACCTAGAACTCAAAAACGACTATTTTGTCGTTTTCTATAGATTGCTTTTTGCATTTTCAGGCTTATTCCTTGGGCTTATTTCAAATTTCTTTTTACAGAAGTCTTAGTTAGCTCAAAAGAAGCTTGTGTGTCTAATTTGAGCTTATGGCATTAGCTTATAGCTTAATGGGCCAAAAAGCCCATTAAGAATAAGTTGTTTGGTATAAGCTTTGCTTATTTCACATTTTCAGCTTTTGGGCCTTTGGAAAAAGTTGTTTAAAATCAAATTTTGAGTCAAGTAGTGCTTTTTGGGCTTATTTGGGCCACCTTTTCATTTTGGGCTCAATTTGGCCCATTAAGGAGTCTGTTTTGGGGTTAGCCCATTTTCTAGGCCCATTAAGGGTATTTAGGTAATTTCAAGTTCATTTCTGTATTATTTAGGTTAAATTAAGCTAGTTTGCAACTTTTTAGAATTCTTTAGGATTTTTGGATTTTTATTAATATTTTAATATTATTTTATTATTAAAAATTAAAAGTCTGATTTTCTAAGTTTTTATATTTTTCCTAGATTCTAGACACTTAATTAGGAATTTTACAACATTCCAAATATTTTTAGGGTTTTTCAATTACTTTTCTAGAATTATTTTAAGTTTTCAATTACTTTTCAATTACTTTTCTAAATTAAGCTAGTTTGCAACTTTTTAGAATTCTTTAGGATTTTTGGTTTTTTATTAATATTTTAATATTATTTTATTATTAAAAATTAAAAGTCTGATTTTCTAAGTTTTTATATTTTTCCTAGATTCTAGACACTTAATTAGGAATTTTACAACATTCCAAATATTTTTAGGGTTTTTCAATTACTTTTCTAGAATTATTTTAAGTTTTTATAGCTTTTAATAGTTTTTAATTGTTTAAAAATAGTTTTTAGTGGTTTTAAAATTTTGAAAAATACTTTTTAGCTTAATTAGGTTATTTTAAAGGTTTACAAACTTTAAGATCTTGATTTGGACTTTTTATTAGTTAATATTGATTTTTAGGGCTTTAATTAGCATTAAAAAGTTAATATTTAATTAATTAAAAGGTTTTAGCAAGTTTGGATTTTTTGTAAACCCTTAGAATATTTTAGTGGATTCATTGCAATTTTTTAGGAATTTTTAGAATAAATTTCTAAATTTGGTGCTTTTACGGTTTTACGTGTACGACTCTTTCGTCTTAGTGTAAATCGTCATCGTAACCGTCATTCTCTTCTTATCCCATTTCTATTTTCTTTCTCATAACAATATAATCACAAAGTTAATCATTTCATTACACACACACCAAGCCTCCTTGAGAACAATCCCCATTTTGGGTCATTAGTGCTTGGTTTTCCTAAACCGACACTTAATACTTGCCACTTTTGCTCTCTTTTCCTAAGGAGTAGTAAAACCACTACATCATTTTGGCGCCGCTGTCGGGGAGGCGTGTTGTGTTTTGATTTGAACAATTATTGTTTTTATATAGCCATAATAGCTAATTGTATTAGTAGCACTTTACTAATACGTATTATCGGTTTTTCGTTTTTTATGTGAATACTATTACTATATTGTATACGTAGAACAATAAATTCACAAGTACTCCAAATACGTGAGAAATCACAACCTTGACTTGGGAGGTCATTACCCAATCATTGTATTTGAATCTCAAACCAAAGAAAAAGGCAAAAATAGATAAATACTTTCGTGAAGCTCAATTTTGAAAAATACAAACTATAAGGTGGGTATAAGGCAGATATTATAAAATATATCCAAAGGAAAAAGGCTCTTAAGTTCTTCGCGCCGCCTCGTTTCCCAGCTTGCTTGTGAGTATTTGATTTTGAGAGCTAATTGAGGGTTTTGCCGCCCAAAGTATTATTAAGTATCATATATACTTTCTTGGTTTCATTGATTAAACCCTCTTGAACGTTTTGGTGTTCCACCAACGTTCTAAAGTCATCGAAGGCGTTCACTTCACGTGATAGTTTTCATTCCTTGAGGCTTCTTTAATCAATAGATTTGATTAAGGAGTAGATTTGTAGATTTTTGTCTACTTAATACATTCACCAAAATCCAAGAAAGGTTAATACAATCAAAAACCACAAAAAATTGAAAAATACAAAACACCAAAAAGAATCTTCTTTGCTCACCCCCACGTTGTACTTGACGTTTATGCTTACTCGTAAGCAAGCAAGACGTGCACATAAACGAAAGAACAAAACTCCTACTCCTAATCTTTCTAGTGAGGAGTCTCCTATTGACGAACCCATTGGAAGAGAAGCACCAACCATGGCGAATTGAACTATGATGGAGTTACTTCAAGCACCCACTGAGGGTTATGGGGATGCTATTGTGATTCCCGCTATCCTTGCGGAGAATTTTGAATTGAAAACGGGTTTGTTGTCGATGATCCAAAACAACAAATTCTGTGGTGATGAGAAGGACAATCCACACAACCATACCCGCCAATTCAATCGTCTTAACGCCAGTTGCAAGTTTAAGGATGTCTCTAATGACTCGATTAAGATGATGATTTTTCCGTATTCTCTAGCGGGGCCCGCTAAAATTTGGTTAGAGAAAGAGCCACCCAATTCTATATTGACGTGGAAGGATCTCGTGTCTAAGTTTGTGAACCAACTTTTTCTGCCCTCTAAGACTACGCATTTGAAAAACGAGATTTCAAAATTTTCACAAGAGTTTAATGAAAGTTTTTCAACGGCTTGGAATAGGTTTAAGGAAATGTTACATGAGTGTCCTCATCACGGTTTTTCCGACTTGCATCAAATTGACACGTTTTACAATGGACTTAATGATCATGAAAGGGATTATCTTAATGCCGTCGCGGGTGGTAATTTTTTGTGTAAAATGGTTGAGGAAGCTTTGGTGATAATTGAGAATAGATCTAAGGTGTATAGTCCTCGTAGCACGTCTAGTGTTCGTAAGGCTTCGTCTTCGGCTTCACCTTCTTTGTCTACTACCATCGATGCTTGCCAAATTGAGGCGAACTTGGAAAACAAAATCTTTGATAAGCTTAAAGGTCTTTTGATTGAGTTCAAAGTTGGAGAACCAAGTGCTCCCGCTACGGCTAAAGCGGTTGAGGTTTCATGCATGTATTGTGGTGGAGGTCATGATTTCTCCGAGTGCATTACCAACGGTGGTAACACTTCGAGTGCCTACGCGGCCACGGGAACTTACAACCAAAACGGTCAAGTTACCCGCTCTAATCAATTGACTCCAATGGGTTTTGGTTCAAATAAAAATGCTAACAACAACTATCGCAACAATCAAGTTGGTTTCAAAAACAATTACAACAAGGGAAACTATGGTAATAAAGGGGCTAATAATCAAGTTTCAAACAAAAATCAAAATGATTTTCAAAACAACAACAAAAGTTTGCAAACGTTGAAAGATCTTCCAAATGAATTTGTTGAATACGCTAATGGGAATGATGCTAGGTTTGACAATATTTAAAGAGAAATCATTAGCCTAAGATCCGAGTTTAAGACCGACTTGAAGAAAGAGTTGAAAAATGAGTTAGCTAATGAGCTTAAAATCCATACCAACAAGATGGAAGGGAATGTAACTAGGTTACAACAAACCAACAAAAAATGGAACAAGGGCAACATGAGATTAAACAAGAAATGATTAAAGCCGAGAAGAGGCAATCAATGTTTGAAGATAAAATATCATCTATGTTTGAGGCAATTATGTGCAAACCGTCTTCGAGTAGTCTTCCTAGCAACACCGTATCAAACCCTAAGGGTGAGATGAAAGTGATTACCACACGTAGTGGTAAGACACTTAAGGAACCGACTCCTCAACCAATTGCTCCTACGGAGGAGGCAATTGAGGAAGAACCCGAGGTGGTGGTCCAAAAGGAGCATGTCCCAATCCCACGAAGTACCGCTCATGCCACACCTACGGATGACCCATTACCAACATTGGAACCCGAGATTCCAAAGGCTATGCCTATGCCTCAACCCACACCACCTTTGCCCTATCCATCGAGACTTAGAAAGGAGAAACGTCAAGAGCGCGACAATTACCAATTTGAGCTTTTTATGAAAATGTTTCGTGATTTGCACTTTAATGCGAGTTTCGCCGATGCTTTGGTCATGATGCCTCGATTTGCCGCTAACTTTAAGAGTATGTTGAACAACAAGGAGAAATTGCACCACTTGTCTAGTTGTTCGTCGGTTTATCTTAATCGCATACCTCAAAAAGTCGGTGATCCCGGTAAATTTTTGATCCCTTGTGCAATCCAAGATATGGATGAATGCTTTGCCTTGGCCGATCTTGGTGCTAGCATTAACTTGATGCCACTTGCAATCTTCAAGTCGCTCAATCTTCCTAATCTTACTCCTTCACTAATGTCTATCGAGTTGGCCGACCATTCTACGATTCCCGCATGTGGATTGGCGGAAGACGTTTTTGTGAAAGTGAGAAAGTTCTACTATTCCGTAGACTTTATCGTTGTTGATATTCCCACGGATCCTCAAGTTCCTCTCATTTTAGGTCGTTCGTTTTTAGATACGTCTATGTCTTTGATCGATGTTCATGCTAGAAAGATCACCTTACGTTTCAACGACGAGGATCTTGTTATAAACGCAACTCAAAACTCTCAAATTTCTCATGTTTATTCCGTTGCAACCATGAACCTCGTTGATATGATTGACGTGGTTTACGAGGAATTTTCACAAGAAGTTTTAGGTTTTGGTGATGATGAAAATAGTGGCAATCCCATTATGTTAGATCCCATCCTTGATAACTCGACACCAACCTTCACTCCATTTGAAGGTGGTGGTTTTATGTTGGAAGAATTCGATGTTCCACGTACTTGTAACGAAGACCTCGACAACGATGAGGACTTCTTGATTATCAAGGATTTTCTTAACGATTTCCCATTTCCTCCACCCGAGGAGGTTATGAGTATCGAGCCCAAATCTTCACTTGAGGAACCACCTATCCTCTAGTTGAAAGATTTACCTCCTTATCTCAATATGTCTATTTGGAGGAGGGCGAAAAGTTGCCGGTTATTATTGCGAAGGAACTTTCGGATGATGAAAAAACCGCACTTGTCGATGTTCTAAAGGATCACAAAGGGGCAATTGCGTGGAAGTTATCCGACATTAAGGGGATCGATCCCAAATTCTGTACCCACAAAATCTTAATGGAGGAGGATTACAAGACCGCAATCCAATGTCAAAGGAGGGTGAACCCCAAAATTCACGACGTCATCAAAAAGGAAGTCCTTAAACTCCTTGACGCGGGAATGATTTACCCTATTTCCGATAGCCCTTGGGTGAGTCCTATTCATTGTGTCCCTACGAAGGGAATAATGACCGTTGTGCCAAATGATGCCAACGAGTTAATTCCCACTAGACTCGTGACCGGATGGAGAGTGTGCATTGACTATCGAAAGTTGAATGAAGCCACACGAAAAGACCATTTTCCCTTGCCCTTCATGGACCAAATGTTGGAGCGTCTTGCGGGAAACGATTTCTATTGCTTTTTAGATGGTTTTTCCAGTTACTTCTAAATCCCCATCGATCCTCGCGATCAAGAAAAAACTACGTTTACGTGTCCATATGGAACGTTTGCCTATCGTAGAATGCCATTCAGACTTTGCAATGCACCGGGGACCTTTCAAAGGTGCATGATGGCTATTTTTCATGACATGATCGAGAATATGATGGAAGTCTTCATGGATGACTTTTCCATGTTTGGTAATTCGTTCACTTCGTGTTTGTCGAATCTTGATAGAATGTTGAAACGTTGTGAGGAAACCAACCTTGTGCTCAATTGGGAAAAATGTCATTTTATGGTTAAAAGTGGAATCGTCTTAGGGCACAAGGTCTCGAAAGCGGGGATTGAGGTAGATCAAGCTAAGGTAGACGTCATCGCAAAATTACCTCATCCCAAAACCGTTAAGGGAGTTAGGAGTTTCCTAGGCCACGCGGGCTTTTATCGTCGATTCATCAAGGATTTTTTAAAGATCTCTCGACCTATTACACATCTTCTTGAAAAAGAGACACATTTTGTCTTTGACGAAGATTGTGTACGAGCCTTTGAAATCCTTAAGAGGAAACTTACCGAAGCTCCCATTCTTGTTGCTCCCAATTGGAACCTCCCCTTTGAGCTCATGTGTGATGCTAGTGACTACGCTATTGGGGCCGTATTGGGGCAACGTCATGAAAAGCACTTCTTGCCTATTCACTATGCTAGCAAGACGATGACCGAGGCTCAACTTAAATACACTACAACGGAGAAGGAGTTCCTTGCCGTGGTGTATGCATTTGATAAATTTCGACCTTATCTCGTCTTGACAAAATGCATAGTGTATACGGATCATTCGGCTATCAAGTATCTTATCGCTAAACAAGATGCAAAGCCGAGATTACTTCGTTGGATTCTCCTCCTTCAAGAATTTGATCACAAAATTGTTGACAAAAAAGGAGCCGAGAATCTAGCGGCCGATCATCTTTCTCGTTTGGAAGATCCTCACCAAAGTGTCTATGAGCCCAAGGAAATCACCAAAATTTTTTCGCTCGAGACACTTGGTGTAGTGAATTCTAAGCTTGATTCTTCCACCCCATGGTTTACGGACTTTGAAAATTACCATGCGGGTAACTTCATCATCAAGGGTATTACGACTCAAGAAAAACGAAAATTCTTTCGTGACGTCAAGTTCTACTTTTGGAACGACCCTTACTTGTTTCAAACTTGTGCGGATCAAATCATCCGACGTTGTGTATTTGGCACCGAAGCTTCTAATATCCTTAGAGCTTGTCATGAGGGACCCACGGGTGGCTACCACGGTGCTAATCTCACGGCTAAGAAGGTGTTTGATGCTGGCTTCTTTTGGCCTACTATTTACCGAGATGCACAAGATCTTGTGAAGTCATGTGACTCATGCCAACGACAAGGAAAAGCCTCACAAAAAGATGAAATGCCACAAAATATCATCCAAGTGTGTGAGATCTTTGACGTTTGGGGCATCGACTTTATGGGGCCGTTCCCATCATCTCGTGGTAATAAGTACATCCTTGTTGCGGTTGACTACCTATCTAAGTGGGTGGAAGCTAAGGCTTTGCCCACCAATGATGCTCGTGTGGTAGTCAAGTTTTGAAAAGCTTGTTTTCTCGGTTCGGAACCCCTCGTGCGATCATAAGCGATCGTGGAACCCATTTTTGTAACGACCAATTCGAAAGGGTCCTAAGGAAATATGGGGTTACACATCGGCTTTCTACGACTTATCACCCACAAACGAGTGGGCAAGTCGAGGTTTCAAACCGAGTGTTGAAGAGGATCTTGGAGAGATCCGTTGGGGAAAACCGACAATCTTGGTCGGATAAGTTGGAAGATGCTTTATGGGCCTTTAGGACCGCTCATAAGACGCCTATTGGGTGCACTCCCTATAAGCTTGTGTATGGGAAGAATTGCCACTTGCCTATTGAATTGGAACACAAGGCTTATTGGGCCCTAAAGCATTGTAATGATGATATGGAGACCGTGGGAAAACACCAGAAAATGTAATTAAATGAATTAGATGAATTAAGGGATATTGCTTATGAAAATTCATTAATTTATAAAGAAAAAACTAAAAAGTTGCATGATTCTAAAATTAAAAACCGGGTTTTTAACATTGGGGATCAAGTTTTGCTTTTTAATTCTCGTTTGAAAATCTTTTCCGGTAAGTTGAAATCCCGTTGGTCCGGTCCATTCACCATGACTCAAGTATTTCCATATGGGACCATCGAGCTAGCTCAAAATGATGGCCCCAACTTCAAGGTGAATGGACATAGGTTGAAGCACTACTTTGGTGGGGATGTTCCATCCTTGAACTACCTCGACCAAGTCACCTTCCCCAATAATAATTAGTATTGAGGGGATCGAGTCGAGCTCATGACTCGGTAATAAAAAACGAGGTGCCTCGTGGGGGAGTCCCATGCTTATCCTATGTACATATTATCGCTTTCTAATGTAGTAACGTGTGGGGATTTGTGCCCTTCCAACCTTTGTTCCATTGTTGTTCGTGAATTGTGGACTTTAGATGATCATGATCTTCACGATTGGAGCCTCTCGTGTTCGTTTTATGGGAGCACTCGATCGTTTGCTTTGAAGACTTTCTCAATATCCATGATATATCCTTTGATGTTCTAACCTTAGGTTTATAGCACACTTCATAAACGGCTTTGAATTTAACGGTTACACCCTTTCCATGCTAGATTAGGCATTCAACTATGTCTCTAGTATGGGGGTGTTTGCACCCCTAGACTCGAAACATTGAGGACAATGTTTAACTTTAGTATGGGGGTGAATAGATACTTGCCTTGCCAAACCTTCACGCTTTTCAAAGTTTATCTTTTTGTTTATAGTTTTATTACAAAATAAGGCTAAAAATAGCCAAATTTTAAATTTTTTATAAGTGTTTGAAGACACGAATGTAGGTTTTCCGATGGCGAGAATAAGAGTAATTTTTTACTCGACCGTGCGTGTTGAGCACTTAGCTTTGGTTCCTTAACTTCACATTAGGCTAAGTCTCTTAAATGAGGACGAGAAATGATAGGGTTAATTATAAGTTACTATGCTAAACGTAGAGTACTCGTATTCTTTCAAAAACTCATGTGTTCTCGTTGTTTGCTTATTCTCCCTTCGCATGTAAATATTTTTTGCTTAATAAATATTGACTTAGCGGTTTAGTTGGGATTGTTGGGTTTCTAGTCTTTTCTAGTAGCTTCCGTGTAATTAAATTGGGAAGACATTAAGGTATCGCCAGCGTCACGGTTTTGAAGTATTGGCACCCGAATAATCAAAAGCTTCACCCAATAATAAGATCTCAAGTGCTCACCTAAATCAAGCAAACAATTTGAAAGCCCCACAAGTCCGAAAAATCTATGCAAAATTGAAAGTGAATCAAGCCTTAATCTTTGAAGCTTTAAAGATCCAAAATTCGCCTTAGCGTGAGAATATACGTCTTTGGCTAATAAAACTACCGATGAGGTGGATAATAAAAGGCAAGGCAAGACCGAAGTCATAATAAAAGCTTCATGGCGAAGTTGAATAAAAGATGGAGGTAAACCAAAGATAATAAGGCCCTTCCTTAGGGGGCGTATAAAAGTCTTGGTAATAAGTCTCATGTTCAAAACCGTTATAAAACTGTGTTTATCGATCCTTCTTGTTGACTTAGTTTTTTGACATCGTTGTCTATTAGGAGGGGTTATTAATTCGATGGTCTTGATTACACCGTTAGGACTCTATTTTTAGACCTAAATCTCTATTATCGCATAAGTCAAACAATGTATCCTCGTGAAACATTCAAGTCAAAATAAAATATAAGAGATATAACTTAGGAAATTGGGAGAATAAGTACGTGATTAGGGCATATGAGTAGTGTTAGCATTACTAGGTTGTAATGCCAATGATCTCGTTGCACGCTTGGCATGGAATTGGGGTGAAAATCAAGGACGATGAAATTATTTATAACGAAGCATTCACGTGTTCTTATTCTATGAACCTAAACGTCCCATTTTTGCGATGAAAATCATACATTATGTCTAAAACGCAAGTAGTAGTAGCAATAGTAGTAGTGTAGCTAGTTTATCGTTCAATAAAGTGAATAAAATTGAATTTTGGAGGTGCTATGATACTTTATTCTAGCATTGCGTAAGGGCACGGCAATGGTTTAGTATGGGGGAGTGATGAGACATCGTTTATACATAGTCTCATCTTCCAAATAGGGCTTAAAATGCATTAAATATCATCAAAATACCCATATATATGCTTGTGTTTGTTGCTTGTGTATTTTAGGTACGGATATTGAGAAAATGACAAAAGATCACAAGAATCATGCAAAAACGAACACGGGAAACGAAGCCGCACAATGAACCAATCCCTAATGAAGTTTTCCCAAGAAAAACCCTTGAAGATTTGAAGAATTATGAAGAAGGGTCCTCCAATATGGAAGAATTGACACTTTATACCCTTTTATCCTCATAATTACAAGATTGGTCCCTAAAGTTTGTCAATATTGCAAAAAGGGCCCTCCACTTTGAAGAATTGGTAATTTTAGCCCCTCAACAAAGCTAAAATGTAAATATTAGTCCTTCTCAAAGTCAAACATACCAAGAAGAACTCCAAGTTACAAGAATGGCAAAAATTGGTCCTTTGAAAATGTCAAAATTACCAAAAGGACCCTTGACTTTGAAGACTTGGCAAAAATGGTCCCTCATCAAACATGATTTGACAATTTCAGTCCTCCAATATGTCAATCATACAAGTTTAGACCATTATCCTTGAATAAAATACCAAATCAGCCCTTCAAGAATCAAAAATTGGCAAGAAATACCCCTGAATTTACTTTACAAAATATTTTGGGGAAAAGTGTAAAAAAGCAAACTTCATTAACAAAGGGAAATGAGTTTGAACTGATTAATTTGAAAATGAAAGAGTTATTAAAGGTAAGGGGTTAAATATGGTCAGACAAGGAAGTTACCTAGACCAACCAACACACGCCACGTGCCCCACTCACCCCATCCCACCAATCACATTCCACCAATCTGCCATGTCACACCCCACTTAACCCGATTTAAGATTAAACTAATCTTGGCGCCTAAAACAACTTTTTAAACATAATCTTAACCCAAAACAGATTAAAAACCTGTTCTTCATGTTCTTGAACAAATTTGGGCTTTTGTTATTTACTCACAATTAAACCTTAATCCTTTCCAGAATTATGATTAAGGTTACACTTAACAAAACCCAACCTTATCATTAACCACCTCATCACCCCACATGCTACATGGGACCTCCCCTGCTACGTCTAAGAGGAAGAAGACAAGAATGGGACATCAATCCAACAGCTCACAATTCAGCTTACTTCCTAACCTTATTCCACACCCTTTGATCAAGTTTTCACACTGCCAACTCATGCTACAAGCCAAGAAAGAGTCACATGTTATTCAAAGTTCAAAATCTGCAAAGGGCAATTTGGGGACTTCATCAAGCTAGGGTTTACGTTTTTATGCACTTAGTAGATTCATTGTATGCCTATATAAAGGCCTTAGCTCTTTACATTTCATCTACTTTTGGTTTTTTCCTTGTTCACAAACTTGTAAATCCTCTTTTCTGATTAATGAAATTGTGTTAAGTTTGTTGAAGAAAGACCAAGTGACATTTAATCTTAAGCTTGTTTATGTTATATGTTAACTGAATTTGAACCTTAAAACGTGTTTTTAAACCCTGTGTAAGAAATTACACATTGGACTAAAACTTGATATTTTGCTAAGTTTTCTTGGTACACCTTAGAGTTTTTGGGATATAAGCTGATCATAGCACCCTAATTTGGATATTAAGGTGTTGTGAGGCTCATATCTTGGGGATAATCAAGAGTAGGTACAAGAAGTTGCATTAATCAAGTTTATTTTCCAAAAAAGTCACCTTTCTGTTTTGATATTGTGCTTCTAACTCTGTTGAATCTTAGCAGGGTTGCTGTTGGAAGCTTGTGCTTGTTCTAGCTAGCACATAAGCTCTAACATTCGTGGGTGTGGATGTACATCCATGAGGTTTGTTTTAAAACCTTGAAAATCTGATAAATTTTGGATTTTTTTGGTGGATTTGTGCTCTACTTGTGTTCTTGTTGTTTCTTGGCTTGAATCTGCTTAATTTTGCATGTTAATGTTGTTGGTATGCTAGATTAATCATTTGGTAAACTGAACCACACTTATGCTTGTTTAATTTTTGGATTAAAAAGATAAAGGAGTGTTTGGGATTACCTGATTTGAATCAAAACTTGTTATTGTGTGGAAGGAAGTTTGTGTTTGTTCTTTGTATCTGATATATGCTTGGTTGAGAGTATTTTGCTGCAAGTGTTCAGTCTTGAAACTCCAAATCAAACATTATGCTATAACTTGTTGGTTTCAACTGTTTTTGACCTAATATTTTGGTGAAATCTAGAATTTGTGCATGCTTAGGGTTAAAAGTTGTTGAAACATCATTTACATAACATATGTGATAGATTTGTAGGTTTGAATTTGGCTTGTTGGTCAATTGCATCAGCAAAGTATAAAACTGCATGTGTTTGTGTTCATCAGTAACTTGAGGTGCTTGAATCTTACTTAAAACTATGAATCATTGCATGAAACCTGTTTAGACTTGCTTATTTAAGTTTAATATTGCTTGTGTATGCATTTAGTTAAGTTTGGCTGGCTGAATTGTGCTCTAAGTGCTTATTGAACCTCAACTGCTTATTGTTCTAAGTCTGTGACAGATCTGGTGATTGTTTGAATTAACTGTACAAATTGGCTTGTTGGATTGTTGATTTCTTTGTTTGTATTGACTCCTTATGATCCAATGATCATTTGGGTGCCTTGTTGAAACTTGAATCTCCAAAAAAGTCACTAAAGACAAAAAGTCAAACAAGTCAAGCAGTGGGAAAAGTTCCCACTGCTCAACACCCAAAACTAGCCCCTGCTAGTACAAATTTTCAGTTTGCTTATCAATAAGCTATAATTGCTTATCCAGACCTAAAACAACTTATTTTTTGTGATAGATCTTTATTATTTGACCCATTTGATTAGACTGGAGCTTATTGGACTTTGACTTTGACTTTTTGCTAGAAAACCAACTTAATTGACTTTTTCATAAGTGCTTATTTGCTTTTTTCAGCTTATTGAGTCAGCTTATTTGAAAACTTTTTGTTTATTTAGCTTATTTAAGTCATTTAAAAGCTTTTTCAATTTGAATCAGCTCTTAGATAACCTAGAACTCAAAAACGACTATTTTGTCGTTTTCTGTAGATTGCTTTTTGCATTTTCAAGCTTAATCCTTGGGCTTATTTCAAATTTATTTTTATAGAAGTCTTAGTTAGCTCAAAAGAAGCTTGTGTGTCTAATTTGAGCTTATGGCATTAGCTTATAGCTTAATGGGCCAAAAAGCCCATTAAGAATAAGCTGTTTGGTATAAGCTTGCTTATTTCACATTTTCAGCTTTTGGGCCTTTGGAAAAAGTTGTTTAAAATCAAATTTTGAGTCAAGTAGTGCTTTTTGGGCTTGTTTGGGCCACTTTTTCATTTTGGGCTCAATTTGGCCCATTAAGGAGTCTGTTTTGGGGTTAGCCCATTTTCTAGGCCCATTAAGGGTATTTAGGTAATTTCAAGTTCATTTCTGTATTATTTAGGTTAAATTAAGCTAGTTTGCAACTTTTTAGAATTTTTTGGGGTTTTTAGATTTTTATTAATATTTTAATATTATTTTATTATTAAAAATTAAAAGTCTGATTTTCTAAGTTTTTATATTTTTCTTAGATTCTAGACACTTAATTAGGAATTTTACAACTTTCCAAATATTTTTAGGGGTTTTCAATTATTTTCAAGAATTATTTTAAGTTTTTATAGCTTTTAATAGTTTTTAATTGTTTAAAAATAGTTTTTAGTGGTTTTAAAATTTTGAAAAATACTTTTTAGCTTAATTAGGTTATTTTAAAGGTTTACAAACTTTAAGATCTTGATTTGGACTTTTTATTAGTTAATATTGATTTTTAGGGCTTTAATTAGCATTAAAAAGTTAATATTTAATTAATTAAAAGGTTTTAGTAAGTTTGGATTTTTTTGTAAACCCTTAGAATATTTTAGTGGATTCATTGCAATTTTTTAAGGAATTTTTAGAATAAATTTTTAAATTTGGTGCTTTTACGGTTTTACGTGTACGACTCTTTCGTCTTAGTGTAAATCATCATCGTAACCGTCATTCTCTTCTTATCCCATTTCTATTTTCTTTCTCATAACAATATAATCACAAAGTTAATCATTTCATTACACACACACCAAGACTCCTTGAGAACGATCCCCATTTTGGGTCATTAGTGCTTGGTTTTCCTAAACCGACACTTAATACTTTCCACTTTTGCTCTCTTTTCTTAAGGAGTAGTAAAACCACTATATCATCTTTCGACTTTGTCTTTAATATTGAGATCTTCAAATCTGTGACCGAATCATTCTTGACGATACAATATTTTGAGAATAACATCTCACTCATTGAGAGGTCATTCCTCTATGATAGGCGAGTATTTATGGAGATAACTAATCTTTAGTATTGAGATCTTCAAAATGACTGCTTCATTCTTGCTGGTCACCATCCTTGACTTGTCATTGTCATCTTGCGATCTTGTGTCTTTAATCTTTGACTCCCTGAGTACACCATAATGCCACCTTCTTGAGACAAAACATAGACATGGACTAAATGGCTTTGACATTCGTCCTAAGTCGATAGCGTTTTACCTCCGGTCGGTGAAGACCGTTATACGATATTAAATACCGTACCGGTGATTAGGTAGATTCAATTAAGAATCTCCTTAACAGGGTTTCGCGGTCGTACTAGCCATTCTCTTTACTCGACCGTTTCAAAGCAAGACTACGAACATAAAGAGTGAATCAATTGGATAAATATCCGATTGATTAAAGTCGTCAATTCAAATTCCTGGAACAAGTTTGATTCATAAAGAATCTTACCATTGTTGCTTTCCAGTTGACACAAGCTTAATGCAATAAGAATCTTGCAAGTCACCTACCATAGCGCTGTTTGAGGTTGACGCTAGAAGGATTTCCATTCTTCATTGTGAATATTAATGAATATCACTCTGAATGTTCTGGCAAGACCATAAAGATATTGCGTAGAAACCTGAAACGAGTTTGAATCAATTCATAATCACACCACTGTTGCTTTTTCAGTTTACACATGTTCAATTCATAAAGAATCTTACACATGACCTATCGTAGTGCTGTTTGATGTTAACACTAGAAGGATTTCCACTCATCATTATGAATACTAGGTAGTATCACTCTGAGTGTTCTAGCAATATCGCAAGGATATAGCGTAGGACTTTCTTCTTCGTTATTCCGTGTGTCCTAACGAGATTTGGTTGATCTCTAGGATCTAGACTGGATTTGTGCACTTTTAGTGGTCGGAGGCTGGAGCAGATGCTACCTATTTAATATCAACTATCTCGGAGTGAGAAAGTCAATAGAAGTCGTGTTGATCTCCGTGACAATAAAACAAACTTCTTTTGAGAGAAGCCTAAGTCAGCTGGGGAAGGGTTGTGCATTACATCACTGGGTCCATGATGTGTTGAAACGGTTTCTGTCTAAGTTGTATGGAGGGCTAATTTCTTTACACCCTTTATCCTTACATTTCTTTTTCATTCTTCAACCCCTTCAATGCTTACAAAGACGTCATCACTAGCACCTTGTTGTGATTGTTACAGTGCTAGCTTCAGTACTTAGTCTGCATTCAGCTACATTCACATTCTACTCCATCTTTCCTAAGGACTTCTAATAATCTATTGGATTATCCCTGGGAAGATTCCTCCGATTCTGGTTGGATCATAGGAAGTATGCCTAACCACCCTTTTGACACCAATAATGTCGTGTTTTAATGATGTTGTGGGTATGAGATCGTAACCATAAAACCATAAACTTTCAAGTGGTTTCAAGAAATGCTCCCCCTTCACATGTGTATCGATAATCGAAAGTGTTTCACACATGTGGGTAAGAGTTAAAGTACTTGAGTCTGTAGATCACATTTTAATCACATTTTCTCCCCTATCTCTAATATATAAAATCGTTTGATATTAGAGATACCAAATTTGATTAAAATATATCGCGAAGAATATTCTTGAAAATCATCGGGAGAAAAATGTGTCTAGCTTAGCATGAATTTGGAAAGCTCCCCCTCAAAAATTGATCCAATTGAATTGTCATTACGAGGATATGATCCACATTAAACTTTTGAGGATAGGAGTTGTTGAACACATAATTTTTGAAATATTTTGAATAATCATTAAAAAACTCTTGAAAAAATTGTGTTCAACGCTTTTCGAAAACCATTTCTTTTTGGCGACATGGTATTTCTAAATCATAAACTTGATTTCATAGACTTTGAATGACTTGACGAATCCAGTCAAGTGTAAGAATATTTCTCTTCTTCTGCTGAGGGTAAGTGTACTAAATCGTACGCTCTCCCGTGAATATAGATCCGGGTTGCAATCTGATAGTGATTACAAGCCATTGTGTTGAGCTTAAAACTTCGAATGTTTTTTGACAAGCTCAACCCATGATAGATTGCTCTACCCGTGGTTAGGATAAGTTATCTTTAACGATACACTTTCCTTTATTTGAAGTTCGAGTTATAGTCTTACATTTAACGGTAAGTCGTTTACATGAGCTTGAAAACTTTGAATGTTTTTATCGAAAGCTCATGACCGAGAAAATTTTATTTTCTCGTTTTTAAGGATAAGTTATCATCCGTGATAGACTTTCATTTCTTTGAGGCACGAGTCACAATCTGAAGTAATTGCAAATCATTTCGAGCTTAGTTGTAAAAGCCCTGAGATATTTGTTTCTCAGATATCTGCTTCTTCAGCAACCAAACTCTGAGTGTGTCTTTTGTTGAACGGTATTAAAAGATTGGACCTTTGGGTGCCCGTTGAGCCTTGACATCGGTACCTGCACTTTCATCAGTAGTTTGTATGCTTGTATATTGGTTAGTGATATCTTTGTGAGAACCATGTGAGGGTTCACAGTGAACCTTTGTCGTGCTAGAGGGAAATATTTTTCCAGTAGGAATCCCATTTAAGACCAATTGTTTTGAAGATTCCGCCTGTTGGTATCCACTTAAGATAGGGTCTAGGAAACATAGTTTTCTCATGCACAGCGCAAGACTTAATTGGAGAAAATCTATTTCCTATAGGGTTCCGTCTTTGAGATGCTCTAGCTTTTTGGTTTACCTTTCTCAGGACTTTTGTGATGCAATCATCATGAATGGCATTAAACACGCATTTGTTACATTTCGTGCAAACAAAATGCCTAACATTTAATAAGGATCTAGAGTTCTTAGGGTTGGCGAAATTTGAACACATCTGAGAAGGGTCTAGAATTCCTAGATGTTTGAATAACGCTCCTAGGGTTAGATTTGGTCCTATCTCTTTCTTGTGTCTTTATCTTAGCATCCTCTAGATTGATTTTATGATTTGTAGTACGCCTAGGCATGTTCTTGGAGCTATTTCTAAAGTTGCTTGAAGCATTCATGTGATTGGGTTTCGCATAGGCAAAATTTCTTAAGGATGATCTAGCTTGTGGAGTGACTGTTTTTGGCAAATTGCTATGCACGTCAACTTGGGATGCAAACCTCGGGTTCAACGTTTTGGGTCATTCAGATTAAAACGCATTCGGTTTCCTAGCAACTGAGCGGTTTCTGAATGGTTGAGTAGAAGGTTTCCCCAAGATTGACTGATTTGCTAACTTAGTATCCACATTATTTCCTTTTAGCTTCCCTAATTCATTTTTCACCGCTGTCAATGCAAAAACCTTTTCTTGAATCTGAGCTTTTAATTGCTCATTTTGTAGAAGTAATTGAGTGACAGGTTGTTCTAACTTAATGTTCATATTATCAAATATGTCGTTATCAGCATTCACGTCATTACAATCTACATAGTCGATAGGTTGCACATATATTTCACTTAATGAAGCAGGTGGAGGACTTGGATTTTGAGAAGCCAACTTTAATTCTAACAAATTTATTTGTTTCACAAAATGGTCTTTTTCCGCATTAGAATCTTGAATCATACGATCTAGTTTTTGTTCAAGAACGACATTTGCTTTTTCAAGTTTTTCAAAATAAACCTCAAATTTGTCACTTTTCTTTGAAAAATCGAGTTTGGCATCCTCAAAATCTTTTATCTTTTGAGCTAACATAGTTTCGAGCTCATGAATCTTAGAATCATACATAAAGTTAATTGTACCTCAGCCATTGGCTCATCATCATATTTGGGTCTGATATCCTCATCATCGAATGTTAGATCATTCCCTGAGCTGTTGCTGGTATGCTGCTTTTCTGATTATGTCCCGCTGCTTTCTTTGACAATCAAACAAGCATCCAATGTTTGACTATCATCGACATAGGTCTCGTTCGTCTGCATCAGTCTTTCATTCACTCTTCTTTCAATTTTCCGTTGATGACGTGTTCTTTTAGCAATGGACTTCATTACATTACTCATGTGTTGAAGAAATGTCTCTTTGAACTCTTGAACTTTGAATCGAGTGTATTCAAAGAAGTATTTGTTTATGAACTCTCGATCATAGTTTACAAAGACTGTTGTATCAATGAAGTGCTGAAACTGATTTTCGAGAATCAAAACGGAATCTATGGATTCACCCTCTTGAAAATCATCGTTGGCAAGTTGTTGTTGAAGTTTATCTGCATTGAATAGCATCATGCTTGTAAAGGTCTCAACATCTTGACCAAATAGTGACATGAATACCGGTTTGAATAAAATTTCAATGCGAGTGCCTCTTAAATCGTCATTTGAAAGAATTTGAAGGTGTGATAGGAGTGATCTAAAGTGTGTCATGCATCCTTCTTTTTCTTTCGACATCTTGCATTTGAGTACGTGCACATCTTGTGTTACGGAATCCATAATGGTGTTTCAGTTGATGAAGTGACTTTGGATCTTAAGTAGATATGGTGTGATTGGGTTGTGGTTGAAATTCCGAAAATTCCGATTTTCTCTCAGTCCGACAATAAATTCTCCAGTCCGATATAATGGTAGAACGAGAAATTTTTAGAATTTCCAAATTTTGAAATCGAGTTAGAAATAGCCAAAAACTTGTTGGGAAAAAATTGAAATATGAAAAATTTGGACGGAAAATAAAACCTAAAATGGCCTAAAATATTAAATTTTGGTCCGAAAATTTGAATTGTTGGTTGAAAATTTTTTCGTATCGCAAAAAATTGAAATCGTAGCTTAAATGGCCTAAAAATGGTATAGGAAACATTAAATTTTACAAGGGTTTTCCCGCCAAAAAACTTTTTTTTTTGGAAATGATATTCCGAAACTAGTCTAGATACTGGCTAAGTCTAAAAATGACTCGAACAAAAATCTCGCAAAAAATAATCTCGGATTAATCTAAAAGATCTCGGAATAAGTCAAAGATTCTGCAATGTCCAAGATCTCGCAATATCAAAGATTCCGCAATGACCAAGATCTCACAATATCACAGATTCCACAATGTCCAAGATCTCACAATATCACAGATTCCGCAATGTCCAAGATCTCGCAATATCACAGATTCTGCAATGTCCAAGATTCCGAAATATCCATGATCTCGCAATATTCAAGATTCCGCAATGTCAAAGCTTCCGCAATATTCAGTTTTTTAAAGCCTAATTATTGCGAAGTGAAAGATTCCGCAATAACTCACAACATTCCACAATAACTCAAAACATTCCGCAATAGTTCTTAAAAAATAGGATCTCGGAAAATGTGAACTGTTTTTCGAGTTGTTATGCCAAAAACAAGCCAAAAGACCAAATTTTTTTGCTTTTTTCTCCTAAACAACTATCCCAAATCACTACCACAACTATGTAGATCATATTGGGAAAGATCAAACCATAAAAAAAACACGAAAATTTTTTGGAATTCGAGATGAAGATCAATAAAACTCACAAAATATTACTCTATATATATAAGGATAAATTTATTCCATGTCATGCTCACACATCCACCTCATGAATCCACCTAAGCACAATTAATATGGGGTGGCAAGGATTAGTGTGACATGGCACTCCAAAGAAACATATTCCTGCCTCGCCAGCACAATTCGTGTGCCACATCATCCTACTGCGTATGCCACGTCATCCCACTGCGTGTGCCACATCAACATGAACATAGAACATTTTTTAAAAAGTTGGCAGCAATGGGATTCGAACCCGGGTCTGTCAGGCAGAAACACAACATGTTTACCACTATGCCAAGTTTTATTTTTGTGTTAGACCTTCTAAAACAAAGGCAATAAAGACCATTGACAATACCATCATTTAATGAAAAAATATAATAAAAATAAACATTTTCGGTTTTATAAATTAGGCAAGTATTTATTTTGGCTTAACATGATTTTGACTAATTACAAATGTATTAAATTTCTATAAAGTAATTATGGCAAATTTTATATGCTTTTAATCCTAAAATAAATTTACACATATTTAAATGAGTATTTGTTTTGGCGCCAATAAACATTCGGTTGATTTCAAAATTCAAGAATGTTTGAACAATCATATTTTCTTGAATGATTACCATATATAAACTAATTACCAACTCATAATCAGCATATTCATAAATTACCAAATTCATTTCTGTAACTGTTTCTTCTAATATCATGATTTCGTATAATATCATGATTTTTCCATTTTTAGAAACATATTTGTGACAATATATATAGGATTAACCATTGGAACATCAAATCATCATCTATATTACATAAAAGCATAACATAACAGTTCAATCTCCAATGGTAAAATAAAAAATGCAGTACCAGAAGGAGCCAAAGTCTCAATTTAAGACTCCCAACACCAGGCAAATGAAAAGCAAGGCACCTGCACAAAATAACAACACACCTAGTCAATCATCAAGAATAGATTTCTACATCATCCCATTTTTATTGATTGTATCAGTCCTTATTTAAAAAATTACCCTCTGTTTGTTTTTCTTATTCATCAATGAAGGATACTGAAACTGTTAATGCTATAAAAGATATCACTCCTATGTTGTCCAACATGACAATAAGAGGAAGGATCATATCTGTCTGGAAAGCACATAGACTGAATGACTCACACAATCTATATAGTTTGGAATTCATTTTGCAGGATGAGCATGTAATTTTATTTCATCCTTTGATTCAATCTAGAATTATTTTTTGTATATTTGTATTAATTTAGTTAATTTTTTTAATATTTACACAGGGTGTGCGCATTCAGTGTTATATAAAAAAGAATGGATGTTCAGATTTGATCCATTGCTGCAAGAAGGAATCTATTACAAGATTTTAAACTTTGGTGTCACAGAAAATGGTGGTAACACTCCATTGCTGCCACATGAGTGGAAACTTTCTTTTTACCGGAATACCAATATCACCCGAATTGAACACATAGATGACAATCTATCTGGATTTAGGAGTGAACCATTCACCAGGATTGTTGACACAACTGAAGATTATGCAAGAAATAATTCTGTTGGTAAGCAGTTTACACATTTTGTTAAATGATTTTATACATCTTACCCAATCTTCATGTTATTTGTATGTTGTTTAAAAAAATTATTTTTATTTCAGATGTTATTGGATCAGTTGTTGGAATTGGTGAGTTGATCTATGTGAATTCAGTAGGTTCGAGCAAAATAAGGAGAACTGTTATCATTGAAGATGATGAGTATGTTTTAAAACTCATGTGTTTGTTTTGTTATATTCGTATATACAAGAATACTTTTACAACATATTGATATGTATCTTTAGTTTACGCAGAGGAGAAAAGATTAATCTTACTTTCTGGGACCAATGGGCCAAAAAGTAGAATGAATATGTTGATAAGTTGGAGACAGTTGATCATATTGATGCTATGTTGCAACTTGGAAAAGTGAAATATTTCAATGGTAAGTATATGTGACTAACACTACTAACAAAATCTGACCCTTTTAACTTTTGTATAACATCTGGTTTATTTCTACAGAACTTCCTTCTGTGCATAACTGTTTGTGGGGTACGAAGATGGTCATTAACAAAAAAGTACCAGAGTTAATTGCTTTTCGTCAAAGGTATGTTATATAACAGTCTCAAAGGGTTTTTAAAACATTTATTTTGTGAAGTATAGTCTTCTTGAATTACAATATATTGATGTTATTGGTTAGGTACGAATCCCAGGAAGATTATAATCCATATCAACAAAAAATTAAATTGGTTGCTCATGATACTAAGGTTATCACACCTAAAGAATTTATTCTTGGTGTTGTAAAACAAATGGTTGCAAATATTAGAGAGACTCAGCCGGTAAGATATTTTGGTAACTTCATAATATACAAGTCAAGATAGTTAGTTTGTAATATATTTTTGTTCTTATTTTTAATAAAGGATGGTGAGTGTGTCGTGTATGCTAAAGTTTACAGCATTCATTATGAAAAAGGTTGGTCTTATGATGGATGCAAAGTTTGTAGTAGGAAAGTGTTTTTTGTGGATTCCAAAGTTCCTGCTACTAGTCATGGTAACAAATAAAAAAAAACTTTGGTGGTGCATTCAGCATTTGGGAAAGGAACAATTTGCATCCCAGTATGATTCTACAAGGCATTATGTATATTTTTATGCACATATTGTAACACCCCATTTTGGTAAATGGAATTGATAGGTGTGGAAACACCCATCTTTTTACCACTTAATTACAATAATAACTGAGCTAAAACGTGTAATTTATGTCATTTATGTCGGAATTATGCGTGGTTTGTGTTTTTGTTGTGATTTAGGACGAAAAGGTGAAAAGTGGAGAAAACACGGGCATTCACGGGCTTTTATAGAAGAAAAAGACGAAAGACGAAGTCGAAAGATCAAGAGTGCAAAAAGAACGGAAGTCCAAGACCAATTCTGAAGATTTATCGAAGAAAAAGTCAAAATACGGAAGTTTACCAAAAGCCGAAGAACTCGAGTCTAATTTATTGAAGAATTACAAGACGAGTTTAAAGAAATCCCGAGCCAAAGTCATTAAAGTCCAAGATTTAAGAAGATTAAATAAAGCAAGGACCTAAGGACGCAATTAAGGAAAAGAAGAAAGAGGGAGGAAGCTTCCTAAGCTCCTCCATAATCTCCCTATATATTTCCATTTCATTTTCATTTTGTAGTTGTTGGTGGCTTGACAACCCACTCTTCCACCATTTTCATTTCCCTGCACCTTAATCTTCATGTATTGCACCTTTAAATTCCTTTTAATTCCAAGTAAGTTTACCTTTGATTGTTGTTAATCTTCATATTTTATTGTTAATCTCCTTCTACCTTTCTTGTTTGATTTGTTCTTCATCTTTATTGTTCATGTTCTTGATTTTTATGGTTTTGATTAAGTGGGTTTTGATTATTTTGGTTATGATTTTTGGTGTTATTGATTTGGTTTGATTGGTTATTGATAGTAGATCATTTGTGATTGTTTTGGATTAATCTTTTGGTTAATCTTGATTAGTTTCGATTAAATTCGTGCTTGGTTTTCATCTCCTGTTCTTCATTCATTCTACTGTTAATATTTCCCAGTAATTGTTCCGAACCAACTTTATTTTAAAAAGTTCCGAACCAGATTTTATTTGGAAGTTCTGAGTCAGATATTTGAAAGTTCCGAATCAGCTTATCTTAAAAAGTTCCGAACCAGCTTTATTTGAAAGTTCCGAACCAGATTTTATTTGAAAGTTCCGAACCAGAGTATTGAGAAAGTTCCTAACCAGTTTAAAAGTTCCGAGTCAGATTTGTTTTAAAAGTTCCGAAGCAACATTTATTTAAATGTTCCGAACCAATAAAAAGTACCGAACCAGAAGTTTTTAAAAGTTCCGAATCGGGTTTTTTCGTAAAGTTCCGAAAAAAGTAATTAGATTTACCTACATGTCTGCTAGCTTAACCTTTTTGGCGCCAAAATGAGCAGCTAGGCTGGCTGCTTCCAGCAGCTAGCCTGCCTGCTTGCTTATTTATTAGTATTGTTCCGTAATTGTCTAGTTTTATCTGAAAGTTGTTCCGATTTTTTTTTGAAAGTTACGTATTTTTAGTTGAATTTTTCTTCCAATTTTAAAATTAATATTTTTACGTGAAGTTCAAGTTTTATCTTTTATTTAGTACCTGCTTTAGGTTTTTCCTTGTTTAGCTTTAAAGTACCATTTTAGTTTTATTCTCTCCTTTTTCATTTAGTAAACTTTATTTTCGAGTCGATAGTTAATTTCGTCCTTTAGTTTTATTTTTATTAATTGTTTCGCTTTAAATTTCGTTTTATTATTTGTTTTAATATTCGTTTCAATATCGTTTTAATTTTAAGTTTTTAATATTCACCTTGTTTTACTTTTATTATTTGAACTTGTCTTTAATTTGTTTTTAAATACTTTTCTCATTTACTTTTTAATTAGTTTTAGATAATCAACTTCCCTTTTTCTTAACCAAAAACAACTGAGTCGCACTTTGAACCGGAAATCAATTCGATTAGACACCGAGAATAACGAACTTTCAACTAGCAAAAATCTAAACATTAAAATGGCGCCGCTGCCGGCTCTTTTCGTGAAGATTAACGGTTTTTTGTGAAGAGACGCGTTGGCTTTTGGGATCCGTTCACTCGTGAACATTATTTTTTGTATCAAAAATTTTCAAAAATCCCAAAAACATTTGAAAAATCATAAAAAGCATTTCTTTTTCAAAGTTTTGCACCAAAAATATTCTTCTTGCTTAACTATTTTTCTTTATGGATTTTTATGTCCATTGCATCGGGTGTGGGAGACGATTATACGGGAACGACTCTTGTCAATGGTGTACATGTGAACGGTGCGGAAACGATATCGGCAACACACAACTAGGATTTTGTCCCTTGTGCAACTCGGTTAATTCGTCCTTTTTGAATCCACCTCCTGTTCCCCCGTGCATCTATTGTGGAAGCGATTCTCATTGGCATGTTTCATGCCCGGTTCGAGACTCGTATGGTCACGGGCAAGAACCGGGGTACAATTATGACAATGATAATAGCTATCCACAAGACGCACCCAGTCTTTCTCCTTACCTGTTTTGCAACAACTGTGGGGGTCCTCACGATACCTCTTATTGTCAACCAATGAATTATTATGAACCAAATCCGTGTTATAGTTCTTCTCAACCGATGACTGACTATGAGCCACATCCGTGCTATAATTCTGGTTTTCATAACTATGAGCCCCCACATCACACCCTCAATCATCAATCCTCTCAGGGAATTCGTATTGATCAACAACTCACTACTCTGAATGAAGAAAGACACGCCATTATTTTGGAAATTCAAGAAGCCTTTGTTCAGTTTAAAGAAGCATGGGCGGAGGAAAAGCGACTGCAACAAGAGCAAGTATCTAATCTTAGTGATTATACCCCTCCTCTTGTGCGTCAATACTATTATGATGATGATGACGATGATGATGTATGCACTTTCAACACATCTTCTGAAGTTACTGCTCCTACTCTCGATGTTCCTACTGCGTCTAACTATCTAGATTTGTTGAATGAGCTTAGTGATGTTGGTCTCGACAAAGTATTGGATGATGAGGTTTGTGACTTACCTGCTATGGAGCTTCAGGACGACATTGCTCTTACGGAAGAGGTCGATCCTAGTGATGACGATTCTTCTCTCCGCTATGAGAATTTCACTTTTGAAATTTCTCAATCTCCACCGGGAGATGCGAGCGATGACGATTTATTCTCTCCGGCTTACGAGAAGTTCACCGATGAACATGATCTTGTGGATGAGGTAGAAGACGTGCTTCTTCGCGATAGATTACGGAAAGTTCACCTTCTTATTGCTCAAAGCGAAGAGTTGACTTCTCTTCCTCTCTCCGAGTCTTTGCCTCCATCTATTCCTCCCGTTGAAGATAATGACCCATTGCTGGAAGAAATCGACATTCACTCCATGCCCCCAGGTATTGATGACGATGACATGGAGGGGGATATTATTTCTGATAATTTGCTGCAGGAAGGTATTGTCCCAAGTCCCCCTCCCGAGCACCTTTCATCCTCCCCTTTAGCCACTATTACGGAGGATGAGTGCTTTGACCCGGGAGGTGACATTGATTATGCTATCAATGATAACATCACGACTTTGCCGAATGCTCAGCCTCCATTGTCTTTGGGGGAGGAGAATGTGCTTACTTTACCCACCCCACCTCCCGTGGATCTTGATTTCACATACTTTTCGTATGTTGAAAGGACCTTTCTCCCATTCAAGACTTATCCCCCCGCCTCTCCTTTGTTGATGTCAACCGGGAACGAGGACAAGGTCTTTAATCCCGGTATCACATTCGAGGCTTCCCCATGGACCATTTAATTCGGGGACGAGTCAGGCTCGTGACTCGGTTAATATAAACAAGTGCTTTTTGGGAGGCAACCCAATTATCTATCTATCTTTACCATAAGTGTAGGGGGAGCCCCGTGGTGTTTCTTGTTTTCTTTCTTATCATGTGCAGGGATTAGAGCTTCAAAGACACACTCTTGCTGACTTTTGACGAACCGTGATTCCGTGTTCCCTTCTTCCCGGTTCTATCCTAAACTATCTTCGATTCACTATTTTATATTTCTCAATATTAAAATAGGAATCTCTTTAGTTGTCTCTTCCTTAGCGAGATTTAAACAAAGTGCACAATTTCCTAAGTGTAGGGGAGTTTACTCCCACATGCTTAAACATTGAGGACAATGTATATATTAAGTGTAGGGGGGACTTCTATCGAAGTTGAGTGGCCTTTTCCTTGTATTTGTCCTTATTTTAACCGGAAAAATTTGATTTTTCCACATTTTTCAAAACTTTTAATCTATTTTGGCCTAGTTGTATAGTTGTTTTTACCTTTGTATAGTTATTTTCTTTCCTTATTAGAATAAATTTTTAATAAAGTGGTTTTAAATTTTCAAACGTTGTGAATCTTTTGACTCAACCCGAGTTTACTTGTCTAAGTTTACTCTAGCTAGTATCCTTAACGTGTTTAAGTCAAGTTTTTCTAGGCTTTTATATAGGGAGCTATAAAACACGAAAGTCTTAACTCTCACGGGTTAAGAACAAGAACTTTTCGCAAGTTCCTATAATTGATCCTAGAGAGTCGTTTATCAATGGAACTTTAAAATGCGATTTCTAAACTTGAAAAATTTTAAGAATTTGCAAGATCCTATAGATGACTCGAAAACCCAAAGCTTTGATTTAATAGGCTAAGCATCCACGAGTCTCATTCTTTGAGATTTTAAATTGTGGAGAACGAGAGATGATAAAGTCGATTATAAGTTTGGTATTCTTTCGTGAATTTATGTGAGTTAATTATAAGCCTATTCTCCCATCGCTTGTTAATAAATTTATCTGCAATAAATAAGGTTGTACGATTTGAAAAGTTACTTAGCTTCTAGCCCAAGATCGTTTAAAAGTTGCTCGGTATGGATTAGAGTTCATAGCCAAGGCATAACTTATTCAAGCGGGATGCGAAGATTGGCGAGGCCAAAAAGGTCCTAACAAGGCATGAGGGCTATATTTTGTTGTTAAAGATCCAAAAGTGATGTGAAGAATCATTTATCGAAAATTAATATGAAGGATCGAGACACATGACGAAAAGCAAAAACTCCCCAAAATTCATGGAGAAGTCTATCCGAAAAGGCCCTAACAAGGTATGAGGATAAATAGATCCAATTCCAAAAAGGAGGCGGATCGTTGTATATCAAAGTCCAAAATAAAGATTGGAGAAAAATGAAGAAGTCATGGTCCATATATGAAGAATCTCTCAAAATTTCAAGTGAAGAAATTCCTATTATGAAGAGAAGACCATAATTTCATGAACGTCTCTCAAGGTTTGAAGTATGAAGTCGCTGCCAAATATCGGTCCGAGAAAGGTCTCAAATTGCGAAGCGAGTTATGCCAAGATATGAACTTTATGAGGTCCCGAGAAACAGTTTTAAAAGATTTTGTCCTTTAGCTAACTATTGATTAAATCGTTCACTTTATTTTCGGCCTAAATAACTATCGAAATAAGTCAAAAATGCATCCTCGTGATCATTCAAGACAACAATAAAATATAAGAGATACACCTAGGAATAAGGGAGTCTAAGTGAATAATTGGCCCACATGAGTTCGTGTTAGTTTGCTAACTTATAATAACAATGATCTCGTTTTTAAGCTTGGTTTGGAAAAATTAAAAACTTGAGGATGATGATTATTCATGACATTTCCAAAACCCAAGGTATGTTTTTGATTTCTTTACTTTGAATGTTTATAATTTTCTATCTCTTTAATAAAGGCCAACGTGGATTGATTATGATGAAAAATGTAAACGTGCTTTGTAACTAATGCATTGCATGAGGACATTGCAATGGTTAAGTGTAGGGGATTTGATAGGTGTGAAAACACCCATCTTTTTACCACTTAATTACAATAATAACTGAGCCAAAACGTGTATTTTATGTCATTTATGTCGGAATTATGCGTGGTTTGTGTTTTTGTTGTGATTTAGGACGAAAAGGTGAAAAGTGGAGAAAACACGGGCATTCACGGGCTTTTATTGAAGAAAAAGACGAAAGACGAAGTTGAAAGATCAAGAGTGCAAAAAGAACGGAATTCCAAGACCAATTCTGAAGATTTATCGAAGAAAAAGTCAAAAGACGGAAGTTTACCAAAAGCCGAAGAACTCAAGTCTTATTTATTGAAGAATTACAAGACGAGTTCAAAGAAATCCCTAGCCAAAATCATTAAAGTCCAAGATTTAAGAAGATTAAAGAAAGCAAGGACCTAAGGACGCAATTAAGGAAAAGAAGAAAGAGGGAGGAAGCTTCCTAAGCTCCTCCCTAATCTCCCTATATATTTCCATTTCATTTTCATTTTGTAGTTGTTGGTGGCTTGACAACCCACTCTTCCACCATTTTCATTTCCCTACACCTTAATCTTCATGTATTGCACCTTTAAATTCCTTTTAATTCCAAGTAAGTTTACCTTTGATTGTTGTTAATCTTCATCTTTTATTGTTAATCTCCTTCTACCTTTCTTGTTTGATTTGTTCTTCATCTTTATTGTTCATGTTCTTGATTTTTATGGTTTTGATTAAGTGGGTTTTGATTATTTTGGTTATTATTGTTGGTGTTATTGATTTGGTTTGATTGGTTATTGATAGTAGATCATTTGTGGTTGTTTTGGATTAATCTTTTGGTTAATCTTGATTAATTTTTGATTAAATTCGTGCTTGGTTTTCATCTCCTGTTCTTCATTCATTCTACTGTTAATATTTCCCAGTAACTGTTCCGAACCAACTTTATTTTAAAAAGTTCCGAACCAGATTTTATTTGGAAGTTCCGAGTCAGATATTTGAAAGTTCCGAATCAGCTTATCTTAAAAAGTTCCGAACCAACTTTATTTGAAAGTTCCGAACCAGATTTTATTTGAAAGTTCCGAACCAGAGTTTGAGAAAGTTCCGAACCAGTTTAAAAGTTCCAAGTCAGATTTGTTTTAAAAGTTCCGAAGCAATATTTATTTAAATGTTCCGAACCAATAAAAAGTACCGAACCAGAAGTTTTTAAAAGTTCCGAATCGGGTTTTTCCGTAAAGTTCCGAACAAAGTAATTAGATTCACCTACATGTCTGCTAGCTTAACCCTTTTTGGCGCCAAAATGAGCAGCTAGGCTGGCTGCTTCCAGCAGCTAGCCTGCCTGCTTGCTTATTTATTAGTATTGTTCCGTAATTGTCTAGTTTTATCTGAAAGTTGTTCCGATTTTATTTTTGAAAGTTACGGATTTTTAGTTGAATTTTTCTCCAATTTTAAAATTAATATTTTTACGTGAAGTTCAAGTTTTATCTTTTATTTAGTACCCGCTTTAGGTTTTTCCTCGTTTAGCTTTAAAGTACCATTTTAGTTTTATTCTCTCCTTTTTCATTTAGTAAATTTAATTTTCGAGTCGATAGTTAATTTCGTCTTTTAGTTTTATTTTTATTAGTTGTTTCGCTTTAAATTTCGTTTTATTATTTGTTTTAATATTCGTTTTAATATCGTTTTAATTTTTAGTTTTTAATATTCACCTTTTTTTACTTTTATTATTTGAACTTGTCTTTAATTTGTTTTTAAATACTTTTCTCATTTACTTTTTAATTAGTTTTAGATAATCAACTTCCCTTTTTCTTAACCAAAAACAACTGAGTGGCACTTTGAACCGGAAATCAATTCGATTAGACACCGAGAATAACGAACTTTCAACTAGCAAAAATCTATACATTAGGAATGTCACGCGTGATTATGGCGTGTCATCAAAGCAAACAAGGAAAATGTCTTAAACATTACATGACCATAAAAGGAAATACCAGAAACAAACATCGGTAACCCAAAGTATAAGCTCATCACACACAAACATAAGTACTGTGAAGGAAAAGGACTAAACAATGTCCATGGAAATAAGTATCGAAATGTATGATGAAATGCATAAAGTAGAGAAGGCTAGGAAGGTTCCAATCCATATGCACGTACGCTTAAAGTCTACGAGCGCACCTGAGTACCTGCCGTTTGGGAACATGAAAGGAAAACGGCTGAGCATAACGCTCAGTGCACGGATATACAAATATGACATGGAATAATGTAAGCACATAAACTAATAGCAGCGGAATATCATAAGTTCTAAGTAATTTGGATTCATGTTCATAAAAATAGTTTTACAGTTTGAAAGACTTATGTTCCTATGAAAATCTGTTTAATTAGCCAAATAACCCATATAGGTCATGAGGTTCCATCGTGCATGAATACTTGGAGGGGAGACCTCGTCATTCAATTAGAAGGGTTGCCTCTAATTAAATAATCTAGGTAGGAGGGATCAACTCCTAGTGAAGGATGCAAGGCACACATCGCATTCACTCTGATAATACTGTTAAACATGTAACTAGGATGCACCCATACGCCCCACATGATAATATAATATAGTGGCCAAAACTGAACAGGGACGCCACGAGCAATCACTTCGCTGTGGGAAAGTCATAACACTGGTGCCTCTAGTGTTATGGTTATGGTACCTCCATAACTAGGTGACTCTGGTCATGCATGTATATGGCTTAGGCTCTTATTCTAACATAAGTAATCAAACATATAAAACAAATATCGGGAAAACAGTTGGCTGCAGACGGGGAATCCTAATAAGGAAAGTATGTCCATACTGAAGGGATAGGAAATCCGTACCTTATGTCCAGTGAACGAAGAAGACGAACCGAAGAGAGTCCTACTTCGATCTCACTAATGCTACATAAATAGTATACGTGTATAAGTATTCTGATTACTGAGTACGTAACTGGTTTTATATCATGTCATTAGCTTGTTTTATATGTTCATGTCTTGTTTTACTAATTTTAATGTTATGCGATGTTTATCATGTATTATGCATATTCTGATTAAGTATTACTTGTATTTCTTGTATTATTATACTTGTTGTGTAATAATAAGTAACTTTCTAAAAATAGCAGGTTTCCTAAAATAGAAAGTTTCCAAAAATAGATTAACTGCTTAAAATAGATTAGTTTCTAAAAATAGAATGTTTCTAAAAATAGTAAGTTTCCTGAATTAGAAAGTTTCTATATTAGAATTAAGCTGAATTAATATCATAAGTCATGTAGTTATAATATAGTTTATTAATAATATTCTGTTAATTAAATAAACTATAGGTTATACGATTTAATTAAATATAAGCATGATTTAATTAATTTAAAGTGTATAAAAATACTTAGGTTAAAACATGTATTAATACTATATTAATATAACCTAAGTCATGATTATTAATTAATTATATGTCATGTTTAATCATTAATTAATACTATAGTGTAAAATAAATAAATAAATACTTAGGTTAAAACATGTATTATTTAATAATAATAATAACCTAAATTTCATGTCTAATTAAATTAATTATAAGTCATGTATTAATTAATTTAATTATCTTGTAAAAATAATATACTTGTAAAATTAATTAGACTTGTAAAAATAATCATGAACCGAACCCGTGTGTTATCTAATTAAACATGTCGTGAACCAGACCCGTGAAAACCTTTTAACCAGTCCGAACCAAACCCCCCAAAAACAGTGGCAAACCGACCGAGCCGGTTGCCCTGTTTTCGTTATGCTGCCACCGACTTAATTCGGTGGTCTTTGTTTCCCCTGCTCTCGGCTACCCGCTGACCACAAGGGGTTCCCACCGGCTGTGTGTCGGTGTCCCCCTGCTGCGCTGCCTGCGGTTCCCCCTGCTTGACCCACAACTGCCACCGGCTGTGTGCCGGTGGTGGTGGCTGCTGCTGCCGAGACCCATAAACCACAAGGACACCCCCGACGCAAGTCAGGGTGCCTTGTACCTGTTGTCGACCGAACATCAACACCACTGAGACATATATCTCGGTTGGTGGTCGTGACGAGAACACATCGAGAGCCATGGGGCTCTCGGTTTGTGTGTCGGCCGAAACAACCAACCCAAAAACACCCTTAATTTTACCCCTTGATCCCATGACATGTTTTATCCATGTTTTTAGTTAATTACATGTTCATGTTCCAATAATTAAATAAAAGAAAAAAAAAACAAAAGGGTTTAAGGATTACCAAACACGTGGAATGAATGGACAATGATTACACGAACACACTCCTATGATTTCTTTAATCAAGATCAAACAAACACCCCTTGTGGTGTTGTGATGCCGCCGGCCAAAGAGAGAGACAAAGAGATTAGGTTTTTTGATTTTTCTGTAAAACTCTGTAAAGTGAAAATAAATGTTTCCCTTATTTGTTATTTAGTAAAAATCAAATGGGTTGGGCCCCTCTCTTCCTCTTGTGTTGCGGCTTGTATGGCCCACCAAGGGAAACCCAAAGCCTTTTCTCGTGTCTAATTGTTACGTGTTCGTGTGTTCGTGTTTACGTGTTACGCTTAATTATTCGTCTTATTATAAATACTTGTACGTAACGATATTTATCGTATTAATATTATACGTATATACATAATTATATTTTCGTGATTCTTACGTTCATGATTTCATGTTCGTGATTATAATTATTATTGATAATAATTATCGTGTACTAACACGTACTTAATACTTTACGTAATAATAATACGTACATAACTTCTGTAATTTCTAATCGTGACACGTGTTCATGCTATAAAAGGAAAGTTTTTAATATGTATGTACATTACTAAGGGTACTATTCATGGTAAAACCATGTGGGTTTTACACATATTGTTTATATTAATTATACTTATACCGATTTATTAAATAGCTTCAAGCTTATCATTCGTGTTCATGATGACACGAGTAGTGCACGTATTTGTGTTTTTGATGGTAATATGCACAACATGTCTGGGTTTACTGCTTGGGAATTGGTTGAAAAACAAGGTACCAATCATGAAAATTATTTCCCTGTTGAACTGAATGGCATTATTGGGAAGAAATTTCTCTTTATGGTCCAATTTTCTGAATTCAATTGCAATAACAAGACCCATGTTTACAGATGTGAGAAAGTCACTACACACAAAGAGATTATCAATTTTTGGAGACTATATTTTTGTGACAATGAGGTATAATACTTAAAAATAGTTAAATGAATACATATTCAATAATTTATTACTACATATATTTGATATTCTTTTTATTTTTACATTACAGGTTACCGAAGATGAGATCACAACTCCATTGGTTCTAATAAAATCTTCTAAGTATGTTGATCTTAGCCTTACAAGGAGGCTACAACTTGAATCACCATCAACTGGTGATGTTGGCTCACCAAGTGGTGGTTCTGGAAAGAAACACTCCCGTACTATTGAGCGCAGTATAGTTGTTGTTGATCTTTCGGATTTTGAATATGACACGGAAGATGATGAGAATGAACAGACTGCTAATAAGCCTACAATTATTATGGACGAAGACGGAGGGTAGAATATTTTGGTCAAAGTTAAGCTTGAAGACATTTCCAAAGCTGATAAGGATGATGATTCAATTGTTCATCAGGAAATTATTGCTGTTAAACTGAGAAAAAAGTTGAGAAGGATGGCGAGCCAAAGTGAATCAGCCTAATCATCCCATGTGTTTACCTTTCAGTATGTTTTCAATTTTTTCTTTGATTGACTTCATACTTTTTGTCCCGGTTTGTTTGAATTGAGTCTGTTGCTCAGAATAATTTGACACATGTGTTTAGCCAATGTGTTTAACTTTTATGTTTTTAATCAATCATTGGATATTTTTTTTGTGTTTTAACAATTTGTGTTTACATACTTCTTTGTTTCAACAATTTGTGTTTAACATTTATGTTTTTAAATCAATTGATGGATATTCTGAAAGCACTTTATTCTGAGCACAAGTTCAACTTAATAACATATCAAGTTACCAAATAACTAACTTATAGGATTACCTAGCTATTATATAGTAGTGATAACTTATATGATCAGCATAAATAAATTTTTAGGATTACGATAAACTAACTTATAAGCATAATCTTTCTAATGGGATTAGCATAAACTAACTTATAGGGATACCTAACTATTATATAGTAGTGATAACGTATATGATCAGCATAAACAAACTTATAGGATATGAATTATCTAACTTACATACATAATGTTTCTAATAGGATCATCATAAAGTAACTTATAGGATTACCTAACTATTATAGAGTAGTAAAAACTTAAGCTGAATTCAATAATTGAGGTTTAGTAGATATATACCTTGTGATTTATGACTTTTATGTGTTCAAGAAAGTGTTGTTCGTACTCGATTCAATCCGAATTGATCACGGCTTAGGATGGACTTATTGGTCTTGGTAACTAAAAGGGGGAGCTTGGAGTTATATATTTCTACTCGTGAAATAAACACTAAAATAATTGAATAACAAGATAAAAATAAAGTAAAACAAGCTGACCTTAATTGGCGGGAAAAGATAACAGTTGAAGATGAAACTGCAACGAATATAAACAGCTATTCCGGAATCTAGAAAATAATCCTTATCCGGAATGTGTAATTGACTTCTAATCCGGAGTCTATTTCTTGCACTTATCCGGAATGCATAAATGTTGAGTTATCCGGAATCTATGATGGAGGCTTATCCGGAATCTACGCTGATGAAGCTTATCCGGAATTGGGTTTCGTGGTGATATCCAGAATTGGTAAAAAGGGCTTATCCGGAATCTGGTTTCTGAAGACTTATCCGCAAACTGTGCTACAAATGCTTATCCGGAATATATACTTCCAAGGCTTATCAGGAATTCGCAAACTTTCCCTTATCCGGAATCTGATATTCCAACGCAATCCAGAATAAGCAATCTTTGGCTTATCCGGAATCTATAATGAACCCTATCCGGAATATTTAGAACTTGTTGCTATTCGGAATCCTGAAAGATGCACACTATCCGGAATGTAGAAATGGAGCTATATCCGGAATATGGAAATTGGTATATATCCGGAATCCTTTACTTGGTTTTATCTGGAATAAACAAAAACCCACTCTAATCCGGAATATCAATAATGGTGCTATCCGGAATGAGGGAAGTTGTGCTATTCGGAATGCTGAAGACTGTTACAGTTCGGAATAAAAGGGTTTTAAAACCCGGATAACTTCAAAAATGGAAATAAGCAAAAATTCAAATAAACACTTACCAAAACTTTAATCAAAATGATTTTTAGAAAAGGTAAATAAGCCACAATTCAAAAACTTTAAAAACACTAAATATATAGAATATTTAAAATCAACTTTTTATAAAAATACTAATCTACTAAAATCAACTTAATTAAAAACTAGAAAAACATAAAAATAAGCAAATAAGCACCTTAATCTAAAAACTCTAAACACACCAACTCAATAAGCAAAATCAAATAATCAAAACAATCACATCATTAACAAAATTAAACCAACTACATGATTAATTAAGCAAAAACAATAGATTATTAAGAAAGGTAGAATGAGAATTATGAAATAAACTTGATTAATTTGAAAAATTAAGATCAAAGATTACAAGATTGATGAAGGTTTGATAAGCTTGAAAAACTAGAGAGAAGAAAAATAAAAACACACTTAAAAATAAAACTAGAAAAATTAACTACTAACTAACACACTCCTAATGACACATTAGAAGGGTATATATAGGAGGAGGGGAAGGTCTTGTGTCTTCTCTCTTTCTTTGTTTTCTCGACTCGATTTAAATTCTTTGTCTTTCTCGATGTCGTCTTGGGATTTGTCGATATAAATTGAACTCGTCTTATAATTTCCTTCTTCTATTAGACTTGAATTATTCGACTTCATTAAACTTCCGTCTTTAGACTTTTTCTTCGGTAAATCTTCAGAATAGGCTTTGGACTTCTGTTCTTTTTGCACTCTTGATCTTTTGACTTCGTCTTTTCTCGTTTTCTTCGATAAAAGCCCGTGATAGCCCGTGTTTTCTCCCTTTTTCATATTTTTATCCTGAAACACATAAAAGCACAAACCACGCATAATTCCGACTTTTACGACATAAAATACACGTTTTGGTCATGTTATTATTGGAAATAAGCGGTAAAAGGATAAGTGTTTTCACACTTATTAAATTCCTTACACTTGACCATTGCAATGCCCTCATGCAATGCATTAATTTCAAAGAAAAATTTACATTTTTCATCATAAATAACCCACCTTGGCCTTTATTAAATATTAAACACTAAGGAAACTAAAAGGATAGAAATATATACAAAACAAGTAAAGCAATCAAAGAATTACATTGGGGTTTTGGTAGTCATGAATGTTTATCATCCTCAAGTTTCACGTTCCCCACACCAAGCTTAAAAACGAGATCATTGTTATTATAAGTTAGCAAACTAACACAAACTCATGTGGCCCAATTATTCACTTAGACTCCCTTAGGGCATATGCAATGCATCAAGTGATTATAACTTGATGCATTTAATGCATTAATGATTTTCACTTTTAATTGTTAAAAGTTATATCAAAGACTTGGCACATACCAAGCTTTTGTAAAAAGCTATACCAAAAAGTCTTTCATGCAATGCTAAAAAACCCAAAAAATGACTTTTTACAATAGTGAAAAGTCTTTCAATGGTTTTTCCATTACATATGCTCTTATTCCTAGGTGTATCTCTTATATTTTATGATTGTCTTGAATGATCACGAGGATGCATTGTTTGACTTATTTTGATAGTTTATTTAGGCCGAAAATAAAGTGGGACGATTTACTCAATAGTTATCTAAAGGACAAAATCTTTTAAAACTGCTTCTCGGGACCTCATAAAGTTCATATCTTGGCATAACTCGCTTCACGATTTGAGACCTTTCTCGGACCGATATTTGGCAGCGACTTCATACTTCGAATCTTGAGAGACGTTCTTGAAATTATGGTATTCTCTTCATAATAGGAATTTCTTCACTTGAAGTTTTTGAGAGATTCTTCATACTGGGACCACGGCTTCTTCATTTTTCTCCAATATTTATTTGGGATTTTGATATACAACGATCCACCTCCTTTTAGGACTTGGATCTATTTATCCTCATACCTTGCTAGGGTCTTTTCGGATAGACTTCTCTATGATCTTTAGGGGAGTATTTTCTTTTCGTCGTGTGTCTTGATCCTTCATATTGATTTTTGATAAATGATTCTTCACATCACTTGGGATCTTTAGCAACAAAATGTAGCCCTCATGCCTTGTTAGGGCCTTTTCGGACTCGCCAATCTTCGTGTTGGGAATTATTTGTTAAGTGTCAAGTACCGTTAGTATATTTGAAGTATTGTTAGTGTTATGTAAGTACCGTTAGTATTAACGCGGTACATAGTAAGTACTGCTACTTATAAAGTAAGTACTACTATGATGATTAGGACGAATATATCTTTGTATAAGATATGTCATAGTTATAGTTAGAGTATATCTTATGTGATATACCTAAATAGTTAGAATATTGATAATATATCGTCTGTGATATAGTTATCTTTATAGAATATTCTAAGGTTTCTAGGGTTCCTTACTCTATAAAAGGAACATAGGTACAATGTCTTTCATGTACCTAATTCAAGTCGATTAATAAGAGAATCAAATAGTTAAAAGTAATTCTGTTCTTTTATACTTTATAAGTTAGATTCCGCATAACTTATTTAGTGTTAGTAAGAGTGCTAATAGTGTTTTAGTTTGATTACAAACTACTATACTAATTCTTAACAGAATATTGATCCAACCAAAGAGAAACTCTGAAAAAGAAGAACACAACCCCAAACGCTCCACACATACCAAATCTCAATGTCTCAACCAGATGGTGATAATGCTCACTTGGATGATGTTCAGAACCCTGATCCTATACCACAGGGCCAACCACAAGTTGTGCATCCTACACCAGCATAAGGTGTTCAAGCCGTGAATGTTGTAGCTACCTCTACAACAACACCTTCTCATACTCTGTCTACTGTTAAACTCCCAGTTCTCAAAGGTGACAATTATGAGACAAGGGCTATGTAGATGGAACATTACTTGAATCACACAGATCACACTGTGTCACAAGTTATCAAGAAAGAGAATACACCAAAGAAGCTACACTGGGTGCCAGACAATACATGCTATGTTCTACCTACTGTGACTGCTGAGGAGGTACAAGCAGAGATCAGAGAGAGAAAAGCCAGAACTGCTTTGGCTATGGATCTTTCTGAAGACATTCTACCAAGCTTTCATCATTATAAGGATGCTAAAGCTATGTGGAATGCTATAAAACTTAGATTTGGGGGCAATGACAAATCTAAGAAGATTAAGAAGATTGTTCTTAAGCCAGAATTTGATAACTTCTCGATCACTAGTATAGAGGGGATACATGGTGGATATGGAAGGTGTAGTAAGTTGCTTATTCAGTTAGCATTTTATGGACAAGTAATTCCTAATGAAGAAGCTAATTTAAAATTCTTAAGAAGTATTCCACCAGAGTGGAAAGCAATGGCTATGCACTTCATCACAAGAGATGATTTGGAAACAATTCCTTTTGATCATCTCTACAACAATCTTAGAGCATATGAGATGGATGTGAAAGGCACTGAAGTAAAGACAGCAACTACTTCAAAGTCTAACTTGGCTTTTGTATCAGATGGGAACAACGGTACTTACTTTCATAATACCGCTAGTGGATCTAGCAGCGGTACATACTTCACAAATACCGCTGGAGGACTTACAAGCAGTACTTACCCACAAAGTATTGAAGGCACCCTATAGTCTCTCAAAATCTACATGGAAGGTCTTCACCATTGTTTAGTGATAATGATGCCTTCTCATTCTTCACTGGGCAAGACAACAGGCCAAGATTATCACTCAATGACTTATTCTAAATGGATTATGCTGATGTTGAAGAGATGGATCTTAAATGGCAAGCTGCT
This sequence comes from Glebionis coronaria, assembly GCA_025667525.1. Taxonomy (NCBI): domain Eukaryota; kingdom Viridiplantae; phylum Streptophyta; class Magnoliopsida; order Asterales; family Asteraceae; genus Glebionis; species Glebionis coronaria. The sequence goes on along the minus strand of CM046880.1, from coordinate 42,983,389 downwards.
ATGGTGTCAGTAAGATCTAATACGTTCTTCAAGAAGACTGGAAGAAAAATGATTGTTGATCCTAATGAGCCATTAGGATATGACAAGTCCAAAGTTGAATGCTATAACTGTGGAAGGAATGGACACTTTACAAGAGAATGCTCTAGAGATAAAGCTGAGAATAGCAATCAGAAGTCCAAGCACAACTATAGAACCAGTCCAAGAATAACTGAAAGCTTTCCAAAAGGAAACAGCTGGAGTCCTAAAGGAACCAAAGCATTGGTTACTATAGATGGAGTGGTGAACTGGCAGAAAAAGAAAAAGAAGAGCTTGGTTTAATGGCTCTCTTACATGAAGATACTGAGGTATATCCTTGTTCTAAAGACTGTGTTGTTAAATTTAATAGCCTAAAAGTAGAACTAGAGGAACAATATCAAAAGGTTAACACATGCACTGTAGAAGTAAAAGCTTTTAAACAGGGTGTTGTTAAATTAGAAGAAAATATAGTTTTGTACAAAAAGTCTCAACAAAACTATGAAGAGAAAATAAGGATTTTGAATCTTCAAATGAGGGAAAAAGATGTGGAAATAAAAGCTTTTGAAAGACAACTGTTAAAAATATCAACAGAAAATGAAGCTTTAAAAGCCAGTCTTAGTAATGAAAGGGAAGTGATTAATCATTGGCAAAAATCCTCTAAAGGATTGGGAAAATTGATTACTTCACAAATGGGGTATTATGATAAAACAGGCCTAGGATATATTGAGAACCAACCTGGGATAACTTTAACTGACAAGGACTTATCAAAAGGGATTTTTGATAGTCCTAGTGAGGTAGATGATACACTTGAAAATGATAGATATGCTGAAGGAATGAAGGCAGTTCCTCCACCACTATCAAGAATTTTCATGCACCCTTGTAATGATACAAGTATAGAGTTAGAAGAACCAAAAGTTAATAATACCTTAAACTCTAGTACTTTGTCCCAAGAAAAGACTGTTGTGACCAAAAATATTGTTTATCCACCTTTAATGAACAACTTTGTTTATGAGGAATCTAAGACTAGTTCTGCTCCCAAGCAGGTAAAAACTCCTAGCAAGATATTGGAAAACAATGTAAAACATAATAAAGCCAAAAGGGGTGGGCTAGGTTTTGAAAAAGTAAAGTCAAAACAACCTTTTGGGTCTTCTTTAAGAAGAAATGATGTTATGTTTGTGGAAGTCTAAATCATTTTATCAAAGATTGTACATTACATGAAGATAAAATTGTGAAACAAAAGGCTACACAAAGGGTCATGAAAAATAGTATTGGTAAAAATGCACAGGTTTATAGGAATCAGAAACTTAAAAATGACAAACCTAAGTTTGATCACACAAGGGTAGTTAAACATATTAAAAATAAATCTACCAAAAGTTTTGTTCCTAGGGCAGTACTTATGAAACAAGGTCTAGTACCTTTAAAGTCTGGTAAAGCAAGTACCGGCAAGTCTAGACCTGCAAGTACTGCTAGACCAAACTTAAGTACTGTTGGTTTAAAGTCTGTAAAACCAAAGTTCTCCAAGACTTCTAAGAAAGTTTTTGAAAAAGTTAAAACACCTAGAAGTAAGGATAAAAACAAACCAGTGCAAATGTGGGTTCCTAAAAGAGATAAATCATGTGTTAAAGCAAGTACCGCTAAAGCAGTACTTAAGTCAAAGAAGTCTGAGCACATAGAGTCACCCTATGACTTTGAATACATAAATGAAACCATGAAGTATAAGAGCAAAAGTAGCATTACTGAGAATGCTTCAGTTCAAACTCTTAAATGTGTAGGTCCCATAAGATCCGAGCCAAATGTGGCTTGGGTCCCTTTTAAAAACTAATGAGTTTTATTTGTGTGAAGGGGCATCTAATTGATGAATTAAAAGATAAAGGTATAGTAGATAGTGGATGCTCAAGACACATGATAGGATACAACGATTTTCTTGCTGAATTTGAAGAATTCATAGGAGGTCCAGTAGCCTTTGGAGGTAGCAAAGGTAGAATCACTGGCAAAGGGAAAATCAACACAGGAAAGTTGGAATTTTAAGATGTGTTCTTTGTAAAAGAATTGAATGAGTTCAATATATTTTCTGTATCACAAATGTGTGATAAGAAGAACAAGGTGCCATTCACAGACAACTGCTTGGTGTTGTCTAAAGACTTTGAGATGCCTAAGGAATATCAAATACTGCTTAAAGTACCCAGGCAAGAAAATATGTACACCTTTAATCTTCATACTATTACTCCAACATATGGTATTACATGTTTGCTAGCTAAGGCTTCTTTAGATGAGTCAAATTTGTGGCATAGAAGGTTAGGTCATGTGAATTTCAAGAATCTTAATAGATTGGGGAATAGGAATTTGGTTAGAGGTCTACCTACCAAATCTTTTCAAAATGATTTCACATGTGCTGCCTGTCAAAAAGGTAAACAACATAGAGCCTCTTGTAAGACCAAGACTGTTAACACTGTGACAAACCCTTAGCAGCTTTTGCATATGGATTTGTTTGGTCCAGTTTCTATCAGAAGCATTAGTCATAAGACCTTTTGTCTAGTCATAACTGATGATTATAGTAGATTCAGTTGGGTTTTCTTAGCTCTTAAAAGTGAAACAAGTGAATTACTTAAGGATTTTATCATTTTAGTTGAAAAGCAGTTTACTAAACAGGTTTTAGTCATTAGGACTAATAATGGGACAAAATTTAAGAATGCTGAATTTGATGAATTCTGTAGGTCTAAAGGAATTAAGAGACAATTTGGTAATCCTAGAACTCTACAACAAAATGGAGTAGCTGAAAGGAAGATTAGGACACTGATTGAGGCTGCTAGAACTATGATGGCTGATTCACTTTTGCCAAATACCTTTTGGGCAGAAGCAATCAATACTGCATGCTATGTGTTAAATAGAGTCCTAGTAACCAAGCCTTAAAACAAAACACCTTACGAACTCTTGACTGATGTAAAGCCTAACATAAGTCATTTAAGACATTTGGGTGTCATGTGTCTATACTAAATACTCTTGATTATTTGGGAAAGTTTGATAGAAAGTTTGATCCAGGATATCTTGTAGGATATTCATTGCAAAGTAAAGCATATAGAGTTTATAATTTGGCAACTAAGAAGGTTGAAGAAAATGCACATGTTAATTTCTTAGAAAATAAACCCAATGTCCCAGGAATAGGTTATGCTTGGATGTTTGATTTAGATTATCTAACTAACTCCATGGATTACTATTCTTTGCAAAAGGATTGTCAAGCTAACAATGCAGGTGAGGAGTCAAGTGCAACTAATGCAGGTACTCAAGAAGATGTTTCTTCATCAAATGATGATGTTCATATCTATGTGCCCAACATGCCTACTGTTACTCCCATGTCTACCACTCCCAAGAAGCAAACCATGCCATCAAATGATGATCAAGCCTCCCAGGAGCTTCGGCGGCTTCAAGATCAAGAAAAGAATGCTACATCTGCTAATAGGAATTCAGGAGAAGAATCTTTTGAGTCACAACACTCAGCAGTACATACTACAACTAGCGGTACTTCATCTACAAGTACTGCTAAGTCAAAATCTGCCAAATCTATTGACTCACTAGAAGAGATTTTACAAGCCTTGGACGATGAAGACTTATATGCTAGTCCAGCTGAAGGAATCTTCTCCAAAGCTTCCTATGATGAGCAGGGTATAGTAACTGATTTCAACAATTTGGAAACAGAAATTCCAGTCAGTTCTATTCCCACTCATAAAGTCAACAACAACCATCCTACTACACAGATTATTGGAGATCCCAAATCTGCTGTACAAACCAGAAGACAACTTCAAACCAATATTGAAACTCATGCACTTGTGAGTTATGTCAAACAACAGCAGAGAACAAATCATAAAGATACTCATCATTGTTTGTTTACCTGTTTCTTATCTCAAGTAGAGCCCAAAAATATTTCTCAGGCTCTTGATGAAGAAAGTTGGGTAGATGTCATGCAAGAAGAATTAACACAATTTGAGCTACAAAAAGTTTGGATTCTTGTGGATCTTCCCTCAGGTAAAAGAGTAATTGGTACTAGATGGGTCTTCAGGAACAAGAAGGATGAAAGAGGGGTTGTTGTAAGGAACAAGGCAAGACTTGTTGCTCAAGGCTATAGACATGAAGAAGGGATAGACTATGATGAGGTTTTTGCACCAGTGGAAAGGATAGAAGCCATTAGGTTATTTTTGGCCTTTGCATCATATATGGGATTTATAGTCTATCAAATGTATGTGAAAAGTGCCTTTCTATATGGTACCATTTCAGAGGAGGTATATGTCTCACAACCTTCAGGTTTTGTAGATCCTAAATTCCCCAATAAAGTCTACAAGGTAATCAAAGCACTTTATGGTCTGCATCAAGCTCCAAGAGCCTGGTATGCAACCTTATCCAATTTTCTGCTAGAACATGGATATAGGAGAGGAACCATTGACAAAACTCTGTTCATCAAGAAGAATGCTAAGGACATCATTCTAGTTCAAGTTTATGTTGATGACATCATTTTTGGTTCTACCAAGAAGACATGGTGTGAAGAGTTTGAAGCTTTGATGAAAGGAATATTTCAAATGAGTTCTATGGGAGAACTAACTTTCTTTTTGGGACTGCAAGTCAAACAAAGGAAAGATAGAATATTTATCAGCCAAGATAAATATGTTGCTGAAATCTTAAAGAAATTTTCATGTATGGATACAAGGAGTACAAGCACACCTTTTGAAGCCAGTAAGTCTTTATCAAAAGATGAACATGGAGAAGATGTTGACATTCATCTATAAAGATCAATGATTGGTTCATTGATGTATCTTTCTACTTCAAGGTCGGATACAATGTTTGCTGTGTGTGCCTATTCAAGGTTCCAAGTTCATCTAAAGGTGTCACATCTACATGCTGAGAAGAAGATTTTTAAATATCTTAAAAGTCAACCCAATCTAGGATTATGGTATCCTAGAGATTCCACCTTTGAATTGGAAGCTTACTCAGATAATGATTATGCTGGAGCTAATCATGATAGGAAATCCACAACAAGAGGTTGTCAATTCCTAGGCAGAAGACTCATATCATGGCAGTGTAAGAAGCAAACTATTGTTGCTACTTATACAACTGAAGCTGAATATGTAGCTGGTGCTCATTGCTGTGGACAAGCACTTTGGATTCAAAATCAATTGTTAGACTATGGGTTTAACTTCATGAACACCAAGATTTATATTGATAATGAAAGTACTATATGCATTGTCAAGAATCCAGTATTTCACTCCAAGACCAAGCATACTGAAATAAGACATCACTTTATAAGAGATGCTTATGACAAAAAGCTTATTCAAGTCTTGAAGATTCATACTGACAACAATGTAGCTGATTTGTTGACCAAGGCATTTGATGCAAAGAGATTCGAATTCTTGGTGACACACATTGGTATGCTCAACCAATAAAATGCTGCATATGTTGAGGGAAGGTAATAGCTGTACAAATTTTTATAATTTTTATTGTATAGTCTATGTTTTGTGTTTTTGATGTAATTATAGGTTAATAGAAAAAGTTAAAAGAGGTTACATTGTTACTGGAAAGCATGAACTGGTCAATATTGTGAGGTACCGTTGTCACTCCAAGTACCGCTAGCACAAATTCAAGTACCGCTTATGTTCCATGTACCGCTACATGTCCGTTGTACCGTTAAGGGTCTCTTTTGTAAATTTGGCGGTTTCTTCGCGCTTGGGTTTGTTATTTAACTAAATACTTACTCCAATTACACAATTGATTTACCTAATATTTTATTTTTATCTCTTGATTCTATAACCTTCTCTATAATCTTTCGATCATCAAAAATACTAATGGATGCTTTACAAGTAATCTCTAAGCATAATTTGGTTGCGCATCTTGCTACGAATGATGACTCTCTTGGTTTCCATGAGATGCTTGGTTTCCTATCTCGAAATCATGTTCGCTTTGCACTCACTGTAAGTCCAGTTGTCTTTATTTCCATTGTTTAACAATTTTGGAATACTGCTGTATTAGGTACTCGGTTTGGTCAACCTTGCATTAAGGCTAAGGTGAATCATAAAAACATATATGTAACTGAGTTAATGCTACGAGCAAGTTTGAGATTAAATGATGAAAATGGACTTAGTATGCTTAATAATACAGAGATTCATGATGGCCTTGCAGCCATGGGCTATGGAGGTGATAGGGAAAGTCTTACTTTCTTTAAAGCTTTATTTTCACCTCAATGGAAATTGCTTTTTCATGCTATTATTCACTGTTTAAGTTCTAAAAATACATCTTTTGATGAAATTCTTGCTGCTTTGGCATCAGTTGGTGTCTGTCTAGCAAATAACATGGGTTTTTAATTTTTCAAGATTTATTTTTGAAGGCATGACTAGGAATTTGGAAGGGACTAAAAAGTTTTTGATATATCCTAGATTCATTCAGACTTTAGTTAGTGACCAAAACCAGAGTTAACTGATACATGGGATGTTCCTACATTCACAAAGAGAACTTTCTCTTTCTTGACCAAACAAGGCAATGCCTTTACAGGAACAATAACACCATTGTTTGCTCATATGTTAGCCCAACCTGCCAATCAAGAAGGTGAGGAACCTAGCAATGCTAGTGCTTCTCAGCAAACTCCTTCTCACCAGAGTTCCCGTTCCCTAGAAGATTCACAATCTTCTTCTCAAAATGTTGGTGTTCCACCAAACACTGATGAGATGATCCACACACCTGCTGCTTCTATTGCTGCTAGTGGTTCACCACAAGCACAAGCACTAGAGGTGGTGGATGTTGCAAATTTAACTGCTTTGTGTACAAGTTTGTCCCAACAGGTACATGTGTTGCAGAAAGAAAAGCTTGTTCAAGACAAGAGAATTGCTGAATTAGAAGCTAGCCTAATCAAGTTAAGGAACAAAGTGTCACCTTGAATGAGGCAACACAGATCTATTCAGAAGTCTGCAATCAAGAAGCAAAGATTCAGGAACCACAAGAAAAGGAAACTGAATGCAACCAAACAGGGGAGGAATTATGAAGGATAACCACCTTATTCTTATAATCAGACAAGGATCTCTGGAAATGACATCTATTTTGAATTGGATGAAGATGTCATGGGGACTTATGAAGATGGAAGTGGTCTAGAGACTGGTGTGGATGGACCTTCAAATATGGAGATTAAACAAGAAGAACCACAGCCTACTCATGAGGAGCCACAAGTTGAAGAAATTTTGGTAACTCAACCAGCACCACCACCTCAATCACCACTTCAAACAAATTGGAGTGCTTTCTGTGAGAAGTTGGAGGAAATTAATATTCAGTTTTTGTATATTCAACTCCATCACCACAAAGACAAGTATGGTTTCAAAGGAAACAGACTTTGCAAGTACTGTCTAGATCAAGAATGAGCAATGAATCAGACAAGACTGAAGAGGTGCAAGGTGAAATGATGACTTCTATGGAAGAAAGAGTATCTGGGGATACACAAGGGATTGAAGAAACAAGTGTGTCTAATACTGGTGAAATCAACATTGTTGAAGATCCAAGTACTGCTAAGCCAACTAAGCCGACTGCAAGTACTGCTGACATTGTTGAAGACCCAAGTACTGCTAAGCCAACTAAGCCGATTGCAAGTACCGCTGGTGATCATCCTTCACTAGAAAGTCAAACTCCTTTTGGAGAAGATGAGACTTTAGCCCAATTGCTGTTTGATTTAAGAAAGAAGAATTTAGTTGAAAAGACTAAACAAGCAGAGGCAGAGAAAAAGACACAACAAGAAGTTCTTGCCAAAAAGAATCAAATTCAAGGTAAGAAAGTTCAAGCTTCACACCCTACTAAAGGTATAGTTATTCAACAGCAAGCTAATGAGGAAAGATATACCAAGCTGAAGAAGAAGCTACCTAAGATTGATCCAAAGGATAAAGGGAAGAAGCAATTATTATCAGAGTTTGAAGATGAAAGTGAATCAGATGATGATATAAACAAAGTCATGTACAGATTTAATCAAATAGACCATGATGAGGAATTTGCTTACAGAATGCAAGCACAAATTCGTGAAAATGAATTACAGGAAGAACTTGCAGCAAAGCAGAATTTGCTAGAAGCTAAAAGAATACAGCAAGAATGGAACATACAAGAGTATGACATGATTCAAGCTGAATTACATGCAAGTGAGCTTCTTGGAGACTCATTGATAGCTGAAGAGAGAGATGCATATGATGAAGAAGAGAAATCAAACTTGATTGATGATCTAGTAAGGGAGCAACAAAGATTCTTTGCTGAAAAGAGAAGAAAGGAAAAGATTAAGCCTCCAACTACTATGCAGATTAGAAATCAGATGATGAATTTTCTTAAGAAAGTTAAGGGATTCACTCATATTCAACTGGTCAAGAAGAATTTTGAAGAAATCAAGACTTTGTATGAGCAAAATAAGAGAAATGAATTGAATTTTGTTGAGATTGGATCTGAAGCAGATAGAAAAGCTGTTGAAGAGTTTAAGATACATCTGCAACAACAAAGGCAATTTGGTAGTACTCCTAGAATTGAGCCAAGTACTTTTGAACCTACAAATATATCTCCACCTATCAAGACCACTTATGTGAGGAAGAATAGAAAGGAGAAGGTAAGTTCAAGGGAGGAAGAGACTGCTCAAAGAATGAATACAGGAGTTGAAACTCAAGATATTGCTCAGACTGAAAATGTACAAGCAGTACATACACAGTCAACAGTACATACAATAGTACATACTGAGGAGACGGTACATACAAATTTGGAAGAAGGTTCAACAGAACTTGAGGGAATTTCCAAGGGGGTTAAAAGGAAAAGGTCAACAAAGACAAAGAAGAAAGCCAAGAGGGCTAAATCAACAGCAGAGGATAGTGATGATGATGAGAGCTTGAAGAAGTACTTGAAGATTGTAAAATTTGAAGATCAATGTTTTGATACAGAGATTTTTGGAAAGAAAGCATCCATTGCTAAATGGATTTACTCTATGTCTAAAGGACTTGAAGCTCATGGAATTCAGAGAACTGATGGTACAACAAGGATATTCACACTTTTGGAGGATATTCTTCACATTCTTGACATACAAGATATTCAAGATCTTTCAAGGTTAGTTCAAGAAGCCAGTTCAGGTAAAACTGAAGTATCACTATTATACTGGGAATTTCTCTTTATCTATGAGCCACACAATTGTGACCAAGAAATGTTGAAAGAATTAGAGAATCGGGTTCCTAGTTACTAGAGATATTATAGGTCATCTGGATTGCATATTTTAGATGTAGATGATGTTACATACTATATGTTGCAAGAGAAAACTTACCCTTTCAAAAGAAAATTGTTGGAAAGTATGTTAGAACAACAATTGGAAGTTACAGAAGAATCTGCTGGTGCTTTGGAGTTGATCAGAATAGTTAAACAGCAAATCAAGGATTTGAAAGATGAGGAAGAAGATGAGAAAGAGCCTTAAGTGTTTGACTTTCAGTCACACTTCACAAATGGTTCTCAGTTCACCATGTCTAACACACATAAGAACTGGCTAGTCCATAATCAAACGATTTGTGGTAAAGACTTATCAAATCCGTTGAAAGTTGATAGTTTCCTAAAAAACTATATGGTTCTAACTCACCTTGTTTCGAGACAAAGAGTTGGCTAGTCCTAGACAAACGGTACTAGGTAAAGACTTCATCAAATCTGTTGATGGTTGACAATTTACCAAAAATTGTAAGGTTTTCATTACACCTTGTCCCTTGTGAATAAAGTATTGGCTATTCCAGAGTGTACGGCTAACTGGTAAAGAATTTATCAAATCCATTGATAGTTGGTGATTTGCTAAAAATCATGAAGCCAATACAGATTGGTTTTTGTTGTTAACTGTTTTATTTCAGGTATGAAGATTGCAAGCAAAGAAGTATTTAAAAGATACTTAGAAGGTTTTGTCTCATCAAATCAAGACAAAGGTTCATGATTAAGAGTTCAAAGACTAAACTCAATAAGACAATAATTGATGCTGCAAAGATAAGTGAATGTATAGAAGATACAAGAAGATCATAGTTTGAAGACAAAGATGATACTCATGATGTTTGAAGATTATCTTATCAGAAGAAGATCTACATTTGAAGTGTTTGGCTACATTCAGTTGGATACAAATACAAATTACCAAGTTCAATTCAAGGATGAAGGAAAGACTAAAGACATGCATTTTCATACATCCAGTACAAGAGAAACAAGAAGACAACAAGTTATCATTTCTTGTTTATGGGAGGATTGTTGGGAATTATTTGTTAAGTGTCAAGTACCGTTAGTATATTTGAAGTATTGTTAGTGTTATGTAAGTACCGTTAGTATTAACGCGATACATAGTAAGTACTGCTACTTATAAAGTAAGTACTTCTATGATGATTAGGACGAATATATTTTTGTATAAGATATGTCATAGTTATAGTTAGAGTATATCTTATGTGACATACCTAAATAGTTAGAATATTGATAATATATCGTCTGTGATATAGTTATCTTTATAGAATATTCTAAGGTTTCTAGGGTTCCATACTCTATAAAAGTAAAATAGGTACAATGTCTTTCATGTACCTCATTCAAGTCGATTAATATGAGAATCGAATAGCTAAAAGTAATTTTGTTCTTCTTTGCTTTATAAGTTAGATTCCGCATAACTTATTTAATGTTAGTAAGAGTGCTCAAAGTGTTCTAGTTTGATTACAAACTACTATACTAATTCTTAACATAATATAGATCCAACCAAAGGGATCAACACTTCGCATCTCGCTTCAATAAGTTATGCCTTGGCTATGAACTCTAATTAATACCGAGCAACTTTTAAACGATCTTGTGTTAGAAGCTAAGTAACTTTTCAAATCGTACAACCTTATTTATTGCAGTTAAATTTATTAGCAATCAATGGGAGAAAAAGCTTATAATCAACTCACATAAATTCATGAAAGAATACCAAACTTATAACTGACTCTATCATCTCTCGTTCTCCACAATTTAAAATCTCAAGGAATGAGACTCGTGGATGCTTAGCCAATTAAATCAAAGTTTTGGGTTTTCAAGTCATCTATAGGATCTTGCAACTTCTTAGACTCTTTCAAGTTTAGAATTTGCATTTTAAAGATCCCTTGATAAACGACTTTCTAAGATCAATTATAGGAAATGTGAAAAGTTCTTGTTTTTAACCCGTGAGAGTTAAGACTTTTGCGTTTTAAAGTTCCCTATATAAAAGCCTAGCAAAACTTGACTTAAACACGTTAAGGATACTAGCTAGAGTAAACTTAGATAAGTAAACTCGGGTTGAGTAAAAATATTCACGACTTTGATAAATTTAAAACTACTTTATTAAACTTTATTTTTAGCAAAGAAAGTAAATAACGCTAAGGAAAATACTACTATACAACTAGGCCAAAATAGATTAAAATTTTTTAAAAATGTCGAAAAATTAAATTTTCCGGTTAAAATGAGGACAAAATCATGGAAAAACCCACTTACTTCGATAGAATTCCCCCTACACTTGATATAAACATTTTCCTCAACGTTTAAGCATGTGGGAGTAAACTCCCCATACACTTAGGAAATTGTGCACTTTGTTTAAATCTTGCTAAGGAAAGGACGACTATAGTGATTTCAATGTGAACGTATAAGATATGAAATATTGAATCACGACAGTTGAGGATAGAACCACGAAGACGGGTACACGGGATCACGGGTCATCAAATGTCATCAAAAGTGCTATTTGAAGTTTTAATCCTTGCACATCATAAGAAAGAAGACAACAAACCCTATGTAGCTCCGTCTACACTTATTATGAAAACGGGTAAAGGATGGATCAACGGGTTGCCTCCCGAGAAGTGCTTGTTTTTGTTAACCGAGTCACGAGCCTGACTTGACCCAGAACTAATTCAAGAGAAATGTGGTGAGGGATGGAATCATCTCATGAGAGATGTCCTCGCCAAAGTACAGCTTCACACGCTGGACATTCACTTTAAAATTCGGCTCATTTGGATGAGAAAGTTCAATGGTGCCGTAAGAGAAGACTTTGGCGACGGTGAATGGACCAGACCAAAGGCTCTTCAGCTTACCCGAGAAGATCTTCAACCGAGAGTTAAAGAGTAAAACTTGATCACCAACGTGAAACTCTCGGTTCTTAATCCTAGCATCATGAATGAGCTTAGTTTTCTCCTTGTAGATCAATGAGTTTTCATAAGCTTCATTCCTCAGTTCATTAAGCTCGTTGAGTTGAATCTTCCGAAGATCATCGGCTTTGTTGATATCAAAATTGGCCCACTTCAAGGCCCAATACGCCTTATGCTCCAACTCAATAGGGAGGTGGCATGCCTTCCCGTACATAAGACGATATGGAGTGCAACCAATCGGCGTCTTATATTCGGTACGAAAAGCCCACAAAGCATCATCTAACTTATCGGCCCACGAGGAACGATGCTCTTCCACAGTTCTCTCTAATATTCTCTTCAATCCACGGTTAGATATCTTGGCTTGACCATTTGTTTGGGGATGATAAGCGGTGGAAATACGGTGATTGACACCGTACTTAGCCATGACTCGAGCAAATTGATCATTGCAAAAATGAGTCCCGCGGTCACTGATGATAGCACGAGGAACACCGAATCAAGCAAAGAGCTGCTTCAAAAAGTTCACGACCACCCTCGCATCGTTCGTAGGGAGATCCTTCGCTTTAACCCATTTGGATACGTAGTCAACGACTACGAGGATGTACTTGTTCCCTTTAGATGATGGAAATGGCCCCATAAAGTCGATGCCCCATACGTCAAAGATTTCACATTCTTGGATGAAATTTTAAGGCATCTCATCTTTATGTGTGATCTTGCCTTGTCTTTGGCAAGCATCACAATGTTTAACCATTTCATGAGCGTCATGATAAATGGAGGGCCATTAGAATCCATAATCAAACACTTTCTTCACGGTATAGTTAGGACCAAAGTGACCACCGGTGGGTCCTTTATGGCAAGCTTCAAGGATTAATAAAGCTGCCGACCCATCAACACACCGACGAATGACAAGATCCGCACATTGTTTGAAAAGGTACGGGTCGTCCCAAAAATAGTGTTCAATGTCTTTAAAGAACTTTTTCTTTTGTTGGGACGTTAACCCTTCCTTGAGAATTCTACTCGCTAAGTAGTTTGCAATGTCCGCAAACCACAGGGTGTCATCAAGATTGGAATTGATAGACATTAAGGCCTCAAGGGGAAAAGAGTAATTGATGTCTTGATTCGGTTGATCCCCTTGATAAGGATCCTCAAGTCTACTTAGATGATCCGCGGCTAGGTTTTCATCTCCCTTTTTGTCACGAATTTTAATTTTAAATTCTTGTAGGAGAAAAACCCAACGAAGAAGTCTTGGCTTGGAATCTTGTTTAGTTAACAAGTACTTCAACGCGGAATGGTCGGTAAAGACAATGGTGGTGGAAAGAACAAGATAGGGGTGGAATTTTTCAAAAGCATACACTACAACTAAAAGCTCTTTTTCGGTAGTGGTATAATGCAATTGAGCCCCCGTCATTGTCTTGCTAGCATAATGGATTGGTTGGAAGTGTTTGTTCACTCTTTGTCCCAAAACTGCTCCTATAGCAAAATTGCTAGCATCACACATCAATTCAAAAGGTAACTCCCAATTAAGGGTAACCAAGACAGGTGCCTTAGTTAGTTTATCCTTAAGAAGATTGAAAGATTCAATACACTCTTTAGAAAAGATAAAAGGGGTATCTTTTTCCAAGAGGTGGGTCATCGGGCGAAAAATCTTGAATGAATCGACGATAGAAGCCCGCATGACCAAGGAAACTTCTCACACCCTTCACGGTTGAAGGTGGATGTAATTTAGCAATCACTTCGACTTTAGCACGGTCGACTTCAAGACCGGCTTTGGAAATTTTATGACCGAGAACAATACCTTCTTTTACCATGAAATGTTATTTTCCCAATTAAGAACGAGACGAGTGTCTTCACACCGTTTGAGCATACGTTCTAAATTGGCAAGGCAAGTAGAGAAAGAATTACCATAGACCGAGAAATCATCCATAAAGACTTCCATAGTTTCTTCAACCATGTCATGGAAGATAACCATCATACACCTTTGGAAAGTCCCAAGAGCATTGCATAAGCCGAAAGGCATTAGTTTGTAAGCAAATGTTCCATAAGGACAAGTGAATGTGGTTTTCTCTTGGTCTTTAGGATCGATGGGAATTTGAAAATACCCGAAGAAACCGTCTAAGAAGCAATAATAATCATTACCCTCTAAACGCTCGAGCATTTGATCCATGAAAGGAAGAGGAAAATGATCTTTGCGAGTGGCATCATTGAGCTTGCGATAGTCTATGCAAACTCGCCAACCCGTGACAAGTCGAGTAGGAATCAACTTGTTGTTTTCATTGTGAACAACGGTTATTCCGCCTTTCTTAGGCACACAATGGACGGGACTAACCTATGGCGAATCCGAAATAGGGTAAATCATTCCAGCATCTAGAAGTTTGATAACCTCTTTTTTGATGACATCATGAATTCGAGGATTAACCCTTCTTTGGCTTTGGATTACGGGTTTAAAGTCATCTTCCATGAGAATTTTATGAGTACAAAAGTTCGGATCAATTCCGCAGATGTCGAAAATTTTCCAAGTAATTGCTTTCTTATGATTCTTCAGCACGTCGATAAGTCGAGATTTTTCTTCTTCTTTCAAGACCTTTGCGATGATGACGGGTAACTTCTTAGTGTCTTCAAGGAAAACGTATTCGAGATGAGACGGTAATTCCTTAAGATCTAAATCCGGAGGATTTTTGAAGGAAGGCATAGTCAAATTCGGATCATTGATAGAGATTTCCTTAGGAGACGGTGGAGAAATATGGTCCTCATTAAGAAGTTTCTCAATGGTACGAATGTCTTCTTCCCAATAGGTGGGAGAATCATCATATTGTAAGTCCACATCACCAAAGTTGCTTCAAATTCTTTCAAAAGGAAATCACTTTCTCCAAATGGAGTTAGTGATGGAGCAATAGAGGCAACGATCTCAACAATGGGTAGAGAAGAAGAACCACTTTTACAAGCGTCTTTGAAATGCTCTTCACAAGCCTCATCAAGAACGTCAATGAATTAACGCTCTCGTTTTCATAAGGTTGCTTAGAAAGTTTACCCATGTTGAAAACCATTTTATCGTCACCAACTCTCATGATTAATTCGCCCGCGGCTACATCAATAAGAGTGCGACCGGTCCTCAAGAATGAACGTCCAACGATTAAAGGAACACGGGGGTCCATCTCGTAGTCAACGACAACAAAATCCGCCGGAAAGGTGAATTTGTCGACACCGATGAAGACATCTTCGGCTATCCCCACTGGATAAGCAACCGTACGGTTAGCTAATTCCAAGGTCATTCGTGTGGGGACTAGCTCGGGTAGAGATAATTGTTTCCAAACACTTAATGGCATTAAGTTTATACTAGCACCTAGATCGGCTAGGGCCATACAATTCTCTACCCCGGGAAAGTTGCAAGGAATGAGGAAACGACCCGGATCACCAAGTTTGGTTGGTAATTTCCTTAAGAGCACTGCGGAGGAATTCTCATTAAGTTGGGTCTGGACGATATCAAGAAGCTTCTCCTTATCACTGAGAAGATCTTTAAACATTTTAGCATACTTCGACATGTGAGCGAGAGCCTCGGCAAAGGAGATGTTTAAATTCAGTTGTTTAAATATTTTAAGAAAGTTAGAAACCTGAATATCATCCTTGTTCTTCAACTTCTCTTTCCTCAACCTTGAGGGATAAGCTATATTGGGTTGAGATGAAGGCTTTGGAATGGAATTCTCACTCACATCCTTGGGTGGTGGAGGGGTGGAAGTAGAATGTGGAGGAATTGGAGAAGGGGACTCATTTTCCTTTGTCACAATCACCGGTGTAGGTGTAGGAATCTCGGGTTTCTTTAAACGTTTGCCACTTTGGGTGGTGATTGATTTCATCTCCCCTCTTGGATTAGCAATGGTGTTACTCAGAAGAGAACCCGAACCAGAGGCTTGATTACTTGGGAAAAACTAGCCATCATATCCCTTAAGTTATTCGTTTGACTGCTCATAGAGTTTCTCATATCGGCTCGAAGCTCATTCCCTTGTTTCGCCATGTCATTCCTTAGCACGGCTCGAATATTGTTCCCTTGTTTCGCCATGTCACCCTTCAAGTTAATGAATTGGCTTTGAAGATTTGTCACCATCTCTCTATTGGTCCTCATGTAAGTTTCGAGGTCTTGGTTTAATGCCGTAGGTTGATTGAGAGGTGGGGCTTGGTAAGCTTGATTATTTCCTTGAGGTGGATATGGGTTTCTTTAGGATTGATATTGATTAGCAGCTCGAGGTTGGCTTTAATTGTTGCGGTTGAAATTGTTTTGGTTTTGGTTTTGAGGAGAAACACCGGGTAAAGATAGAAAGTTGTTGGAATGATAACTTAGAAAGTTACGGTCTCCTTGAGGACGTGCTTGATAGCCTCCTGTAGAAAAGTTACCGTTAGCGGCATACACATTTTCCGGATTGTCATGAGTACAAGGACAATCGGTGTATGAATGAGAACCCCCACAAATCTCACAAGAAGTTGCTATAGCTTTAGCTTGTTGAAATTGGTTTGTAGCCATGGTTAAGAAGTTTTTGTTCATCTCAGCTACTTGGCGAGTAAGTTCGGTTATCTTTGAGTTGGATGATGTAGAAGAAACATTGGCCCTCTGGTTATTCCTTGAAGATGCAGATGAATCCCAATTTTTATGGTGAGTGGTCATGTTCTCTATAAGCTCTCTACACTCCTCAGGTCTTCTCTTCATGAATGTACCACCGGCGGCAACATTAATCGTATCACGATCACAAAAAGTTAAACCATTATAGAAAGTATCAATCAAAGTAATGGGGAGCATGTTATGGTTTGGACAACGGTCGATCAAGACATTATATCGTTCCCAAGCATCAAAAAGCGACTCCTCAGGTTCTTGAGTAAATCCACTGATTTGGTTGCGAAGACTAGTGACCATGAATGGTGGAA
Organism: Glebionis coronaria; assembly: GCA_025667525.1. NCBI lineage: Eukaryota > Viridiplantae > Streptophyta > Magnoliopsida > Asterales > Asteraceae > Glebionis > Glebionis coronaria. Next base: position 42,966,338 of record CM046880.1, on the reverse strand, counting down.
AGTAGTGCGACAAAAATTTTTGAGTCATGTCATTCCATGTTTGAATTGAGTTTTCGGGAAGACGATCAAACCATTTTTCGGCATGGTGGGATAAAGTGTGTGGAAAGTGGTGAAGGCGAAGAAAATCCATGGATACACCGGGCAGTTTCATGCTTTGAGTGACGGTGATGAACTTGTCGAGATGTTTGTTGGCATCATCATCCGGTAATCCGCGAAACGGGCAAGCATTTTGAACTTGCTGGATCATGTGATGCTTCAACGAAAATTCAGGAGCCGTGATTTGCATCGGCGCAATCGGTCCTCCGCGTCCGTTCATGGTGGGTTGACAAAGCTCCTCCATTGTTCGTAGGTCGGGTGGGGGAACATTATTGTTGTTGTTATCTTTATTCAAATTGGGGTGAGGTGGGTTGTTATTATTATTATGCACACCGGACATATCTATGTCTCTAAGAGTCTCGGGCTCAGGATAAGACGTAGATCGATTACGCATACACTAAAATGAAAAATATTTTTGGTTTTTTAATCTTTTTTATTGTTTTTGGATTTTTGAAAATTTTATATTTTTTAGGATTTTTTGAAAATTTTCGTTCTTGAAAATAACGTTCCCAAGAGAACGGATCCCAAAATCCAATTTCTCACTAAAAACCATTAATCTTTACGAAAAGAGCCGGCAGCGGCGCAATTTGATTTATGACTTTTATGTGTTCAAGAAAGTGTTGTTCATACTCGATTCAATCCGAATTGATCACGGTTTAGGATGGAATTATTGGTCTTGCTAACTAAAAGGGGGAGCTTGGAGTTATTTATTTCTACTCGTGAGATAAACATTAAAATAATTGAATAACAAGATAAATATAAAGTAAAACAAGCTGACCTTAATTGGCGGGAAAAGATAACACTTGAAGATGAAACTGGAACGAATATAAACAGCTAATCCGGAATCTGGAAAATAATCCTTATCCGGAATGTGTAATTGACTTCTAATCCGGAATCTATTTCTTGCACTTATCCGGAATGCATAAATGTTGAGTTATCCGGAATCTATGATGGAGGCTTGTCCGGAATCTACGCTAATGAGGCTTATCCGGAATTGGGTTTCGGGGTGATATCCAGAATTGGTAAAAAGGGCTTATCCGGAATCTGGTTTCTGAATACTTATCCGGAAACTGTGCTACAAATGCTTATCCGGAATATATACTTCCAAGGCTTATCAGGAATTCGCAAACTTTTCCTTATCCGGAATCTGATATTCCAACGCAATCCGGAATAAGCAATCTTTGGCTTATCCGGAATTTATAATGAACTGTATCCGGAATATTTAGAACTTGTTGCTATTCGGAATCCTGAAAGATGCACACTATCCGGAATGCAGAAATGGATCTATATCCGGAATATGGAAATTGGTCTATATCCGAAATCCTTTACTTGGTTTTATCCGGAATAAACAAAAACCCAACCTAATCCGGAATATCAATAAGGGTGCTATCTGGAATGAGGGAAGTTGTGCTATTCGGAATGCTGAAGACTGTTACAGTTCGGAATAAAGGGGTTTTAAAACCCGGATAACTTCAAAATTGGAAATAAGCAAAAATTCAAATAAGCACTTACCAAAACTTTAATCAAAATGATTTTTAGAAAAAGTAAATAAGCCACAATTCAAAAACTTTAAAAACACTAAATATTTAAAATATTTAAAATCAACTTTTTTATAAAAATATTAATCTACCAAAATCAACTTAATTAAAAACTAGAAAAACATAAGAATAAGCAAATAAGCACCTTAATCTCAAAACTCTAAACACACCAACTCAATAAGCAAAATCCAATAATCAAAACAATCACATCATTAACAAAAATAAACCAACTACATGATTATTTAAGCAAAAACAATAAATTATTAAGAAAGGTAGAATGAGAATTATGAAATAAACATGATTAATTTGAAGATTAAGATCAAAGATTACAAGATTGATGAAGGTTTGATAAGCTTGAAAAACTAGAGAGAAGAAAAATAAAAACACACTTAAAAATAAAACTAGAAAAATTAACTACTAACTAACACCCTCATAATGACACATTAGGAGGGTATATATAGGAGGAGGGGAAGGTCTTGTGTCTTCTCTATTTCTTTGTTTTCTCGACTCGATTTAAATTGTTTGTCTTTCTCGACTTCGTCTTGGGATTTGTCGATGTAAATTGAACTCGTCTTATAATTTCCTTCTTCTATTAGACTTGAATTCTTCAACTTCATTAAACTTTTGTCTTTAGACTTTTTCTTCGATAAATCTTCAGAATAGGCCTTGGACTTCCGTTCTTTTTCCACTCTTGATCTTTTGACTTCGTCTTTTCTCGTTTTCTTCGATAAAAGCCCGTGATATCCCGTGTTTTCTCCCTTTTTCATATTTTATCCTGAAACACAATAAAAGCACAAACCACGCATAATTCCGACTTTTACGACATAAAATACACGTTTTGGTCATGTTATTATTGGAAATAAGCGGTAAAAGGATAAGTGTTTTCACACTTATTACCTTGCAATCCTTATTTTCCACCTAATTGTTGAAGAATGAAAATTGAATCCCGATATTCACCAAAACACGGTCTTATAATGACCTGCATATCTGGAAAGAATAGACATACCAGAATACCAATTTAAATGTTAACAATAACAAAGCAAAATGCATAATACTGACTTAATTAATGAAATAAATAAATACATAACAAGTAACAAAGCAAAATGTATAATAAAACATACATTATAGCATAAACTAGGTCAGATTATTCAAAACAGAAACCACAAGTCTTACATAACATAATGTCAAGATATTACGACCCTAGAATACATAACGGTAACTAAAGTGTTTGACACTTATGACAAGCGACAAAATACATTCAAGAAGTTCCAACATTAGACATCTAACACACGTCTATTAAGGGTATCATCACTGGATCTTCATCGTCAATTGTCTCTTCATCATCCATAATGAAATCAACTATCTTGAACCAAACTATTTTGTTATCTTCAAACCCACATTCTTGAACAATGCTCCTCCAGTCAGCCTTTATGTTCATGTGGTTTCTTCGATCTGGTTCATCATTGTGAATTTCTAAATCCACATCCACATAAAAATTCAGATCCACATGTCGTAAGATGGCATTATGGAACCTAATCATTTGGACTGGAGTAACAAACTTTGTAGGGATAGTCTAAATATAGAAAGTAAAATTTCGTAAGTACTCTATAATATATATTAAGCCAATTTGAAGTAATAAATTCTTACCAAACGTTTTCTATCAATAACATATGCCAGAATCGGTTGATAGAAAGTTTGGTTCTTATCATCATGGTGTTCATTATGATTGTACCATTCACATTTGTGTCTCATTCGGGGATCTACAGGTCACATAAAATGAATCAAATTAACTAGTGAATATAGTTTTAAATTAATTTTGATTACTTTATTAACCACACTTTATTTTAAATACATTTACCTTCATCAATTGGGCTTCGCCAGAATGGAGCATCGTCATTTAGATTGTTGGGTCAAAAAATTGATGTGGCAGAAACTCAAAAACGAAGAAAACATGAACATATTGTCTAAGCGTTGTTAAAAGAAATCCAAGCGTTGACAAGAGAAAACTAAGCGTTGTTGGCTCAAGAGTTGTCATGTGCAATCTAAGCATTGTCACATGTAATTCAAGAGTTGATAGAAACGTAGACAAGAAGCTTATGGAAGCTTCTATTTAGATAAACATGCAAGATATATTCTGCATAAGTTTATTTAAATAGAAGATTTACTTGTTTATTTGATATTTATCTCTTGTAAACCCTAATCCTTACACTATAAAAGGAACCAAGGGTCTTAGGTTTTAATCATTCAATTCATTCACAATGTAAACCTAAAGCGTGTGTCGCACTAGACGTGGGATTCAATGTATACACGTCTAGTGATTATTAATTATTAATATAATTAGCAATCCAATTTGTTTTAATTCATGTTATTGTGCCTAAACACCTTGTTAAGGTGTTGTGTTCTAATTCCACTTTGATTATTAATCATATGAACATGATGTATTCCTAGTAGCTTCAAAGATCTGGAAACCAAGGTTTCCACAATTGGTATCAGAGCCTCATGGCTCGTGATGCTAGGACCAACAAGGTGTTCGTGTATGGTGAAAAGAAAAATCCGTCTAGGGTTTTTCTGGACGTTTTTGTGTGTGCAGCAATATTCAGAAGGTCATAAATTTTGATTGAACCGTTGGATCGTCACGAAATTTTATATGTGTGTTCTACATACATATATCTAAACATCCACCGGAGGGATTGTCCATATTAGCCCTCAATCAAAAGTTATTAAGCGTCGAAGTTGGCTGTAGAGATGATTTTCATATTTTCAGCTTTTACATAAAATCATGATTAGGGTTTTTACAAACCCTCAATCAACTTATGGTTGAAAAACTGGAGGATTATGGCTGTTATGATTTAAGATCTAAGGTTTATTTACAAACCCTAAGTTAGGGTTTTGATGCATGAAGTTGTAAACCCTAAATCGATTAAGGAAGTTGATAGCAGCAGTTAAGATCGTGATTGAAGAATGTTATGTTACTGTTATAACATCTTGATTCGATTCAAAGATCTTAAATCCTATGAGATATTGTTGTTCATTAGTTTGAGATGCTATGGTCCCAAGCAGTGATGAATATTAATGAAGATAGTAAACCTACTGAGATCGTTGTTTGGTTTGCTTAGGTCAAATGTTACGGCTGCAGATGATATCAGCTTTTGGATATTCACGTGGAGAAAAACAGTAACGTTGATATTCTTTAAATTAACGTTGTTGTCTGCATAAGGAAGAAAAGATATTGATCACGTGGGATTTCATGGTATCCAGATTGAATATTATATTTTATTTTGATACTGACATGAAGGAGAGTATTCTGGTTGCAATATATTTACTTCCTATTTTCATGGGATTAAATATAGATTCACGTGGGATCTCCATTCATTGGTCAAACTAAAGAAGGCAAGTGCAGATGTTCAGACGTAAGAATTGCTTGGTCACGTAACTATTGAAGAGGAAAAAGATACGCGTATGTTTGCTGATTTTTAGGAGATGCATGTCTCTCCTAATTTACAGGGATTTTGTATCTTCCTATTATTTGGGTTTTATGGCTGGATATATATAGGGTATAGACGTTTGTACAGTTAAGGTGCACAAAGTATGAACAAGATACGTTCTTGTTTGGCATAGACTGAATCAAACGATAACAGGAAGGATAAGACGCTGACAAGAATTTGACGCTGACAAAGAATGGTTTGACGCTGACAGGAAATAAGTGAACGCTGATAGAAATACGCGTTGACATGAGTTGTCCGAGAAGTTTTTTGTCCCAACGTTGATAAGTGTTGTCCGATATGTGACAATACACATGACAGATTTCTTGGATAAAGGCGTTTCTCGGATGACAAAAGAATATCTGCTGTTTGAGAAAATTGGTACGTTTTAAGCACACAAAAAGGTGGAACTTACACACGAAGGTACATGGAATCTCCGTTTTAATATAGAATATCATGTTGATATTTATGGCTCGGATATTTTTGAAAGGTATTAATGATTTTAAGGCGAGTTAGCAACGATTCATGAAGTAATTTATTGGAGTATGTAATCGGGATAGCCTTGTGAAAGAGTTATTCGCTAACATCTTTTACATATGAAGATATTGACTTGTCATGAAGAAGTGTTGGCTTAAGGGGAAAAATTCTTATGGTAAGTTTGATGATTGAAGAAGATTTTCGTGAGTTTGTGTTTTATCATATTGTTATGTTGTGGACGTCAGCCATTGACTTAATAATAACTTGTTCGTGCTTTACATGGTTGGTGACGAAGACTTGTCATAACACTTGAAGGAGTTACATTATCGTGCTCAGTGTCTCACAAAGGATGAGAATATTGACAAGAGATCGAGGCCTGCTTATACTTTACATTTTCATATAAGTTCTTCATCACATGGATAGTGCAAGACATGGAACACAAGGTTGGGTTATTCTACTTCTACATCAAGAATACTTTATTTATTATTATTCAAGATCATTACTTAGAGCTACATTTGGAGAATCTTCAAGATTGCATACATTGTTTACTTCCTTGTTGATGTGACAAAAAGGGGAAGATATACATGCTACACTTGAGGGGAAGCAATTTGAAGATCATGTACAACTTACAAGAGATACACATACAGTTTTGCCGACAGTAACTAGGGGAAGATTGTTGGGTCAAAAAGTTGATGTGGCAGAAACTCAAAAACAAAGAAAACATGAAGATATTGTCTAAGCGTTGTCAAGAGCAATCCAAGCGTTGACAAGAGCAAACTAAGCGTTGTTGGCTCAAGAGTTGTCATGTGCAATCTAAGCATTGTCACATGTAATTCAAGAGTTGATAGGAACGTAGACAAGAAGCTTATGGAAGCTTCTATTTAGATAAACATGCAAGATATATTCTGCATAAGTTTATTTAAATAGAATATTTATTTGTTTATTTGATTTTTATATCTTGTAAACCCTAATCCTTACACTATAAAAGGAACCAAGGGTCTTAGGTTTTAATCATTCAATTCATTCACAATGTAAACCTAAAGCGTGTGTTGCACTAGACGTGAGATTCAATGTATACACGTCTAGTGATTGTTAATTATTAATATAATTAGCAATCTAATTTGTTTTAATTCATGTTATTGTGCCTAAACACCTTGTTAATGTGTTGTTTTCTAATTCCGCTTTGATTATTTAATCATATGAGCATGATGCATTCCTAGTAGCTTCAAAGATCTGGAAACCAAGGTTTCCACATAGATCCTTTCGCTTAACATGTTCCAAGAGTGATGCAAACCCGTTTGGCCCAAATGCTACCATTGAAACTTCATTATTCAAAAGATTTGTGAAAACTAAAACGGTTCCAGCTTCAATATTCTCCCCTACACATAATGCTTCCCATACCCCACCCACAAACATATGCCTATAACTATCGTTATCAACCAGCTCCATACGACGTCTATTAACAGTTCTAGCCACTACGTTACTAACCCTAACATTTATTTGGTTGCCTACAGTTGTTTGGAAAAAAGCACCAGGAAGCATCTACAAAACAATGTGTTAAATAAATTCCTGCTGTTAGTAGGCGAACTACATATATTTACGTCAAATATTCTTTCTTCAGAATGATAATGGAAATTTTTACTAACCGGAGTTTCAATGATGTTTTCTAAAACAACTAAACATCTCCGCTGCCTATATCCCACATTTGCAAGGTTATAACAATTTCATTCTCTACCATTGCTATGGTATGTTGTCACGTAATACTCATTCAATCCTTGTCGAACAAAATGGAACCACTTAATCCTTACATAGTGACTATCACTTAGAAAATCCCTCCATGCTTTAGAATGTAGCGCATAATTACGAGAGTTCACAACCTTCCTTATAGGCACTTTATGTTTTGTACCTCTATTGTGTATTATATATAACTCAAGTGAACCGGTGTAAAGTTGGTCAGTAAATGTGGCCGGTAATACCTGTTGTGTCTGGAGGTTCATTTGATTCGCTTCTACAATAAACTGAATGTTCATCCTACGACATATTTTAAAAAATGAATTCTAAGTCTAAAACTTACATAGTCATAAATATTAGTGTTATAGACAACATATTTTATACTTAAAGCAGTCTATTATATAAAACGTAGAAACAACATACAATAATATTTTGTATATAATAGATAATAACTTTATACTAAAAATGAGCTTTACATTATGATTTTTCAATCAACTTATAGATAATAACAATATCCTATTTTTACTAAACTTATTTGCACATAACTGGTAGATATGCAAATCTAAATACTAATTTGAACAATGAAGATGTTAGGATTGCCTAATCAAACACAGTTTTCTGACTAGCATATACTTGGTTAGGATTTTAATAACCTACATGCAACTACAAAAACTAAATGATCAGCTATAATCATGCTGTTTATTGAGTTGAAACACCATACAATCATGGTACATATGTTCATCACTGCTACAATTGATCAAGGGATAAAAGTTATAGTTTTAACAATCAACAATCGGATGGACATTAATTCTATAATGATCAACAATATGAAGATAGTACGTACCTTGATTTTGATAAGCAAGTGATAAAGGCAGAGAGAGTGATTAGTTTGATTTGTGATGATCCATGGAATATTTTAGATAATTTAATGAGATACTGTTCGGTTATGTAGAGTGCAAGACTTTTAATTAGCACTCTTCTTCAATGCAGTCATTATGGATACTTCATGAAGTTATCTCATTTATTATTATTAAATTTTATTTTAAATTTTAAAAATACAATTTATATTTTTTACATATAAAAGTATCAAATTTGAAAAACCAACTTAGCTAAATCATAGGGATTTATTTTTTAACATTTTACATTCCTTAAAATTACTTCAAACAAATAAGTGCTAATATTTGTTAGTTAGAATATCTTTTTAAGTTTATCATTATTTTTTGTATTAGATAAAAGCATTCACAATGGTTTGAACCTTTAAAAGGTCTAAAATTTAATAATATAATTAATTTGTAAAGTTCCTAACTTCATAAACCTTTTTCACTTTGTATAAACATCTTAAAGTTTATAAATTCTTAATATTTACACATGCATTAAATTTTGAAGAGGTCTAATATTTTAGACCTATACAACATAAACCTACTTATAATGTTTATAATTTTAATTAGAATCAACTATGTATTTATCGTTGTTAGAATCTGTATAATGATTTTATTGTCATAATATTTGTTACGCATAAAAAATTAATGTATTCAATCATAAACGAAAGGCCAACGTCAATGGAATCTCTTTTTTTGTCAACGATGGAACAATTGTTACCAAAAAACCTTTGAACAAATGCAATCAAATATAAAAACACACCACGGAGGCACGTTCACACATATTAGTTTATAACAATGTAGACCATACCCCGTTAAGGTTTCCTCTTGCAGAGCTTAGGAAAGGTATATTTTAACATTGTATTTGACTCATACTTATTTTTAACGCGCATCTTTGTGCTAACTAAAATTCATGAATAGCTTATCAAAATGTAAACGTTCAAGTAGTACAACAAGGAGGCGTTCAACAAATTTCAAACAAAGCAAGTAAGAGTTAATTTTTTTCATTGTCTATTGTTTAGATTATTTGAAGTATATTAAAAGGCACATGTATACGTTGGTTATTTAACATAAATATGCATCCATTCCGCCATCCGATATTGCCTTACGAACAAGAGGACGTCCTCTTATAAATTCAAACACACAAGGCTTAAAATAAGGAAATCATACATTTTGTTAAAAAAAATTGACACCCATTAATTGAATATATAATCATTTCCTAAAAGTGTAGAAATGCATTGCTATATAACAAACAAACACAATGACATATTTCTGATGCCTTCATAATGGTAAAAACAAATTCACCAAATCAGGTATATTTGTTACAAAATCATAACAATGTCTTTGGCACTTCTTATATCATTTTATGTTACTTGAAAGAATTTATATCAAACATTATCTTTTAACTATGCAGGTTAACAAAGAACAAAAAAAATGATGGACATCTCAACCATTGTGTTGAAAGAATAAATGATATACCATTTTCATGTATATCAGAGGATGAAATTGGTCCATTGACTTTTAAGCGAAAGAAAAAAATTACCAATCAAAAGATATACCACTTATATCAGATGATGATTATGAGGTCGATCCCTCCAAAACAAAGCGTGGAAGATTGATAAAAAATGGATTCTTAGTTAACAATGATGTAATTGTTAACCACAGTGGTGAAATTATATCTTTAGATGAAGATATAACAGTATCTAAAAGCAGTATTCTTGATAATTAACTGATCATGATGAAGCCTACTGAAGATAATACTAATGATGCTAGAAATGATCTTATGAAGAATTAGATGGAATAGATACAGAAAATTCTGAAAGTTTATGTCATGAAGACACAGATGATGAAGCAAATTCGTTGGACGGTTTCATTGATGACACATGTGTTGATTTAGAAGATAGAGAATATACTTGTAGAATCTTGATAACCTATGAATCTATGAAGTGGGTTGATGTTTTCTAGAGAGAGAAACTAGGGAGAGAAAGTGAGAGAAACTATGTGTTTATTTTATTCAAATGATAAAATGTGAGAAACAACAACCAACCCCTTTCCAATGAGGAAAGGGGTATTTATACTTCCAAGCCTTATTTGGACTTGGGCCGGCCCATGACAAGCCCATGGGCCGGTTCTTACTTAACTAAATAAGTATTTGTTAACTACGAGCTATTACAACATAAATAATATTGTGGAGTGACCGATACTTCTAATATACGTAAAAACGTATTTCTAACAATCTCCCCCTAAGGGAGGTCACTCTACGTTACAAAGTTCTAAACCTAGCATACTATACTAAGTCTTCGTTCTTCAGCTCGTAGTCTTTTTCTTCTTTCTTTTTGTTGTGAATATTTTGATTTGATCTTTTAGGCTTTGACTTGAGAGCATTGTTCTTTTGGCCAATCACGTGCGATCTTTGCCTTCTTGTGTAACTTGCCTCCTCGTGACTCCATGTTCCACACACTTATATCTTTTTTGTTGAATTCTCGAAAGCTTCAGAGTTTGGTACAGCGGAAGACTTCATTTTGTACTTTCTTGAATTTTTGCTGAACTTTGATGCAAAAAAACATAAGCATGTGGAAACGACTTCTACAGGTACACCGCAACACCACCGTCTTTAACTGGTACACAGCAACGCCACCGTCTTCAACAGGTACACAGCAACGCCACCGTCTTTAACAGGTACACAGCAACGACACGAATAAAATGGCTTTGAACATTTTATTCTAATTCGGTAGCATTTTACCTCCGGTCGGTGAAGACCGTTGGACGATATTAGATATCGTACCCGTGACGGATAGTTTCAATTAAGTAACTTCCTGACAGGAATTCGCGGGTAAACCCGTTCTCTTTATTCGACCGTCCAAAGCTGACTGCGAACATAAAGAGTGAATCACTTGGATAAATTATCCTTGTGATTTGAAGCCGTCAATTCATGAAACCTGTAACAAGTGAATTTCAATTAAGATTTTCACCATCGTTGCTTTCCAGTTATCACGGGCTCAATTCATAAAGAATCTTGCACGTCACCTACCAAGTGCTGTTTGATGTTAACACTAGAAGGATTTCCACTCGTCACTGTGATCAATAAAGAGTCACTCTGAGTGTTCTGGCAAGATCATATGATAATGCGTAGAGGCCTGGAACGAGTTTAAGTTCAATTAAGAATTAAACCACTGTTTCCTTCCAGTTTTTCACAAGATTGGTTCTAAAAGAACCGCACGTGTAACCTACCATGAGCTTGTTTGATGTTGGCTCAAGCAGGATTTCCATCTTCATTGTAATACTTGCGTATTACTCGGATGTTCTGGCAATATTACAGGAATACTGCGTAGGACTCATGAAAATCTCTTACTTTTCACAGTGTGTGAGAAAGCAAGGAATAAATGGAAAGTGTCCTAATGAGACTTTTGATGATCTCTTGGCTCTAGACTCGATAGTGCGTTTTGATTTAGTGAGCGATGGCTGGAGAGGTGTGCCACCTTTTCAATACCAGTCTATTCGGAGTGAATAAACCAATAGATAACGTGTTGATCTCCGTGTGATTAAAACAAATACCTTTTGAGAGATATTTGAGTTAGCTGGGAAGGGTTGTGCATTGCATCACTGGGTCCATGACGTCTTTCTTCAATATCGAGAATCATTAACAAAAATGATCTCAATAGTATATGTATTGACCCGGTTTCTGCCTAAAGTTGTAAGGATGGCTTCTTTCTTTACACCCTTTATCTTTACAATTCTTTTTCATTCTTCAACCCCTTCAATGCTTACCAATACGTCATCACTAGCACCTTGTTGTGATTGTTCCAGTGCTAGCTTAAGTACTTGGTCGGCATTCAGCTACGTTCACAATCTTTCTCCAACTTTCCTAGGACTTCTAATTCTATCTAGCGAATTATCCTTGGGAAGATTTCATCGGCTCTGATGAATCATTGGACTAAACCTATTCCTACCACCCTTTTTTCACCACATTCGTCGTGAATTAAGCGTGTTTTGGGAAAGTATAGCCACCATGAAAAATCATTGAAAATCACCTAAAGTACTTGTGATATTGTCATCAAAAGTTTTGTACCTTAGGTGTTTTGTTAATCAAAAACGCTCCCCCTTAACACGTGCTTTACACATATTTAGTTGGATAATCATTAAGTCTTTTTCATCTTTTAGCCAAGTATCATTTAAATCTCCTTAATCCCATTTTCTCCCCTTATCCAAATGTTAACCATTAATATTTGGGATATTGAATGGATTAACCGGTCTTCGGGTAAAAATGAAATTGATGTTTGGCCATAGAACATGTTAATGCTCCCCCTTAAGTTAATAAGGGATAGTTGTAGTGCTTTAGTATGATATATTTTGAAAGATTTAGAATCTCGTGAGAAATTCTTGAAAAATTATCATACCTTAACACTACATCAAGCCGTACAAGCACAATATTCACAAATATACATATTCACAATTGAAAACCAATATAAAGTGGACCTGAAATGTACGACCCATTAGATGGATCGTTGCAGTAGCTTGTGGTGCACTAAATATGGTCTACCACCAACGAATCTTTCCAAGCTCCTCATCAATCTACGTTCACGGAGCTTTTGATCAATCTTCTTGATCATATACTTCGCCATCTGCCGATAACCCTGATGCCAATCCTCGGTCATCTCTGGTAAAGTCCCACCCGAATTAAGATGCTCCAACTTTCCTCTGACGTATAGGAGAGTCCCATCACTGTACTTATAAAGCTCACCCACCCTCATAAACTTCATTAACCCTCGACTGTTCAAGTAGAAAATGCCGCAATTCAGGACAGAAATGCCGGTATAGGGACATCTATCTACATGTTGAGGTAACACTTGATTCACTGGACGGGTTAGGTTAAGCTTCCTTTGGTAGCTTTCGACTCCCAACTGAAGATCTTCAACTCGTTTCTTGATAACAACGCTTCGTGTGAACATACGAAGTGCTGTATTCAAGGCAATGATGTCTTCACGAGGAATATATGTGAGTTGATCCCGGGTCATCATAAGCAACATATCTTCGATATCCTCAAGGGGAATGATAGAAAAATCTCCCTGCTGGATTTTGTATTCTTTGTCATCCTCCTTTTTCAGACGAATCTCCGTCACATGATAATAGCCATTCTTGGCTTAAGTTTTCAGCCCTAAAATGCTGGAGATGCGAATATCGGATCTAACATTGCTTCCTGAATTGGCTAAGCAGCAACCCCTGTACGCCCTTCGGACTCGTTCGTCCCAATGAGATGCACCTATAACAGCATACATATCATAATTACGATTTACCTTTGGGACCCAGAGTCGGTTTACCTTTTCCTCGATAAAGGGTATTGTTCCCCAGTTGGCAGCTTTCAGCAAGGTCAGGGAGGTTGCGTACTTTGATGACCCCTTGAGGAGATAAACAAGATCATTGGTGACGAAGAAGTCAAGAGCAATCTGATTATCTTGAGAAGGATCAAGTGGAGGTGGAGCTCTTTCTGATTCATGAAGACCTGGCCGTTGAACGGTATTCAGAGCTTTCAGGATCTCATCAGCATAATACTCGAACTCCATTCGGGTTAACCGGGTTTTGGCGCGAATTCTCTTATCCTTCAGCGCTCTCTTCACCAAAGACGGAGTAACCGAAGTCTTATAATCATTAGCCAGAAATGCACATAAGTCAATCGGACTGCGGATACGGAGATATAAAACATCTCTGTCAGCATCTGTGATTGGATCATATTGCACCGCTGCCGTGATCCAAGCCTGTGGCGGTGCAGTCTCGTCAATCTCCAACGTGTCTGCCCAGTCCCGTATGCTTGATTCAGGAACAATAGATTGTGGTTCTTGTTGTAGAGGAGTGGAAACGTGAACATCTGCTGGTTCTGATTCAGGCATCTCGGCGGTATCATGAACGGGCGAGTGTTGTGCAGCTTCAGGTTCAGTTACCGATTCTGCAATCACAGGAGCAACAACAACAGAACTAACAGGGTTAGTGGTAACAGGTATAGACACAGCAATAGATGTACCAGGAATTGATGATGCCGTAGTAGCATTCATATCATGACGCCACTTGGATCGTCTTGATTCCGTGGAAGTAGATTTTTCCTTTGCTGCTGCATCTTTCTTAGACTTGGTTCCAGATTTAGCGTGTTTCTTTGAGCTGGCAACCTTATCCCCCTTTTCAGGCTGTTTACCCCCATCATCATCCTCATCGCTGTCCTCGTTGCTCCCCTTAGCACTCTCCTCATTACCGTCACCACCATCATCACCATCATCATCATCATCATCATCATCCTCATCATCATCATCATCGTCATCGCTATCATCCTTTTCTTCTTCACTTCTTCTTCACCAGTACCCTCTTCTTCTTCTTCACTTTCTTCCCTTTCTTCCTCAGGCAGAATGTGGTATGGTACCACACTTCCAAACGTTTTAAATAACCTATCATCCTCCATGATAGCGTCATTCAGGGATTTGTAAAGAGCCCGTTGAACCCTAGATTTATCAAAAGATCCAAGTTCCCTCATACGAGCTTTGAGGATCTTCTTCAATTCAAAATCCGTCAAGTCATAGGCAATTTTGTAGGCGGATTCAGAAGGATTAGATGACTTGATCATCAAATTATCAGCCGCGAGTGTCTTCAACTCATCACGCAGTTTAGGCATAATAGATTCAACGGATTCTTTTACTCTCTCTTCAACAGAAGCTTCAAGTACTTCTTTCTGCTCCTTGTATCTATCCCTCATCGCTTGAAGTCTAGTGATACGTGCAGCATGCTTATCAGCCTCAGCCTGCTTAACCTGAGCTAGTTCTTCTGCATGAGCTTTTCGAGTCAACTCCATCTCTGCAGCGAACTTAGCAAGCATCTCTTCTTGTGCTTTCTTAGATGCTTCTTCACTTTGAACTCGTCTATGTAGCTCTTGGCGAAGTTCATCCATCTCTCTTTTGTGATTATCCGTATGTTTATCCAACATTTCGGCCATTACCAATGCAGCCATTGTAGACGTTGCAGAGCTGCTCTGGGTTGATTGAAGAGGTTCGGTTGTTACTACGGTACTAAGGATGGGAGTTATTGGTGGTGGAAGGAATGGTGTTGAAGCCGGTCTGGTTGGTAAAGGTTGTATTGGTGGAGGTTGAGTTGCTAAAGGTTGAGTTACTAACGGTTGAGTAGACACCATGATTGTAGGAGCACCGGACTCCTTTTCAACACTTGCTGAAACGGGGATGGATATCTCCTTCGAAGTAGAATACCGTTCAGGTGATCCAAACTAATAAACATCCTCTTGCTCCTCGTACTCTTCTTCAATATTCATCTGAGCACCTGAACCACTACCACCCGTATCTCTCCTACTCCTTTCAAGAGCTATCTTCATTGCTTTTCTCTCAGCCTTGTTAAGAGTAGGATCATCAACATCTTCTTCATCGTGGAGAACTAACTCATCAGCCGTACCCTTTCCCTTCTTAACTTCAGTCTTCTTCTTTTTGGCTTTGGGTTCAGGTAAAGTTGTTTGCTTCCGTTTACCTTTGCTCTTAACCGTGGTAGATGAGTCTTCACCTGCTAGAATGCTTGCTCGTTGATTCTCAATTTCTTGTAGCAAGTTCTTGTAGTCTTTAGAAGCGATAATCTCATCGGTCAGGAGATGACTGGGAATGGGACCAGGAATAACCATATTCGAATGAGTCTCCTGCCTTAAGTCTACCAAATCATCATCATCCATCGTGTGGTGACGACTACCTGCACGCTTATCAATAGATGCATCATTTTCCATAAAGTAATGTATGATCAGCTTAATGAACCTAGGGTACTGGTAACTTTAACCTTACCCTTCGTGTTTGTGAAGAGTTGAAAAGTAA
The DNA here is from genome assembly GCA_025667525.1 of Glebionis coronaria. Taxonomy (NCBI): domain Eukaryota; kingdom Viridiplantae; phylum Streptophyta; class Magnoliopsida; order Asterales; family Asteraceae; genus Glebionis; species Glebionis coronaria. The sequence continues at coordinate 42,950,292 of CM046880.1, read as the reverse complement.
ACTCCTCCCACAGCAATGATGCATAATCAATACCCATACCTTTGAACATACCATAAAACATCTTGATGATTGGCGGACGAACAGCATCAAACCCAGTTGTTTTGGGTGTGAAACATCGGCTTAGAATCCCAAAAATAGCTTTCCATGGTTGACCAACTTTGGCAGTAGTAAACTCAGACACGGTTCGTATGTCAAGACATCCAATGGCAGTGAACATTTCCATGATCTGGTCCTTAGTCGGGTTGGCTGAGAATGATAGGCCTTTGAGTGTCGGCCGAAATTCAAAGATCTTCCTGAAGTCTGACACATTAAGCGTCTGCTGCTTGTTGTCCAAGGAAAATGTAATTTTGTTCGACGTCCTCTCCTTGGTAGCCCAGAACTCGTAAAGGTAGTCATAGGGCACTGAAGCACTTCTCCTTAGCGCATGCTTTAGATGAGAGTTATCAAGTATAGTTGTACCTACCTTAAATCCATTATGGGTAGAATGAGATACCTCCTTCAAACGGAAGTTGTTTGGAAGAAACTTTAGAGTCTTGGCTTCGGCAATGGCGGTGGCTCTGGCGTCTTGTATTTGTTGTACTGTTGGGTTAGTCATCGTTTCTGCTTAAGATAAAACACAAAGGTTGATACATACAAAAATGAATATCATTATGATTGTATTCCTAAGCATTAAACATATGACCTAATCCCTTAAGCTTGTAAAAAAACACTCAAACATCCTTCATTCAGAATAAGCATTTAATTCAGCATAAACCTCTATCCGGAATAAACATGACATCGTGGAATAAACATACTATGCGGAATAATTATCCTATGCGGATTAAACATCTACTCGGAATAATCATCCTATGCGGAATGCCATGCCTACCCGGAATAATCATCTTATGCGGAATAAACAGCCTATGCGGAATAAAATTTCTATTCGGAAAGATCTGTTTATGCGGAATAAAAATTCTATTCGGAAAGATCAGTCTATGCGGAATAAATGTTCTATTCGGAAAGATCGGTCTATACGGAATAAATTTCTATTCGGAAAGATATGTCTATGCGGAATAAATTTCTATTCGGAAAGATCTGTCTATGCGGAATAAAATTCTTATTCGGAAAGTTAGGCCTATGCGGAATAAAAGTTCTATTCGGAAAGATTATACTATGCGGAATAAAGCTTCTATTCGGAAAGATTATCCTATGCGGAATAAAGCTTATATTCGGAATGTTCCTTCTATTCGGAATAATCCTCCTATTCGGAAAGTTCATTCTATTCTGAATAAGTGCCTTTATTCCGAAAGTCCATCCTATTCGGAATGTTTAATCAGTTATGATTTTTCTAATTAGGCACTAATTCGTTTGATTCAAGTGTTCTAAAGGCCATATCAGTTCAATTTGTGCTATTCCGAATTAATCCCAGGCAAAACCCCCAATTAATTAAACCCTAATTTAAGCAGTAACTTAATTCGATTGATTTCAATTAAAAGGAGTTAATTAAATTGAATTGCATGAATGTTTAAACCGATTTGATACCTTTTGAAGATCTTGATCTAGAAGATGTTAGATTTTGAGATGTTTTGTTTGAATTCGTGTGTTTGTGTTTGTATGTTAATGGCGGGCAAGGGAAAAACAAGCAGAAAGGGAAAAGAAAAGAAGAGACGGGGGGTGGGTGAGTTTTGACTAGGTCAAATTTTCACATGTTTGACATATTGTCAAGTTTAACCCCTCAACTTTTCTTCTTTGTTCAATTAAAATTCTTTTGTTTTCCAAGTTTTAATTCTTGTCAATTTTGACCCTATCTTATGTTGAATTCCCGAACCTTAGTGATTAACCTATCTTAACACACGCACCAATCTATTCACGACAAAATTATTAGCAACAACAAGACAAGAGCCAAAGCAATCCAACCATTTAACCATTGAGCTACTTGAGTTTCCTCGAAAACTTTTGAAGATCTTTTTGATGTCAAAGATGATTTAACATTTTCTCCCCCTTAAACGATGACCCGTTTTCTATTTAAAGAGCTGTAGTCATTGTTTAACGAGGCACATGATGATGAAAAACATTTTCCAGTTGATATCTTGAAAATATTGATTCGTGGTGGCAATAAGATTTCTCTTATTTAGACAAATTAATGCACTGAGACGTACACAAATTCGTGTTAGACCAAGTTGTAAAGTAAACTTGATCCCTTTGCATGATTTGGCTTGTAAATCATGCCCGAGAAATTTAATTCCCGTTGTGAGCCAACGTTTTCCAAGGAAATACGTGACTTTAATATGAAAACCGGGTTGCAGTCAGAAATAACTACAAGCCATAATGGGCATGTTTTAAAAATGTACAACTTTTATACGGACTCTATTTATGGCACCGTGTCAATATTGATCGACATTTCTAAGGCCGTAAATATTACCATACTAAAAGACATGCCCGATTTAAAAACGAAAAATATTTTTGGTTTTTCTTGATTTTATAATGTTTATGGTTTTTGTAGGTTTTATATTTTTTATGGTTTTTCTTGGTTTTATATTTTTGTATTTTTCTTTTTGTGGTTTATATATTTACGATAATATACATGATCATGAACAAAGGATACTCTGAATAGTTTACCACCACTATTCAGCTGATTCTTCGGCCAACTCTTTGAGAGTCGCTGGAGTGAATGATTTCATGCCAAGCTTGTCGATCAAAAACTCGATTCGTCCTTGATCTAAGGCTTTGGTGAACATAATTGCCAGCTGATACTCAGTAGTGACAAAGTACATCTCGATCACTCCGTTCTCCACCTGCTCTTTAATGAAATGGTAGCGAATGTCTATGTGCTTGGCCCGGGAGTGTTGAACATAGTTGCAGCAAAGGGCAATGGCGCTCTTGTTGTCACAATACATCGGGATTTTGTTAAATCCCAAACCGTAGTCAGTTAATTGTGATCTCATCCAAAGGACTTGAGCACAACAACCGGACATGGCGATGTATTCAGCCTCCGTGCTAGAAATTGCAGCGGTTTTCTGCCTTTTTGAAGACCAACTGATCAATCTATCTCCAAGGAGTTGCACAGATCCATAAGTGCTACGCCTCGTGTCTTGACATCCAGCATGATCGGCATCTGCGTATGATATTAAAGCAATAGAGGAATCTTTCGGATACCATAGACCACGATGAAGTGTTCCTTTTAGATACCGAAAGATCCTCTTAACAACATGTAGGTGCTTTTCGGTAGGCCGAGCCTGATACCGGGCACACATGCATACAACAAATTGCATATCAGGCCTGCTAGCAGTCAGATAGAGAAGGGTGCCGATCATCCCACGGTAAAGTTTTGGATCGACAATAGTCCCATTCCTATCTTCATCTAACTTGGATTTCTCCACCATTAGAGTGTCCACGGGGTCACAATTATCAAAGTTATATTTCTTTAATGATTCTAGAGCATATTTGGATTGATTAATAAAGATGCCTCTGGGATTTTGAGAAATCTGTAATCCTAAGAAAAATGAAAATTTTCCCATCATTGACATCTGAAAGCGTGTGGACATTATCTTCTCAAAGCGATTTGACAATTCTATGTTAGTGGCAGCAAATATTATATCATCAACATAAATTTGTACCAGAATCATGTCGTTGCCCTCCTTGAGAGTGAATAGAGTGGGGTCCACCTTGCCTTTGGAGAAGCCTTCCAAGATGAGATATGTTGAAAGGAGATCATACCACGCGCGTGGAGCTTGTTTCAACCCATAGAGAGCCTTCTTAAGCTTGTGCACATGATTAGGAAACTCCGTGCTAACGAACCCATCCGGCTGACTAACATAGACTTCTTCCCTTAGTTCACCGTTCAAAAATGCCGTCTTCACATCCATTTGATAGACGATCATGTTCATATGAGCAGCATACGCAAGGAATAGTCTAATCGCCTCCAATCTTGCCACAGGAGCAAAAGATTCTTCAAAGTCTATACCCAATGCTTGTTTATATCCTCTAGCAACCAATCTAGCCTTATTCCTCAGTACTGCACCCATCTCATCAAGTTTAACCTTATAAACCCACAACAAAGTAAGGATGTTGGCCTTGTCAGGGAGAGGAACTAATTCCCATACTTCAAGTCTTTGAAACTCATTTAGTTCCTCTTGCATGGCTTCAATCCAAGATGATTGAGTCATAGCATGTTGCCAGTTTTTAGGTTCAACTTCGGAGAGAAATGCATCAAAGTAGCAATAGAGTGCACTCTCTTGTAATTGATGGCGTGTAGAGACTGGTCGATCGAGATTACCAATGACATTCCTATTTGGGTGATCTTTTGTCCATTTGGTGATATGTTTTTCAATCCTAGGTGGTCTGGAGTGAACTATAGAAGGAGCTTCTTCTGAGGTAGACGCGGCTGAAGGGTTTTCAGGTATCGCAACACCAAAGAAAGGAAGCTCTTGCAGGTGAGCATATTCCAAATCGTGATCAATAGAATCCTCTTCAACATCATTAGGCACAAGTAGGGGTGACGATTCAGGTGTAGGTTGAGAATTACTTAGTGAAGGTGCATCCGGTTCAATGTTAATTGAAGATGCATTGGATAAAGCTTCATTTACAGGAGCAATAACTTCAGGGATTGGAGCTATCACTACAGGTGCTGGAACTTCATCATTTGGGGGATCAAAGAATTCATCAAACAACGGTTGAAACAGTTTATCCCACTCGGGCCTTGTAGGTGGTAAAAATGATGTAGAAGTAGGATTATTGGGAACTAATCTGGAACTAATAGCACCGGTTCCCATCTCATGAAGCGCGGGTTCAGAGCTGCGTTGCTCAGAAGCCATCGCTGTCAGCTCATCGAAATCTGCGTCCATAGTTTCTACGATCTTACCAAGACGACGGTTGTAAATTCGGTATGCTTTCTTGGACGGTGAGTAACCAATGAAAATACCTATATCGGCTTTCGGTTGAAGCTTGCCCAAGTTCTCACTATTAATGTTTGGATAACAAAGAGCACCAAACACATGAAAAAATGAAACATCAGGTTTACGGTCATGTAGAAGCTCGTAAGGTGTTTTTCCATGGCGTTTCCGAATGATAGAACGATTTTGGGTGAAACATGCAGTGGATATGGCTTCTACCCACAAGAACAATGGAGCGTTCGCATAAATTAGCATAGTCCTAGCAGCTTCCATAAGCGTACAATTCCGTCTTTCAACGACACCGTTTTGTTGTGGAGTGCGTGCAGCGGATGTTTCATGTGAGATACCAACTCCTTCATAGTAATCACGAAGAGTCTGGTTGACGATCTCTGTTCCATTATCTGTACGAATACGGCGGACAGTAGTATTCAAACGTACCTGAATGAATTTCAGAAAAGTGATGATAGCCTTTGGTGCTTCATCCTTTGTACGTAGAAATCTAACCCATGTAAACCTGGAGAAATCATCCACAATAACCAGAATGAATTTCTTATCGCTCACACTTTCAGTTCTCATTGGCCCACAAAGATCCATATGCAAAAGATGAAGTTTTTCTTGATTGGTGTCTTCAGCTTTGGGCTTGTATGATTTCTTGGTACTTTTCCCCCTCGAACACGCGGAACATAAATGATCCTTGTGAAATTTGAGCTTTGGAAGACCACGAACTAATTCGTTTTTAGCCAGATGATTAATAGCATCAAAGTTGAGATGAGATAATCTGCGATGCCATAACCATGACTTGGTCTTAGATGCTTTAGAGAGAAGACATACTGGAGAGGCGGCCATCATGTCTTGTAAGGACAAGGTATAAAGATTTGCACCACGAGATCCCTTCAACAAATCTTTTCCTTCCAAGTTGCGGATGAAACAAGTGTGTTGTCGAAAAGCAACCTCTAGGTTGGAATCACAAAACTGTCCTACTGAGAATAAATTATGACCAAGACCTTCTACATAGTATACCCTTGAAATCGTAACGTTTCCAATCTGATATTCACCATACCTCATTATATTTGCAATATGATCATTCCCGAATTTAACCGTACCAAGAAACTTGCTGACGAAATTTCGGAGCATCGAGCGATCTCCGGTCATATGCTTTGAACAACCGGAGTCCAAATACCAGAGGATGATTTGGACCACCTGAAAATATCATCACACAAGGACAATGTAGAGGTATCGGAATCTGAGTGTTCCTTGTTATTAGCAGGTACAGATTTAATAATCTTAGATTTGCTAACTCTAGGTTTCTTAGATTTCCTAGCCTTCTTCTTCCTAGTTGGTGGTGTAGATTCTAGTTGGCTTAAATCCTGTGGTATTTCTTCACTGATAGGCACTGTAGTGGGGGCTGACCTAATTAAAGGACGCTGTTTCCATACTTTAGTGCTAGTGTGCCTAACTAAAGGACGCTCAGACCTAACCTCAATGGATGCATTCCTAGTTAAAGGGCACATTTTTCCATCTAATGTAAAGGTCCTACCAGTGGGACGCCATTGCCAGCCAACTTGGGCACGACTTCTACCAGTTGGCTTCCATTCAAGACCATTCCTAATGGCATTCATTTCATTCACATGATCAATAAGACACAAATCATGACGTTGGGAAAACATACATTCATTACAATTCCAACAATTCAAATTAGAATTCACGAATGGTTTAGGCTTCTGCACAGGCGCAGAGCTTTTAGTCTTAACATGATTCTTTTTATTTAAAACTGAACTAACATTCCTATGGTGAGCTTCTACGTTCTTCTTGTTGGTACTACTAGTGGAGGGCTTGATCTTATCTTTCTTGAGTGGCGATCCTTTAGCCTTAGTAGACTCTTTTACTCCTGTAGAAGGCAAAGTGGGAACATTAGCAACAGATTTTAAAGGTGCCTTACTTGATGGTGTCAGTGACGGTTTTGCTCCTGGAGTCTTATTGAATGGAGTTACAGCAATGGGCCTATTAGTAAGTAGTGCAGAGCCTGGTTTACCTATGTATTGCAAATATGCTAAGCAATATTGAACTCGCTTAATATATTCATGAGCCGAATAATAGTAGCTACTTGAGGGATCTAAGGCATAAAGATCGTCTAAAATATCCCTAACAAGATCTACATGCTTAATGGCATTCCTCATATAATCATCGTAGGTAACCAGGTTTCTCTTATGAAGCGGGTTCTTATAAAGCAATACTGACTTGGTTGTTGGAGCACTAGTGGATGGTGCAGAGTCTGTAGCTAAGTTATCAACAACTTCTTGTCGGGTGAGAAGAAGTGTCTCCTTTAACTAGGCCAAAACCATGTTTTTGTCAATGAGCAGGATGTTTAAGTCAGAGATTTCCTCACACTTTTGGTTCAGTTGTTCAACATAAGATTGTTGCTGTGCCGCATTAAAAGCAAAGCGTTCTTCTAGTGAACCATAAAGAGCGGATAGTCCTTGTCTTGTCCGATCCATCTCCCCTAGAACAGACGAAAGTCTAATTTCTATTACCTGGTTTTTAGACTCTGCAGCCTCTAGTTCCAATTTTAGTGTTTCATTTGATGACACATCTCTCTTCAATCTCATAATCTCTTCCTCTAATGCCTTAACTATTGCAATCATCTTGTCACTCGTCTCAACACCGTTTTCACAATCATTTGATATCAAAAGATCCTCATTTTGAGTTTGTAGTTTTAATTCTAAAGATATACAATGTTGTTCTAGTTGATTAAAGCGTTTTGAAAGTAAATTGTAAGAATCTTGTAGCTTTAAAAACTCAGCGTTAGATTCGTGACAAGAATGATTATCTACCTCATTTACAGTATCAACAACATTTACAGAGAGATCACACACATCATCACAAATATTCACATCATCACATTTAATCATAGCGGATGTAAGCTCATTCGAATAATTAACATTTACAGTAGTAAGCACATCACACGAGATTACTTCGGACAAGAATCGGTCATATTCGGATAAAATATTTTCCTTTTCAATTAGTTGTAGTTCGTAAGCGGTGTCTATTTCATAAAACACTTTTTGAACTTCTCCAATTTCAAACTCAAGATTTTCCTTAAGAGATGCAAAACTTCCTTTCAGACTTTCGACAAACGGATTGATCTCATTTTTAAACACCTCGTTCATGTGTTCGAAAGCCTATTCTCCGGCGTTTAGGCCATTTGAAATCGTACATTCCAAAATGACCTTGTCAAAATTAGTAAAGTATTGATTAATCTCTTGCAAGTTTAACCATACAGTGCTAACAGGTGGAAGATCCTTTGGAATTTCCTTAGGACCTTCCATGTTGACAAGTGTAGGAAATGTACTAGGGTTTTCTTCATTCAACATGTAGGTTGGTGTTGTAATGAGATCTTTGTCCATATGAAAGCGAATTCTAAAATCCGTTTTTGCAAGCTCCTTATTCATTTTAAAATAATCACACTCGGGATATTTTGCAGAATTATATGACCGATCCTCATCAACTAGATCCTTACTTGTTCGATCATCGAAAATAACAATCGGGTCTAAAACCAATCCTAATTGGGTTTATAAAGTCTTGGACTATGTCTTAAAGCTTGTTTTGCATACCTTGGGTTAGGGGGAAGGCCTTTTTGACGTGATAAGTTAAATTCTCTAAACGAGGCATCAAATAAGTGCACTAGTTGAGAAGCAGCGTATTGTCTTAAAAGCAAATAATCTAGACTTCTAATCTTATTAGCAGCATTAATCTCCATTTCATTCTTCTTAGACTCGAGTAATTCAAAATCCGTTTGAAGTTTTTGAAAATTGGTGACCACTAACTCCTTTTCTTTAAGTTCATTAGAAAGATTTGCTCTTAAGTTTTCAATTTCTTGCAAGTGACCCATTTGTTTGTTTCGAAAGTGATCATATTCGAGATTTGTTAGAACACTAGACGAAGGCACTAATTCCAAGGTTTGAACTTTCTCATTGCTTAAGACAAGCTCATCAAACAAATTCTTATTCTTAGCTAAGGTTTCTAATGTAACACCCCAAAATGTAATATGCGGAAGCGGTGAAGCTCGGGGGCTGTTACGTCATAGCATCATAGTTCAAGGTACAAGAGAACGACTCTAAATGAGACGTTTTATAAAAATACCTCGTTGAATTTAAATTAAAAGCATCACAATACGAAAGGTCTCAGTTTCAAAAGATAATGCAGCGGAATGTAAAAGTTTTAAACATCAACGAGATAATAGTTAAAAAGCATAAGTGAATAAATGTCCGAAGAGCGGTCATGAATGCATGCGGACTCCAAGTACTTCACGTAGCAGATACAAATCATCATCAAATACCTGAGATAAATGCTAAATTGGGTCAACATAAAGTTGGTGAGAATATAGGTTTCAAGTAAAAATTCATAGTCATACGTTTTCAGATTTCATTTCATGTACACATGCAACTATAGGAGATATAGTGCCAAGTGTAGGATAAATTGGGTGTTCACAATATTTATGATAGCGCTAAGCTCGTGACATCGAAACTAGTGATCCAGTACATGCAATAGATTGCATATATAAATTTGCCCCAATAGAGTACCTAGCCAAGATAACTCCGTTCATACAAATGGTACACACTCGTCCGGCGTCAGAATGCCCGAGTGGAGGTTGTCAACCCTCAATAGATCTATCCGTAACATAAGAGCTTACTCCAGCAGAGTAACTAACGATTCACGATAGTGGGGACTATGGCTCAAGCAACTTAAGCTATCTCATAAATAGTGTTCACGAAGCGTTCACAGAAAAATAGTTTTACTTGCATTCAGAAGCAAGCATCAATAGCATTCATCACATCCCAAAACATTAAACATAGAAAGCAGTTTAATAGGGAACTATAAACTCACCTCAAGCAACGATACAAACCGCACAAGTATGATCAAATAGAAGCGAGCACTCTAGCAACAACCTAAATATAATACTATAGTTTAGGCGCTAGCAAATAAGTCATAATAATTCGTCACGTACGTTACTCATCGTTCATACATACATTATCTTGTTTAAAAAAAAACGTGACTAGTAATTATCGTATCGTTATAAGTATTATCGTATATACTTAGGCAAAAATATTTATTTTTGACTCAACGAAATTTCGACAGCCTTTCGGCGTAAATTTTAATTTACCAAAATTTATCTTAATAAATTCTCTCAACACGTTTTTCATAGAAATTTCGACAGTCTTTCGGCGCCATTTCAAAAATTGCCATTTTTGGTAAGTTCCCAAATCTCGACTCAAAATCCCAAATTTTCAATCAATCTCTCAACCACAACGCTCAACAAATCATTTCTCGCAATGTAACCCAATTTTCACTTTCAACAATATCTATCTAGCGCTTTCGCTTTTCTCAAATCGTTCCCAACAATCATATATAGCATTTAGTACCCATTTCGACACTAAAAACGACTCGGTTTAACTCGAAAACGTCTTTTCGACCACTTTAAAAATATGGACAGCAAGTGTATTTTTAGTATGTCTAAAAAAAAATAAGTTTTCCGTCATCAAACTTTAAACGCCCATATCTTTCTCGTTTTAACTCCGTTTTTAGCTTATAATATACCGAAACGAAGGTATTTACTTATATTTTCACAATCTCGTACTAAACTAGTGTCAAAACAATTTTTACAACCCGTTAAACCCCATAAATAATTCGGACAGATTACGACTTTTTCGTACAAACGCGTTTTCGACCATTTTTAAGCGTACCCACTAGTAATAACACTACTACTTCCTTCCAAATACTCATAAACATAATAAAAATCAAAGATTTATTTTCAAGTTCATAAATCACAAAAATATATATGTATATATTTTATAAATCCTTTAATTAAAACCTTTTCATACATAGATTTAAAAGATTTATTCAAAATACTTATAGATCTAAAAATTTATCATGACCAAGATAGTTTTTACCATTTTATTTTCAAGAAAGTAGATGATGAGTAACATATATGCATGAATCTTCAATGATTATGCATGAAAATGAAAAGATTGAAAAAGTTTTAAGAAATAACCTTGTGTAACGATTCTACGTAACGACGGTATCACGATCTACGCTCTACTCAACAAATAATCAACAACAACAAATCTACAACTTCAAAAATCTTCAACCCAAAACTACTCAAATCAACAAACCATGAATAACCATTCTTCCTTTTGTGTTTTTAAACCTTTGGGTGTATTTGTTTTGTGTTAAATCTTGAAAAAATGAAGCTTTTTAAAATTCAACAATGGTGGAAAATGTGTTGTGTGTTTGTGCCGTGTGTTTAGAGAGAGAGAGAGGAGAGATTTGTGTTTTTGAATTGTGAAATGTGAAGTGAATTATTTGTGTGATGAGAATGACATTTTAGGGTTTCTTGTTTAGTGGGAAAAATAGACACCAAATTAGCAAAGTGTGTAATTTTGGTTCAAGTATGCATGTGTTGTGTATGGTGGCCGGTTATAATGGGTCCCATGGGGGGTAAATTATTCAAAATTTTTACTTAGGTAATTAGTTAAAAGGTTTAAGGTAAAAAGGTTAATTAGTTTTAGGTAATTAGTGAAAAGTATGCAGTGACGTTTAAAAATGCGTAAAACTTAGAAAATTGACGAAATATATTAATTTTATGATTTTTCGACGAAAACTGACATTTTACGTTTCGTAAAGTGTTTTATGCATGCTTACGACGGTTACTCGTAAAAACGACGTATAATACGAAAACGCGATACGTTAAGTAAATATTCACTGAAAATACGATTTATTACTATAAATGGCAAAAATACTAAAATACATGTTTATAAATACGTACTGGGTTAATTAAATACGCAGTTAATGAAAATAACAATCACGCAGTTAAAATAAAGCAGTTAAACACGTAATTCACAGATAACGAATAATCTCACGGATTATCGTCAATTCATTGACCGTTACAGCAGTCTGGTCAGATTCACAGAAGATTTCAAAACGATGACTGAGCTCAGTGTCAAGTCATCACTTGTCATAAAACAGTTTTTCAGAAAACGCGGGATAACTTCCCGGTTTATACACAGTTCAAGTACATAGTTGACTAAATAAAAAGTCAAAGGGTAAAATGGTCATTTTACAAAGTAAGAAAATTACCAGTTGTTACATCATCCCATTGTTAATGAAGCTTTGTCCTCAAAGCTTAGGAGTGTCATGGGCTCCAGTGTTGTCAAAGAGGCGCGGATATTTCTTGCGAAATTGATCCTCACGCTCCCAGGTGAATTCAGGTCCACGCTTAGAATTCCACCTCACCTTCACGATCGGTATACGACTCTGTTTCAATCGTTTGACCTCCCGGTCCATGATTTCAACAGGTTCCTCGACAAATTGCATCTTGTCGTTGATTTGGAGTTCCTCCATCGGTATAACAAGTGTCTCATCAGAAAGGCACTTCTTCAAGTTCGAAACATGAAAAGTGTTGTGCACGCGACTCAATGCTTGGGGTAATTCAAGACGATAGGCTACGGTTCCAACCTTAGCTAAAATCTTGAACGGTCCAATATAACGGGGGTTCGGCTTTCGTCGTTTGCCAAAACGTACCACACCTTTCCAAGGCGATACTTTCAGCATCACTCGGTCTCCTACTTGAAATTCGAGAGGCTTACGTCGAACATCGGCGTAACTCTTCTGACGATCACGGGCTGCTTGAATTCGGCTCTTGATCTGAACGATCTTCTCAGTTGTTTCAAGGATTAGTTCGGGTCCAGTAAGTTGGCTATCCCCAACTTCGCTCCAACACACAGGCGAACGACATTTACGACCATACAACGCTTCAAACGGTGCAGCTTTAATACTAGTATGATAACTGTTATTGTAAGAGAATTCCACTAGAGGTAAGTGTCGATCCCATTGTTTTCCAAAGTCCAGTACACACGCGCGCAACATGTCCTCCAGCGTTTGAATAGTTCTCTCACTTTGTCCGTCAGTCTGCGGGTGATAAGCAGTACTCATGTCCAATTGCGTACCCAACGCTTTCTGAAGTGATTTCCAGAATTCTGAAGTAAATCTACCATCTCTATCGGAAATGATCGAGATCGGTATTCCATTCTTAGCGACTACCTCCTTCAGGTATAGTCTCGTAAGCTTATCCATTGAATCGTCCTCCTTCATAGCCAAAAAGTGTGCAGATTTCGTAAGTCGATCCATAATTACCCAAATTGTGTCATATCCGTTTGTCGTTTTAGGCAGCTTAGTTACGAAATCCATGGTTATGTTTTCCCACTTCCACATAGGGATTACCGGTTGAACCAACAGTCCAGATGGTTTTTGGTGTTCTGTTTTCACTCTAGCACATGTTAAACATTTCCCTACGTAAGTAGCGATTTCAGCTTTCATATTTGGCCACCAATATAGCTTTTTCATATCCTGATACATTTTGTCAGATCCGGGGTGGATCGAATACTTAGATTTATGCGACTCGTGCATAATCACGTTCCTAAGTCCTCCAAATAGTGGCAACCAACTTCTACCATTTAGACATAGCGTTCCGTTTGTGCTAGTATCCAATTTCTTAGTAACCATTCCTCCTAGTTTCTCAGCTTCAACGTTTTCAGGCTTAAGGGCTTCGGTTTGTGCTTCACGAATTTGCACAGGTAAGTTCGGGTTAATAATCATAGCTAACGATCTAACTCTACGTGTCAATAATTGTTCCTTTCTGCTTAGTGCATCTGCCACCACATTGGCCTTCCCAGGGTGGTAACGGATTTCATAGTCATAATCACTGAGCAACTCGATCCATCGACGTTGTCTCATGTTCAGTTCCTTTTGGTCAAGGATATGCTGTAAGCTTTTGTGATCAGTGTAGACAACACACTTGGTTCCATACAAGTAGTGTCTCCACAATTTCAAAGCAAATACCACGGCTCCCAGTTCTAAGTCGTGCGTAGTGTAGTTTTTCTCATGCGTTTTCAATTGTCGAGATGCGTACGCAATAACTTTCTTCCTTTGCATCAACACAGCTCCTAATCCTTTTCCTGATGCATCGCAGTAGACCACAAAGTCTTCCGATCCTTCTGGTAACGATAGAATAGGTGCACTACACAACATTTGTTTCAACTTTTGGAATGCTAATTCCTCCTTATCTCCCCATTCGTATTTCACTTTCTTTTGAGTCAACTTTGTCAATGGTTTCGCGATCTTCGAGAATCCCTCGATGAACCTTCTGTAATATCCGGCGAGTCCTAAAAATTGGCGAATTTCAGTCGGTGTTGTAGGAGCAGTCCACTCCCTAATTGACTCAATCTTAGCAGGATCAACATGAATCCTATTGTTATCAATAACGTGTCCTAGGAATTGTACTCTTGGCAACCAAAAATCACACTTTGAGAACTTAGCGTACAACTCCTCCTTCTTAAGCAATTCCAATATTATTCTAAGGTGTTCCTCATGTTCTTTCTCATTCCTTGAGTAAATTAGTATGTCATCGATGAACACAATGACAAACTTATCCAAATACGGTTTACACACCCGGTTCATGAGGTCCATAAGTACAGCAGGTGCGTTTGTCAAACCAAACGACATCACTTGGAACTTGTAGTGTCCATACCTTGTCCTAAAAGCAGTCTTAGCAACATCTTCCTCACGAACTCTCAATTGGTGATAACCAGACCTAAGGTCAATCTTTGAGTAAACACTCGATCCTTGTAATTGGTCAAACAAATCATCGATTCTAGGTAACGGATAACGGTTCTTGATGGTAAGTTTGTTCAACTCACGATAGTCGATACACATTCGAAAACTTCCATCCTTTTTCTTTACAAATAAGACCAGAGCTCCCCAGGGTGAAGAGCTTGGTCTTATGAATCCTTTATCAGTCAACTCTTGTAGTTGCGTTGATAGTTCTTGCATTTCTGATGGTGCTAAATGGTAAGGCGCTCGAGCAACAGGCGCTGCTCCCGGTATTAAATCGATCTGGAATTCAACTTGTCTAGCCGGCGGCAATCCAGGCAAATCTTCGGGAAATACTTCCGGAAAATCCCGTACGATACGTACATCTTCCAACCGCTTTTCTTCCGTCCGCTTTTCCGTGACACGGGCTAAGAATACGTGGCAACCTTCCGACAGCAACTTCTGAGCCTTGATACGCGAAATAATGTTCAGTCGTGATTTCCCTTTTCCCTTACATCCAACTCCTTGTACCTCCAAAACTCCATCTCCATATGGTAAACGAACGACCTTCTCGTCACAGATAATCGTAGCATGGTATCTCGATAACCAGTCCATTCCGATAATTACGTCAAAACTCCCTAATTCGACAGGCATAAGATCAACAACGAAAGGACGACCTAAAAGATTCAAAGTACATCCGCGAAGGATAGTGTCGGCTTCTATCAACTTTCCATTAGCTAACTCAATAGTGTACTTAGTGTCTAAAGGCGAAGGGGTCATATCAATTAAGGCACTAAAGGCAGTCGACACAAAACTCCTATCGGCTCCAGTATCAAATAAAATAGAAGCATAACGATCGTTGAGAAGAAACGTACCCGTAACGACGTCGGGGTTTTCTTGTGTCTCTCCTCCTCCTATCACATAAACTCTTCCACGAGCTTCCCCAACCTTAGCAATTTTTCCTTGGTCCTTGTTCTTTTTCTTTGGGCACTCATTGCTGTAGTGTCCCTTTTGCTGGCATTCGAAACAGGTGACATTGGCTTTCGGGTTCTGTGGTGACTTACAGTCTCTAGCAATGTGTCCGGTTTTCTTGCAGTTGTGACACTGTACATTGCATTGTCCATTGTGGTGACGCTTGCATCGATTGCACAGAGGTAACGTCCCATTGTACACTCCCTTTTCCCCAGTACCAGCAGTGTACGCTTTCACAGTGTCTTTCCTCTTATTCGGATTGTTCCCATGGTTGTTCCTTTGGTTATTACCCCACTTTCTCTTGTTGTCCGCGGCATACCCAGCATTTGCTCGAACAACTTGATCCATTAGACTATGAGCCATCCTTATAGCATCACTAACCTTAGTCGGTCCAGACGACGTCACATTCCCTTGAACTCTACCAGGTAAACCCCAAATGTAGCGCTCAACTTTCTTTTCCTCATCCGGAACCATTGCAGGACATAGCAAACATAACTCTTAGAATCTCCTTGTATACGCCCCAATGTCATTGTTCCTCACAGTCAAATTCCACAGTTCAATTTCCATTTTCTGAATTTCATTACGAGGACAGTATTCCTTAGTCAACAACTTCTTGAGTTCCTCCCAAGTCATTCCATACGCCTCCTCGGCTCCAACAGTTTGCACATGGGTGTTCCACCATGTCAACGCTCCAGCAGCTAAAGTACAAGTAGCATAAGTCACTTGGGTTTCAACAGTACATCCACTTACGCGGAACACCGATTCCATCTTTTCAACCCATCGAGCTAATCCAACAGCTCCTTCAGTACCATTGAAATTCAGAGGGTCACAATTCCTAAAGTCCTTGTAAGTGCATGGCTGTGGTCTGTTCTCAACAACGTTCGGCGGTGCTTGGTTCACGTTGTTCTTGGCTTGTACGTTTGCCAAAGCGGTAGTCACTCGTTGTGTAATCAGTGCTTCCAATTGTGCGTCAGTCATACCATTACGCGTGTTCACCATTGTTTCTCTGCGTTAAGACAACAATGCAAATAAGGTTCAAGCACGAATATACACGTTATATATTTCTATGCTAATGATACAAAATTACGATACAACAATCATACTAAAGATAGTCAATAACCAAAGTCATAAGATCACATTCTCATTCAAAATAAGAATATCCAATACAAGTACATAGTCATAAAATAAGAGTTATGATCACATCTAGTCTAGTCCAACTAACCGAGTACTACTCTAGTTTAGTGAATACAATGCCCAAAAGATAAAAGATGTAATCTACTCTAGAATTCAGCACGATAACGATAACACTCTAACCATGACGACGACGACGACGCTCACAATCAGTACATCTCGGTGAAGCACCCCTCGTAGTGTCTCCACCAAGAAGTGTCTCCAACTCACTCCTCAAAGCAACAATATCCTCAAGAGCAGTATCCAACAACTCTTGTCTATCCTCACGATCCTCTAGCAAATCCCACACTGCATCCTCAAGTCGACGAAAAAGAACAGCATCGGAATCCCTAGCGGATCCTATCATGATAACACATGACCTACGTCTAGAAGACTCTCCATCATGATGTGCAGATGGTGTAGAAGTAGTAGTCATAGCACGACTCCCATGAGTAGGCGATGTCTCTGGTATAGCAAGTGGATCAGACATACGAACCCTCTTCCGCGTGTATGACGATTCAGAATCGGATGCAGCTCTAGTCCTAACGCCAGATGGTCCAGCTCCATCAGCAGGTGGTACGGTATCATCAGAATCACTATAAACCTCAGCAGTCGGTGTACCCCATAATGCTTCCCGCTGCTCTCTAAACCTCTGATGTGTAACAGTAGACTTCTTCTTCAGGTTGGACGTCTTCCTAATCGCAGTCCTCCTACTAGGCTCAGCTTCCTCAGATACAACAGTCAAATCACGGTCAGCAGTACGAGTTATCAATCCATGATGAGCAGGAAAGTCGGGACGTCCCTCATCATCCGACACCAGTGGAAACTCAACTCTAGCCTCATCATCAGTAACCTCAATATCCTCATCAGCCTCGACACCCATATCATCCTCATCCTCTCGATCAACCTCATATCCATCCATGTCCTCATCCTCATCATCCATACCATCTCCATCCTCAAGTCCTAACACAGGAAACGGCGATCCAATCGGTCCAGGAGAAGCAATATCCATGCCATCACTCTCTACCTCATCATCAACATCCTCTGGATAATCTATCGGATTACCCTCCCTATCATCCTCACTATCACTGACCCACTCAATCAAAGTACGATGCACAATAGGCGGCATCCCATCAACAACGTCAGAAGTGTCAGACAACACAGCAGGCTCACCCTCGTCATCCTCCTCCGGTTCCTCGTCAGAATCATACTCCTCATCTTCCTCCTCAGGATCGGCTTCCTCAGGAGCATCCTGCGGCTCAACATGATCCGGTACCATCTCAACCTCGTCTTCCCACTCTTCGTCGGCAGAGTCGGGCTGGTAAGAAACAGTAGATGACGACATAACCTGCAACAACCAAAATGCGTATTAAGCAGTTGTAGGGTATGCATGAAATAATCATGTATGGAAATTAAAGTATGCAAATCTGAGAAGTGCATATGTATATAATACATATTACGTATTACATAATATATATTACTTATACTTATAGTGTGATCCTACGTAATACATTACGTAGTACACATATATACAGAGTAACAAGTAGCCACATCGGTTATAGTCTAGGCCTAAGATGCAAACCTAGTTCTCTATAACCAAGGCTCTGATACCAATTCTGTAACACCTCAAAATGTAATATGCGGAAGCGGTGAAGCTCGGGGGCTGTTACGTCATAGCATCATAGTTCAAGGTACAAGAGAACGACTCTAAATGAGACGTTTTATAAAAATACCTCGTTGAATTTAAATTAAAAGCATCACAATACGAAAGGTCTCAGTTTCAAAAGATAATGCAGCGGAATGTAAAAGTTTTAAACATCAACGAGATAATAGTTCAAAAGCATAAGTGAATAAATGTCCGAAGAGCGGTCATGAATGCATGCGGACTCCAAGTACTTCACGTAGCAGATACAAATCATCATCAAATACCTGAGATAAATGCTAAATTGGGTCAACATAAAGTTGGTGAGAATATAGGTTTCAAGTAAAAATTCATAGTCATACGTTTTCAGATTTCATTTCATGTACACATGCAACTATAGGAGATATAGTGCCAAGTGTAGGATAAATTGGGTGTTCACAATATTTATGATAGCGCTAAGCTCGTGACATCGAAACTAGTGATCCAGTACATGCAATAGATTGCACATATAAATTTGCCCCAATAGAGTACCTAGCCAAGATAACTCCGTTCATACAAATGGTACACACTCGTCCGGCGTCAGAATGCCCGAGTGGAGGTTGTCAACCCTCAATAGATCTATCCGTAACATAAGAGCTTACTCCAGCAGAGTAACTAACGATTCACGATAGTGTGGACTATGGCTCAAGCAACTTAAGCTATCTCATAAATAGTGTTCACGAAGCGTTCACAGAAAAATAGTTTTACTTGCATTCAGAAGCAAGCATCAATAGCATTCATCACATCCCAAAACATTAAACATAGAAAGCAGTTTAATAGGGAACTATAAACTCACCTCAAGCAACGATACAAACCGCACAAGTATGATCAAATAGAAGCGAGCACTCTAGCAACAACCTAAATATAATACTATAGTTTAGGCGCTAGCAAATAAGTCATAATAATTCGTCACGTACGTTACTCATCGTTCATACATACATTATCTTGTTTAAAAAAAAACGTGACTAGTAATTATCGTATCGTTATAAGTATTATCGTATATACTTAGGCAAAAATATTTATTTTTGACTCAACGAAATTTCGACAGCCTTTCGGCGTAAATTTTAATTTACCAAAATTTATCTTAATAAATTCTCTCAACACGTTTTTCATAGAAATTTCGACAGCCTTTCGGCGCCATTTCAAAAATTGCCATTTTTTGTAAGTTCCCAAATCTCGACTCAAAATCCCAAATTTTCAATCAATCTCTCAACCACAACGCTCAACAAATCATTTTTCGCAATGTAACCCAATTTTCACTTTCAACAATATCTATCTAGCGCTTTCGCTTTTCTCAAATCGTTCCCAACAATCATATATAGCATTTAGTACCCATTTCGACACTAAAAACGACTCGGTTTAACTCGAAAACGTCTTTTCGACCACTTTAAAAATATGGACAGCAAGTGTATTTTTAGTATGTCTCAAAAAAAAAAAGTTTTCCGTCATCAAACTTTAAACGCCCATATCTTTCTCGTTTTAACTCCGTTTTTAGCTTATAATATACCGAAACGAAGGTATTTACTTATATTTTCACAATCTCGTACTAAACTAGTGTCAAAACAATTTTTAAAACCCGTTAAACCCCATAAATAATTCGGACAGATTACGACTTTTTCGTACAAACGCGTTTTCGACCATTTTTAAGCGTACCCACTAGTAATAACACTACTACTTCCTTCCAAATACTCATAAACATAATAAAAATCAAAGATTTATTTTCAAGTTCATAAATCACAAAAATATATATGTATATATTTTATAAATCCTTTAATTAAAACCTTTTCATACATAGATTTAAAAGATTTATTCAAAATACTTATAGATCTAAAAATTTATCATGACCAAGATAGTTTTTACCATTTTATTTTCAAGAAAGTAGATGATGAGTAACATATATGCATGAATCTTCAATGATTATGCATGAAAATGAAAAGATTGAAAAAGGTTTAAGAAATAACCTTGTGTAACGATTCTACGTAACGACGGTATCACGATCTACGCTCTACTCAACAAATAATCAACAACAACAAATCTACAACTTCAAAAATCTTCAACCCAAAACTACTCAAATCAACAAACCATGAATAACCATTCTTCCTTTTGTGTTTTTAAACCTTTGGGTGTATTTGTTTTGTGTTAAATCTTGAAAAAATGAAGCTTTTTAAAATTCAACAATGGTGGAAAATGTGTTGTGTGTTTGTGCCGTGTGTTTAGAGAGAGAGAGAGAGGAGAGATTTGTGTTTTTGAATTGTGAAATGTGAAGTGAATTATTTGTGTGATGAGAATGACATTTTAGGGTTTCTTGTTTAGTGGGAAAAATAGACACCAAATTAGCAAAGTGTGTAATTTTGGTTCAAGTATGCATGTGTTGTGTATGGTGGCCGGTTATAATGGGTCCCATGGGGGGTAAATTATTCAAAATTTTTACTTAGGTAATTAGTTAAAAGGTTTAAGGTAAAAAGGTTAATTAGTTTTAGGTAATTAGTGAAAAGTATGCAGTGACGTTTAAAAATGCGTAAAACTTAGAAAATTGACGAAATATATTAATTTTATGATTTTTCGACGAAAACTGACATTTTACGTTTCGTAAAGTGTTTTATGCATGCTTACGACGGTTACTCGTAAAAACGACGTATAATACGAAAACGCGATACGTTAAGTAAATATTCACTGAAAATACGATTTATTACTATAAATGGCAAAAATACTAAAATACATGTTTATAAATACGTACTGGGTTAATTAAATACGCAGTTAATGAAAATAACAATCACGCAGTTAAAATAAAGCAGTTAAACACGTAATTCACAGAAGACGAATAATCTCACGGATTATCGTCAATTCATTGACCGTTACAGCAGTCTGGTCAGATTCACAGAAGATTTCAAAACGATGACTGAGCTCAGTGTCAAGTCATCACTTGTCATAAAACAGTTTTTCAGAAAACGCGGGATAACTTCCCGGTTTATACACAGTTCAAGTACATAGTTGACTAAATAAAAAGTCAAAGGGTAAAATGGTCATTTTACAAAGTAAGAAAATTACCAGTTGTTACATCATCCCATTGTTAATGAAGCTTTGTCCT
Source organism: Glebionis coronaria (assembly GCA_025667525.1). Classification (NCBI taxonomy): domain Eukaryota; kingdom Viridiplantae; phylum Streptophyta; class Magnoliopsida; order Asterales; family Asteraceae; genus Glebionis; species Glebionis coronaria. Next base: position 42,928,865 of record CM046880.1, on the reverse strand, counting down.
CAAAGCTTAGGAGTGTCATGGGCTCCAGTGTTGTCAAAGAGGCGCGGATATTTCTTGCGAAATTGATCCTCACGCTCCCAGGTGAATTCAGGTCCACGCTTAGAATTCCACCTCACCTTCACGATCGGTATACGACTCTGTTTCAATCGTTTAACCTCCCGGTCCATGATTTCAACAGGTTCCTCGACAAATTGCATCTTGTCGTTGATTTGGAGTTCCTCCATCGGTATAACAAGTGTCTCATCAGAAAGGCACTTCTTCAAGTTCGAAACATGAAAAGTGTTGTGCACGCGACTCAATGCTTGGGGTAATTCAAGACGATAGGCTACGGTTCCGACCTTAGCTAAAATCTTGAACGGTCCAATATAACGGGGGTTCAGCTTTCCTCGTTTGCCAAAACGTACCACACCTTTCCAAGGCGATACTTTCAGCATCACTCGGTCTCCTACTTGAAATTCGAGAGGCTTACGTCGAACATCGGCGTAACTCTTCTGACGATCACGGGCTGCTTAATTCGGCTCTTGATCTGAACGATCTTCTCAGTTGTTTCACGGATTAGTTCGGGTCCAGTAAGTTGGCTATCCCCAACTTCGCTCCAACACACAGGCGAACGACATTTACGACCATACAACGCTTCAAACGGTGCAGCTTTAATACTAGTATGATAACTGTTATTGTAAGAGAATTCCACTAGAGGTAAGTGTCTATCCCATTGTTTTCCAAAGTCCAGTACACACGCGCGCAACATGTCCTCCAGCGTTTGAATAGTTCTCTCACTTTGTCCGTCAGTCTGCGGGTGATAAGCAGTACTCATGTCCAATTGCGTACCCAACGCTTTCTGAAGTGATTTCCAGAATTCTGAAGTAAATCTACCATCTCTATCGGAAATGATCGAGATCGGTATTCCATGCTTAGCGACTACCTCCTTCAGGTATAGTCTCGTAAGCTTATCCATTGAATCGTCCTCCTTCATAGCCAAAAAGTGTGCAGATTTCGTAAGTCGATCCATAATTACCCAAATTGTGTCATATCCGTTTGTCGTTTTAGGCAGCTTAGTTACGAAATCCATGGTTATGTTTTCCCACTTCCACATAGGGATTACCGGTTGAACCAACAGTCCAGATGGTTTTTGGTGTTCTGTTTTCACTCTAGCACATGTTAAACATTTCCCTACGTAAATAGCGATTTCAGCTTTCATATTTGGCCACCAATATAGCTTTTTCATATCCTGATACATTTTGTCAGATCCGGGGTGGATCGAATACTTAGATTTATGCGACTCGTGCATAATCACGTTCCTAAGTCCTCCAAATAGTGGCAACCAACTTCTACCATTTAGACATAGCGTTCCGTTTGTGCTAGTCTCCAATTTCTTAGTAACCATTCCTCCTAGTTTCTCAGCTTCAACGTTTTCAGGCTTAAGGGCTTCGGTTTGTGCTTCACGAATTTGCACAGGTAAGTTCGGGTTAATAATCATAGCTAACGATCTAACTCTACGTGTCAATAATTGTTCCTTTCTGCTTAGTGCATCTGCCACCACATTGGCCTTCCCAGGGTGGTAACGGATTTCATAGTCATAATCACTGAGCAACTCGATCCATCGACGTTGTCTCATGTTCAGTTCCTTTTGGTCAAGGATATGCTGTAAGCTTTTGTGATCAGTGTAGACAACACACTTGGTTCCATACAAGTAGTGTCTCCACAATTTCAAAGCAAATACCACGGCTCCCAGTTCTAAGTCGTGCGTAGTGTAGTTTTTCTCATGCGTTTTCAATTGTCGAGATGCGTACGCAATAACTTTCTTCCTTTGCATCAACACAGCTCCTAATCCTTTTCCTGATGCATCGCAGTAGACCACAAAGTCTTCCGATCCTTCTGGTAACGATAGAATAGGTGCACTACACAACATTTGTTTCAACTTTTGGAATGCTAATTCCTCCTTATCTCCCCATTCGTATTTCACTTTCTTTTGAGTCAACTTTGTCAATGGTTTCGCGATCTTCGAGAATCCCTCGATGAACCTTCTGTAATATCCGGCGAGTCCTAAAAATTGGCGAATTTCAGTCGGTGTTGTAGGAGCAGTCCACTCCCTAATTGACTCAATCTTAGCAGGATCAACATGAATCCCATTGTTATCAATAACGTGTCCTAGGAATTGTACTCTTGGCAACCAAAAATCACACTTTGAGAACTTAGCGTACAACTCCTCCTTCTTAAGCAATTCCAATATTATTCTAAGGTGTTCCTCATGTTCTTTCTCATTCCTTGAGTAAATTAGTATGTCATCGATGAACACAATGACAAACTTATCCAAATACGGTTTACACACCCGGTTCATGAGGTCCATAAATACAGCAGGTGCGTTTGTCAAACCAAACGACATCACTTGGAACTCGTAGTGTCCATACCTTGTCCTAAAAGCAGTCTTAGCAACATCTTCCTCACGAACTCTCAATTGGTGATAACCAGACCTAAGGTCAATCTTTGAGTAAACACTCGATCCTTGTAATTGGTCAAACAAATCATCGATTCTAGGTAACGGATAACGGTTCTTGATGGTAAGTTTGTTCAACTCACGATAGTCGATACACATTCGAAAACTTCCATCCTTTTTCTTTACAAATAAGACCAGAGCTCCCCAGGGTGAAGAGCTTGGTCCTATGAATCCTTTATCAGTCAACTCTTGTAGTTGCGTTGATAGTTCTTGCATTTCCGATGGTGCTAAACGGTAAGGCGCTCGAGCAACAGGCGCTGCTCCCGGTATTAAATCGATCTGGAATTCAACTTGTCTAGCCGGCGGCAATCCAGGCAAATCTTCGGGAAATACTTCCGGAAAATCCCGTACGATACGTACATCTTCCAACCGCTTTTCTTCCGTCCGCTTTTCCGTGACACGGGCTAAGAATACGTGGCAACCTTCCGACAGCAACTTCTGAGCCTTGATACGCGAAATAATGTTCAGTCGTGATTTCCCTTTTCCCTTACATCCAACTCCTTGTACCTCCAAAACTCCATCTCCATATGGTAAACGAACGACCTTCTCGTCACAGATAATCGTAGCATGGTATCTCGATAACCAGTCCATTCCGATAATTACGTCAAAACTCCCTAATTCGACAGGCATAAGATCAACAACGAAAGGACGACCTAAAAGATTCAAAGTACATCCGCGAAGGATAGTGTCGGCTTCTATCAACTTTCCATTAGCTAACTCAATAGTGTACTTAGTGTCTAAAGGCGAAGGGGTCATATCAATTAAGGCACTAAAGGCAGTCGACACAAAACTCCTATCGGCTCCAGTATCAAATAAAATAGAAGCATAACGATCGTTGAGAAGAAACGTACCCGTAACGACGTCGGGGTTTTCTTGTGTCTCTCCTCCTCCTATCACATAAACTCTTCCACGAGCTTCCCCAGCCTTAGCAATTTTTCCTTGGTCCTTGTTCTTTTTCTTTGGGCACTCATTGCTGTAGTGTCCCTTTTGCTGGCATTCGAAACAGGTGACATTGGCTTTCGGGTTCTGTGGTGACTTACAGTCTCTAGCAATGTGTCCGGTTTTCTTGCAGTTGTGACACTGTACATTGCATTGTCCATTGTGGTGACGCTTGCATCGATTGCACAGAGGTAACGTCCCATTGTACACTCCCTTTTCCCCAGTACCAGCAGTGTACGCTTTCACAGTGTCTTGCCTCTTATTCGGATTGTTCCCATGGTTGTTCCTTTGGTTATTACCCCACTTTCTCTTGTTGTCCGCGGCATACCCAGCATTTGCTCGAACAACTTGATCCATTAGACTATGAGCCATCCTTATAGCATCACTAACCTTAGTCGGTCCAGACGACGTCACATTCCCTTGAACTCTACCAGGTAAACCCCAAATGTAGCGCTCAACTTTCTTTTCCTCATCCGGAACCATTGCAGGACATAGCAAACATAACTCTTGGAATCTCCTTGTATACGCCCCAATGTCATTGTTCCTCACAGTCAAATTCCACAGTTCAATTTCCATTTTCTGAATTTCATTACGAGGACAGTATTCCTTAGTCAACAACTTCTTGAGTTCCTCCCAAGTCATTCCATACGCCTCCTCGGCTCCAACAGTTTGCACATGGGTGTTCCACCATGTCAACGCTCCAGCAGCTAAAGTACAAGTAGCATAAGTCACTTGGGTTTCAACAGTACATCCACTTACGCGGAACACCGATTCCATCTTTTCAACCCATCGAGCTAATCCAACAGCTCCTTCAGTACCATTGAAATTCAGAGGGTCACAATTCCTAAAGTCCTTGTAAGTGCATGGCTTAGGTGGTCCGTTCTCAACAACGTTCGGCGGTGCTTGGTTCACGTTGTACTTGGCTTGTACGTTTGCCAAAGCGGCAGTCACTCGTTGCGTAATCAGTGCTTCCAATTGTGCGTCAGTCATACCATTACGCGTGTTCACCATTGTTTCTCTGCGTTAAGACAACAATGCAAATAAGGTTCAAGCACGAATATACACGTTATATATTTCTATGCTAATGATACAAAATTACGATACAACAATCATACTAAAGATAGTCAATAACCAAAGTCATAAGATCACATTCTCATTCAAAATAAGAATATCCAATACAAGTACATAGTCATAAAATAAGAGTTATGATCACATCTAGTCTAGTCCAACTAACCGAGTACTACTCTAGTTTAGTGAATACAATGCCCAAAAGATAAAAGATGTAATCTACTCTAGAATTCAGCACGATAACGATAACACTCTAACCATGACGACGACGACGCTCACAATCAGTACATCTCGGTGAAGCACCCCTCGTAGTGTCTCCACCACGAAGTGTCTCCAACTCACTCCTCAAAGCAACAATATCCTCAAGAGCAGTATCCAACAACTCTTGTCTATCCTCACGATCCTCTAGCAAATCCCACACTGCATCCTCAAGTCGACGAAAACGAACAGCATCGGAATCCCTAGCGGATCCTATCATGATAACACATGACCTACGTCTAGAAGACTCTCCATCATGATGTGCAGATGGTGTAGAAGTAGTAGTCATAGCACGACTCCCATGAGTAGGCGATGTCTCTGGTATAGCAGGTGGATCAGACATACGAACCCTCTTCCGCGTGTATGACGAGTCAGAATCGGATGCAGCTCTAGTCCTAACGCCAGATGGTCCAGCTCCATCAGCAGGTGGTACGGTATCATCAGAATCACTATAAACCTCAGCAGTCGGTGTACCCCATAATGCTTCCCGCTGCTCTCTAAACCTCTGATGTGGAACAGTAGACTTCTCTTCAGGTTGGACGTCTTCCTAATCGCAGTCCTCCTACTAGGCTCAGCTTCCTCAGATACAACAGTCAAATCACGGTCAGCAGTACGAGTTATCAATCCATGATGAGCAGGAAAGTCGGGACGTCCCTCATCATCCGACACCAGTGGAAACTCAACTCTAGCCTCATCATCAGTAACCTCAATATCCTCATCAGCCTCGACACCCATATCATCCTCATCCTCTCGATCAACCTCATATCCATCCATGTCCTCATCCTCAGCATCCATACCATCTCCATCCTCAAGTCCTAACACAGGAAACGGCGATCCAATCGGTCCAGGAGAAGCAATATCCATGCCATCACTCTCTACCTCATCATCAACATCCTCTGGATAATCTATCGGATTACCCTCCCTATCATCCTCACTATCACTGACCCACTCAATCAAAGTACGATGCACAATAGGCGGCATCCCATCAACAACGTCAGAAGTGTCAGACAACACAGCAGGCTCACCCTCGTCATCCTCCTCCGGTTCCTCGTCAGAATCATACTCCTCATCTTCCTCCTCAGGATCGGCTTCCTCAGGAGCATCCTGCGGCTCAACATGATCCGGTACCATCTCAACCTCGTCTTCCCACTCTTCGTCGGCAGAGTCGGGCTGGTAAGAAACAGTAGATGACGACATAACCTGCAACAACCAAAATGCGTATTAAGCAGTTGTAGGGTATGCATGAAATAATCATGTATGGAAATTAAAGTATGCAAATCTGAGAAGTGCATATGTATATAATACATATTACGTATTACATAATATATATTACTTATACTTATAGTGTGATCCTACGTAATACATTACGTAGTACACATATATACAGAGTAACAAGTAGCCACATCGGTTATAGTCTAGGCCTAAGATGCAAACCTAGTTCTCTATAACCAAGGCTCTGATACCAATTCTGTAACACCTCAAAATGTAATATGCGGAAGCGGTGAAGCTCGGGGGCTGTTACGTCATAGCATCATAGTTCAAGGTACAAGAGAACGACTCTAAATGAGACGTTTTATAAAAATACCTCGTTGAATTTAAATTAAAAGCATCACAATACGAAAGGTCTCAGTTTCAAAAGATAATGCAGCGGAATGTAAAAGTTTTAAACATCAACGAGATAATAGTTCAAAAGCATAAGTGAATAAATGTCCGAAGAGCGGTCATGAATGCATGCGGACTCCAAGTACTTCACGTAGCAGATACAAATCATCATCAAATACCTGAGATAAATGCTAAATTGGGTCAACATAAAGTTGGTGAGAATATAGGTTTCAAGTAAAAATTCATAGTCATACGTTTTCAGATTTCATTTCATGTACACATGCAACTATAGGAGATATAGTGCCAAGTGTAGGATAAATTGGGTGTTCACAATATTTATGATAGCGCTAAGCTCGTGACATCGAAACTAGTGATCCAGTACATGCAATAGATTGCACATATAAATTTACCCCAATAGAGTACCTAGCCAAGATAACTCCGTTCAAACAAATGGTACACACTCGTCCGGCGTCAGAATGCCCGAGTGGAGGTTGTCAACCCTCAATAGATCTATCCGTAACATAAGAGCTTACTCCAGCAGAGTAACTAACGATTCACGATAGTGGGGACTATGGCTCAAGCAACTTAAGCTATCTCATAAATAGTGTTCACGAAGCGTTCACAGAAAAATAGTTTTACTTGCATTCAGAAGCAAGCATCAATAGCATTCATCACATCCCAAAACATTAAACATAGAAAGCAGTTTAATAGGGAACTATAAACTCACCTCAAGCAACGATACAAACCGCACAAGTATGATCAAATAGAAGCGAGCACTCTAGCAACAACATAAATATAATACTATAGTTTAGGCGCTAGCAAATAAGTCATAATAATTCGTCACGTACGTTACTCATCGTTCATACATACATTATCTTGTTTAAAAAAAAACGTGACTAGTAATTATCGTATCGTTATAAGTATTATCGTATATACTTAGGCAAAAATATTTATTTTTGACTCAACGAAATTTCGACAGCCTTTCGGCGTAAATTTTAATTTACCAAAATTTATCTTAATAAATTCTCTCAACACGTTTTTCATAGAAATTTCGACAGCCTTTCGGCGCCATTTCAAAAATTGCCATTTTTGGTAAGTTCCCAAATCTCGACTCAAAATCCCAAATTTTCAATCAATCTCTTAACCACAACGCTCAACAAATCATTTTTCGCAATGTAACCCAATTTTCACTTTCAACAATATCTATCTAGCGCTTTCGCTTTTCTCAAATCGTTCCCAACAATCATATATAGCATTTAGTACCCATTTCGACACTAAAAACGACTCGGTTTAACTCGAAAACGTCTTTTCGACCACTTTAAAAATATGGACAGCAAGTGTATTTTTAGTATGTCTCAAAAAAAAAAAGTTTTCCGTCATCAAACTTTAAACGCCCATATCTTTCTCGTTTTAACTCCGTTTTTAGCTTATAATATACCGAAACGAAGGTATTTACTTATATTTTCACAATCTCGTACTAAACTAGTGTCAAAACAATTTTTAAAACCCGTTAAACCCCATAAATAATTCGGACAGATTACGACTTTTTCGTACAAACGCGTTTTCGACCATTTTTAAGCGTACCCACTAGTAATAACACTACTACTTCCTTCCAAATACTCATAAACATCATAAAAATCAATGATTTATTTTCAAGTTCATAAATCACAAAAATATATATGTATATATTTTATAAATCCTTTAATTAAAACCTTTTCATACATAGATTTTAAAGATTTATTCAAAATACTTATAGATCTAAAATTTTATCATGACCAAGATAGTTTTTACCATTTTATTTTCAAGAAAGTAGATGATGAGTAACATATATGCATGAATCTTCAATGATTATGCATGAAAATGAAAAGATTGAAAAAGGTTTAAGAAATAACCTTGTGTAACGATTCTACGTAACGACGGTATCACGATCTACGCTCTACTCAACAAATAATCAACAACAACAAATCTACAACTTCAAAAATCTTCAACCCAAAACTACTCAAATCAACAAACCATGAATAACCATTCTTCCTTTTGTGTTTTTAAACCTTTGGGTGTATTTGTTTTGTGTTAAATCTTGAAAAAATGAAGCTTTTTAAAATTCAACAATGGTGGAAAATGTGTTGTGTGTTTGTGCCATGTGTTTAGAGAGAGAGAGAGGAGAGATTTGTGTTTTTGAATTGTGAAATGTGAAGTGAATTATTTGTGTGATGAGAATGACATTTTAGGGTTTCTTGTTTAGTGGGAAAAATAGACACCAAATTAGCAAAGTGTGTAATTTTGGTTCAAGTATGCATGTGTTGTGTATGGTGGCCGGTTATAATGGGTCCCATGGGGGGTAAATTATTCAAAATTTTTACTTAGGTAATTAGTTAAAAGGTTTAAGGTAAAAAGGTTAATTAGTTTTAGGTAATTAGTGAAAAGTATGCAGTTACGTTTAAAAATGCGTAAAACTTAGAAAATTGACGAAATATATTAATTTTATGATTTTTCGACGAAAACTGACATTTTACGTTTCGTAAAGTGTTTTATGCATGCTTACGACGGTTACTCGTAAAAACGACGTATAATACGAAAACGCGATACGTTAAGTAAATATTCACTGAAAATACGATTTATTACTATAAATGGCAAAAATACTAAAATACATGTTTATAAATACGTACTGGGTTAATTAAATACGCAGTTAATGAAAATAACAATCACGCAGTTAAAATAAAGCAGTTAAACACGTAATTCACAGATAACGAATAATCTCACGGATTATCGTCAATTCATTGACCGTTACAGCAGTCTGGTCAGATTCACAGAAGATTTCAAAACGATGACTGAGCTCAGTGTCAAGTCATCACTTGTCATAAAACAGTTTTTCAGAAAACGCGGGATAACTTCCCGGTTTATACACAGTTCAAGTACATAGTTGACTAAATAAAAAGTCAAAGGGTAAAATGGTCATTTTACAAAGTAAGAAAATTACCAGTTGTTACATCTAAGAGTGCAGCATTCATTTGGCTAAGTAATGTAGCAGGAACCATGACCAAATCTTGTTGAGCAGGAGTATGCGTATGCGAAATGGCTCCCGGTTGTGATTCACTCAAAGTCTGGGGACTCACATTGATATTACTATCATTGATTGTCTCCTCATTTGAAAGACTCACCACCGAAGATTCATTCGAATCAGCACGCTCTTGCACAACTTGATGTGATTGAATACTAGCATCAGTGGTATTATCAGTGGTATGAATAAGTACCTCAGATCTCTTTTCTGGCCCTAAGCTAGAGATAGTTGCCATAAGAGCTGCCTTTGCCGATTGAAAATCATCAAAGTCTGAGTCATACGCATCAAGATCATCTGCTTGGTATGCTGCATTCTGTGTGGTGACAACGTCTTGTTCGGCAATCCCTGGATCAGCAGAAATGCAAGCTCCTCTTCATCGAGTTCCCTTCCTTGTGCCTGAGCATTCACCAGATAAATCTTTTCTGCAAACCATTGACCATCCCTTCTCCTCTTGGGTTTCTTACAATCCCTGGACATGTGACCCTCTTCCTTGCAGTTGTAGCATGTAATCATTCTCAACTTGCCTGTAGAATTAGCCCGTAGAGGAGTGTTGACCATTGGAGCAGGATTGACCATGCGTGCATTGGTGGTTGATGTAGTAGGTCTCCCCTGATACGGTTGAATAGGTTGAACCATTACCCTGCCATTCTCAATAGTAGCTTGTTGGCGAGAATTGGATGAATTCCTCAACTGATTGTTAGTTGGAGCTGATCCTCTAAATCCTCGTTTGCTTAATGTCCTTGTGAGATAAGCAGACATAGTGGTTAACACTTCAACTGGGTCAGCTCCTTGTTTGAATACAGGAATGGGGACTTCCTCATCATCACAGTACATTGCTTGGTCTTGATGAGCTGCATAATCACTAGAAGGAGTACTCATGTGGTCAGGGTAGCTTGTTGGATATGCTGCATTCTCTTGATAAGAAGAATATGAAGACTGAGCATAAGGTGCAAAGCTTGCTGGGTGAGGTTGTGAACCATATTGTGATGAAGGTGTATTAAACCGATATTGTTGCTGATGTGAGGTGGGTGGTTGCGGTAGAATCGAGTATTGAGGGAAGGTTGGTGTCATGTAAGGTGATGGATGATAGGCTTGATGTCCCAAGATATAAGGTGTGTTGTTGTGTGACAAGCTTGGTTGATTCGCCATCAAAGCTAAGGAATCAGGGTACATACCTCGAGGCGAACGGTGCATGATCACATGTTTCTCATGCTGCTGAAGGAAAGCATAGATTTGATCCAAATTGCACTTATGCAAATCCCGGGTTAACTTAACATCGGTAATATACTCACCCCATTCAGCTTGAGGTAAAGTATTCAAAAACTTGGTGTTAACCTGGAATGGAGCAATCACGAGATTGTATACATTCAGATCATTCATTAGAGTAGTGAATCTGAAGTAGTAGTCGTGTAGCGTTTCCCCTGGGCTATACGTGAATCTATCAAACAGATCATACAACTGACATTCCCTTTCCTGTTTGGTAAGAGACGTACCTTGTAGCAACACCTTTAGACGTTCCCATAAATCCTTGGCAACCGTATATTGACTTACCATGCGATAAATATCATGCGAAAGAGCTTGGAGAAGAGTCTGTAGAGCCTTTTCATCAGCATCAGCAATAAGTTGTCGTGCCGGTGTGAGTTCTTCATATTTTCTTGGTCGAGTCATGTTATTTGCCACAATGGTACCATAGTCGAGTGGACCATTCAAAATCGATTTGACCATAAGCCTTCCGTATGTTGGTTTGCCCTTCAGGTATTGCATCATGCGGCCCTGCCATGCCTCAAACACCTCTTTAATAAGCATCGGTGGACGACTATCAGTTCCCGTTATGATTGAGATATCCGTAAGAGATGTCATTTGAGGCATTAATGAACTCGGATTCATTGTGATCACTTAAAAGACTCAAAGATTATCGGTTGATCGAGCAGTGACGAAAGGTTGAGAATTTGTGTTGTGTAGTTGAAATCAAGATTAAATCCACTAAAGATCGTCGAAAAAACTCAAATACCCATTGAACTTGCTTATACGGAATAACCCTAACAAAGAATAAATCCTATTCGGAATAATCCGTATTCGGAATAACCCTATGCTGAAAAACCCTTATACAGAATAACCCTATGCGGAATAACCCTATTCTGAAAATACCCTATTCGGAATAGACCCTATGCTGAATAAACCTTATCCGGAAAAATCCTTATGCGGAATAATTCTTCAATTCGGAATGATCGACTATTCGGAAAGTTTGGCTATTCGGAAAGATCGGCTATTCGGAAAATCTTTGTTATTCGGAAAGAATTTGCTATTCGGAAAATCTTTGCTATTCGGAAAGAATTTGCTATTCGGAAAATCTTTGCTATTCGGAAAGAATTTGCTATTCGGAAAGTTTCTTCTATGCGGAAAGTCTATTTGGAAAAAACCTGATATTCGGAAAACTTTTCTATTCGGAATGTCTATTCGGAATAATCTGGGAATATCAGTTCGAGACTCAGACCAGCACTTTTCAATCCGATTTTTTGATCAAAACCACAAAAAGTTTTATGATTTTTACCAAAATAAGCTAAACCCAATCCTTATCAATTAATCCCAATAACAAAAACACCAAAAACAACAAGATTCAAGATTGATTTTTTCTAAAGATCACTAATTGATTCAAAAACTAAAAAAAAAGCAACACAATCCTTACCTTAAATCACCCCATAGCTCTTGATACCAAATGTAGAATCTTGATAACCTATGAATCTATGAAGTGGGTTGATGTTTTCTAGAGAGAGAAACTAGAGAGAGAAAGTGAGAGAAACTATGTGTTTGTTTTATTCAAATGATAAAATGTGAGAAACAACAACCAACCCCTTTCCAAGGAGGAAAGGGGTATTTATACTTCCAAGCCTTATTTGGACTTGGGCCGGCCCATGACAAGCCCATGGGCCGGTTCTTACTTAACTAAATAAGTATTTGTTAACTACGAGCTATTACAACATAAATAATATTGTGGAGTGACCGATACTTCTAATATACGTAAAAACGTATTTCTAACAATACTACTGATGACTATGTTACTGGTGATGATTCTACTGAATCAGAAGATAGTGATGATGTTTAGATTGAGGAATCAGATTTATAATAAATTGCTTTTTATGTTTAATAAAATACATAATTAAAACGCGTTTGAAAAAGGCGATTTTTGGGAAAGGCGATTTCAAAACGCGATTTTCATTTTTATTTGACAGTTTTTTTATTATTAATCAATCGTTATCCATTTCTTAGGTGATCACTTTTGTTTAAAATTTCGTTATATTTGTAAACTATTTATTAGATAATATACTGTACATGCAACATTTTTGTAAACTTACAGCTATTTATATAAACTAAAATATTAGTATAATCGGAAAGTTTTAATTTAATTAAAACACTACCAACAATAAAACACGCATTTCTTCAAATAACAATGTATAATTGATGTTTATAATTTCCTATATCTTTTGTAATTTATTTCATGCATTAATGTTCATAATCAAATATGTTGTGGCTGTTATTAGTTTGTCACAACTATATAAACAAGGTATGAACTTATCAAAAACATCGAATCAGTTTATTATTGTTGCTAAGTATACATATTATCAATGTCTAACTTTCTTGAAGTGGCTCCAATAACAGACTACAATGTATCTATCAAAGGTTCTGCAGACAGTGAAGCCAAATCTATTATTCATCTCAACAAGCATAATAACAGACATGTTGGTATGTACTCATTTTAATAGATTATGATATGATGTTAATTACCTTTTTATTACATTGGAAAACTACATTAACCTTGGTTAACGTATGAAAGTATGCATACTTTATTATATTTATGGCTACTGCATTGAATCTGTAAAGTATGTGTCTTTTCATATGCCCTTTGAGGGTGTATAAGATTGAACGATTTCAACCATTTAGCAATCACATTCTCTGAAAATTATTATATCAATATAGTGTTACAAGTCTTTTGCCAAAAAAACATGAAATCTTCATCCAAAACATCTGCAACTGAAGCTGGAATTGAATCATCAACCAAGTTGGAACAGAAGTAAGTTTGTAATACTTTTTTTAAGTAAACAGTATTTTCTATATTGTTTTATATAGATTAAGATTTTGTTAATAATTAATTTTATTTCAGGAAACAAATAAAAGAAGACCAACATGATGATGTCACAAAGAAAGCTGTTGATACTGTTAATCAACATATTAACAGTGCGAAGAATATTAAAGATGATGGAAAATGGGTCTGGGAGGATTATCCTGATGAGTAGTACTACCACCTTGAAGATGAAGAGCAGAAAAGGTTGACAAAGGAGGAGGAAGAAGAAGCTGCGAGGGTTGAAGCAGCAAGAAAACATCATTAAGACGACAAGAGAGAACGTCGTCAAGCTGAGTTAAGGGAAAGAGAAATTGCTGAATTTGGTTGTTTCTTAGAAGAAGAAGATCAGTATGATGACTATGAGGAGGAAGAAGACTTTGAAGTTGAAGATATAGAAGATTTGGATTATGATAATTTACATTTAGCTTTTAATGGTGATAAATCACCTAAATGGCCATGAATAATGTAACACCCCCAAATATTCATACTTTAGTTTAGCGGAAGAGTCGTTGGTGTTACGGGATAGCACTTACTCAAATCATAGATAACGCTTAAAAATCGCGTCGTTTGATAATAAAGCATTTTCCATTCATAAACATCGAATTGCATAGGTCCCAAGTCATGGTATTTTATACAATTTTACAAAGCATTTGAATGGAAATTGTTATTTAAGTGCGGGCCATAAATTCTTTTCATCTTCCCGAGAATTACCTTCAAGTACCTGAGATAAAACATGTTAAAAGAAAAGGTCAGCGAAAACGCCGAGTGAATTCATAGAGTTTAATGAAATCCATTAATATATCATCTGTTGTCCCTATTTTGTGATGATTAAACAAGAATAAAGAAGAAAGAAAGGTAGATATGAGATGAATTCTAGAGAGAGAAACTAGAGAGAGAAAAGAGAGAGAAGTGTGTGAGAACTTGTGAAATATTAGATTAGGAAAAAAAAGAAATGACCATCCAACCTCTCCTTACATGCAAGGAGAGGTTTATATAGCCCTGCCTACATGTGGCATGATGGGCTATATGATAATGGGTTGGGCTTTCCTTTTGGGCTTTGGTTACTTATGAATGAACCTTAGCTTAAAGTTAAGCCCGTAATACACGACTAACATACTACCTATTACAACGTTCTAAAATACGATACATAATAAACATATGACCGAGCATTCTTGTTTGACTTAATATTTTGAGGCTAACAATCTCCCCCAATGTGAGGTCACTATCCTTTATGAGAGGTCATTACCCTTTGTCATTTGGATATTCATAGAGATTACTAATCTCGCCAAAAATGAGTCTTGAACGTGTAATAGTAGTCTTTTTCCTTCATGCTGTGATCTTTGAGCCTTTGTCGTTGTCTTTCGACTTTGTCTTTTGATCTTGAGATCTTCAAATCATCCTTGACTTTTCTTTGCCATCTTGCGATCTTGTGTCTTCATCCACATGCTCACACTATTAATTGTCGAATATGTCTTTAGGCATGAGTATGTGGTTTTGAATCTTTGACTTTGTTGGGTACACCGTGACGCCACCTTCTCGAGACAAAACATAGACACGGACTGAATGGCTTTGACATTCGTCCTAAATCGGTAGCGTTTTACCTCCGTTCGGTGAAGACCGTTATACGATATTAAATATCGTACCTGTGATAGGTAGATTCAGTTAAAAATATCCTTGACAGGGTTTCGCGACTGGACTAGCCGTTCTCTTTACTCGACCATCTCAAAGCAAGACTGCGAACATAAAGAGTGAATCAATTGGAAAAATATCCGCTTGATTAAAGTCGTCAATTCAAATTCTTGGAATAAGTGTGATTCATAAAGAATCTTACCATTGTTGCTTTCCAGTTGACACAAGCTTGATTCATAAGAATCTCACAAGTCACCTACCATAGCGCTGTTTGATGTTGACGCTAGAAGGATTTCCATTCGTCACTGTGAATATTAATGAGTATCACTCTGAATGTTCTGGCAAGACCATAAAGATATTATGTAGAAACCTGAAACGAGTTTGAATCAATTCAGAATCAAACCACTGTTGCTTTTCAGTTCTACATATGCTTAATTCATAAAGAATCTTACATATGACCTACCGCAGTGCTGTTTGATGATAACACTAGAAGGATTTCCACTCATCATTGTGAATACTAAGTAGTATCACTATGACGGTTCTAGCAATATCACAAGGATATGGCGTAGGACTCTCTTGTTCGTCATTCGTGTGTCCTAACGGGATTTGATTGATCTCTTGGCTCTAGACTCGATTTGTGCACTTTTAGTTGTCGGAGGCTAGAGCAGATGCCACCTATTCAATATCAACTATCTCAGAATGAGAAAGCTAATAGAAGTCATGTTGTTCTCCGTGACAATAAAACAAAATTCTTTTGAGAGAAGCCTTAGTAGCTAGGAAAGGGTTGTGCTTCACATCACTGGTTCCATGATGAGTTGTCTTCATGATGTGTTGACCCGGTTTCTACCTAAGTTGTATGGAGGGCTTCTTTCTTTACACCCTTTATCCATACATTTCTTTTTCATTCTTCAACCCCTTCAATGCTTACCAAGACATCATTACTAGCACCTTGTTGTGATTGTTCCAGTGCTAGCATCAGTACTTAGTCGGCATTCAACTACGTTCACATTCTACTCCATCTTTCCTAAGGACTTCTAATAATCTATTGGATTGTCCCTGGGAATATCCCTCCGGTTCTGGTTGGATCATAGGACTTAGACCTAACCACCCTTTTGACACCAATAACGTCGTGAATTAAAGATGTTGTGGGTATTTGATCATAACCATGAAAAACCACTTCAAATATCTAACAAGTTGTTTGAAAAATATTTAACAGCTTGATAGTTTTTGTCGTTTCAGAAATGCTCCTCCTTCACATGTGCATCGATAATCGAAAGTGTTTTGCACCTGTAGGTAAGAGTTAAAGTGCTTGTGTCTTATATAAGATCACATTTTAATCACATTTTCTCCCCCTATCTCTAATATATAAAATCTTTTGATATTAGAGATACCAAATTTGATTAAAATATATTTTGAAAAATAGTCTTGAAAATCTCCGGGAGAAAGATGTGTTAATCTTTTGCATGAAGTTAAAATGCTCCCCCTCAAAAATTGATCCAATTGAATTGTGATTGTGAGGATTTGATCCACATTTCGCTTTTTGAGGATGGGAGTTGTTGAACCCACAATTTTTGAAAGATTTTGAATATTCATTGAGAAATTCTCGAAAAAATTGTGTTCAACGCTTTTTGAAAAATCCTATTTCTTTTTTACGAAGATGTTTTTCTAAAGCATAAACTTGAGTTCATAGACTTTGAATGTCTTGACGAATCCACTCAAGTGTAAGAAGATTTCTCTTCTTTTGCTGAGGGTAAGCGCACTAAATCATACACTCCCCCGTGAATATTGATCCGGGTTGCAATCTGAAAGTGATTACAAGCCATTGTGTTGAGCTCAAAACGTTGAATGTTTTGGGACAAGCTCAACCCAAGATAGATTGCTCTACCCGTTGTTTGGAAATATTATCCAAAATAGACAATTTCCTTTATTAAAAGAAATGACATGTTTTGAAAAATATTTACAACTTTCATTCGAGCTTTATGTACACACCCGTGTCGTTATTGAGCGACATTTCTAGGTACGTCCATATTATCGGTACTGAAAGACATGTCGAGAAGAATCTTTTTTGGATTTTAAAATATTTTTAATTTTGTGTTTTGTTTTTATATGTTTTATATTTTTGTATTTTGCTTTTTCAAAAATATTTATAGGTAGATGTTTGATAGATGTATCAAGCAGGATTCTTTGCCAGAATCTCCAGTTCTGCTGGAGTCAAACATCTCATACCAATTTGCCTAACTAGATACGCAAACCTCTTTTTCGAAAGAGCTTTTGTAAACAAGTCAGCTAATTGGTAATCAGTTCCAACAAAGTACAGTTCAACAATACCCTTTTCAACTTGTTCCTTAATGAAGTGATATCTGATATTAATGTGCTTCGTGCGGGAATGTTGTACCAGATTGCAGGAGATGGCTATGCGGACTTTTAGTCACAGTACATAGGTATTTTATCAAAGTGGAAGCCATAATCCGTGAGTTGTGTTCTCATCCATAGAACTTGAGCACAACACGCAGATAGAGACACATACTCCGCTTCGGCTGATGACAGTGACGTGCAATCCTGCTTCTTGGAAGACCATCCCACAAGCTTATCTTGACCTAGAAATTGTGAACCACCAGAAGTACTTTTACGTGTATCAAGACACCCTGCGTGATCAGAATCTGAATAGGCCGTTAGAAAGAAACCGGTTTCCCTCGGATACCAGAGTCCCAAATGAATGGTATTCTTTAGGTACCGAAAGATCCGTTTAACCTCCTTGAGGTGCTTTTCAGTGGGTCGTGCTTGATATCATGCAAAATAACACGTAGCATGTGATATATCTTGTCTGCTTGCTGTTAAGTACATGAGGGAGCCGATCATGGAACGATATTTCGTTTGATCTATGGCATCTACCTCCAAATCATCATCTAGGGATGTGGTTGATAATGGTGTCCCAACGGGGTCACATGAGGTCATACCATGCTTTTTGATTATCTCTTGACAATACTTAGCATGGTTTATAAAGATACCACTTGGGGATTGGTGAACTTGAATTCCTAGAAAGAATTTTAGTTCGTCCATCACTGACATTTCAAATTTGCTGTGCATGACTTTTTCAAACCATTTTGAAAGTTTTGGGTTTGTAGACCCGAAAATAATGTCATCAACATAAATCTACACAAGAAAAATGTCATCCTCATATTTATAAGTGAACAAAGTTAGATCAATGGAACCTTTTGAGAAACCTTTGGAGACCAAAAATTTCGAGAGCTCGTCGTACCACGCCCTTGGAGCTTGCTTGAGTCCATAAAGTGCTTTGTGGAGAAGATACACCTTGTCAGGATAATGAGGATGGACGAATCCTTCCGGTTGCGTGACATAGACTTCTTCCTTCAAAGGACCGTTAAGGAACGCAGTCTGATTGTGGTAAATTTAGATACTTGCTTTAGGAAAAACAAGCAACTAAAAGTAGCGGTAAGTATTAACGAGTGATTTAGGAAAACCACAAGTAATGACCCTTAATCAAATAAAGAGAAGAGAAAGTTCGTTTCCCAAGGAGGTATATGTGTTGTGAATTAACTTGTATGTATTTGAGATTAATATTGAGAGATGGAAAGACGGTTACGTTAAAATTAAACTATGACGAAAAAGACGTAAACGTGAAAAACTACCCAAATAAAAAATTGTTATACTAAGACCAAAAACAAAATCAATAATTAAAAAGGCTAAAAAGAAGTCAATAATAATATAAATAAAGACAAAAATCCAACAAAGATATTTTAAAACCTTTTATTAATTAAATATTTAATTTTAAATGCTAATTAAAGCCCTAAAATTAAATATAACTAATTCAAATGTCTAAAATATGATTTTATTGAACTAATACTTAACTTATATTATTAGAAGACTAAAAAGTAATTTTCTAAAAATTAAAACCTATTAAAACTATTTTTAAAACTCTAAAAATGATTAAAAATGATTAAAACCTAATTGAACTTAAAATAATTTTAAAAATAAATCTAAAAGCTATAAAAATATTCTAAAAAGAGAAATAGTCCTAATTAATGATAAAGATCCTAAGAAAAAATGGAAAAGAAATAAAAATAAAACTTTGAAATTTAATTAATAAAATAATATTAAAATAATGCTAAAAATAAAAAGTTAATAAAATTAATTCTAAAATTTTTATAAAAATCCTAAATAATATAACTAAGAGAAAAACACAAATTTAAGCTCCTAAACCTTTTTTAATAATTTTATAAAAATCTTTAAAGTTTATAAAAAACCTTAAAATAATATAAAATTAAAAATTAAAGTTTTTAAAACCAAAACTCAATGTAAACCTCAAATTATATATTAAAAAGCTAAAAACTATTTTTCCTAAAAATTAAAAATCTTTTTTCTATTTTTTAATGACTTTATAAAAAACGGGTATTAAATAAATCCTAGAAAATAATTAAATAAACGGAAAAATATAAAACTTGGCTAGAAAAATCACAAATCCTAATAAGATTCTAGGAAAAATGAAAATAAGCAAAAATGAAAAGCAAATAAGCTGGAAATATGATAAATAAGCCACGGCTTTTAATAAGCTTACAAAATGAAAAACAGGTTAACTTAATAACCTTTGCACCCTTAGTCAGTAAAAGACCCAAGGGCGCAATGGTTAAGGATGATGTGTGTGAGTGTGGAGACCAGGGTTCGAGTCTTAGCAACCCCTTTTTGCACGTTTTTTTTTTTATTTTTTTATCTTTTTCCAATCAATCAGTGACACTTAAACAAACTTAATTCCAATCCCAAATCACTTTTTTAGCTAGGTTAAACACAATTGAAGATCAAAAATGTTGCCAGTTCTGCTATGGTTACTGATGAACAAGTGTGAGTGCACACTTGAACATTTTGGAGCCAAGAGGGGCCTGGCTAATGGCTTGTTTGATGGTGATTTTGGACAATGGGGGCACCCTTGTGCTTATTTAAGCACAAGGAGTCAACAAGACCAAGAAATAAGCACTTAGCAAGCAATACAAGCAAAACAGATGCACACCCAAGCCAATGCAAGTCTCTGAGGTCTTTCCTTAGGTCTGGTGGAATTTAGAGCAGATTATATGCACTCTAGTGAGATTCAAAAGCCTATATTTTGCATACACACTCTCCAATTGACTCACAAACCAAATCAACCCTATAACCCTCTAGCACTTAACCAGATTTCAAAGATCAAGCACAAATAAAATCAACAAAATAGGCAGATTATGGCATAAGCAGATTTTGACTACACTTCTCTTTTTTTTTACTCACAATTAAGCTTCCAAATCTGTTCTAATCTAGTTACCAACTAACTACTAACCTAGCTTAATCTTTATTGACCTAGCTAACACCCTTAATAATCACTAACCAATTAAATTGCCCTGCTAAACCTTGTAGCCAAACACCCTTTTAAAATGAAAACCAAAATTTTTTCAAAGAAAACTACTTGCAAACTTACTCAACCTGAATCCAATAGCATCTAACATATATATCAACACATTTAGAACACAAATCAAGCACTTAAACACACAATATCATCAAATTAAACAAGATCATATAGGCTACACTTTTCTGAAATTTTACAAAGGTAAAAGAAATTTACCTAAGGACCCTTACATCCAAGGGTCCTTGTGGTTGCTTAACCACCTCCTACCAACACGGGTTGGTGCAGATCCTTTAACAAATCAGCAACCTTCAATACCTGCTTAAATCAAAACAAAAGAAGAACAAACACAAGCAATAATATATTACTGATTTTTTTTTCTTCTTTCTTAAACCTTACCAAATCTTTTAAAACCTTCTTAACACATTTAAATAACCCTTAAATCACCATTAACATCAAACTTCTTAACAACCAAAACCTGAAACAATCCTTACCAAAGATTCTCAGATTTTCAGAAACTTATTAAATAACTTTGAAAAACAAAGTTACTTAACCAAATAAACAATGGAACTCAGAATCAAGCTTTCACACTTCACACAACTTTTAAAAACAATAAAAAGGCATTACACTTGAATAAATCAAAAACCAAACTTTTATTTCTTTAAAAAGGAATTACAAGGAGAAAAGCTTGAAACTGGAACAAGGGGTCATCACAGGTTGATGCCTCCTTTTATAGTACTCAAATGAACATACTAGAAGGCTAAAACTAAAACCCTAATCACTAGAAAATCCCAACTTTGCCCTTGACGGTTTTGAGTGATGAGTTGTCCACATTTGATCCTGGACGTTTGTTTTTGCTTTGAGAGTAAGCAAATAACCTTAGCCTTTGATTTGGGACACGTCATGATACTTGGAGGACAAGGTGTGATGTGATTGGTTGAGAGGGGAATTGGGGGTAGGGTCCACAGTGAGTGGTTTGAGGATTTTAGGAGTGGGATGGGTTTTGGTGGGTGTGAATCAAGTGTGTGCAGGTTTAATTTGTTTTTACCCAAGGTTAAGTGGAGGTAAATTATGGGCGTGTAAAAAGATAAACAGTGACTATTTCAATCCGAAATTGGGGGAAGTAAACATGTTAGGCGCACTTTTTGGATTTGAATGTTTCACTTGGCAACTTCAGTCCTTATGTTTTGATATTTTTGGCATTTAAGGTTTTTCAGCCCTAAATCCGTTTTGCTTTGTTAATATCTTTCACCAATTGTCACTTTTGGCACCAACTTTGGAAAAAGGTTATCAAAGGGTTGTTTTTGACATTTTTGAATATTTCAAGGGCTGTTTTTGGGCAATGTTGATCTTCAAAGGTCTTCAATGTGTCTTTCACTTTATGAGGGACCATAATTGGCAATTTGAAATTGTTGAGGGACTATTCTTGCCATTTCTTCAAAGTTGAAGGACCTTTTTGTAATTTTGACAAACTTAAGGGACCAAACTTGTAATTATTAATATACAAGGGTTTTAAGTGTCATTTCTTCATTCTTGGAGGATCAATCTTGTTTTGTCTTCAAGTCTTCAAGGGTATTTGATGAAAATTCCATGATTAGGGCCCGGTTCTTTGTACGGCTTCGTTTCTCGTGTTCGTTTTTCCTTGTATCTTGTGATCTTTTGTCTTTTTCACGATATCCATACCTAAAATACACAAGTAAACAAACACAAGCATATATATGGTATTTTATGACATTTTAATGCATTTAAAGCCCGAAAAGAACGATGAGATCATGTATAAATGCCATCTCATCACTCCCCCATACTAAGCCATTGCCGTGCCCTCACGCAATGCTAGAATAAAGTATCTAAGCATCACCAAAGTTCAATTTTATAAAACTTTATTGAAGAGTAAAAGACTTGCAACATACTACGAGATTGTGTAAAGACATAATGTATGATTTTCATCACCAAAATGTGACTTTTAGGGTCAAAGAATAGAAACAAGTCAATGTCCCTTAGAGTAAATTTCGTCATCCTTGATTGTCATACATTCCATGCTAAGTGCAAAAACAAGATCATTTTTGGTACAAGTCACAATGCTAACACTACTCATACGTCCAAATTTATGTAATACTTTTTCTCCCCGCAATCCTAGTTATTTATAAAAAGGAAATGGGTTACTAGCATTTTTTATCTATTTGTCATGGATCACAAGTGATTCATATTGACTTATTTGAGTAGTTATTAGTCCGAAAGCAAAGTAGCACGATTTGATCAATAGTTAGCCGAAGGACAAAATCTTTTAAAACGGCTTCTCGTGTATCTCCTTAAGTTCATATCTTGGCATAACTCGTTTCACGATTTGAGACCTTTCTCGGACCGATATTTGGCATGTACTTCATACTTCAAATCTTGGGAAGACGTTCTTGAAATTATGGTCTTCTCTTCATATTTTGGAATTTCTTCACTTGACGTTTTTGAGAGATTCTTCATATAGGACCACGACTTCATCATTTTTCTTCAATCTTTACTTTGGATTTTGATATACAACGATCCGCCTCCTTTTCGGACTTGGATATATTTATCCTCATACCTTGTTAGGGTCTTTTTGGATAGACTTTCTCCATTCTTTAGGGGAGTAATTGCTTCTCGTCGTGTGTCTCGATCCTTCATATTGATTTTGGAATAATGATACTTCACATCATCTTTTGGATCTTTAGCAAAAATAGAGCTCCTCATGCCTTGTTAGGGCCTTTTTGGATAATCGCCAATCTTCGCGTCCCGCTTCAATAAGTTATGCCTTGGCTATGAACTCTATTCAACCCCGAGCAACTTTTAAACGATCTTGCGCTAGAGGCTAAGTAACTTTTCAAATCGTACGACCTTACTTATTGCAATTATGTTTTATTCCTAATGCATTGATCTTATGGGAAGAAAAAGCCACAATTAAAAACATATGAGTTTTTGAAAGAACATTTTCATGTTCTACGTTTAGCATGATCACTTGTCTAACTCTATCATTTCTCGTTCTTCACTATATAAAGACCTCTAATTAAAGAGACTCGTGAATACTTAGCCATGCAAGTCAAAATTAAGCCAAATTTGGATTAGCTTTCATTAAGACTATACCAAATCAAAGTTTTGGGTTTTCAAGCCACCTATAGGATCTTGCACTTTCTTGGACTTTTTCAAGTTTAGAGAATGCGTTTTAAAGTTCCCTTGATAAGTGACTTTCTAGAATCAATTATAGGAACTTGCGAAAAGTTCTTGTTCTTAACCCGAATGAATTAAGACTTTCGCGTTTTAAAGCTCCCTATATAAAAGTCTAGCAAAACTTGAATTGAGCGGGTTAAGGAATGTAAATGGCTCCAAATGCCCATCAAGTCAAAAATTAACTCTTATTCTACCCATCGGAAAATATACATTCGTGTCTTAAAAACACTTATGAAAACTAAGAAAAATTTTAAAATTTGGCCATTTTTAGCCTTATTAGCAAAACAAAACATTGAAAGTTGGAAAACGTGAGGGCGTAGCAAAGCAAGTACCTATTCACCCCCCATACTAAAAGTAAACATTGTCCTCAATGTTTCGAGTCTAAAGGTGGAGCACCCCCATACTAGATACGAAGAGTCGAATGCTTAGGATCTAGCATGGAAAGGGTGATCAACAATATATCTAAAGCCGTTTATTAGTTATGCTAAAAGATAATTGTTAGAACAATAAAGGATATGTCATGGATTCGTGAAAAACTTCTTCAAACGAACGATGGAGGCTCACGTAAACGAACACGAGAGTCTTCAATCGTAGATGATGATGATGATCTAGATAACACAATCACAAACAACCACGAGACAACGAGTTGGAAGGGTACAAGTCCCCTTATTAGTGAATAATAAGCCTAAAGGATAAGCATGGGATCTCCCCCACGAGGCACCTCGTTTTTGATAACCGAGTCATGAGCTCGACTCGATCCCCTCAAAATGTGAACATTTAGGGAAATTCATGGTGTGGTCAATTTTTGGCGGGGCTTACATGATTAACAAGGCCCAAAAAGCAACCGGTATAAAGGACTAAGTCCTTAGATGATGCAAAATACCGGGGTCGAAAATGGCGTTCTCGTTTCCATTGGAAAAACAAATTAACTCCACTTCAACATGTGCCATAAACTCAAAGAGTTTGAAGAAAATAGATGAGAAGTAGAAGGGTGAGACAATTGGTAAGACAAACGTTTGAGCTACTCGAGGTAGACTCGCACCAAGCAAATAGATATAGTTTCCATTTATTGCATCGGTGGAAGACCGAGATTTCCCTTTACATGAAATTCCGGGATCGAATATCTCGTCCTCGGTGGACAAGGATGAGGGAACATAAGGGGCTTCCCCCATACTAGAACCACACAAAACATCGTCAAAAGGAGTAGACGAGTTTGTAGTACTCAAAACACGGTGTGATGACGGAGTTAGATTTGTAGAAAAATCAATTAAATCACATTTAAGATCATTTCCTTTTTTATCTTTTAAACTCTCTTTATGAAAACCCTTTTTGATTATGTCGAAAATATTCGGTGTTTCTAAGACGATGTTAGTCACACTAAAAATTCTCACATTTTGAAACCGTTTTGGTTTTGGTGGTGGCAAGTTTTCAAAACGTTTATCGACGAAGAAAACCTCCCCATCGGGGCCTACATATTCATCATCCGAAAGATCTTCCGTAGAAACCGGCAATTTATCAACACTTTTCAAGAATGAATGTTCGAGATGAGGCGAAGGATTTTTCAATTCAAGTATTGATGGTTTCTTCTTTGTAGGCTTAGCACTCATAACCTCCACCGGCGGAGGAAATGGTAAATTGTTTTTGGCGACATTCCCTAAAACTCTTGGTGAAAATTCTTTGCAAATGACATTGGTCGAGTCACCATGGTTTAAAGTTGCAATAGAATATACATGAGAAAGATTGGAGTTTTGTGTTGCATTGATGACAAGTTCTTCTTCATTGAAACGAAGGGTGATTTTTCGAGCATGAACATCGATAAGTGCTCTTGATGTATCCAAAAATGAACGACCCAAAATGAGAGGAACTTTTCGATCGATGGGAATGTCTACAACGATAAAGTCAACGGGATAGTAAAACTTTCCGATTTTAACGAAAACGTCCTCGGCTACTCCACATGCCAAAATCGTAGAATGATCGGCCATCTCGATGGACATGTTCGAAGGAGTAAGAGCCGGAAGCGAAAGCGATTTGAAAATCTCGAGAGGCATTAAATTAATACTAGCGCCAAGATCGGCCAAGGCGTAGCATTCCTCCATATCTTGAATAGCACACGGAATCAAAAATTTACCGGGATCACCGACTTTTTGTGGTATGCGGCTAAGAAAAACCGATGAACAACTAGACGTTTGTTGTAACTTCTCTTTGTTGTTTAGCATACTTTTAAAGTTTGCGGCAAATCGAGGCATCATGATTAAAGCATCGGCAAAACTTATGTTAAAATGCAAATCACGAAACATTTTCATAAATAGCTCAAATTGATAATTGTTCCTTTCTTGTGCTTTTTCTTTGTTACGTCTCGAAGGGTAAGGTAAAGGTGGTGTGGGTTGGTCATTAGGCAATGGCCTTGGAAACTCGGGTTCCATTATGGGTATTGGTTCAACCGTAGGTGTGGTTTGAGCGGTACTTCGTGGGATTGTAATATGCTCCTTTTCGACCATCACCTCGGGTTCTTTCTCGATTTCCTTCTCCGTAGAAGTACTTGGAGGAGAGATTGGTTCCTTGAAAGTTTTACCACTTCGTGTAGCAACAACCTTCAATTCTCCCCTCGGGTTGTTAATGGTATCTCTAGGAAGACCACCCGAAGAAGAGGGCTTACACATGATTGCTTCAAACATCTTAGCCATTCGGTCCTCAAATTTTGATTGCCTAGCATCCGCTTTCAATAACTCTTGCTTAATCTCATGTTGTCCTAATTCCATCTTTTGTTGGTTTTGTTGGAGTCGTGTGACATTTCCTTCCATTTTGTTTGCATGAGTTTTAAGTTCATTAGCAAGTTCGGTTTTAAGCTCATTTTTCAATTCGGACCTTAAGCTAATCATCTCACGTTGCATGTTATCAAATTTAGCATCATTTGCTTTTGCATAATCCAAAAATTCTCCTTGCAAATTTTTCGTGTGAGCATTTTGAAAACCTTGAGTAGTGTTTTGAAAATCACGGTTTTGGTTTTGATTAGAGATTTGTCCATTCCCACTTTGATAATTCCCTTTGTTGTAATTGCGTGTGTTGCCTTGGTAATTACCTTGGTTGTTGTTTCGATAATTATCAGCATTTTGATTTGGTGGAGCTTGATTTGGACGAGAACCTTGGCCGTTTTGGTTGTAAGTTCCCGTTGCTACATAAGCACTCGAAGTGTTACCATCCGCGGTAATACACTCGGAAAGATCATGAGCTCCCCCACAAGATAAACAACTCTTAGCAACCGCTTTAACCGAAGCGGAATTGGAAGCTTCTTGAGCCTTCCAATGGGACATTAGATTAGCAAATCTATCAAAAAACCGATTTTCCTCATTAGCTTCATCATGTAAGGCATTAATGCTACGAGACGATTGTGACGAAGATGACGAACCCATATTGGCAACACTCGGTGTGTTACGAGGGTTATAAACCTTAGATCGATTTTCAATGATTTGTAAAGCCTCATTTGTCGTCTTGCACAAAAAATTACCACCCGCGGCTGCATTCAAATAATCTCGTTCATGATCATTAAGCCCATTATAAAAGGTATCAATTTGATGCAATTCCGAAAAATCATGGTGAGGACATTCATGTAACATCTCTTTAAATCGTTCCCATGCCATTGAAAAACTTTCATTATTACGTTGCACAAATCGTGAAATCTCATTTTTTTAAGTGTGTTGTTTTAGATGGTGGAAAAAACTTGTTCACAAACTTAGAAACGAGATCAGCCCATGTCAAAATCGAATTTGGCGGTTCTTTCTCGAGCCAAATTTTTGCGGGACCATCCAACGAATATGGAAACAACATCATCTTAATGGCGTCATGTGGAACATCTTTGAATTTGCTAGTGGCGGTGAGACGGTTGAAATTCCTAATGTGGTAATGCGGGTTGTCTTTCTCGTGACCTCGAACTTTATTTGCTTGCAACATCGACATTAAACCCGTCTTAATCTCGAAATTCTCCGCAAGGATGGCGGGAATAACAATAGCCTCTCCAAAACCCTCGGTGGGTGCTTGTAGCAACTCCATCATAGTACGATTAGCCATGACGACTTCTTGTTCTACAATAGGTTCAACAATTGGAGGTTCTTCAACAATCAACGATCCTTGATTTGCTTGCTTTTGAAGACGTTTACGAGCTCGTTTTGCTTGATTACGAGTGATCATAAACTTCACGAAGAATGGGAGGTGAGCAAAGAAGATTCTTTTTGGTTGTTTTGTGAATTTTCAATTTTTTTGTGTTTTTGATGATATTTAATTTTTTTGGATTTTGGTGTATCTTCGTAGACAACAATCTACAAAATCTCTCCTCGAATCAAACTCTTGATTAAAGAAGCCTCAAAGGAATGAAAACGATCACATGGAGTGAACGCCTTCGAATGACTTTAGAACTTTGGTGAAAACCAAATTGTTCACGAGGGTTTAATCACAAAGAAAACCAAGCAAATATAGTATACGTATTAATACTTTGGGCGGCAAAACCCTCGATTGGCCTTCAATCTCAAAATACTCACAAGCAAGCGGGGAAACGAGGCGGCGCGAAGCACTTAAGAGCCTTTTTCCTTAGGGTATATTTTATAATACCCGCCTTATACCCACCTTATAGTTTGTATTTTTCAAAATCGAGCTTCACGAAAGTATTTATCTATTTTTGCCTTTTCTTTTTGTTTGAGATTCGAATACAATAATTAGGAGATCAAATCCCAATTAAGGTTGTGTTTTCACACTTTTGGAGATATTGTATATTGGTTGTGATACTTAATACAATATATTAATAATATTTGTACAAGAAAAACCAAGAAAACCGATAATACGTGTTAAGGGAGTTCCACTTAACACAAATACTATTTATGGATAATATCAAAAACAAAAGCTTCCAAATTAAAGCACAACACACCTCCCCGGCAGCGGCGCCAAAATTGATTGTGGTAAATTTAGATACTTGCTTTAGGAAAAACAAGCAACTAAAAGTAGCGGTAAGTATTAACGAGTGATTTAGGAAAACCACAAGTAATGACCCTTAATCAAATAAAGAGAAGAGAAAGTTCGTTTCCCAAGGAGGTATATGTGTTGTGAATTAACTTGTATGTATTTGAGATTAATATTGAGAGATGGAAAGACGGTTACGTTAAAATTAAACTATGACGAAAAAGACGTAAACGTGAAAAACTACCCAAATAAAAAATTATTATACTAAGACCAAAAACAAAATCAATAATTAAAAAGGCTAAAAAGAAGTCAATAATAATATAAATAAAGACAAAAATCCAACAAAGATATTTTAAAACCTTTTATTAATTAAATATTTAATTTTAAATGCTAATTAAAGCCCTAAAATTAAATATAACTAATTCAAATGTCTAAAATATGATTTTATTGAACTAATACTTAACTTATATTATTAGAAGACTAAAAAGTAATTTTCTAAAAATTAAAACCTATTAAAACTATTTTTAAAACTCTAAAAATGATTAAAAATGATTAAAACCTAATTGAACTTAAAATAATTTTAAAAATAAATCTAAAAGCTATAAAAATATTCTAAAAAGAGAAATAGTCCTAATTAATGATAAAGATCCTAAGAAAAAATGGAAAAGAAATAAAAATAAAACTTTGAAATTTAATTAATAAAATAATATTAAAATAATGCTAAAAATAAAAAGTTAATAAAATTAATTCTAAAATTTTTATAAAAATCCTAAATAATATAACTAAGAGAAAAACACAAATTTAAGCTCCTAAACCTTTTTTAATAATTTTATAAAAATCTTTAAAGTTTATAAAAAACCTTAAAATAATATAAAATTAAAAATTAAAGTTTTTAAAACCAAAACTCAATGTAAACCTCAAATTATATATTAAAAAGCTAAAAACTATTTTTCCTAAAAATTAAAAATCTTTTTTCTATTTTTTAATGACTTTATAAAAAACGGGTATTAAATAAATCCTAGAAAATAATTAAATAAACGGAAAAATATAAAACTTGGCTAGAAAAATCACAAATCCTAATAAGATTCTAGGAAAAATGAAAATAAGCAAAAATGAAAAGCAAATAAGCTGGAAATATGATAAATAAGCCACGGCTTTTAATAAGCTTACAAAATGAAAAACAGGTTAACTTAATAACCTTTGCACCCTTAGTCAGTAAAAGACCCAAGGGCGCAATGGTTAAGGATGATGTGTGTGAGTGTGGAGACCAGGGTTCGAGTCTTAGCAACCCCTTTTTGCACGTTTTTTTTTTTTTATTTTTTTATCTTTTTCCAATCAATCAGTGACACTTAAACAAACTTAATTCCAATCCCAAATCACTTTTTTAGCTAGGTTAAACACAATTGAAGATCAAAAATGTTGCCAGTTCTGCTATGGTTACTGATGAACAAGTGTGAGTGCACACTTGAACATTTTGGAGCCAAGAGGGGCCTGGCTAATGGCTTGTTTGATGGTGATTTTGGACAATGGGGGCACCCTTGTGCTTATTTAAGCACAAGGAGTCAACAAGACCAAGAAATAAGCACTTAGCAAGCAATACAAGCAAAACAGATGCACACCCAAGCCAATGCAAGTCTCTGAGGTCTTTCCTTAGGTCTGGTGGAATTTAGAGCAGATTATATGCACTCTAGTGAGATTCAAAAGCCTATATTTTGCATACACACTCTCCAATTGACTCACAAACCAAATCAACCCTATAACCCTCTAGCACTTAACCAGATTTCAAAGATCAAGCACAAATAAAATCAACAAAATAGGCAGATTATGGCATAAGCAGATTTTGACTACACTTCTCTTTTTTTTTACTCACAATTAAGCTTCCAAATCTGTTCTAATCTAGTTACCAACTAACTACTAACCTAGCTTAATCTTTATTGACCTAGCTAACACCCTTAATAATCACTAACCAATTAAATTGCCCTGCTAAACCTTGTAGCCAAACACCCTTTTAAAATGAAAACCAAAATTTTTTCAAAGAAAACTACTTGCAAACTTACTCAACCTGAATCCAATAGCATCTAACATATATATCAACACATTTAGAACACAAATCAAGCACTTAAACACACAATATCATCAAATTAAACAAGATCATATAGGCTACACTTTTCTGAAATTTTACAAAGGTAAAAGAAATTTACCTAAGGACCCTTACATCCAAGGGTCCTTGTGGTTGCTTAACCACCTCCTACCAACACGGGTTGGTGCAGATCCTTTAACAAATCAGCAACCTTCAATACCTGCTTAAATCAAAACAAAAGAAGAACAAACACAAGCAATAATATATTACTGATTTTTTTTTCTTCTTTCTTAAACCTTACCAAATCTTTTAAAACCTTCTTAACACATTTAAATAACCCTTAAATCACCATTAACATCAAACTTCTTAACAACCAAAACCTGAAACAATCCTTACCAAAGATTCTCAGATTTTCAGAAACTTATTAAATAACTTTGAAAAACAAAGTTACTTAACCAAATAAACAATGGAACTCAGAATCAAGCTTTCACACTTCACACAACTTTTAAAAACAATAAAAAGGCATTACACTTGAATAAATCAAAAACCAAACTTTTATTTCTTTAAAAAGGAATTACAAGGAGAAAAGCTTGAAACTGGAACAAGGGGTCATCACAGGTTGATGCCTCCTTTTATAGTACTCAAATGAACATACTAGAAGGCTAAAACTAAAACCCTAATCACTAGAAAATCCCAACTTTTCCCTTGACGGTTTTGAGTGATGAGTTGTCCACATTTGATCCTGGACGTTTGTTTTTGCTTTGAGAGTAAGCAAATAACCTTAGCCTTTGATTTGGGACACGTCATGATACTTGGAGGACAAGGTGTGATGTGATTGGTTGAGAGGGGAATTGGGGGTAGGGTCCACAGTGAGTGGTTTGAGGATTTTAGGAGTGGGATGGGTTTTGGTGGGTGTGAATCAAGTGTGTGCAGGTTTAATTTGTTTTTACCCAAGGTTAAGTGGAGGTAAATTATGGGCGTGTAAAAAGATAAACAGTGACTATTTCAATCCGAAATTGGGGGAAGTAAACATGTTAGGCGCACTTTTTGGATTTGAATGTTTCACTTGGCAACTTCAGTCCTTATGTTTTGATATTTTTGGCATTTAAGGTTTTTCAGCCCTAAATCCGTTTTGCTTTGTTAATATCTTTCACCAATTGTCACTTTGGCACCAACTTTGGAAAAAGGTTATCAAAGGGTTGTTTTTGACATTTTTGAATATTTCAAGGGCTGTTTTTGGGCAATGTTGATCTTCAAAGGTCTTCAATGTGTCTTTCACTTTATGAGGGACCATAATTGGCAATTTGAAATTGTTGAGGGACTATTCTTGCCATTTCTTCAAAGTTGAAGGACCTTTTTGTAATTTTGACAAACTTAAGGGACCAAACTTGTAATTATTAATATACAAGGGTTTTAAGTGTCATTTCTTCATTCTTGGAGGATCAATCTTGTTTTGTCTTCAAGTCTTCAAGGGTATTTGATGAAAATTCCATGATTAGGGCCCGGTTCTTTGTACGGCTTCGTTTCTCGTGTTCGTTTTTCCTTGTATCTTGTGATCTTTTGTCTTTTTCACGATATCCATACCTAAAATACACAAGTAAACAAACACAAGCATATATATGGTATTTTATGACATTTTAATGCATTTAAAGCCCGAAAAGAACGATGAGATCATGTATAAATGCCATCTCATCACAGTCTTTACGTCCATTTGATACACGATGAATCCCTTATGTGCAGGATAAGCAAGGAAGATCCTGACCGGTTCCATTCGAGCTACTGGTGCAAATGATTCTTCAAAATCAATACCCTCTTTCTGACCATACCCTTTAGCTACTAGCCTAGATTTATTCTTGATGATCGTGTTCTCTTCGTCCATCTTGTTTTTCCAGATCCATCGAAGATTTAATGGTATTACATCGTATGCTCTGTCAACAAGTTCCCAGACTTTAAGTCTTTCAAATTGTTGAAGTTCACCCGTCATCGATTCAATCCAAGCATGATCAGCCATGGCTTCTTTGATGTTTTTCGGTTCAGCTGAACTCACGGCGAGTGTGAACATACAAACATCACCATAGGTGTTAAGTTGTCGTCTTGTACGAACGGGCTGTGAAGGGTTTCCAATTACTTGAACCAAAGGATGATCTCGGGTCCAATGATGTGTTGAAGGATGTCGTTGGTAGAACGTGTGCATATTTGACGGATCAACATGGCGTGTAGAAGACTCTCTAGTTTCGTGTACCGGTGGACCGAATGGGTTGATAAATTCGTCTTCGTCAGATAATGCATTGTCTGCTTGATTTGTGTTCTCTGGAGCAATGACAGTAGTTGTGGATGTTGTAGGAGCGGTTGTTGATGTGATATTCTGAGGAGGTAAATCTGCAGCAACCCGTGTTGAAGTAGATGAGGTTGTATCCTTTTATTGACGATGATCGGTATCATCATTCTTATCATGAGTGACAGCGGAAGACTTCGATACAACATGTTTCTCCCCCGTGAAATATTCATCATACATTGGTCCATATAACATTTCCAACTCTTCAAGTGTCGTGTTTACTGTCATATCTGCTCTTGGAACGTTTCCTTGAACCAGCTTCGAACTTGACGGTTCATTGCTGTGGTCTTGAGTTCGAGTTCCGTGCGGTCGTGAACAGAAGTCGTTTGTCTTTGTGGATCGGGACTTAAGCTATTTTATTCAAGTGCCATTTCTTGTAATTCATCAAATCTGATATGAATAGTCTCGACTATAAATTTTGTTCTCTTGTTGTACACTCTATATCCCTTAGACTGAGTTGCATATCCCACTAGAATGCATGCATCACCTTTCTCTTTCATCTTGTCCAGCTTTTCACCATCTCGAATAATGTAGCACGTACATCCAAAAATGTGAAGGTGTTTGAGTGAAGGTTTTCGATCATGAATTATGTGATATGGTGTCTTTTCGTGTCTTGGGATAATTAAGGAGCGGTTTTGTGTGTAGCATGCGGTTGACACGTCTTCGGCCCAAAAATATAGTGGTAGTTTTGAAGCGGATAATAATGTTCGAGCAGCTTCAACTAAAGTACGGTTTCGTCTTTCAACAACGTCGTTCGGTTCGGGTGTCCGAGCAATATATGTTTCATGTTCAATTCCTTCGGCTTCAAAATAGTTTCTCAAATTTGAATTCAAAAATTATGTACCTCTGTCAGTACGAACCACTTTAAATTGAGCTTGAAGACCACGTTGTATCAGTTTAAGGAAGCTGATGAGAACTTCGGGTGTTTCATCCTTGGACCTCAAGAAGTGAGTCCATGTGTACCTTGAGTAATCATTGACAATTACCAGAATATATTTCTTCCCATTGATACTTTGAATACGCATGGGACCACATAGATCCATATGGAGAAGATCTAACCGTCATTTAGAGCTTGGTGTGGTATTTGTTTTGAAGCTACTTCGTTTAGCTTTACAAAGCTCACAAGAAGAACAAAGATGATCTTTGATGAATTTCAAACTTGGAAGGCCTCTCACAATATCTTTCTTGGAAAGCAAGTTGATGGTATCAAAGTTGAGATGAGAAAGACATTGATGCCATAACCATGCTTGAGTCGTGGAAGCTTTAGCCATGAAGAAAATTGGAGTTGATGAAGTTGTATCTTGAAGTGAAATAGTGTGGAGATCAGTACCCCGTGTACCGGTAAGTAAATCATTCCCATAATAATCACGAACAAAACATGTCTTCTTCCTGAAAGCAACCTCCAAATACGCATCACAGAGTTGACCAACCGAGAAAAGATTGTGATTGAGCCCTTCGACGTAGTATACCCTTTTGATCGTAATATTCCCCTGAACCAAATGTCCATATCCTAGGATCAGTGCAAATTGATTATTACCGAATCGAACCGTACCCAGGAACTTCTCCACGAAGTTAATTAGAAGCTTGAGATTCCCCGTCATGTGCTTCGTGCATCCGGAGTCCAGTATGAAGAGAATTATTTGTATCACCTGCAGAAGAGTTAGAACACGATGGAGCATTTGCTAAATTGGATACCATATTAGTTGTGATTTCAGAATCATTAGTGTCCTTAGTAACATTTAAAGGCATACTAACACTCGTTGTCACATTTTCTATCCTAACTTTAGGCATCCATTTATATCCTGGAGGACATTGATTAGCAAACCACCATTTCCACGACTTTCTAGCAGGCTCATATAATTCCCTAATTCTGCTTCTAATGGTCTTAGTGGTGGAGTCTGATGCAATACTTTTCTCAGGGGGGTTACACCAGAATGGTTCACTTTGCGTTTGGGTTTTGTAGCACTAATAGGCATCACAGTTTGCTTCTTAGTTCTAGTATCTACGCCTTTGACATTATTCGAAACACACATAGCATGATTAGCATTTGCACACTTTCCACATTTCACACAAACAAACTTAACATTCAAATCATTCAAAGTCGAATCATTCAAATCGTCATTACACGCGATTACAAACGTTTTATTCTTAGAAACATTGAAAATCCTAGGGTGGTCTTCTACTGTCTTCATCTTCCCTTGACTTTTGTTTTGCCAAACCTTTTCATTCATGCGAGTGCTCTTAAGCTGAGGCCGGATAACACTATCAGTGGGTATTACTCCTGTAGTAAAAGACACACGTCTATTAGTGTTTCTAGATGTCTGAGGTGATTGACTTTCTTTGTTGTGTGTGGGTTTAGTGGCCAATCTATACATCCCTTGTTTAACCACATTTGTGTTCTTAATGCTTTGTGATCGAATATGTGTTTTGGGAGTGTTTTGTGGTAACATATCCTTCCCATCCGTCTTGGGGGCAAACGCAGGTTTTGCAAATGCAGAATTAGAGAAAATAGATGGTTTTCCCAAGACAGAGGGTCTAGTCACTTTTTGCGCATTGGGTTGTCTTACAACAGGTTTCTTAAAACTAGGTTCCACAATTTTCCCACCCATCTTAGCAACGAGTTTCTTCAACTCTGCTATCGCTGTTTCCCTGTCTTGTAACTGAGCATTCAACCCTTTAATTTCCAAATTCAGTTCATTCATTTCTCGAAACGTTTTGGAAAGTTTTTCTTGCAAGTTATTATCATGTGGAAAACTACCAACGTCTTTTTGCAAAGCAAGTTCAAGAGAATGACGATGTTTTTGAAGGAAATCAGTTTTGTGTTGAAGTAACTCAAAAGCCTTTTTATCAACATTTTCTTTATGTTTCGAAAGCTCAAGTTCAAAACGCTCACATTCTTTGATTTTATCAAGATATTTGCATGCAACATCAGAATATTCATCGATATCAGCACAAGATTGAAGAGTAACACACAAAATATCTTTGGAGAGACATTCTTCTAAGAGTAAATCATATTCATCTTAAAAACGGACTTGTCCATTTGAAGATCGTCAATTTCTTTCTCAATAGACTCAACATATTTTAAATCATCAAACATTTCAGACCGAATTAATCTTTCAAATTCAAGCATATTTTCTTTTAATGTGGTCGTGTTCGGTATTAAGATTTGTTTGATAAGCACAGTTATATCTTGAGGAATTCGTTTTTTCCACTCGTCATTTTCTCGTTGTTTTCATTCATTGTCAACAATGGATTTAATATTATCAATGTAATGTTGTAGAAACCCAAATGTCTGCCTACTCTTGATTTTAGAAGCATCAAGAGGCAAGTAGTTGATGAACTTAGAAACGTTTGTTTTCTTAGTAGAAAAATCTTTCTTCCATTGAATTCTTCTTTGTTTGCATTCTAAAAACAATTCCTCACGAGACTTCTGTTTTTGTGTAGTGAAAAGACCATATAGACTATTCTCATAAGCATAATTGTAATCACAAACTCTTTATTGACCGGTGATCTACTCTCCTCTTCCCAAAGGGATGTCTCATCATAACCAAGAGGATATTCAGGATCGGTCCATTCAGACTCATCCATATAAAGGCGCGGGTTCGCAGCTTGAGCTTGGGCAAGATAATCAGGACTTGCAAAGCTAGCTTGACCCTTAAACATAGACGGAGGTGCTATCAT
Organism: Glebionis coronaria; assembly: GCA_025667525.1. Classification (NCBI taxonomy): domain Eukaryota; kingdom Viridiplantae; phylum Streptophyta; class Magnoliopsida; order Asterales; family Asteraceae; genus Glebionis; species Glebionis coronaria. The sequence goes on along the minus strand of CM046880.1, from coordinate 42,892,073 downwards.
TCTTACGATTTGAATAGAGTCATGCATTTTAAAAACAACTTTCTTCAAAAATTCGACTTGTTTTTCTAGTTTCGTTACTTTTTCAGTATCTTTTTCATCTCGACTTTTGAAATCTTGTTTTGACGTTTCAACCTCTTGTTTCTTAACATCAAGAATTTTAGCAGACTCGGTGTTATCCATTGAAAGCTGTTGTTCAAGTTCGTTAACTTTGGTGGTAGCAAGGTACGTTTTTTGACGTTCATCCATTAATAAAACATTAAATTGACGTTTCTCTTTGGTTAATAACTCAAGAGTTCCATTGTATTTCTTTTCAAGATCGTCCTTTTGACTTTTTAACACACTACCCTTGTACCCCTCAAGCTATTTGGTTTCCTGAAGAAGCGCATCTTTATAGCGTTCAATGGTCTCACTAGATGTAATTAGTGCGGCTTTGCATTCTTCAAAATTTTGAGTGAGCGCTGCGTTTGCCTTCTTTAATTGCTTTTGACTTTTTCTAGTTTCATTGACATCTTTATGTAAACTAGCAATTAAATTAGCAAGCGCGATACGCTCCTCATCATCATACTCATTTACATGTTGATCATCCTCAAACTCATTATTGCACATGTCTGATGAATCGGGTGTGGTATTGCTATCAACCTTTTCCATCATACATTTGTCATTAATGGCATTGGGTAGCTCACTATGCTCATGAATATCACCAAACACATTATATTCATTAGTGGTGTGTACCTTATCGAGTGGCTCAGTGTCAAAGATAGGGACATTTTCATCTTCAGTGACGTTGAGAACTTCGTCAACCTTTGCCATGTACGAGTAATGTGCTTCTAATTCTTGGTAGGAGGCTTCATCACCAGTATCATCAAGCATTGCTCCTTCCTCAGGCGACAATTTGACCCTTGCTTCCATCTTCTTGCATAACAACATCTTCTCTTTATCATAGCTAGAGTCCCTAACCCGTTTTGGCTTTCTGCATTCCTTTGCCATATTCCCATAACCTTGGCAATTATAACACTGAATCCCACTTTGTTGAACCACTTGCGTTCCAACAGTTTCCCTATTCCCAGTAGCAGCAACAATCCTCTGAGTATCATACTTGGCAGTTTGTCGATCATACCTTGCAGAACCCTCAACATGTGTTGGATTATTTCGATCATACCTAGAAGGACTTTCACCACGTCGACGTGTGTCATACCTTGAAGGGTTCTCAACATATTGGTTCTTTGTGTTGGATGATGTTCGAATATTGTTGTTGGTGGGTTTGAAGATTTTCTTTTAGGTCTTCATAATGAAAGCAATTTGTTGTTTCATTTACCGATTTTTCTGAGCTTGATCTTCATCACTATCCTCTTCAGATGATGACATGGATGGTGGTGATGGTGCTCTTGGTTCTTTGCCGCGTGATCTTGTGGATGATGAAGACATGGATGATGTGGAATATCGTGGTGAGGATGATTGAATGGAGTCTGACTTTGGAGTATGAGATCGATGATCTTGAGTGGTAGACACTAGAGCAAGTGGATTAGCCGTCTTTGCAACTCGTTCAGCTTGAATTTCATTTGCCTCATGCCGAAATTGTTTCAAGATATCAAAGAGAGTTTGAAAGTTTACCTTGTCTAACTGCTTCTGTTGTTTCACCAAAGTAACAAAACGTGTCCACTCTGGTTGAAGTTGCTGAAGAAATTGCACATTGACTTGCATGGTGGAGACCTCCAAGTTGTTTCTTGTCATATCGTTCATTATCTTGTAGAATCGTGAATAATAAGACTCAATTGATTCTCCATCCAATGTAGTAAACTTACCAAAATTCCAAAACAAGTTTGTTTTAACATCTTACTTGTTGAGTGATTCTCCTTGTTGCAAGCGTTCAATACCCGTCCACATTTCTTGTGCCGTAGGACATGCATCAACCGTGGAATAAATATCATCTCCAATTCCACTTAGAATCATATAGATCGCTTCTTTTTCTGCATCATACCAAGCACGCTTCTCGGGTGTAAGATCAGATAAAGTTTCTTTTCTTTGTGGTTGCGGGTATTTCTGCAGTAGTGTCTGTGGCTGGTGTATGAGAAACAGTGATATCGGAGAAAACATATGGTCCATTGTTAATACATTTCCTTAATGCATCACCATTAGGTCTTGTATCAAGATAGCGAAGAAAATGTGATTGCCATTGAGCATATCGACCGGCCACAAGCATTGGTGGTCTCTCTTTGTTACCCGCCACCATGATGTTGTTGTTCGTCACACGATATTCTGCAGTAGAATCCATCTCAATATTCTCTTAAGTGATGAATTGAATGTGGATCTAAAGTAGTTGTGTTGTGATTGTGTTGTTGTTGAAATTCCGAAAATTGAGATTTTTCTTAGTCCGACAATAAATTCCTCAGTCCGACAAAACAGTAGACCTAAAAAATTTGTAATCACCAAATTTTGAAATCGAGCTAGAAATAGCCTAAAACTAGTATGGAAAAATTTTGATTTTACTTGACCTAAAAAATTTGTAATCACCAAATTTTTTATTTTTTTTTAATCTTCGTGTAAACTACGTTCCGAGACTAGTCTAGATAGTGGCTAAGTCTAAAAAATACTCGAACAAAATTTAGATGTCCATCGCAATGTCACCCATCGCACTCTTAGATCGCAGTCTGATCGCAGTCTGATCGTACTCTATGATCGTAGTCTGATCGCAGTCTTGGATCGTAACGAGTGATCGTACTCTTGTCGTACTCATCGATCATACTCCTATCGTACTCACTGATCGTACTCCCCTATCGTGTCCACCGATTGTACTCACCTATCGTATCCAACGATCGTACTCACCAATCGTACTCACCTATCGTATCCACAGATCATAGTCACCTATCGTACTCACCCGATCGTACTCACCGATCGTACTTAATAACTAGGTTTTCACTTAGTTATGAAAGTTCGTTAATCCAGTCTTTTCAAATTGATTACTAGTTAAAAGTGTGACTCAGTCGTTATTGGTGGAAAAATAAAATGGTTTTGTTATCTAATTTAAACTAAAAACAAAGACAAGTTAAAACAATGCAAAGTAAAAAGGCGGGAAAAATTATTTTTTGAAAAATATAAACAATTCAGAAAACTAAAAAGTAAACTAAGTCTGAAAACAAGATAATTGGAATTTCATAGAAATTGGGTATTTTCGGAATAATTGACAAATTCAGAGAAATAGGGTGTTTTCGGAATAATGAAACTTTTCAGAGAAATGGTATGTTTTCGGAATTATGAAGGTTTTCAGAAAAAAGGGTGGTTTTCGGAATATTGGACTTTTTCGGAGAAAAGAGGGGTTTTCGGAATAATGAAGGTTTTCAGAAAAAAGGGTGGTTTTCGGAATAATGAAGGTTTTCAGAAAAATGATAAATTTTCGGAATAAAGAAGATTTTCAGAGAAAAGGTATAATTTCGGAATAAAGAGGTTTTTCAGAGAAAAGGGTGGTTTTCGGAATAAAGAACTTTTTCAGAGAAAAGGCAAATTTCCAGAATATTGAACTTTTTTAGAGAAAGGGTGAATTTTCGGATAAATGAAGATTTTCAGAGAAAAGGTATAATTTCGGAATTCAAAACCCTTTTGCGAATAAAAACGAAAGACGGAATAACAAGTTACTGTAACATCTAGAAACCAGGAAAATAAGCAACAATTAAGCACAAATCAAATAAGCAAATAACTAAAACTTTAACCAAATAAATTTTAAGAAAAACTAAATAAGCCACAAATTAAAAACTATAAAAACACTAAATAATCAAAACATTTAAAATCAACGAATAATCAAATCTATAAATCTATCAAAGCAACTTAATCAAAAATAAGCCAAACACTAGTAAATCAACAATCACAATAAGCTCAACTCATCCACCACATCAAAACTAAAAGATCAATCAAATGAATAAATCAATCACATAATCAAATAGATGAAATCAACAACATGATTAATTAAATCACCAAAAGATTAAGAAAGGTAGAATAAGAATTAAATGAAAAACTTGATTAAATTGAAGATTTAAAATTCAAAGTTACAAGATTAAGATGAAGATTAAGAAAACTTGAAGCGAAAGCTAGAGAGAGAAATAAACACACTAATTAGCTACTAAAAATTAAAAACTAAAAATTAACTACTCCACTAATGACTACTTTTCTACTATATATAGGAGAGGTGGTAAGTGCTTGTTTCTTCTCTTTTCTTCTCGTCTTTCTCGACTCGGTCTCGGGATTAGTCGAATGATAATTTGAACTCGTCTTCTATTTTTCTTCTTTTTGTAGACTTGGTTCTTCTCCTTCATTAAACTTCCATCTTTAGACTTCTTCTTCGATAAATCTTCAGAATAGGTCTTGGAGTTCCGTTCTTTTTGCACTCTTGATCTTTTGACTTCGACTTTTGTCGTTTTCTTTGATAAAAGCCCGTGATAGCCCGTGTTTTCTCCCTTTTTCATATTTTTATGTTGAAACACAATAAAAACACAAACCACGCATAATTCCGACTTTTACGACCTAAAATACACGTTTTGGTCATGTTATTATTGGAAATAAGCGGTAAAAGGATAAGTATTTTCACACTTATTAAATTCCCTACACTTGACCATTGCAATTCCCTCATGCAATGCATTAATTTCAAAGCACGGTTTACATTTTTCATCATATATAACCCACCTTGGCCTTTATTAAATATTAAACACTAAGGAAACTTAAAAGATAGAAATATATACAAAACAAGTAAAGAAATTAAAGACATACATTGGGGTTTTGGTGTCATGAATATTTATCATCCTCAAGTTTCACGTTCCCCACACCAAGCTTATAAACGAGATCATTGTTATTATAAGTTAGCATAATAACACGAACTCATGTGGCCAAATTATTTACTTAGACTCCCTTATTCCTAGGTGTATCTCTTATATTTTATTATTGTCTTGAATGATCACGAGGATACATTGTTTACTTATTTCGATAGTTATTTAGGCTGAAAATAAAGTAGGAAGATTTAATCAATAGTTAGATAAAGGACAAAATCTTTTAAAACTGCTTCTCGGGACCTCTTAAAGTTCATATCTTGGAATAACTCGCTTCACGATTTGAGACCTTTCTCAGACCGATATTTGGCAGCAACTTCATACTTCGAATTTTGAGAGACGTTCTTGAAATTATGGTCTTCTCTTCATAATGGGAATTTCTTCACTTGAAGAATTTGAGAGATTCTTCATACTTGGACCACGACTTCTTCATTTTTCTCGAATCTTTATTTTGGACTTTGATATACAACGATCCGCCTCCTTTTAGGACTTGGATCTATTTATCCTCATACCTTGTTAGGGCCTTTTTGGATAGACTTCTCCATGATCTTTAGGAGAGTATTTACTTTTCGTCGTGTGTCTCGATCCTTCATATTGATTTTTGATAAATGATTCTTCACATCACTTTTGGATCTTTAGCAACAAAATGTAGCCCTCATGTCTTGTTAGGACCTTTTCGGACTCGCCAATATTCGCATCCCGCTTCAATAAGTTATGCCTTGGCTATGAAATCTAATTAATACCGAGCAACTTTTAAACGATCTTGTGCTAGAAGCTAAGTAACTTTTCAAATCGTACAACCTTATTTATTGCAAATATATTCATTAACAAGCGATGGGAGAATAGGCTTATAATCAACTCACATAAATTCACGAAAGAATACCAAACTTATAATTGACTCTATCATCTCTCGTTCTCCACAATTTAAAATCTCAAGGAATGAGACTCGTGGATGCTTAGCCAATTAAATCAAAGTTTTGGGTTTTCGAGTCATCTATAGGATCTTGCAAACTCTTAGACTTTTTTCAAGTTTAGAATTCGCATTTTAAAGTTTCCTTGATAAACGACTCTCTAGGATCAATTATAGGAACTTGCGAAAAGTTCTTGTTCTTAACCCGTAAGAGTTAAGACTTTCGCGTTTTAAAGCTCCCTATATAAAAGCCTAGCAAAACTTGACTTAAACACGTTAAGGATACTAGCTAGAGTAAACTTAGATAAGTAAACTCGGGTTGAGTCAAAATATTCACGACTTTGAAAAATTTAAAACCACTTTATTGAACTTTATTTTAGCAAGGGAAGTAAATAACGATAACAAAGGAAAATACTACTATACTACTAGGCCAAAATAGATTAAAATTTTTGAAAAATGTCGAAAAATCAAGTTTTCCAGATAAAATGAGGACAAATTAATGGAAAAGCCCACTTACTTCGATAGAAGTCCCCCTACACTTGATATAAACATTGTCCTCAATGTTTAAGCATGTGGGAGTAAACTCCCCTACACTTAAGACATTGTGCACTTTGTCTAAATCTTGCTAAGGAAAGGACAACTAGAGTGATTTCAATGTGAATATATGAGATATGAAATATTGAATCACGATAGTTTAGGATAGAACCGGGAAGATGGGAACACGAGATCACGGTTCGTCAAAAGTCATCGAGAATGGATCTTTGAAGCTTTTATCCCTGCACATCATAAGAAACAAGACAACAAACACATACGGGGCTCCCCCTACACTTATTATGAAAACGGTAAAGGATAGATCAACGGGTTGCCTCCCGAGAAGCGCTTGTTTTTGTTAATCGAGTCACGAGCCTGACTCGACCCAGAACTAGTTCAAGGGAAACGTGGTGAGGGATGGAATCATCTCATGAGAGATGTCCTCACAAAAGTATAGCTTCAAACGCTGGCCATTCACTTTAAAATTAGGCCTATTTGGCTGAGAAAGCTCAATGGTGCCGTAAGGGAAGACTTTGGCGATGGTGAATGGACCAGACCAACAGGTCTTCAGCTTGCTCGAGAAGATCTTCAACCGAGAGTTAAAGAGTAAAACTTGATCACTAACGTGGAACTCTCGGTTCTTAATCCTTGCATCATGGATGATCTTGGTCTTCTCCTTGTAGATCAATGAGTTTTCGTAAGCTTCATTCCTCAGTTCATTGAGCTCGTTGAGTTGAATCTTCCGAAGATCACCGACTTTGTTAATGTCAAAATTGGCCCAATTCAAGGCCCAGTACGCCTTATGTTCCAACTCAATAGGGAGGTGGCATGCCTTCCCGTACACAAGACGATATGGAGTGCAACCAATCGGCGTCTTATATGCGGTACGGAAAGCCGACAAAGCATCATCTAACTTATCGGCCCACGAGGCACGATGCTCTCCCACAGTACGCTCAAGAATTCTCTTTAGTCCACGGTTAGATATCTCGGCTTGACCATTTGTTTGAGGATGATAAGCGGTGGAAAGACGGTGATTGACACCGTACTTAGCCATGACTCGAGCAAATTGATCATTGCAAAAATGAGTCCCGCGGTCACTGATTATAGCATGAGGAACACCGAATCGAGAAAAAAGTTGCTTCAAAAAGTTCACTACCATCCTCGCATCATTCGTAGGGAGAGCCTTAGCTTCAACCCATTTAGAAACGTAGTCAACGGCTACGAGGATGTACTTTTTCCCTTTAGATGATGGAAATGGCCCCATAAAGTCGATACCCCATACATCAAAGATTTCACATTCTTGTATGAAATTTTGAGGCATCTCATCTTTATGTGTGATCTTGCCTTGTCTTTGGCAAGCATCACAATGTTTAACCATTTCATGAGCGTCATGATAAATGGTGGGCCAATAAAAGAAAGAGTCGAAAACTTTCTTCGCGGTGTAATTAGGACCAAAGTTACCACCGGTGGGTCCTTTATGGCAAGCTTCAAGGATTAGTAACGCTGCCGGCCCATCAACACATCGACGAATGACAAGATCCGCACATTGTTTGAAAAGGTAAGGGTCGTCCCAAAAATAGTTTTCAATGTCTTTAAAGAACTTTTTCTTTTGTTGGGACGTTAACCCTTCCTTGAGAATTCCACCCGCCAAATAGTTTGCAATGTCCGTAAACCATGGGGTTTCATCAAGATTGGAATTGATAGACATTAAGGCCTCAAGGGGAAAAGAGCCGTTGATCTCTTGATTCGGATGATCCCCTTGATAGGGATCCTCAAGTCTACTTAGATGATCCGCGGCTAGGTTTTCCGCTCCCTTCTTGTCACGAATTTCGATTTTAAATTCTTGAAGGAGAAAAACCCAACGAAGAAGTCTTGGCTTAGAATCATGCTTAGTCAACAATTTCTTCAACGCGGAATGATCGGTGTACACGATGGTGGTGGAAAGGACAAGATAGGGGCGAAATTTTTCAAAAGCATACACTACAGCTAAAAGCTCTTTTTGGTAGTGGTATAATGCAATTGAGCCCCCGTCATTGTCTTACTAGCATAATGGATTGGTTGGAAGTGTTTGTTCACTCTTTGGCCCAAAACCGCTCCAACGGCAAATTCGCTTGCATCGCACATCAATTCAAAAGGTAGCTCCCAATTAGGGGTAACCAAGACCGGTGCCTTAGTTAGCTTGTCCATTTAATACACTCTTTAGAAAAGATAAAAGGAGTATCTTTTTCCAAGAGGTGGGTCATCGGGCGAGCGATTTTAAAAAAATCTTGAATAAATCGACGATAGAAGCCCGCATGACCAAGGAAACTTCGCACACCCTTCACGGTTGAAGGTGGAGGTAAGTTAGCAATAACATCGACTTTAGCACGGTCCACTTAAAGACCGGATTTGGAGATTTTGTGTCCAAGAACAATGCCTTCTTTTACCATGAAATGACATTTTTCCCAATTTAGAACAAGGCGAGTGTCTCCACACCGCTTAAGCATGCGTTCCAAATTGGCAAGGAAATGAGAGAAAGAATCACCATAGACCGAGAAATCATCCATGAAGACTTGCATAGTTTCTTCAACCATGTCATGGAAGATAGCCATCATACACCTTTGAAAAGTCCCGGGAGCATTGCATAAGCCGAAAGGAATTCTTTTGTAAGCAAATGTTCCATAAGTACAAGTGAATGTGGTTTTCTCTTGGTCTTTAGGATCGATGTGAATTTGAAAATACCCGCATAAACCGTCTAAGAAGCAATAATAATCATTACCCGCTAGACGTTCAAGCATTTGGTCCATAAAAGGAAGGGGAAAATGATCCTTTCTCGTAGCATCATTGAGTTTGCGATAGTCTATACAAACTCTCTACCCTGTAACGAGACGAGTAGGAATCAACTCGTTGTTTTCATTGGGCACAACGGTGATTCCGCCTTTCTTAGGCACACAATGGACCGGACTAACCCATGGTGAATCCGAGATAGGGTAGATCATTCCCGCATCAAGAAGTTTGATAACCTCTTTTTTGATAACATCATGGATCTTGGGATTCACCCTTATTTGGCTTTTAATAGTGGGTTTAAAGTCGTCCTCCATGAGAATTTTATGTGTGCAAAAGTGAGGATCAATTCCACGAATATCAGAGATTTTCCAAGCAATCGCTTTCTTATGATTCTTCAGCACGGCGATAAGTCGAGATTTTTCTTCTTCTTTCAAATCCTTAGCGATGATGACGGGTAACTTCTTATTTTCGTCAAGGAAAACGTATTCGAGATGAGACGGTAGGTCCTTAAGCTCTAAATCTGGAGGATTTTCGATGGAAGGCGTAGTCAAATTTGGATCATCGATAGAGATTTCCTTCGGAGATGGTGGAGAAATATGGTCCTCATTAATAATTTTCTAAATGGTACGAATGTCTTCATCCCAATTGGAGGGAGAATCGTCATATTCTAAGTCTACATCTCCCAAAGTTGTTTCAAATTCTTTCAAAAGGAGACCACTTTCTCCAAATGGAGTTAGTGAGGGAGCAATAGAGGCAACGGTCTGAACAATGGGTAGAGAAGAAGAACCACTTTTACAAGCGTCTTTGAAATGTTCTTCACAAGCCTCATCAAGAACGTCAATGAAATTAACGCTCTCGTTTTCAGAAGGCTGCTTAGAAAGTTTACCCATGTTGAAGACGATTTTATCGTCACCAGCTCTCATGATTAATTCGCCCGCGGCTACATCAATGAGAGTGCGACCGGTCCTCAAGAATGGACGTCCAACGATTAATGGAACACGGGGGTCCATCTCGTAGTCAACGACAACAAAATCCGCCGGAAAGGTGAATTTGTCGACACCAACGAAGACATCTTCGGCTATCCCCACCGGATAAGCAACTGTACGGTTAGCTAATTCCAATGTCATTCGTGTGGGGACTAGCTCGGGTAGAGATAATTGTTTCCAAACGCTTAGAGGCATTAAGTTGATACTAGCACCGAGATCGGCTAGGGCCATACAATTCTCTACCCCGGGGAAGTTGCAAGGAATGAGAAAACGACCCGGATCACCAAGTTTGGTTTGTAATTTCCTTAAGAGCACTGATGAGCAATTCTCGTTAAGTTGGGTCTGAGCGATATCAAGAAGTTTCTCCTTATCACTGAGAAGATCTTTAAACATTTTAGCATATTTTGGCATGTGAGCGAGAGCCTCAGCAAAGGAGATATTGAAATTCAGTTGTTTAAAAATTTTAAGAAAGTTAGAAACTTGAATATCATCCTTGTTCTTCAACTTCTCTTTCCTCAACCTTGAGGGATAAGGTATATTGGGTTGAGATGAAGGCTTTGGAATAGAACTCTCACTCACATCCTTGGGTGGTGGAGGGGTGGAAGTAGAAGGTGGAGGAATTGGAGAAGTAGAAGTTGGAGGAATTAGAGAAGTAGAAGTTGGAGGAATTAGAGAATGGGACTCGTTTTCCTTTGTCACAATCACCTGTGTAGGTGTAGGAAGCTCGGGTTCCTTTAAACCTTTTCCACTTCGAGTGGTGATTGCTTTCATCTCCCCTCTTGGATTAGCAACGGTGTTACTCGGAAGAGAAACCGAACTAGAGGCTTGATTACTTTGGAAGAAACTAGCCATCATGTCCCTTAAGTCACTCGTTTGACTGCTCAAAGAGTTTCGCATATCTGCTCGAAGATAATTCCCTTGTTTCACCATATCTCCTTTCAAGTTGGCCATTTGTCGTTGAAGATTCTGTACTATCGCATCATTAGTCCTCATGTAAGTTTCAACCTCGTGATTAAATGTGGTGGTTTGGTTGGGAGGAAGAGCATGGTAGGCAGGTGGTTGATAAGCAGGTTGTTGGTAAACTTGGTTGTTTCCTTGAGGTGGATATGGGTTTCTTTGGGTTTGATATTGATGTGTAGCTCGTGGTTGATTTTGATGGTTGCGATTGAGGTTGTTTGGGTTTTGAGGGGGAAAATCGGGTGGTGAAAGAAAGTTGTTTGAACGATAACTGAGCAAATTGCGGTCACCCTGAGGACGTGCTTGATAGCCTCCTGTAGAAAAGTTACCGTTGGCGGCATACATATTTTCTGGATTGTCATGAGTCAAAGGACAATCGGTTTATGAATGAGATCCCCCGCATCTTTCACATGACTGACTCATAGCATTAACTTGTGCATTGATGGATTTGGTATTGTTAGCGATTTGGAGAGCAAGTGTTTCAACAAGCGAAGTAAGCTTATCAATTCTCTTGTCGCTCTCACTAGTGCTAGCACTAGCCACATTAGTTCGAACACCTGGTTTGCACTCTAGACTTATTCTCAATAATGTCCCATGCGACATTAGAAGACTTAACCAAAATATTACCCCCCGAGGCACTATTTAGTGAATCTTGGTCATTCATTCTTAAACCATTGTAAAAAGTATTATTTGATGTACTTTTGTGAAACCATGTTGTGGACACTTTCTTAAAAGTTCCTTAAAACGGTCCCAAGATTCACTAAATCTGTCACCATACTTTTGTTCAAAGGTAATGATTGCATTCCGCAAAGCGGTAGTACGTGAGGGTGGGAAAAAGTAGTTGATGAATTTAGTCTCTAAATCCGTCCACGTAAGAATACTTTGTGGTGGTTCCTTATCAAGCCAATGCCGGGCTTGTCCCTCTAAGGAGAAAGGAAAAAGTTGTAAGTGAATTACCTCTTGTGAAACCCCATTATACTTGACCGTATTAGTGAGTTGAAGAAACCGTTTGATATGATCGTGAGGATCATCAAGTGTACGCCCCAAGAATGGTTGAGCAGAGACCATTTGAATGAAACCGGATTTGAGTTCAAAGTTGTTGGCTCCAATCTCGGGTATAACAATAGCATCGGTGTTGCCCTCTACTTGCGATTGCAAAAGCTCGATCATTGGTTGATTGTCCATGGTGACAATAGGTGGAGTGATGACTTCGGCTTGAGGTACTTTCTTCTTACGAGCACGAGTACGCATACACACCTACAAAAGGAAAAGAAAAATAGACAAGAAATATTTTTGGTTTTTTATGTTTTTCTATTTTTTTGGATTTTTGAAAATTTTTTATTTTTATGGATTTTTGAAAATTTTAAAGCAAGAAAAATAACGTTAAAAAATGAACGGATCCCAAAATCCAACGCGTCTCTCACTTAAAACTGTTAATTTTAACGAAAAGAGCCGGCAACGACGCCATTTAATAACTAGGTTTTCACTTAGTTATGAAAGTTCGTTAATCCAGTCTTTTCGAATTGATTACTAGTTAAAAGTGAGACTCAGTCGTTCTTGGTGGAAAAATAAAATGGTTTGGTTATCTAATTTAAACAAAAAATGAAGACAAGTTAAAACAAAGCTAAGTAAAAAGGCGGGAAAAATTAAAGTTTGAAAAATAGAAACAATTCAGAAAACTAAAAGTTAAACTAAGTCTGAAAACAAGATAATTGGAATTTCATAGAAATTGGGTATTTTCGGAATAATTGACAAATTCAGAGAAATAGGGTGTTTTCGGAATAATGAAACTTTTCAGAGAAATGGTATGTTTTCGGAATTATGAAGGTTTTCAGAAAAAAGGGTGGTTTTCGGAATATTGGACTTTTTCGGATAAAAGAGGGGTTTTCGGCATAACGGAGGTTTTCAGAAAAAGGGTGGTTTTCAGAATAATGAAGGTTTTCAGAAAAAATGGTATAATTTCGGAATTTTTGACTTTTTCGAGAAATGATAAAATTTCGGAATAAAGAAGATTTTCAGAGAAAAGGTATAGTTTCGGAATAAAGAGGTTTTTCAGAGAAAAGGGTGGTTTTCGGAATAAATAACTTTTTCAGAGAAAGGCAAATTTTCGGAATATTGAACTTTTTCAGAGAAAGGGTAAATTTCGGATAAATGAAGATTTTCAGAGAAAAGGTATAATTTCGGTATTCAAAACCCTTTTGCGAAGAAAAACGAAAGACGGAATAACAAGTTACTGTAACATCTAGAAACCAGGAAAATAAGCAACAATTAAGCACAAATCAAATAAGCAAATAACTAAAACTTTAACCAAATAAATTTTAAGAAAAACTAAATAAGCCACAAATTAAAAACTATAAAAACACTAAATAATCAAAACATTTAAAATCAACTAATAATCAAATCTATAAATCTATCAAACCAACTTAATCAAAAATAAGCCAAACACTAGTAAATCAACAATCACAATAAGCTCAACTCATCCACCACATCAAAACTATAAGATCAATCACATGAATAAATCAATCACATAATCAAATAGATGAAATCAACTACATGATTAATTAAATCACCAAAAGATTAAGAAAGGTAGAATATAATTAAATGAAAAACTTGATTAAATTGAAGATTTAAAATTCAAAGTTACAAGATTAAGATGAAGATTAAGAAAACTTGAAGAGAAAGCTAGAGAGAGAAATAAACACACTAATTACCTATTAAATATTAAAAACTAAAAATTAACTACTCCACTAATGACTACTTTTCTACTATATATAGGGGAGGTGGTAAGTTCTTGTTTCTTCTCTTTTCTTCTCGTCTTTATCGACTCAGTCTCGGGATTAGTCGAATGATAATTTGAACTCGTCTTCTATTTTTCTTCTTTTTGTAGACTTGGTTCTTCGACTTTGTTAAACTTTCGTCTTTAGACTTCTTCTTCGATAAATCTTCAGAATAGGTCTTTGACTTCTGTTCTTTTTGCACTCTTGATCTTTTGACTTCGCCTTTTGTCGTTTTCTTTGATAAAAGCCCGTGATAGCCCGTGTTTTCTCCCTTTTTCATATTTTTATCCTGAAACACAATAAAAACACAAATCACGCATAATTCCGACTTTTACGACCTAAAACACACATTTTAGTCATGTAATTATTGGAAATAAGCGGTAAAAGGATAAGTGTTTTCACACTTATTAGTACTCGTGATCGTGGCTTATGATCATACTTTGTGATCGTACTCACTTGATGGTAACCGTGATCGTACTTGGGATCGCAGTTGTGATCGTAGTGGTGATCGTAGGATGTGATCGTGACTTTGGATCGCAAGTAGAAACCCCAGGGTTTATGCAATTACAAAAATCAGATCGTAACACAAAAAACAATCCGAGACTTGGAAGCAACAAGAAAGAATGGATTTTTACCTTGGAATTCGTGATTCTAACCAAACGAATGTAACCAAAATCTTACCACACGTATTAAAGATGTAGAGATGAATAGAGAAAGATTTAAAGCACGAAAAACACAAGAAAAAACTTGAATTCAGAATGATGTTAGGTGTAAATCACACGAACCCAATATAATAGCAACAGCGAATCACAAAACTACCCCATGGCGATTGATACCAATTGTTGTCCCTATTTTGTGATGATTAAACAAGAATAAAGAAGAAAGAAAGGTAGATATGAGATAATTCTAGAGAGAGAAACTAGAGAGAGAAACTAGAGAGAGAAAAGAGAGAGAAGTGTGTGAGAACTTGTGAAATATTAGATTAGGAGAACAAAAAAAGAAATGACCATCCAACCTCTCCTTACATGCAAGGAGAGGTTTATATAGCCTTGCCTACATGTGGCATGATGGGCTATATGATAATGGGTTGGGCTTTCCTTTTGGGCTTTGGTTACTTATGAATGAACCTTAGCTTAAAGTTAAGCCTGTAATACACGACTAACATACTACCTATTACAACGTTCTAAAATACGATACATAATAAACATATGACCGAGCATTTTTGTTTGACTCAATATTTTGAGGCTAACATCATTGGTATAAAATTATTACCGAAAATCATTTTGTACAATTCCTTGTCGTAGGCTATAAAACAAGCCAAAAACATTTTATACAAATCTTTGTTGTAAACCATACTATAGGCTTTTGCCTTCAAAACCATTATACGAACCAATGTCGTAAAAACATCATAAAATACGTTTTATAACGTTGTATAGAGTTAAATAAAAACCGTTATATGAATATGGTTATGTAAAACCAAAACACGGACATAATATCAATAATAAGACCCCGTATTGCTAGTCAGGCAATATATTGTAATTCAATGCGTATAGCAGTATTTTCGTTTTTGGATTATCATAAGCCGCATGAAATTGCTACCTTACTATTACAAACAACGGGTAGCTAACCCGAAATTCATTTTCCCATCTAAAACAACGTGTCGTCACAATAATCACGCTTATATAAATCTTCTCATACATACATTCGCTTTCCAATCAATGTGGCACGACGGGGATCAACCGTCAAGGCGCGAACTGGTGTGATCTTCCCCAAATAGTACTATTATATGCATAAGTGTCTACCAAATCCCGGTAGTTCACAATTCATGCTAATGGGATTTTTAGTGGCATAACCTAACTAATAATAATCTATCTCATTTCAACCATCGGGTCATATAATCATTCATCGGGTCATGTAATCATTTGGGTCCAAATCAATAAGCAAACAATCGGGACAACTGGTGTCCTATTTTTATTAAAACTAACATGTTATCTCCCTCGCGGGTTTATATAACATTTCATAAAACATTTAAAAGAGTGCGAGGCTATGAACTCACGTTGATTGGAAAAGGCGGTTATCGGCGATTTGGATGTACGGTACGTGCATCAATCACGGAAACCTAGACAAATAATACTCGTCTTAGAATATTTTCCAATGACTTTATAAAAACAATGGCTATGTATATATATGATGATATTGACCAAATGGGATTTTATCTCTTCATACACATTATAGTGTTATGTGTTAGTCAAATTTTTGACTAGTTACACTAGTTTCAATCCAATTCCATATTAAGGCCCAATAAGCCCATTAAAAGCCCATTAAGAGTTCAATACTTTATATTAGCCCAATTATACTTTTAATATCAGGCCTATACTCATTTTTTGGGCCCAAGTGCGTTAAGCCCAATGAGTAAGTCCATTAGTGTTTAGTCAAACTTGTTGGGTTAATAGTCCAATAAGGCTACTTTGGCCCGTTAATGTCCATAAGTTATAAAGCTCGGGTTTTATCTGTTTTCACTTGTCAAATGTACTTATACATCAGTATATGAGTTATAAAAAGTTTACATTAGACGGGTCCGACCGTCTAAGTTTTAATTGACGAAAACGTTAATCTTTCGGTTTTAGCCGAAAAGACGTAAAACTTATGCATATAGTTATATAACTTATAAAACATACCAATTTACAATTTTTTATAAAATGTCCCTTTAATTATCAAAGTATATACTTATTTATAAGTATTATATAAGTTAGTGGGTTTTACGTATACATTTTATATTAGTTTTACTTGAGTGCTAATTTTATAATATATACTCTTATTTTACAAATCTGATTATGAATTTCACTTTCACCATTTTTACCATATCTTGAGTTATACAAGGAGATAGAAGCTCATTTTTGGGAATCACAAACTAAATGATATGTGCTACAATTAACTCAGTTTTAGCTACTGCTCAATCAACCTCTAAATGTCTCTAACAGTTCGTCCAAAACAGACTATACAGATTTAAACTTCAACATTGTTTTGATCATATCTCACTCATTTTATAGATTCCATTGAGTGGCCAACTCTCACATATGTACAAGTCACATACCTTACTGTATATTAATTTATCCAAGTCATTTTAACAATTTATCATATAGGTCTTTACTGTTTTATACAGCCTACTATTTTAAACATGATTTTAACATTTTTACATGTAGTTTTCAATCTTTTTAACCAAGTTTATCAACACATGATCCCCACATAATACTTTTATCATCATATACATATACATAAATGAAGAAAATACAAGATTACATATTCAATATAACAAGATGATAGGAAGAGATTGATCCCTATACCAATCAAGGTGATGAAAAGATGAGATTTTGATGAACAAGGCTTGGTTCTTGTTATCAAATCTTCAACTTGGCAAATGAACTTCTTGAGATCTTCATATGCATGAATACCTTCTTGAAAATCAGCCCCTAAACTCTATGGAAACTCCTTTTCACATGTTATAACCACCTCCAATCTTCATCTTTTCAACTAGGCTTCAACATATGTTGATTATAGCCTCTGTTTATGGCTAGATTTTTGATGGTGGTGGTGTTGTGGTGGTGAATGTTGGACGGAAAGGGAGAGAAGGGAGGAGAGATTGATAAGCTTCTTGATTAAGTTGCATGTTATGTGTGTGTGTGTGTGTGAAAGAGATGGAGCTTTTGTACTTAGCCAAGTTTTGAGACAAGTGTGTCATGACTTAACCAAAATTTGACAACAAGGGTTATGTGTTGGCTAGTTTGGCCGCCCATAGTGTGGGGGTGGGGCAAAAGTTGTTTAGTCTCATCCCCATTTATTTACGGGTACTCTTCGATTCTAGTTTCCTCGATTTGCGTGCCCTCGGGTCGTTTTCCGAAAAACGTTTTTATAAATCATGAATCAACGGCACAAAACGATTCTAATAAAAATTGTCTCATCAAAAACGGAGTTCAAAAATGTAAATACGTAAACCTAGGGTTTTCGGTTTAATCGTAAAGGACGTTAAATTATGCACGTAAGTCCTAATCTCTTCTCGTAAATTTGTGAGTTTATGAACCAACACAAATTTAAAATTACAAAATAATATTCAAGGATAAATTTATTTCCTGAAGTGTCGGACTGTCACAAAAAACGGTATATGTAAACGTAAGCACGTAAGGTAGAGTCCTCCGGTTTAGACGTAGTCGATGCTACTTTAAGATGTAAACCCAAATTTCTTCCCAAAAATGAGTGAGTTCATAATATAACATTAAAATAATGTTTCTAAATAATACTTGAGAATAAAATATCAACCATAAATTGACGGATTGTCACAGCATTTACCCCTAAACAGGATCTTTGTCCTCAAAAATCAATTTATCTTACTACTCGCTTCTTATAGAGTTAGAGCAATGTGGATATTTCCTCCACATTCGGTCCTTTCTCACAAGTGTAATTCATTACAATACGTGAGTTTCATCAAACATAACTACGGGAATAAGATCAGGCTTAATGTTGGCTTACTTTCTCCATCCATGATGTTCACGGGTTTTTGATGAATGCAACTTTTCGCCGATCTACACTTCATCAAGAAACAATCAGATTTTCACTTGATAGATATTTCATCAAGTTACATATACGAAACATAATTCACACAGCCCTTGAAGTCCTAGGGTAGATCCAGCTTATATGCCTTTCAAACCAACTTTTACATTATCTCAATGGTCCCATACAACAGGGACTTATTTCCTATGATCTTTCAGATTATCAATTCATTTTTCCAAGGTGAAATTTTTTGGCATAACTTCGCTACCTATCCTACACTTCAAGATCTACATTTCATATTCACATAACCTCCTGCCCACTACCGGCAGTCAATAATCAGATCCTAATTTCAACAATCATTTCAGGTTTCACGGGTCGGGTATCTTGTAACGTTAGGTTTGATATCATAGGCAACCTTAAACCTAAAATACATGTCCAACTCACAATGGGTGTATGTCGGGTGTCTTCATCCCAACTCCTGCTTACAGGTGCTCTCATATATATATCCTCACAAGATTTGATCTCGATCCTAATACGATAATTATCAATGATGATCTCTCCAAAGGAAAATGATTATACGGTTTATTACCAAAGGTCAATTATTCAAGCATAAAACAACACTTCTAGTGTTTTGTATCATTACTTTACCTCGTCCCTTCGGTTGGGGTGGTAAACAATACTCTCATCAAGGTTCGTTCTAAATGACTTCTGAGCAAATCTCTAGCAATTAGATGCGAAGCGAAGATCTTGATAGAGATGATCGATACAGGCACACTATGTTTACACAACTCCTTTAAATACAAAAGAGTCAATTTCTTCATCGAGAATATATCATTAACAGGAATGATATTAGCAGATTTGGTCAGTCTGTCGACGATGACCCAAATCGAATCAAATTAAGATGATGACCTTTACAATAGTTAGACGTTTACTAATGTATGAGGCGATGTCTTCCTTCGTACTTTTCCATCAGTACAACTTCTTCAGATAAGATACATTTAATCAGAAATGGCATGATTAGAATACTTAAACTTATAAGATTCCAACATGACTAAATCTCAAAATCCTTCATATTCAGGCAACCACAAGCGGCCTTTTAAACAATTAACGCCATCGGCTCTCATTTCTAGTGGTTCACATTAGCCGTGAACCCCTTTTTATTATCTATATTATCCTTTTTACAAGAATCGGCTATTTTTAAATTGTTCGGCAATTTATTTTGCACAGTCATTACTCAGGAACACATCCTAATTGATTCTTCATCCTTTCTACATAACGTGTCAGTAATTACATTCACCTCCCCCGATGAAATAAATATTATGACCGATTTCATTCAAAATTTCTTTCTTCATATTTTCTAAGTTTTAGTTTCGTCTCAACTATTATCTTTATTAGTTTCGCTCAATCCGACGTTTAAAGCGTCAATATATATTACAAGTAATCAAATAATAAATATTAAATTTTATGAAACGTAAACGTAAAAAGTTTTAAATTTTCTCAGTTCTTCCAATTATAGAAAAATGTTCAAATATAAATTTGAATTTAGCTAACACGATTTTTGTTATTTATAGAAAATAATTAATAAGATCCGTAAATGTTCGAAAAATCTTTGTTTATACTTTGGTCAAAATTTTCTTAGTTGAAAAGCAAAAATTGTCGTTTCAAATTTCAAGTTGTGGTTTAAATGGTTTTCCTTAATTCCTCTTAGGTTGTCTTGAGGTATACACAAACATTTACTCTTAGGTGAGTTTAGTTAATTGATCTGGGTATGAAGGAATGATTCCTTAAAGATCCTTTTGATAAAATATATGTCATAACATTTTTGCACTTTCTTTTTGGTATAACCCAAAGCCTTAATGGCTCTAATCTTTGAAGAGTCAATATATATATCTTACCATCATTAATTACACGGTCAGATAATGTAGAAGATCAAAACTCTAAATCATATGTTAAATACTCAAGGTACAGGTTTTCACCACTTGACCAACACAGGGCAATCTATAAATGATTATTAACTCCTTCATATTCTTAGAAACAAACAGATGGTTCTTAATGATCACAAGCATGAATTTATCAAATTACAGTCTACACACATGATTCACCATATTTAAGGATGCTACATGTGCATTGGTCAATCCAAACAACATAACATGAAACTCATAATGTTCATTACAAGTTTTGGATGTAGTGATTGGAATAGATACTCTTCTTCGCGGACGCGAAGTTGATGATAACCATGTCATGGATCAAATTTCTTGAATATACGTTAGAACCTGGTAAATGATCGAACAAATCTTTCATCCTGGGTAATGGATATCGATTTCGATCGTTAATTTACTTAGTTCACGGTAATCAATAAACATAAGGAATAATAACACCATAGCTCTTCATATGAGGAGCTTGGTAGAATAAAAGCTTTTTCCGACAACTCTCTCAGTTGTTCGGTTAATTCTTTTAATTCAGATGGTGCTGACATAGGGTGCACACGCCACAGGTGCAACACCGGAAATATAATCAATACCAAATTCAACTTGCCTTAATGGCGAAAGTCTAGGTAATTCACCAGCAAATACCTCCTAAAGTTTCAGATAACAGAAACATCTTTTAATAAATCCACATTAGGTTCTTTCTAGATTACAGGATCTATGAATAGTTCATAACCATTCATGATATAATTTCAAGTCTAAAAGCAGGATATGGTCATCCATCAAGAATTATTTAGATCACTTTTGATAATCAACATCTTATCTTTTAGGGGATTTCTACACGGGTTCCCATGAATTAATACAATGACATTATGTCATAATCAATCAATGGCACTACCAACTTTTCAGTTTTATTGCCGTTGATAAGATGTGAAATTCTCAAAATACTAATAATAACTCGTAATCCTTCACAAATCAAGGATATCTGGAGACATAACTAACATTAAAAGAGTAAGGTCAAAACGTAATCTACGCGAGAGGATTCCATGTCAGATAAATACGAAAACATTAACGAATATGAATATATCTAATGTTTTCATGATTTGAGTACGCATTCGAAAGCTCCTCGGATCGTTACCCAGGTCATTCAAATGAAATCTAATCAAAAGAAATGATACGAACGTTGATACATCCAGTCAGGTATCAACACTCAGTAATCAGATACTTTTCCAAAGAATCTCACCACGGGAGAATTGGACAAGGAGGGGATATCAATTGTCAATTAAGACAATTTCCACAGATGATTAAATTCGATTCAGAAAATAAATGGTACAGGCACATATGTAGGTGTTCCTAACAATATGCCCCTATTTTGCACTTCTCGCAAATCTCATAAAAATTCAATCTTTCACAATTACAAAAAGAATGTAATGTTTAGTAACACATTTACGGTGACTACTAATCAGCCTTGCATGGTCCCTTTCAAATTGTACGTAGGCGCGCAACTATATACAATTTTAGGATTAACGATGCAATACTCAGTTTGTCAAAATTTTATTATGTTAAAAATAAAAATATTTTCATGCTTAATTCTTGAATAAGAATCAAAATGAATTTAAAGAGATGTCCTTTGTTATGGAAACAATTAAGTTTTCCAAGGTGTTTCATAAACAACTTTATTTTGATAATGATTATTTATAAGTCTCACTTTAAATAATCCATATGGTGATAAAAATTCAATTTTTCTCAAGTGACACTGTTTTAATTTATAAAAACAATGAGTGATCTTCAAAAGAGGGATGAAAAGTTGTTCATCAAGAACTAACTACAATATACCAGGAATTGAGCTTAGCCAATTAATCATGAGGTTCATTACCTCGATGGCACTCAAAAAGAATAATCCACACAAATCGAGATGAGTACTTGTTCAATGGTTGCATCACTAATGCGAACATTAGGATGAAGCAATAATAGATAGATGACATCGATACATGTAAAATTTAGCAATCAAAGGTAGTCTTTTCATTAATCACAAACAAGTCAAAATTGTACCGTAACACATTACGTGTCACTATGTCATACAATTCCAAGAACTCGTCCTACCAACTGATGTCTCAGTTAAGTTAGGGAATTTTAAAAGATACCACAATGAACACTAATCTACAAGAGTCATTAGGTGTTCCACATGTCCCGGAAGATCCATCGGTCCCAATTTCAGAAGAAGATTTCTTCGATTTATTTCTTAGACACTAGGCAATCTCGTCATTGGACAATGGCCTAGGAACAACCCTTAACACGAACCAACAACTATTTAAAACCTTATAATTCAATCGCAGAACTTAGAGACTTCCTCTTAACAATCTCATATTCCATACGAGTTAAATTTGACTTTATTTAAATTTCAACCAACTTATACTTAATGCAATATCCTACCTCATTCTCCAATACTTTCAACCTTATTCTTAGACCTTGATAGGGGAATAAAAGCTCAATATGAACAACACTTAATTTCCAATCCTATAGCTCTTTCATCAATAGTTATCAAATGAGTCACTAGTATGAAATGACTCACACATTCAATTAGACTTCTCGGAAAGGTACTAGTGGCATGAGGCTTTTGGGTAAAGGCTCCAATGACAGCCTCAAGTGCAACATTCACCCTTTCGATTTCAAATTTAAGAATTGGGTGACACCGAATTAGATGACATCTTTCTAGTTGGTAAGGTTTTGTCAAACTCCACTCTATAAGGAAAGATCGTCATGACATCGTTATCAAATTTAATCTCGCCAATTCATATTCAAGATCACAATCAACTAATATCAACATTTTTACGAATATCAACCATTTCGTTCGGATCATAAACATCCACAACTTAGTTTAGATCTAGGATAGCTAGATTTCCTACAGGAATAGCATCGATTGATTTGCTAGTGGAGTTAGGGTTTCTTATGACAATCTACAACGTATAAATACCTCGTATAAGTATTAAAATAATCACCAAACAATCATATAATCAAATTACAACATATATATATAATCCAAGTTATATATATATATATATATATATATATATATATATATATATATATATATATATATATATATATATATATATATATATATATATATATTAATATAACACTTCTCAGTCTGCCTTGTCGGTAACTCGGGAATTCTTCGGCACCGTTATAGTCAAAAGATTTTTAGACATTTTGAGAAAAATGTTTATAGTTAAAAGATTTTGAAATGTTTTATTCAAAACCTTTGTTTTAAAAATCTTTCGTTCTCTATAACGAGAGCTCTGGTACCAAACTGTAACACCCCAAATAATCATACTTTAGTTCAGCGGAAGAGTCGTTGGTGTTACGAGATAGCACATTACCCAAATCATAGACAACGCTTAAAAATCGCGTTGTTTGATAATAAAGCATTTTCCATTTATAAACATCGAATTACATAGGTCCTAAGTCATGGTATTTTATACAATTTTACAAATCATTTGAATGGAAATTTTTATTTAAGTGCGGGCCATAAATTCTTGTCATCTTCGTGAGAATTACCTTCAAGTACTTGAGATAAAACATGTTAAAAGAAAAGGTCAGCGAAAACGCCGAGTGAATTCATAGAGTTTAATGAATCCATTAATATATCATTGGTATAAATATACTACCGAAAATCATTTTGTACAATTCCTTGTCGTAGGCCATAAAATAAGCCAAAAACATTTTATACAAATCTTTGTTGTAAACTATACTATAGCCTTTTGCCTTCGAAACCATTATACGAACCAATGTCGTAAAAACATCATACAATACATTTTATAACGTTTTATAGAGTTAAATAAAAACCGTCATATGAATATGGTTATGTAAAACCAAAACACAAACATAATATCATTAATAAGACCCCGTATTGCTAGTCAGGCAATATATTGTAATTTAATGCGTATAGCAGTATTTTTGTTATTCGATTATCATAAGCCGCATGACATTGCTACCTTACTATAACAAACAACGGGTAGCTAACCCGAAATTCATTTTCCCATCTAAAACAACGTGTCTTCACAATAATCACGCTTATATAAATCTTCTCATACATAAATTCGCTTACCAATAAATGTGGCACGACGGGGATCAACCGTCAAGGCGCGAACTGGGGTGATCTTCCCCAAATAGTACTATTATATGCATAAGCGTCTACCAAATCCCGGTAGTTCACAATTCATGCTATTGGTACTATTGACATAACCTAACTGATAATAATCCATCTCATTTCATTCATCGGGTCATATAATCATTCATCGGGTCATGTAATCATTCGGGTCCAAATCAATAAGCAAACAATCGGGACAACTGGTGTCCTATTTTTATTAAAACTAAAATGTTATCTCCCTCGTGGGTTTATAAAACATTTCATAAAACAATTAAAATAGTGTGAGGCTATGAACTCACGTTGATTGGGAAAGGCGGTTATCGGCGATTTGGATGTACAGTACGTGCTTCAATCACGGAAACGTAGACAAATAATACTCGTCTTAGACTCTTGTCCAATGACTTTATAAAAACAATGGCTATGTATATATATGATGATATTATAAGTATGATGATGATCAAGTGGAATTTTATCTCTTCATACACATTATAGTGTTATGTGTTAGTCAAATTTTTGACTAGTTACACTAGTTTCAATCCAATTCCATATTAAGGCCCAATAAGCCCATTAAAAGCCCATTAAGAGTTCAATACTTTATATTAGCCCAATTATACTTTTAATATCAGTCCTATACTCATTTTTTGGGTCCAAGTGGGTTAAGCCCAATGAGTAAGTCCATTAGTGTTTAGTCAAACTTGTTGGGTTAATAGTCCAATAAGGCTACTTTGGCCCGTTAATGTCCATAAGTTATAAAGATCGGGTTTTATCGGTTTTCACTTGTCCAATGTACTTATACATCAGTATATGAGTTATAAAAAGTTTACATTAGACGGGTCCGACCGTCTAAGTTTTAATTGAAGAAAACGTTAATCTTTCGGTTTTAGCCGAAAAGACGTAAAACTTATGTATATAGTTTTATAACTTATAAAACTTATCAAATTGCCATTTTTATAAAACGCCCCATTTATTTATCAAAGTATATACTTATTAATAAGTAATATATAATTTAGTGGGTTTTAGGTATATACTTTATATTATTTATACTTGAGTGCTCATTTTATAATATATACATTTATTTTATAAATCTGATTATGATTTTTTACTTTCGCCATTTTTACCTTATCTTGAGTTCTACAAGGAGATAGAAGCTCATTTTTTGGGCAGCACAAACTACATGATATGTGCCACAATTAATTCATGTTTAGCTACTGCTCAATCAACCTCTAAATGTCTCTAACAGTTCGTCCAAAACATACTATACAGATTTGAACTTCAACATTGTTTTGATCATATCTCACTCATTTTATGGATTCCATTGAGTGGCCAACTCTCACATATGAAAAGTCACATACCTTAATATATTTTAATTTATCCAAGTCATTTTAACAATTTATCATATGGGTCTTTACTGTTTTATACAGCCTACTATTTTAAACATGATTTTAACATTTTTACATGTAGTTTTCAATCTTTTTAACCATGTTTATCAACACATGATCCCCATATAATACTTTTATCATCATATATCATCATATAAATATACATAAATGAAGAAAATACAATATTACATATTCAATATAACAAGATGATAGGAAGAGATTGATCCCTATACCAATCAAGGTGATGAACACATGAGATTTTGATGAACAAGGCTTGGTTCTTGTTATCAAATCTTCAACTTGGAAAATGAACTTCTTGAGATCTTCATATGCATGAATACCTTCTTGAAAATCAGCCCCTAAACTCCATGAAAACTCCTTTTCACATGTTATAACCACCTCCAATCTTCATCTTTTCAACTAGGCTTCAACATATGATTATAGCCTTTGTTTATGGCTAGATTTTTTATGGTGGTGGTGTTGTGGTGGTGAATGTTGGACGGCAAGGGAGAGAAGGGAGGATAGATTGATGAGCTTCTTGATTAAGTTGCATGTTATGTGTGTGTGTGTGTGTGTGATGGAGCTTTTGTACTTAGCCATGTTTTGAGACAAATGTCTCATGACTTAACCAAAATTTGACAACAAGGGTTATGTGATGGCTAGTTTGGCCGCCCATAGTGTGGGGGTGGGGAAAAAGTTGTTTTGTCTCATCCCCATTATTTACGGGTACTCTTCGATTCTAGTTTCCTCAATTTTTGTGCCCTCGGGTCGTTTTCCGAAAAACATTTTTATAAATCATGAATCAACGGCATACAACGAATCTAATAAAAATTGTCTCATCAAAAACAGAGTTCAAAAACGTAAATACGTAAACCTAGGGTTTCCGATTTAATCGTAAAGGACATTAAATTATGCACGTAAGTCCTAATCTCTTCTCGTAAATTTGTGAGTTTATGAACCAACACAAATTTAAAATTCCAAAATAATATTCAAGGATAAATTTATTTCCTGAAGTGTCGGACTGTCACCAAAAACGGTGTATGTAAACGTAAGCACGTAACGTAGAGTCCTTCGGTTTAGACGTAGTCGATGCTACTTTAAGATGTAAACCCAAATTTCATCCTAAAAATGAGTGAGTTCATAATATAACATTAAAATAATATTTTTAAATAATACTTGAGAATAAAATATCAACCATAAATTGATGGATTGTCACAAATAATTTCAAATTTTTTTAGATATGTATTATCTTTAAGTTATTTTATGTAATGTTTAATCAATGGAATTTTTTTTGCATAAATGTTTTTGTTTCTTTTAATTTTTTTGTTCGTATATTATATTTAACACAATTTGTCTTTTGGAAATGAAAGTTAACCTTTATAGTTATACAAATTGATCAGTTTATAATATGAAGTTTAATATACACTAAATTCAACAATTTAATTTGTAATGTAACGCTAATAAAAATATTTTGATGTCAGTATAAAATATTACAGAAATTAGTTTATACAAGCATTTAGTAATAGGACGTAAAAACTTTGTAGAACGATTTCCCAAATTGAGAAAAATATGTTGTTGTATAAATGGTGAATACGAAGCGGGGTTTTATGGTTCTCTGTTGTGATATAGGTTTTAATTATACCAATTTTACGTCAAACGTTGTTTGCATAGAAGCTTTACATCTAACTTGATCTAAAACTATATATACAAATAAATTGTCTTTATTTTGACTTACGATGTCTTTCCTTTTATCGGATTAGTAATCATGTTATTAATATTTTCTTATTTTCTCTTAAGGTATTATTATTATTATTGTGTTTTATAATCTTAATTCATTAAATATACTTAAAAATATGTTTTTTCTTTCATTAATAGATAAATAATTTATTCAAATAAAAATTATAAAACGCGCCCGTCCATCGGACGGGCTTAGCAACTGGTGTAGTATAAACCAACACCAATCACTAATCTACCCCGTGGCGACTAATACCAATTGTTATCCCACGATTTGTGATGATTATACACGAATTAAAAAAGAAACATAGATGAAAGTAGATGAATTCTAGAGAGAGAAAGTAGAGAAATAAAAAAGAGAGAGAATGGTTGGAAACTTTGTGAATATTAGATTAAGAGAGAGAAAGAAAATGAACCACCAACCCTCCTAACATGCTAGGAGGAGTGTTTATATAGTCCACCCACATGCGGGCTTTCATGGGCTATATAGGTTGGGTCGGGCTTGAATAAAATGCTTAGTACCTTGAAAGACGCCTTTTAAGCTAGTCATCAAGCCCGTATTATTACGACTATTCTACTACCTATTACAACGTTCTAATAAACTATTCATAATAAACCTATGATCGATTATTCTTGTTTGACTCATTATGTTGAGGCTAACAAACTGTTTGTGGGTTAATTCTTATGCGACTTGTTCTGCTGTAAATTAATTGCCTTCACAACTGGAAGTAACCACATTGACAAGACTCAGCAGTTTGAACTAATTTGTTACTTTATATTTAGGCATTTTATAAAAAATACATGATTAGAATAGTTGAAAAAATAAAGTGAATACTTTTTGCCAAAGTAGTGTCTTATTTGGGAACTATCAAGTCAAAACTGAACAAATACTAGTTTGATGTTAGTTAAAATGTACTTGTGTGGTCCAAAAATGGTACCTTAAATTGATAGAAACATGTGTGTAGGTCCATTGGTTAGAAGTATGGAACAAAAATGTATCAGCCCAAATTATGTCACTGTTAGGTAGTTTTTTTGGGTTAAAGTCATAAATTACCTGTTAGCCCTAAAATGTGAGCGACATTTACGGAATTACATTTTGTTCATATAGGCAAAACGTGGAGGGACTACTATTGACATGTTGTCAAAGTGACCTCTTGTCTAGCCTATATATACCCCTCCATACTTCCATAGAGGGGTGAGGCTTTTCATTCTTATTGTGTATTTCCCTTTCTCTCTCTAAATACACACACTACATTCACGCTTTACTTTCTCTCTCTAAAAATGTCTAAACATTTCTTTTATCCTCCCCGACCTCCGGATCACCTCTTGTTAGCTTGAATCTTATGATGTTAACATTACCAACGAAGTTTACTTTTTTTCTCGATATTACGAATAATGAACATAAAATAAGTATCTAGCTATTGAACTTTATGTTTGTTTATAATATCGCCATTGAAACTGGTTGGTACCGGCTATTATTAGTAACAAAGAATTGTAATATTCCACGTCATTTTTTTGCCCACGTGTCGTTGACTTTCGTTTATTTTTTATTGACTTTGTCCACATCATACCTGGATCAATCATACTCACTCGGATCAATCACACTCTAAAAACCCATCTCAAACAAAACCATCACAGCATACTCTTCCAACAACCTCGAACATGTTATAGTGGCCGCACCACGTTATGTGTTTTCACTTGGATCTAACAGGCTAACAACCGGATCTAACAGGGTAACCACCGGATTTAACCGGGTAACCATCAAATCTAATCGGGTAGCCACCGGATCTAACCGGTTTACCACCTGATATAACCAGTTTACCATTATATCTAACCAGTTTACAACCTAGTTTCTGGTGGTGGGTCGTATAGTGGTGGTTTCCGGATAGTGGTTGTTTTCCGATGACATGCTGGCCGACAACAAGAAAAAGATAAAGGAAACATAGTTGGAATCAGTAGAGAAAGTTGATGGAAATGTCAAAAGATAGAGAGAGAGAGAGTGGTAGGGTACTTTATGTTAATTATTTCAAATATCGAGAAAAAAACTAAAGTTCGTTGGTAATTTATGGATTTAACACAAAGTTAAATAAACCTAAACTTAAAATGACATGCTAAAGCAAGTGACGTGTCGGTCATAAATGTCTTTTTACCTATTAAAAACGGTTAAAAGGTAATATTATAGATAAACAGAAAGTTCAATGGTTAGATAAGTATTTTATGTTCATTATTTGTAATATCCAGAAAAAAAAGTAAAGTTCGTTGGTAATTTATGGCTTTAACCCTTTTTTTTTAATATACAGATATTGACAACACTGTATCCATCCAAGTATACTACCCCTCATTAAATATATTCCCTTTGATAAGTTGAATTTTTAGGTCTATAAAAGCTGTATAGTTCTTGTAGTTTAGAATACCATCATCAACCACCTTGAATCTTTCTGTTTAACTTTTTTTTTCTATAAAAAAAATGTCTAGCCTCCATGAGCTTTCAGTCATGGCCAACTCCAATAACTTGAAAGAGATGATGTTAATCGTATTTGATATTGAAAACAACAAATACTATGTGACTGTAATATTTATCTTTTTCAAGTTCGTTTTTCTCTCGATATCTTTACGAATTGAATGATCGATATCAATCAAGTCACTTTATTGTTCTTGGTATTTGATTGTCAAAGTTATTGTATTCTATTGCTAGTTATCCACAAAACCATTAAAATGTGAAAATAATATCGTCTACGTAACCGTACTAGTCTAAAAACATATTGCACATACCACAAAGTAAGCACAATGAACAAGTAAAACCAACAAGTAAACAACTAACAACATTTCTAACAAGAATATGTAACTACCAACAATCTAACTAATTTAACAAATTTAACAGACTTAACAACTAGAAAAATGTAACATATTCAATAAAATTACAACTAACTTTTTTGTATCAAGATCTAACTTTTTTTTAAAATTGTAACTAACTTTTACCAACTAATTTTTTATGAAATTCTACCAATTTTAAACTAACAATTTTTATAAAAGTAAAAATTACAAAACCTTATTAACTCTAAATTTTACAAAAGTAAAATTGTAATTTTTATAAAATCTACAATTTAAGTAAAGTAATCTTACTGTTTCGAAAATCTTAACAGAACTCTACTCGTTTATTCATTAGGACCAAAAATTCCAATAGCCCAAGTTAATAGAAATGTCCAACAAACTATTTAACCAAATTTCAAACCACTTAGTACTTTCTAAGTTACCAAAGGAATTTCAGACATGCAGTTTTAACAATCATTACTTAGAAAGGACTGGTGATGAAACTTAGTATATAACATTCAGGGACTAATCACATTAATTCACCTAACTCTTGGTTTTAACAATAAACAAGTTCTCATGCAAGTTTTTTAGAAAGAACAGATCAGTTACCAATCCCTTTTAACAACAGTAAGATCAAATTCAATTATAACTTGCAACTCAAAACTAAACAACTAGCATGCAAGTAATTTTACAGTTAAATTCTCAATAAGAGTAAATGAGCTTAACCATTTTGAAATAATGAACCCGTTGTCGACATAGCAAAGCGCTGAACTTGTTAAAAACAATCACCAGAACTTAGAGACCAGCTTCATCATTTTGAACTTTAATCGAACCAGTTTAAAGGAATCGAACTCTTCGAACAGAAAAATCAACCAAATACTGCCAACGAACTTCCTTCGATCTTGAAACTGATAACCTATCTAGCCTAAACTCGTCTTCAACAATGGAACTCGACTCCGGATGCTCAAGCTTCACTTTCCTCCAACTTCTATCTTCGCAAAGAAAAATCTGTCTAACAAGCCTACTACTAACTTTGAAATGCTCGAAACTGTAACTCTAAATTTCTTTAAGCTCGTAACAAACTTCTCCTCTAACGAACAAGATCCAAACCATCATGACAACCATTGACGTTAGCACAACAGTTTCTCACAGTCTCTTCGATTCAAGAGAAAAATTATATAGGAATGGATAGATTCATGTAATCAACACATAGTTTCACACAATCACTACTATAAAACGGATCTTGGTATGATATCATAAGCTTTTGCAGTAATCAAAAGGAATGAATAGAACTGAGAGAAATGGAAAAAGAAGGTTTTTTATTGAATTTTTGGAATTGAAATGGTTACAAAATAGTTACAACCAACTGTAACTGATTACTCGTGTGTGTAAAATGTGTGTGAAAACACACAGTTCCTTTTTGGGAGGAAAGAGATGAGCTATCTAAATTTATGTAAACTACTGTGTGAATTTTTACACAAAACTACTTACTCAAAATGAAATGAATATAGGGATATATATAGCTGGGGAGAGAAGCAAGGGTTGGGTTGATGATGTGTTCAAGCCAGTAAGAATCCGACACGTGGCAAGGGGAGGTTATTTTTAGTTCAGCAAGTGATGATCCGGGTGAAGGATTTATTGAATTGTGATTGGTTAAATTGTGTAACTTGGGATTGGTATAGCTTGGATAATTATTGCTCCAATTTTGATGTGTCTTTTTCCTATAAATGAGCCCTTTAATTGCTGAATGAGATTCGGCTTATTATTTGGCTGTGTATTCCCATGATTTGGCTGTCAGCTTATTAATTCAGTCATCCAGCCCATTAATGAACCTCTTTTAATGCAGATATTTGACCAATTGACTGATGATGATTAGCTTTTATTACCCTTAGCCAATGATTGTTTTATTAAAAGTCTCGAACCATTAATGGCTGTTGTGTTAGTCCCATGATTGCTGTTTTAAATGCTCATGACTATCAATCAACACTCCAATGATTGCTGTTTAAAGAGTCTCAGACCATTTAATGCTTGTGAAGCTCAATCAATGTGAAGATATTCAAGGTCTATGATTAGCCATAAGATGTAAACTTGGATCAAGCAACTTTGGGCTTTCGCAGAAAAGGTCCTTATACTTGGCAGATTCTTGAAACTTGATAATAACTTTTGTAGCTTGTCATCTTCAGCCCTCCATCTTCTGAAATCAACCAATAAGACCCTTGATCTTGTTAACTTGGTCAATCTTGATCCTTCTTTTGTCTTTATCTCCATAATTGAGCCTTGAAAACCGTGATTGCACCAAATCGTATCATTTTACCTACACATTCAAAAAACAACAAAGAAAACCCCGTAATTTTGTTTTATCACATTAAACATGGTATTTTGTGTTTTAGGGTTTCATATGTTATAATTGATATGAGATTTCACTCATATCAAATCCCCTACACGTGATCATTGCCATAGCCTCATGCAATGCAATATTTCAAAGCTCTAAGTTACATTTTCCTCATAACTAATCCACCTTGGCCAAGATGAAATACTTTTACACTAAACTATACTATATGATGCATGATTTTGATTTTTACAATGCAATGCAAGTAAAACCATTCTATTTATATATTTTTTATTTTTCATGAAATAGTTTTGATGGAAATAACTCATAAAGAAATCTATGACTTTGATAAGGGCTTTTGTACCATGAATACTTATCATCCTCAAGTTTCACTTTCCCCATACCAAGCTTAAAAACGAGATCCTTATTATTCATAAGTGAAAGTGCATCAACTTATTCATAAAAATTAATTGTGTTACCATTATACCCCCGTATATTTTGCCTCTAATACCGGTTATTATTTGAGAAAATTGCTTGAGAGCAAATTTGTCATTATTTAGCGTGAAATATAAGAAATGTAAAATCTGAAAATAAGGAAACACGATTTTAATCCTAAGTAACCATCTTATCCATTACTTGAAAAACCACCCACAATTGATATAAGTCTGACCTAAAATAATAAGTCATTCGCCTTATGTGTAAGATCCTTATGTCATGCATTAATAAGTGGCTACTCACTCGCTAAGAAAAGAAAAATAAAACTCACGTAATAATTTATATCCGCCGCCTTTTGAGACCTTGGATCTTCAATCCCGCTACCCGTCAAGGTAATATTGGATTGGAACAACTATTAAATCCTCACAACCCTTGTGAGAGTAATATTGGAATTTAATAGATACTATAATTAACACCATACTGCCCCTCTTGGGAGTCTTGTATAATTTTTTTTCTTTTTATTTTTCTTTTTCTTTTTTTTCTAGCCACTCATTTTTTTTATAAGCCGCTCTTATTTTTCTTGATTCCTCACAAACAATAGGAAAATAATTAAAATAAAATCACCCGCTAAGTATTAAGCATGACATAAGTCTAGTACACATAAAACTTTCTAACTTAGAATCTTAAGACGTACATATACCAACCACGAATGATTAGTCAAAAATGCATAAGAGACAACAAACCGATTAAAACCGTTCTTGATTATTTATTAACAATATATACATGCGTTGACAAGAAAGTAAAGGTTACGAAAGGGGATATAAAAGCCACAAGTAATTAATATGAGCTTTATCTAGCCCTTTACACTTACTTCAAACTCTATCATTTCTCGTTCTCCATAATTTAAAATCTCAAATAATGAGACTTGTGGATGCTTAGCCTAATAAACCAATAAAGCTCTACATGGTTAAGGATACTAGCTAGAGTAAGCTTAGATAAGCAAACTCGGGTAGAGTCAAAATATTCATGGCAGGCCTAATATGTCAAAGATATCTAAACTTGTTAAACCATATCCTTTATTATATTTTTCCCTTTTCATATATTTTTGATGAAAAATAAAAGAAGAAATATATACAATGCAAATGTGTTATGAAAATGAAAAATGATTAATACAAAAATTATGAATACATATTTTTGGTTGCCAAAGTAGATCAAAAATTTGAAAAATGTTTGAAAAATTAATTTTCCCAATTATCATGAAGGCAAGGCAATGGTCTAGGTAAGGTCACTTCGATAGAAGACCCCCTACACTTAAGATAAACATTGTCCTCAATGTTTAAGAGTATTGAAGTAAACTCCCCTACACTTATGACATTGCGTACTTTGTTTAACTCAAGCTAAGGAAAGGTCTACTAAAGTGAATTCATTTTACACATTATTAAGAGTCAATTTTGAATCACAAAAGTACCAAAGTGAACCCGATACGAGGGCCTCCCCCATAAGCTCCAAGCATGAAATGAGAGAGAACAACCCTACAAACACCAAAAAGACAAAACAAAGGCACCCCCTACACCTCATCTCGACTATATTACCCTTTTATTAATCCTATCCTGCCACACTATATTCTAGATGATCTAACCTAGTTATTCAAGCTTGATTTGATGAGTTTCTAGCTCGACTCATCTCACACTTAAAGTGCCCATGGATAACCTATCATGGAGAGTAAAAGATTTACCCGTATAGGAAAAACTCTCCATGATAAGATAAAACAATTTTTCAAGTACACAAAACCCCATAAAATTCCACTTGGATCGAATACATGATTGCCATCCCAAGAGTAGCACAATCCAAAAGTGAACATCTCAATCAACGGTGAGGTAAGTGAGGTTTCCTTGTCCATGATACTTTCCCATAAGTTTCTCATAAGAGAACGAGGTAATGCTCTAAAATTTCCCATAAGTTTTCCTTTTATTTCATCAGGTGGATACTGATGTGGCTCAACAATCTCTATACCAGGATCAAAAATCTTTTTCTTCATGGGAAAATAACAAGTGGTAGCAGCCTTAGAAGATTCCCCCTTATACTTTACAACTTTAGAGAAAGGTGGTGGAAGAATAAGTGTCAACACACTCATAGAAGAAACCACAACGTCTTTCTTGTTCTTAGAGAACTCCTCATCGAAAGTATCCTCATAAGGTGAAATAAAGAATCTCTATAATTCAACATCCAAATGATATAAGTCACTATCGTCTTGAAACTTCTCAAAAACCGGTTCATCAATTGAAGGCTCAAAGAGATGGTTTGAATCGGTTTCTAAGAAAGATTGTGAAAGAGTGATAGAAGGAATAAGTGAAGCCTTTTGGGTAAGAGGTGTTTCACAAGGTGGGTAAGTAAGAGTAGTATGTGAAAGTTCATGAAAAGGTTGAGTGGAAATGGAATCTCCATAAAGCAATCTCTCTATCTCACGAATGTCTTCATCCCAATTGGAAGGGGATGTATCAATCAAAAGATCATCTCTCTTAAGATAAGCTTCAATCTCTTCATTAATAAAAATAATCTTCACTAAGTAATCTCTGAATTTCAAGAACATCATCATTCCAATTTGAATTAGAGTTAACAATCTTAATATCATCTCTCTTAAGATAATCTTCATTTCTTTATTTATCAAGTCATCTCTAAGAAATCTCTCAATCTCAAGAACCTCCTCTCCCTTATTTAAAGTAGAAGAATAAGATCCATAATCAACTTTCCCTAAACTTGCCTCAAATTCATCTATAAGGGAATCACTCTCTTCAAAGGGGGGAAATGATGAAGTAATGTAACCTATAATCTCAGTATGGGGAAGATCATAGTTACCACTCGAGCAAGCTTCATGAAAATATTCATCACAAACTTTATCAAGAATATCAACATTATTCACCTCTTTATTAAGAACATCAATATGATTCACCGTATCGGGCTCATTAGATTTCCTAGAGAACTTCCCCATATTAAACACAACCTTTTGATATTCCACCCTCATAATGAGTTCCCCTTCCGCAACATCAATAAGAGTACGACCGGTTCTCAATAAAGGTCTTCCTACAATAAGGGGAACTCGAGGATCTACATAATAATTCACAACAACAAAGTCCGCAGGGAATGTGAACTTATCAACTGCTACAAAGACATCTTCCGCTATCCCCGCCAGATAAGCAATTGATTGTTTTGCTAATTCGAGTGTCATTTTAGTAGGGGTAAGCACGGGAAGGGAGAGTCGTTTCCAAACCGATAAAGGCATCAAATTTATGCTAGCACCAAGGTCCGCGAGAGCCATGCAGTTCTCTACCCCTGGGAAATTACATGGAATTAAGAACCGGCCCGGATCACCAAGTTTAGTAGGTAACTTCTTTAACAACACCGCGTAACAATTCTCGTTCAATGAAGTTTAGGCATATCAACCAATCTTTCTTTGTTTGAGAGAAGGTCCTTAAACATCTTGGCAAACTTAGGTATGTGAGATATAGCCTCCACAAAAGATATGTTGATATTCAATTGCTTAAACAACCTCAAGAAGTTGGAAACTTGTATATCATCTTTATTCTTAACTTTCTCCTTCCTCACCCTAGAAGGATATGGTAAGGTAGGTTTGGGTGAAGGTTGAGTAGAGGGTATTGGAGAACTCTTCTCTTGGGTTTCTTCAAGGGGGTAGGCTTAGAAGGTGTAGGAGTGGTTAATGGTGGAATGTCACAAGGAGGGACCGTGGGAGGAATCACCAAAGGGTGAGTAGGAGTACTCATTATTACCTTTGGGCCTTGTTCCCCCTTTGATGGTGGAGGAATGGAAGGCCCCACGGTGGTTTTCCCACTCCTTGTAGTGATTGCATTAACATTGGCCCTAGGATTGGTTTGAGTATTGGAGGGTAAAGCACCTTGAGGTCTTTGGTTTAGGAGCAATATGAATTTCTTATTTGTCTCCTCTTGCATTGCCCTCAATTGATCTTGAGTTCTTCTTTCACTCTCACAAATCCTTCTTTCATTCTCTTGATTCATCTTATGAAGTAGCTCAATGGTTTCATTTTGTCCCTTCCCTTGATTATATCCTTGGTTTTGGAAGGGTGGATATGGATTATGAAAACCTTGGTTATTGCCATAAAAGTTGTTCCCTTGGTGTTTCCCTTGAAAGTTATTTGGCCCTCTATGGTTGTTATTCTCTTGATAATTTCCAATTGGCCCTTGGTTTCTATTGAGCATTTGTGGATTGTTTTCTTGGGTTTGGGTGGGTTGATAGGGAGGGAAACCTGGTGGAGCAAGGTAATTGTTTCATTTGTATGAAAGGTGATTAAGATTGATATTTGATTTGAAGTGTGCCCTTCCATCATCATTGTAAGCATAACATTCTCCTTGAAAGCTTTGAACTTTGTCACAATGTAAGTATGAGTGAGGGCCTCCACATGTCTCACATTGAAGGGTGATGGCATTAACATTGTTGGTAGAAGATTTGCTCAATTTAATTTCACAAAGTTTTTGAACCATCTCACTAATAATATCAACCTTTTGATTTAAAACCTTGTCAATTGGTTGAGTATCACCCTCTTGCACCACATGTACCACCTCTTCTCTATCCGTATTGCTTTAAACCATGGATTTTGTCTCAATGATGTCCCATGCATCTTGGGTTTACTTAGAAAGAATGTTCCCACCCGCGGCCGAGTTAAGGGAATCTTGATGGTATGGTCTCAAGCTATTGTAGAAGGTATTGATTTGATGAACTTGGTCAAAACCGTGGTTAAGGCGCGTCCTTAACACCTCTTTGAACTCATCCCAAGCCTCACTAAAGGTTTGATCTTTCTTTTGTTGAAAGCCTATGATTTGATTCCTTAATGCGGTGGTTCGTGAAGGGGAAAAGAACTTGTTCAAAAATTTCTTCTTCAAATCCTCCCAAGTAATGCTATTAGAGGGTTTCTTATCTAGCCAAATCCTAGCATTTCCCTCCAAATAGAAAGCGAATAATATCAACTTAACCGCCTCTTGGGGTACTCCATTATACTTGATGGTGTTACAAATGGACAAAAATCTCTTGATATGGTCATGAGGGTCATCCATAGGTCGTCTTAGGAAAGGTATTGATGAAACCATTTGTATCACACATGTCTTAAGTTCAATATTGTTAGCGGCTATCTCGGGAATGACTATGGCATCCGCATTCCCATCCACGTTGGTTTGAAGAATCTAGAACAATGGACATTGATCAATGGCGTCCATGGCTTTTTTTACGGTGTCAAAAGCACGATGCTCGTGATCGGCTTAAGGGACGACTTTGTTCTTATTCTTTTTCTTCCTTTTGGGAGGAAGTGGTACACCAATCGGTATGTGTGCATGCGCTCGAGTGCGCATGAAACTCACCACGAGGAATGAGAGAGGAGCTCTAGGTTGACTTTGAAGAAGAAGGGATTATCTCCTTCGAGGTTCAATAGTGAAAACCACAAGAAAGTATAATATATATGTAATACTAATTGGGCGGCAAAACCCCCCAACAAGCTTTCCTTCTCGAAATACTTACTAGTGAACGAGGGGAATGAGGTGGCGTAAAGCTCTTAAGTGCCTAGCTTCCCTTAGTGTAACACTCCTAAATTTCGGATAGCAGCGGAAGGGTCATTAGGAGTATTACTTCATAGCACAACAAACAAGTTACAAAAAACGACTCAAAAATAGGCGTTTGAAAAGTTAAATCCATTCGATTAATAAAACATGAGAGTTTACAAATAGAAACAGGTCCCAACAATAATGTAATACAAAAAAAAAAAATTTAAAAAAAACTTTATCGAATAATTTTTAATATTTTATTGCCTTCAAAATATCCTGTGCAACTCCATGCTCCAGTTGATATTAAACCTATGTACCTGAGATAAACATGCTAAAAACATTAACACAAAGGTTGAGTGAATTCATAGGTTTGCAAGTAAAAGCAGTGGACCACAAAGATTTCAAGTATTCAGTTTACAAAAGTCCGATAGCATCACTTATCGCAATTAGGTAATGAAACCGAACATTAACATCCGTTATTCCGTTCAAGTTTCAAATACAATGCGTCCAGTCGCTTTTCTGTTAAACCCGAACGGAGAGGTCAATCTCAATAGATCTATTCACAGCATTAACGTTTACTCGACCAGCACAGTCGGTCCAAGTAATTAACGGTTCATGACTAAGAGGGATAAAATAAGCATACAGTTCAAGTACTTGCGTCCATTCGTAAAAAGTAGCATGTATCCCCCTTACGAATTTTATAAAACAATTAATATAGTAAAAGCGAGGCTATGAACTCACCTTAGCGATAAATATAGTAAGAGTTAACGCGACGAGAAGCCGAGAAAATTCAACCTAATATGTATTCTAACATGGAACTCAGACTTTAAATTTAATAGCCGAAAACACACCTTCATTACTTGACGAGTGCATATCATATTCAGTACTAGTGTTATATATAGTTTAACTATTAAGTACTTGAAATTATAATTTACATGTGAACTACTCGAATTTTTTTGATACACATCAATATTATCAAAACACGTGTATTGCTATTTGACACGTTACTCTTTTCTTGTACAAAAATATAAGGAAACGAAGATATCTATTGACTACATATGTATATCTATGTTGGGAATAAATTAAGGCCAGATCACTTGAGCGCTGACAAGAACAATACAAGCGTTGACAAGAACAAAACAAGCGCTGACAGCTCAAGCGTTGACAAGATAAAGTCAAGCGTTGACACATTGAAGACAAGGACTGATGGGAAGATATACTCTACGCGTTTATTGTATTCTAGAATAGTTCTAGTAAAGATAGGAACAACATTGTATTTTCTATATTTATCTTTACCTAGAATAGCTGATACGTAGATTATTGTACATGGCTTCTTATGTCTATAAAAGAAGACCTTTAGGTTAATGTTTCATATAAGTTTCATATAAGTTTTCATTCGTAAACTACTTTCATTGTAAGCAAGCTTGATATTGATAATCAAAGTGAAAATTTGTTTATATCATTGTGTGTTCTTGGTTAAGTGTTAAATTCCGCATAACACTTAAATTCATAAGCATATACAAAGGTTTCTCTAAGTGTATTACTTGATCTAATCTTGTATACATAAAGCTAAATCGATCTAAGTTTGGGATCAACAAGTGGTATCAGAGCTTGTTGAGGAACTTTTGATCTTAAAGAACACCAGAACCCTAAAAATCACCAAAACCCTAATTTTCTTAGAAACCCTAACAACATCATGTCTTAAGCAATAACCTCTTCCTCCTCATCCTTACCAAACATCAAGATTCCTATGCTTGATGCAACCAACTTTGATCAGTGGAAATTTAACTTTGAGCAATATCTAGGGATCTATGACTACACGCTTTGGGAGATTATTGAATATGGAAACACATTCAATAAGGCTCAAAAGATTGCTAATGCTATTGCTGCAAGAACAGCTGTTGCTGGATGTTCAGAAGCTGACAAGAAGGAAAAACCTGATGATGGTAGAGCTGTGTCTGCTGAAGACATAGCAAAGAGAAGGGTTGACATGAAAACCCTAAATATCCTGAAGCTCTCTTTGGGACAAGAGAATCAGCATAAATACAGAGGTTATGAATCTGCTAAAGACCTTTGGGAAGCTCTTGAAGTTGCACATGGTGGCAATGCAGACACTAAGGAAGAAAAGAAAAAGCAACTCATGCATGATTATGCTGTCTTCAAAGCTCAACCCAATGAGAAACTGAGTAGTGTGAGAAGCAGATTGCTTGACATTACAAGCAAGTTGTCCTTCATGGGGACACAAGTTGGTGATGTTGACATAAATGCTACCTTTCTTAAAAGTCTTGGTGAGGCATGAAAGATTGAGGCAAGATCTATTCTTGCCAACAATACTTACAAGAGCTCCTCGTTTGATGACATCTATAACAAACTAAGGCTGTTGGAGGATGAAACTCTTTTAGAGCATGGAAGCAAGTCTACCACCAGTAACATGGCCTTCTTCTCTCATAGTGAAGGTCAATTCAATCAGAAGGACTCTTACATACATCCAGTTACTGGATCTTCATATGTCAGCGCTGAAACAAGTCTTGTCAACGTCTCCTATTTAGACGCTGACACATTCAAAAGTGACTCCCCAAGAGTTAAACCTGCTGGTTTGGATTTGGATACTGTTTGTGCTTACATTGCTTCTTTGCCCAATGGTTCAGTGATAACATATGAGGATCTTGAGCAGATAAGTGATGAGCACTTGGAAGAGATGGACATCAAGTGGAACATGGCTCTTGCTAGTATAAGAGCAAATAGATGGAACAGAAGGTTTAAGAAGAAAATGACCTTCAATGCTAAAGACACAGGTGGATTTGATAAATCCAAGGTTGAATGCTACAACTGCCATCGCATGGGGCACTTCATGAGGGAATGCAGATCTC
Source organism: Glebionis coronaria (assembly GCA_025667525.1). Lineage (NCBI taxonomy): Eukaryota > Viridiplantae > Streptophyta > Magnoliopsida > Asterales > Asteraceae > Glebionis > Glebionis coronaria. The sequence goes on along the minus strand of CM046880.1, from coordinate 42,850,590 downwards.
CTAGAAGATCTGATGCTGGTAAATCCTCAAGTCAGGTTGTTAAAGCTCAGGATTCCAAAGCCATGGTTGCAGTTCAAGGAATTGATGGTATGGGATGGGATTGGAGCTATCTGGCTAAGAATGTTGAAGAGGATAAAGCTTTGGTTGCTGATATTGAAGAGGAAGAGCATGTTGAATATGCTCTCATGGCACACTCCTCCTCTTCATCTGATAATGAGGTATATGATGATGTTTTTTGTAGCAAAGGTTGTAGGTTAAATACTGAAATACTTAACAAAGAAGTGTTAAGATTATTAGATTATGTGAGTACTGAAAGATGTAAACTTTCTAATTACCAACTAGCTCTTACTGAAACTGAGAAAACCGTTTCTGAATATAAGAAAATGGAATTTGACTTAAAAGATAAAATCAATATCTTAAAACATGAGTTAGATGCTAGTATGGATATTAGAAACATCATGGAAAGGGTTAATGGTGAGATACATGCTAAGTTAGATGAGGCCATTAAGAACAAAGATAATGTTGGCCTTAAAATTCAAAGATTTGATAGAGCCACCCAAACCCTAGGAGACTGTGTGGCTAAACAAAGGGATCCTAAGGACATGACTGGGATTTGGGATGAATGATTACTCTTTGGTTCCACCACCAGCTGGTGACTTCTATGGTGTCCAACAAAAGGACCTATCTTGGACTGGTTTGCCAGAGCTCCAAGAGGAGGAATTCATTCCTCCACCAAGAATTGTCACTCCAGTTGAAGAGTATCAACAAAAACTGACTGACCTGGATGAGTGGAAGAAGGCTAACCCTACTTTATTTGTCAAGGGTGGCTTGCTATGTGAAAGTCCAAATGAGTCAACACCCATTAACGTTACTAACCCAATCACTGGTAAAACTGTTGACCTAGGCTCAAATACTGTTAGAAGACCTACCATTAAATATGCAGAGATGTATAGGAATACTAGGTCTTCCAAGAGCCAAGTTAGCAATCATGGAACAGGATTCTTCTCTTCTAGACCTAAGGTTGTGTCTAGAAAAGCTTGTTACACATGTGCTAGCTTTTCACACTTGGCATACAAGTGTGTCAATGCTCCCAAAGCCAGCGCTGACAGGAACAATCTCAGCGCTGACAGGAACAAAGTCAACGTTGTTAGGAAGTCAAACGTTGTCAGACCCAAACCTTGTGTGCAGCAAAGTCCACAAGTGATTAGACCTGCCCCATTCTTTACTGGAGGGTATAACACTCATGGACAAAGACTATTTCAAAAGACAAACACCTGGTCAAATAGGCAATGGGTTTCTGTATCAAACCCTAGGTTCAACGCTGACAAGGGTAATTTTAGCGTTGACAGGACAAATTCTAACGCTGTCAGAAACGTGACCAGACCTAAATATTTGCAACCATAAGGTAAGAGGTCTAAAGCTTCTTCAAGCTTAACATGGAGACCCAAGAAAGATCAAAACCCTAATGATAATGGGATTTCAATGACTTGCAATAGATTTAACTACATTTCAAAGGTCATTACAAAACCTATTGGGGTTAACTGGGTATTTCATCCTAAGAAGGATGAGAATGGGGTTGTTGTGAGAACTAAGTTTGTTCTTATTGAACAACCAGATGAATCCAAGTCTTTTAAGACTTGGGTTCCCAAAGAAAACTAATTTGTTTTCTTTATGTGCAGGGCATTCAAAGACAGGTCAATGATTATGGATATTGGGATAGTAGATGCTCAAGGCACATGACAGGGAAGGAGGACTAGTTGACAAACTTCTCTCCCATTAAAGATGGTGATAAGGTTTACTTTGGAGGCGGATATGGTACTATCACAGGCAAAGGAACCCTTCTCACCAAGAATTTGTGTTTTGAGAACGTATTTCTGGTAAAAGAACTTGATTACAACCTTTTTAGTGTATCACAAGTTTGTGATAACAAAAATAAAGTTCTATTTACTGATACTGAGTGTGTGGTGTTAAGCAAGGATTTTAAGATCCCTGATGAGAAATATATTGAGTATAGAACACCTAGGCATAAGGACATATATAATGTGAATTTGAATGGGATTAAAATGAATAATAATATGTCTTGTTTTTATGCTAAGGCCTCAGTAGATGAGAGTAATTTGTGGCACAGAAGACTAGGGCACATAAATTTTAAAAATATAAATAGACTTGTGAGACTTGGTTTAGTTGATGGTTTGCCTGAGAAGGCCTTCCACAATGACCACTCTTGTGTTGCATGTCTTAAAGGCAAGAAGCACACGGTCTCATTCAGGTCCAAACAGGTGCACACTAGTTCTAGACCTCTTCATATGCTACACATGGACCTCTTTGGTCCAACCAATATATAAAATTTGAATGGTAAGTCATATTGCTTTGTCATCACAGATGACTTTTCTAGGTTTACTTGGACATTCTTTCTTGCTATGAAGAGTGACACAACTGATATTCTAATTAATTTTATCACTCAGATTGAGAAGAGGTCTGGCAATGAGGTTAAAATGCTTAGGAGTGATAATGGTGGAGAATTTAGGAATAAGAAGCTAGATGATTTCTGTGCCAAGAAAGGAATTACTAGGCAATTTAGCATTGCTAGAACCCCACAACAAAATGGGGTTGATGAGATGAAAAATAGAACCCTAATTGAAGCAGCCAAAACAATGTTGGCTGATGCTCACTTTCCTATAGCCTTTTGGGCTGAGGCTGTTAACACAGCTTGCTATGTGCAAAATAGAGCATTGGTTAACAAAATTCAGAACAAAACACCTTATGAGTTACTTTGGGGTAGAAAACCTAATATTGGTTTTCTCAGACCTTTTGGTTGTCATGTAGTAGTATTGGATACTAGTGATGCCTTAGGGAAATTTAGTACAAAAGGTGATGAGGGTTACTTCATGGGGTATTCAGTGCAGAGCAATGGATATAGGGTTTATCTTAAAGAGGACAAACGTATAGTTGAAAGAGTACATGTTAGGTTTTTAGAGAATAAACCTAGTGATCCTGAAAGTGGTCCTAATTGGTTGTTTGACTTGGAACCTTTATCTAGAACTTTAAATTATATGCCTGTCACTAATCCAGACATTGTGAAGGCAACTTCAAATGTTATGGAGGAACAAGTTGTTGATGTTTCAGGTACTCAGGTTCATGAAAAGGTTGGATCACAAGCAGAAAAGACATCTCCTATCCTAGAATATGTTACCATTCCCATTTGGACCGATGCTTTTGCTGCTGCTGCTGCTGCTGGACAAGATAATGGTGGTTTCCAAGTACCACCGGATACATACATGCATGGTTCTTCAGGCGCTGACAAAGGCAAATCTAGCGCTGACAAGACCAATTCAGACGTTGATGGCTCAGACGTTGACAACAACAGTTCAAGCGTTGTTAGCCCAAGCGCTGACAAACAAGGTTTAGACGTTGACAACACCTTTGCACATCTTTTCTCTTCCACTTTTGAACAAGGTGAACCTTCCAATTCTTATGAAGAAGGTCATCCTTATGTTGATATAAGAGAGTCTGATGAAGAAGATATTGGCAACATAGAGCGTGAGGTTGAGGACACCAGACTTTTTGAAGGAGGAGTTTTCACTTACACAATGAAGAATCACCCCCCTTCCCAAATCATTGGTGATGTTATGACTCCAGTTCAGACTAGAAGATCTCATCAAGGTCTTGGTGGGTTTATTGCCAATATACACAAGAAGGTTGATACCCCTCTTGTGCAAGCATGTTTGTTTGCCTGTTTTCTGTCACAAGAGGAACCCAAGAAAATATATGATGCTCTCAAAGAACCAAGTTGGGTGGAAGCAATGCAGGATGAGCTTCACCAATTTGCAATTCAGGATGTTTGGGAGCTGGTTGATTGTCCTAGATATGTCAGACCTATAGGGACAAGATGGGTTCTAAGGAACAAAAGAGATGAAAGAGGCATTGTGGTCAGAAACAAGGCAAGGTTAGTGGCTCAAGGTTATACACAAGAGGAGGGGATAGACTATGAGGAAGTCTTTGCAGCAGTTGCAAGGATTGAAGCTATAAGGATTTTTCTAGCCTATGCATCCTGCATGGGCTTCACAGTCTATCAAATGGATGTCAAGAGTGCTTTCCTCTAAAGAACTATTGTTGAGGAAGTTTATGTAATGCAGCCTCCTGGTTTTGAGGATCCAGAGCATCCAGATAAAGTGTATAGAGTCAAAAAGGCTATGTATGGTCTTCATCAAGCCCCAAGAGCATGGTATGGTACTTTGTCTACCTATTTGGTGGACAATGGATTCAAGAGGGGCACCATATATCAGACATTGTTTACAAAGAAGAAAGGCAAGGATGTGTTGCTTGTGCAGGTCTATGTTGATGATATCATTTTTGGGTCTACTGATCCAAAGATGAGTGAGGATTTCTCCAAGCTTATGACAGACAAATTCAAGATGAGTGCTATGGGGGAGATGAACTTCTTTCTTGGTTTACAAGTTCAACAGAAAGAAGATGGTATCTTCATCTCCCAGGATAAATATGTTGCTGAGATCTTGAAGAAGTTTGGCTTTTCTCCACATGAAAAGAGGGCTACTACTCCTATGGATAGAGAACACCCTTGGGGAAAGATTGGAGATGGGAAAGATGTTGATGTCAGGCACTATAGATCCATGATTGGATCCTTGATGTATCTTACTACCTCCAGACCTGACATTATGTTTGTTGTGTGTGCTTGTGCACGTCATCAAGTGACTCCCAAAGAATGTCACCTTTATGCTGTGAAGAGGATCTTTAGGTACCTAAGATGCTATCCTGGTCTTGGTTTGTGGTACCCAAAGGATTCACCATTGGAGCTGATTGCATATTCAGATAGTGAATATGGAGGTGATAAATTTGATAGGAAATCCACAACTGGTGGATGTCAGTTTCTTGGGAGCAGGTTGATCTCTTGGCAATGCAAGAAACAAACAGTGGTGGCTAATTCTACAACTGAAGCTGAATATGTAGCTGCAGCTGCTTGTTGTGGCCAAGTTTTGTGGATTCAGAACCAGCTGTTGGATTATGGGTATAATTTTATGCATACCAAGATATTTGTGGACAATAACAACACTTTATGCATCATTAGAATCCTGTACATCATTCTAAAACTAAACACATAGAAATTAGACACCATTTTATAAGAGATTGCTTTAAAAAAGGTTTAATACAACCAGATAGGGTTGAAACTGAGGAAAATGTGTCAGATTTATTAACTAAACCTTTTGATGCTGGGAGATTTCAATACTTGGTAACAAGTATTGGAATGGTCAATCTCACATAATATATGTTTTGGAATCTTTTTGTAAAAGTATGTACAGGATGATGCATTGTTATTAGTCTTATTGATAATTTAGATTTTCCACTATATTTTTCTAACACTAACAAAGGTTGCTTGAACGCTGATAAGTGTTCTTGCAACGTTGTCAGCAATATAACTGTCTAACGCTGACAAAGCTTCCCTCAACGCTGTCATGTGTTATCGGGACGTTGTCAGCAACAATGTTAGTTTTATGGTTTTCAATCTAAATGTGCAGATGGTGTTAGCAGTATACCAATGGATACAGAGTTGCTTATGGATCAATGGAGAAGCATTTGGACAAGTTTTTATTTATGGATGATGGTTGGAATGTTTCATTCCTATCTTGACATAAATTTTTATGTTCATGCATGATTTTAGCAAACTTTTGTATCATAGTTTAAGGGGAGGTTTTAGGAACCTTTAGGATGTTTGGGTAGCCATATGATACTCTTATCACAATTCTAAATTGTGTCCACAGGTGAGTATGAGTTAGTTTTACTAAATCATGAGGCACTGTAGCATGCAAAGTTGATATACTATGCATGCTGCCAAGACATTTTTGGCCTAGAATTGGTTGTGGTCTGTTGGGTGACTTGGGAATAATTTTGTTATGGGATTTACCTAGGAGTAACAAGGAATTTTGTAAGGTAACTTGGTTGTTAAGAGTTTTGGTTAGCAAGGGACACTAGAGGACTGTTGTGTCTATATTGCTTAAGCAAGTGTGCATAAATGGACAGTGCTTGCCGCCCTATAATAATTATCAGATTTTTGTTATCTTCTCTAGGATAAATTACTTGTTTAGGTCATTTTTCATTTTTAAAACATTTTTATTTTTGGACGCTGACAAGAATTTTCCAAGCGTTGTTGTGACCAAATTAGACGCTGACATGGCTATAGGCACACGTTGACAAGATTATAGCCGTTGGGCGTTGATAGGTTATATTTGACCATTGACACTCAATGGGACATACCCAGTTGTTATTTTTGACATATTTCTAGGCCGTAATTTTGGGAGTTGTTACTTTACATTTAATGCATGAGATAACTTATAACTTTTTCAATATTTTCATGATTGATTTTTGAAAATACTTGCCTATTTTTGGGCCTATCACATGCATTTTCTTCCCCTATAAATTTGGCTCCTATTTTTTAAATAGGGTATCTATTATTCTTGTCTAACAATTTTCTCTTATCAACTTCATCTTCTTCACTTAAAATTAACAGCTTTCATCAATGGCACCCAAGTTTAAACCATCAGAATTGGAATTGGGGTTTAGATCACAACACAACATGATTGCTTATCTTGAAGCTGATGATGCTCTGTTTCCCCAATACACACAAATGGTGGCGTATTTGAACGCATCCCCATTAAGGTATGCTCTTTCTCATGCACCACTCATTCCAGTCACACATATTAAGCAGTTTTGGAACACTGTCAGTTCCTCAACAGTTAATAGAGTGACTACATTGACTTCTATTGTTCATGGGAGACCTTGGGTGGTTACTGAGGCTTTGGTACGCCAAGCCTTGCATCTTGATGATGCTGATGGTATAGCCATTCTTCCCATAAATGAAATAGAACAAGGGCTTAGGGCTTTGGGATATCCTTTTCCTGATGAAGGTACTCTAAACAAGTATCATAAGCAGGAAATTCCCCCAGCCTGGAAGTACCTCATACATGTCCTCCTTCAATGTTTGAGTCCCAAATGCACTGCACACAATGAGATCAATAGATCCATTGCCAGTGCTATTGTGTGCATTGCAACAGGGCAAAAAATTTAATTATTCTAAAATGATTTTTGAGGGGATGTGTAAAAACAAGGGGAACAAAATGACTTTGGCTTATCTCCGTTTTCTACAAATGGTTTTTGATGTTCAAGGTTACTGTTCAAGGGATCACAATGATTTTTATAAGATCCCTGAGCAAAAGAAAGCTATTTTTATGAAGATGAACTCTCCACCCCATCGTGACCTACCTTTGACCCCAGCTATGCTTGCTGTTATTGCAGCAACACAACCCCAACCAGACCCCCAACCATAAATTGACCCCCAACCACAACTTGAACCAATACCTGAACCCATACCTTCACCTGACCCTATGCAACTTGACCAAGTTTCCTTCAACGCTGACACATCAAATGTTGGCGTTGATGTGCCTATTTCCCACGCTGACACACAACCTTCACAATCCCAAACACCCCTTAACCAACCCACATCCACCCATTCTTCCACACCATCTTCCACACCCCCTGAATATAGGTTGATGAAACGCCAAAGGACTGCTGGAGTGTTCTCCTCTGGTGGTCCTAGCCATGTAGCAGAGAGAACCACCACCACAAGTGTGGCTGGTGACCTGGATGAGGTTGGGACTATTGGTTCTGGCTTAGATGCTGGCCAAGGCACTCCCACCATCATTAAGTCCTCATCCTTGCCCAATGAATCTGACTTGGGAGGTCAAATCCCCATTTCAGAAGAGGGCAGACTGGAACCAATGACTCTTATGGAATTGACGGTAGTCTGCATTAGCTTGCAAAAGCAAAATGCAGACTTAGTACCAGTTGTCAGCTCACAAGGCCTTGTACTCAAGCAATTGAGGGATAGGATTGTTGTTTTGGAGAGTGCTAGTACCAGGAGGGGTATGGAGGAATCTTCCAAAGGGGAGGAAGATCCAATAAATCTAAGTGATAAGGGCAGTCATGATGGTCAATCAATGGATGTTGCTGAGGCCCTTACAACTTTGAAGAAACAAACAGGTTTTGATACGTCCTTAATCTCTCCTACCAACTTAAATTTATCATTTACAGCTATGTTGAGAGAGGTTACACAAGGCGCTGAGGGAAGATATTTGGGCGTTGACAAGGCAGAGTTAGACGCTGACAGAAATATTTTGGGCGCTGATAGGACAAATTTGGGCGTTGACAGACCTGCACATGAAGGTGATGTATCCCAGTCATCATCTATCATCAAGGAAGTTTCTACACAGGTATTACCATCTACCTTACCAACCATTGCACCAGCAGATAAGGGTAAGGGTATATTGGTAGAAGAGATTGTTCCAAAGGATGAAGCTCAAGTTGAGTTTGATAGAAGATTAGCTGCACAAATCTTGGAACAGGATAAAAAGGAGATGAAAGAGTCACCATTTGTTGTGACTTCAGAAGAAGGAAGTGATAAAGCTAGCTCAGACTCAAGTGTGATGATTATAGAACCAGAAAGGCTTGAGTATGGGGATGAGTTGGCTAAGGAGAAGCTGAGAGAATTGAAGTTGCAGGTTGAATTTGACATGCCAGAGGTGGTTCAAATGTATAATGCTTGGGAAGAAAGATGCATGGAGAATCCAGATTTGACCATTTCAGATCAAATATGGGGTTTGGAGATTCTTCTTAGAGTTCAGAAAGATTGCCAGGTAATTTTGAAACACAAAAAGTAATATTCTCTCAGAGTTGAAAAGGGATAGAAGGGAGCTCTACTTTATGTTGCTCAGATGTCATGGAGTTGGATGGACATATCAGAAGTTGAAGGCTTTGACATTTGATGAGTTGGAAAACAGGGCTTATCCTATTTGGGTGAGAGTGCAGGAAGCAAACACTCTCAGACTCCTTTCAGATGAAAGAAAGGAGGAACTTGCAGAAGAAATGGAACTCAAGAAAGCTATGATTGTTCCCAGGCAAATGAAGAAGGGAATTTCATTTGAGTTTCCCAAAGATATGGATCCACTATATCCAAGTGAAGTTGTCATCAGAAAGAGCCTCAAGCTCTCACCTTTAAAAGCTTCAGATATGGTGCAAGTGTTACCATTAGATTCCAGGAACCCAATTGTGAGATATGAAGAAGAGCCTAAAGCTCTCACCTTTAGAAGCTTCAGATATGGTGCAAGTGTTACCCTTAGATTCCAGGAACCCAATTGTGAGCTATGAAGAAGATGAATGTGGGTTCTAGAGGATTGGCAGATATGGAAAAGAGGTACACACTTTTACCACTCTCATATATTTGTTTGCAAGTTGTGATAGAGAAGACTTGGTGGACCTTTGGAGGTTGCTGGAGACCAAGTATGAGGCTGAAGCACCAACTTCAGCTAATGGAATAAAACTTTGGTCCATATTCAAAAGAATGTGTGGACCAAAAGATGAGGATCCTGCTGTTTGGAAGGATCTTGAAGATGACCTCAGTGGTCTTCAATGGAGGTTATATTCAGCTGCTGGTGACTATCATTTGAGTTCTACAAAGTTTGTTGAGTATCTACTTGTGGATGGTCAGTATTTCATATCCAAGGCTATTTTGGAGAAGATGAAGGACACTCAGCTGGAAATAGATTATTCAAGTGACGTGGCAAAAGATTTGATTAGATTTATTCATTACCAATATGAGAAGGTTTGTAAGATTCCTCCTAGTCCTTAATGCTTATTCAGAAACTTGATCATAAGAGTGGATATCAAGTTTAGGGGAGGATTGTTGGGAATAAATCAAGGCTAGATCACTTGATCGCTGACAAGAACAATACAAGCGTTGACAAGAACAAAACAAGCGCTGACAGCTCAAGCGTTGACAAGATAAAGTCAAGCGTTGACACATTGAATACAAGCACTGATGGGAAGATATACTCTACGCGTTTATTGTATTCTAGAATAGTTCTAGTAAAGATAGGAACAACATTGTATTTTCTATATTTATCTTTACCTAGAATAGCTGATACGTAGATTATTGTATAAGGTTTCTTATGTCTATAAAAGAAGACCTTTAGGTTAATGTTTCATATAAGTTTCATATAAGTTTTCATTCGTAAACTACTTTCATTGTAAGCAAGCTTGATATTGATAATCAAAGTGAAAGTTTGTTTATATCATTGTGTGTTCTTGGTTAAGTGTTAAATTCCGCATAACACTTAAATTCATAAGCATATACAAAGGTTTCTCTAAGTGTATTACTTGATCTAATCTCGTATACATAAAGCTAAATCGATCTAAGTTTGGGATCAACAATCTATTAGGGAAACAAATACATATGAGTATGTATTGTAATACGTCACCTTAGATGGGTAATGTGTTCATGCATGATTTTATTTGCTAATTTTTATCCAACGCTATGATATAGCGAGTATTATCGACACACGATATTTTAAAAGTTACGTGATTTAAAAGATACACGTAAAGCATGAAAAATAAACGCTTAATATAAAATAAAAATTTTGGCATTCGGAGAACGTTGATATTTTGATATAAAAATGAGGGCTTATTATTTAATAAAGATTAACGCGTCATATAAACGAATGGCACTTAAAGGTTTATCATAAATTTACAAAGAACGTCCGTAAAACGAACAATTAAAATAATGACAAGAAAAATATTTCTATGTCATAACAAGGATATTTACGGTCGATGACGGATGTAGACCTTGCCGTTAAATAATAATGAAATTTATTCGATAAGTTAAAGCAATAACCTTGTCGGTTAACCGAGGCTTCAATATATATATTTTATTTTATTATTAATATTATTTTTTTTAATAAAAATAAACATGATAAATAAAAGTCGGGTTATAAATATTGTTCCGAAAATTATAAATTGCTACATTATCCACGCGTTGAAGAAAACTCTGTCCCAGAGTTTGAATTATATTATCGTTGACACCTTATTTATATCAATGCTGATAACTTATATTTCTTAATATGAGTAGAATATGTTTTTATCACGCTTTTAGGGTGACATTCCTCAGCATGGCATGGTCCTTCCTAAATTATACATAGGTGATCAGGCTATGTGTAATTGAGGACTAACAATGTAATGCTTATTTTCATCAAACTAGTTTTTATATTTTTCTTTAATAAATGTATTAACTGTATTGTTTATAAAATGATAGAAATAATATATAAAACTATCAATAGTACGAAAAAATAGTAGTTTAAAATGTTTTGTCGAAATAGTTTATAAGTTGGTAGCAAGGTAGTTTGTAAAAAAAATGACATGGCTTATAAGTTAATAGTATTAAGATTTATAAGATGATATCATGATTGTTCGTAGTATGGCAATACACTTCATAAATAGTTTATGAGAATATAGCTGGATAGTTAACAAGCTGGTATTAATTCAAAGAGTTAACCGGTGACTCCATCACGAGACATAAGTTTACATAAATAACAAAATATTCATACGATACAACATAATTTTACAGAAAAGTATTACTACATAACTATTTTAAGAAAATAAAGAACATATAAAGACATCGACTAGGTCTCCATATGCAGGGCATGAACGTCTTTTGATATATTCATTGATAAGCACATATGTTCTCTGCCATGTTCCTTTAGTTTGTAGGCCCTTTATTCTTGGGACATTCATTCTGGTAATGTCCTTGTTCTCCACATCCATAGCATGTCACTAGTGCAGGGGTCTTTCTTCTACAATCATTGGCTTTATGGCCTATCCCTTGACAACCTCGACATCTAACAGTGCATGGGCCAGTGTGATGAAACTTGCATCGGTTGCATAACGGTTTGTTTCCAGCGTAACCAACACCCTTTCTTTCAGCTAGGGCTACGACATAAGCTCTAGCATCCTCTTGGCATCTATTCTGTTGTTGGCAACGATTGTTGTGTTCATCATCTTCCAGATGGTCTTCCCATTTTCTCTTGTTATTCTCAACATCCTTAACATCTCTTGCATTCACCTTCTGGGCCATTAAAGTGCGATCCATGCGAACAACTTCATGAATATTGATAGGTTGAGATGAGGTAACATCTCCTTGGATGTTCTCAGAGAGTCCGCAGATGTATTGTTCAACCTTCTTATATTCAGGCTCGATCATGGTAGGACATAATAGTGCCAACTCTTGAAAACGATTGGTATAAGTATCAATATCATACCCGATCACCTTCAAGTTCCATAACTCTTGTTCCAATTTCTGCACTTCACTTCGAGGACAGAACTCCTGAGTCACAAGTCTCCTGAATTCAGCCCATGTCGTATCATAAGCTCTATCAATCCCCATAGATTGAATTTAGGAATTCCACCACGTTAGAGCTTGTCCTTCAAGAGTATTTGAAGCAAATTTTGTCTTATTCACTTTGGCACAGTCGCTTATCCTAAAAACCGACTCCAACTTTTCAAACCATCTACTCATACTCACAATTCCATCAGTCCCGTTGTATGTTTGGGGCTTGCACTTCATGAATTGGGTATAAGTACAATCCCGAGCAATAGATGCAGTCACAACGTTTGGCCCAACAGCTCCGACTGGTTCATCTCCATTAGGATTGCCTCCAGCATTAGAGTTACCATCTCCGACATTAGCATTATTACCTCTGGTATTAGTTGCATTGATAGCATTTCCTCCATTGGCGTTGTTAGCATTTCCCCTGGCGTTATTAGTTCTATTTGCTTCATAATTGGCTATAGCCTCCGCTATACGGTCAGCGATGAGTTGTTCGATAGCGGCTTGACTCATTCGTTTTGGTGGCATGATTCTACAGTAATACGAATAGAAAAATTAATGAAACTCCGTATGTTTATATATAGCATAATGATGCTCGATAACTTATGCGTTAGTAATCGAAAAGTATATCAAGTAGTCATATATAATTAGTCTATATACATATATCAAGTAGTGAAACATATTGGGCGAACATAGTACTCAAAAGGCATACTCGCACGGATAATATGTAAGGCAATAAAAACAGTTTTAATGAAAGTGTTGTTATAGTTTAGGTTTTGAAAACGACGTAGTTCTCTATAACAAGTGCTCTGGTACCAATCTGTAACACTCCCAAATTTCGGATAGCAGCGGAAGGGTCATTAGGAGTATTACTTCATAGCACAACAAACAAGTTACAGAAAACGACTCAAAAATAGGCGTTTGAAAAGTTAAATCCATTCGATTAATAAAACATGAGAGTTTACAAATAGAAACAGGTCCCAACAATAATGTAATACAAAAAAAAATTTTAAAAAAAAAACAAAAACTTTATCGAATAATTTTCAATATTTTATTGCCTTCAAAATATCCCGTGCGACTCCATGCTCTAGTGGCTATTAAACCTATGTACCTGAGATAAACATGCTAAAAACATCAACACAAAGGTTGAGTGAATTCATAGGTTTGCAAGTAAAAGTAGTGGACCACAAGATTTCAAGTATTCAGTTTACAAAAGTCAGATAGCATCAGTTATCGCATTTAGCTCATGAAACAGAACATTAACATCCGTTATTCCGTTCAAGTTTCAAATAAAATGCGTTGATAGTTGTAAAATCACACTTGTTTAGGAAAACAAGGTAAAAGTGGTAAGTATTAACGAGTGATTTAGGAAAACCACAAGTTATGACCCAAATGGGGGATCGTTCTCTCAAGGAGGCACGTGTGTTGTGTAATGAATTGATTTTGATTGATGATTTTATTAAGAGGAAAAGAGAAAAGAAATGGGAAAGGAAAGAACAGACGGTTACGAAGACGGATCGAGCTAAGACGAAAACGCGTTCACGTAAAACCGTAAAAAAGCTACAAAATAAAAATTTTAAACCTAAAAATTAATTAAAAGCTAAAACAAGTCCAAAATAATATAAATAAGAAGTAAAATCCAATAAAAATATTTTAAAACCTTTTATTAATTAAATATTTAATTTTAAATGCTAATTAAAGCCCTAAAATTAAATATAATTAATCAAAATGTCCAAAATATGATTTTATTGAACAAATAACTCACTTATATTATTTAAGAACTAAAAAGTATTTTTCCTAATTTTTAAAAACTATTTTTCTATTTTTAAATTACTAAAAACTATTTTAAAACTAAAATAATTATAAAAAATAATAAAATAATGCTAAAAATAACCTACCAATTTTAAAAATCCTAATTTACTCTAATGAACAGTAGAAAAATGAAAAAGATTGAAAAATATTAAATTTCTCACTAAATGACAAAACTAGTTTAATTAAAACCCTAATTAAGTTAAATTAATTCAAAAAATAATAAAAAGATGAACAGTAAAATCTTTTTTAACCAAAAATCTTAAAATAATATTCTAAGTTCAGGAAAATTGATTAAACTGAAAAATAAATATTTTTGGCACTAAATGCCAAAAATAGAAATATTAAAGTTAATTAAAAATGCTAATAAAACTAAAAAATAGAAAATGAACAGTAATAAAAAATCTAATTAATCAGAAAAATCCCAAAATAAATAAGAAAAATGACAAAACAAGTTTGAAGGTCTAATTCAAGTTTTTACCCACAAAAGACAAAAAAAAAACAAATCTGATAGTGACATGTTGCTGGACTTTTGTCCTTTTGCTTAGCAGGGGAAACAAATGCACAAGCAGGGGGAATGATGTTCCCACTGCTAGTGTTAATTCTTGGTCAGGAAACCAAATGAGCTTAGGAAAGCTTATGCTTGATTATTGATTGGACAAAGGGCACCCTTATACTCTTTGGAGTATAAGGAGTCTGATTAAGCACAAAAATCAGCAAGTTGCAAGCAAGAATCAAGCAGAAATAAGCCAAAAAGTTACTGATTAAGGCCTAAATGCTATCTGATGAACAGTAGACTCAATTACATGCACAAAAGTGGATTTCCAAGGCTCAAATCTTGCACAATTAGCAATCAAGTGATAAGTAAATGATATCAAACCCTAAAACAATCCTATTTCTAACACCCCTGTCAAAAATCAAACACAAATTCAAACAAAACAGTCACAATGGCAGATTTCTGACTTTTACTCCATTTTTACCTTTTTTAGCATGCAAATAGGGTTAAAACCTTTCCCAAACTGAAATACAACTATCATACAACCTAAATATCACCTACTGAGTGTATCTAAACAAGTTTTAATCCAAAAATTGTACAAAATCATCCCTTTAAACACTGATCCAAACACCCCTTAAAGTTTCTGATTATGATTTTTAACAAACCAAATGCCTTCAAATCACAATCAAACTGATTTCAACTACTTGAAACATGCATACATCAACCAATTAGGTGAACTCAAACACTTAAACCAACAAATTAACAACTTGCATTTAAAATCATATAAACCATAAATTTTGACATCTGAAAATTGAACAAGAGATTTTACCTTGTTGGGCCTACATCCGGGCCCAACAGTGACTGAATGTCACCTCCAATAGACCCGTGTCTATGCAGTACACTTGAACAAACAATAATCTCCAAACCTGCAAATCAACAAGAACAAACACAAGCACAATATCCTTTCTGATTTTCTTAAAATTCTTAAACCTTTTCAAAAAACTTTCCAAGTATTTTTCTTTCAAAAACACTTGACCAATTAACTTAAATTCCTGAAAAACAAAACCTTGCAACAAGGTTTTCACCACAATTTCACAAATTCAGAAACCTTGTTTCTGAAATTTTCAAAACACAAAATGTTTTGTTAAATGATAATGGAACTCAGAATTATAGCCAATTTTTATACCAACTTTAAATAATCATAAAAGGAATTATATTTTAAACCAAAAATACCAGCTTTATATTAATTAAAAGGAATTACAAGAAAATTTTTGCTAAATTCTGGAACAAAGATAATATGCTAAGCTAAGCTGCCTTTTATAGGCGTACAAAGAACATTCTAGTATGCTAAACCCTAACATATGAAATATCCAAAAAGCCCTTGGTCTTTGTCTTCAAAAATCAGTCAACATGGCCTTCATGTGATCTCTGTCCATGGAGAGTGATGTGCAAGCTGTTAGGACAATCTTGTGCGTTCATTCAGCCTTTGGGACCAAGTAAAAGGATCTGGGACGTCCATCTTGTCGGTTTTAGGTTTTGAGGAGGAAAGTGACGTGCAGGGGAGGTCCCTACAGTCACATGGGCTTGTTGTAAAAAGATTCTAGGTTGGGGGATTGGTTTAGTGCAAGGTTAATCATCAATCTGGAAGCTATTAACAATTTCCCCTTTGTTTTAAGATTTTTAGGATTAGGGTTTATGGGGATGAATTAGGGGTGATTAGCAGGGTTTGATTTGGTTTGGGATTTAAAAAGGTGTTTCCCACGTTTTAATACTTAATTAAACTGATTTTAAAAATTCAGTTATTACTTGCTTGAGTGGGAAAGTGACGTGGATGAAGGGTGATGCATGATTGGCTGGTGAGTGGAAGGTGGGTGACGTGGGAGGTTGTGACTGGATGAGGAGGTTTGCCTGTCTTGGCAATAATGGCCCCCAAGGTCTTCTCAATTGTTCATGTTGTAATAAAAGCTATCAACGCCTCTTTTACTCTTAACAACTTTTGGCAAGTTGTCAAATTTGGCACAAATATTTCCAAAACTTTTCCAAGGGCTTTAAATGCATATTCTTGATTCTCCAAGGATTGATCTTGTATAGTCTTCAAACTTTAAGGACCATTCTTGTACAATTGACATTTGGAGGGTCATTTGTGACAAGTTCTTCAAAGATGAGGGACTAAAGTTGCCAATCTTCAATTCTTCAAGGGTCTTTTTGCAAAATTCCAAATTTGGGCCCGGTTCATTGTGCGGCTTCGTTTCCCGTGTTCGTTTTTGATTGATTCTTGTGATCTTTTGCCATTTCCTCAATATCCGTACCTAAAAATACACAAGTAACAAACACGAGCATATATTTGGTATATTTGATGATATTTTATGCATTTTAAGCTCGATTTGGACGATGAGACCATGTATAAAAGCAGTCTCATCACTCCCCCATACTAAACCATTGTCGTGCCCTCACGCAATGCTAGAATAAAGTATCAAAGCATCTCCAAAATTCAATTTTATTCACTTTATTGGAATGATAAACTAGCTATACTACGACTATTACTACTTGCGTTTTAGACATAATGTATGATTTTCATCGCAAAATGGGACGTTTAGGTTCATAGAACAAGAACACGTGAATGCTTCGTTAGAAATAATTTCGTCGTTCTCGATTTTCACCTCAATTCCATGCCAAGCGTGCAACGAGATCATTGTCATTATAAGTTAGTAATGCTAACACTACTCATATGCCCTAATCACGTACTTATTCTCCCATTATTCCTAAGTTGTATCTCTTATATTTTATTATGTCTTTAATAATCACGAGGATACATCATTGACTTATGCGATAATAGAGATTTAGGTCTAAAAATAGAGTCCTAACGGTGTAACTAAGATCATCAAATCAATAACCCCTCCTAATAGACAACGATGTTAAAAAATTAAGTTGACAAGAAGAATCGATAAACACGGTTTTATAACGGTTTTGAACATGAGACTTATTACCAAGACTTTTATACGCCCCCTAACGGAAGGGCCTTATTATCTTTGGTTTACCTCCATCTTTTATTCAACTTCTCCATGAAGCTTTTATTATGACTTCGGTCTTGCCTTGCCTTTTATTATCCGCCTCATCGGTGGTTTTATTAGCCAAAGACGTATATCCTCACGCTAAAGCGAATTTTGGATCTTTAAATCTTCGAAGATTAAGGCTTGATTCACTTTCAATTTTTGCATAGATTTTAGGCCTTGTGGGGCTTCAAATTGTTTGCTAGATTTAGGTGAGCACTTGAAATCTTATTATTAGGTGAAGCTTTCGATTATTCGGGTGCCAATACTTCAAAACCGTGACGCTGGCGATACCTTAATGTCTTCCCAATTTAATTACACGGAAGCTACTAGAAAAGACTAGAAATCCAACAATCCTAACTAAACCGCTAAGTCAATATTTATTAAGCAAAAAATATTTACATGCGAAGGGAGAATAAGCAAAAAACGAGAACACGTGAGTTTTTGAAAGAATACGAGTACTGTAGTTTAGCATAGTAACTTATAATTGACTTTATCATTTCTCGTCCTCATTCAAGAGACTTAGCCTAATTTGTAGTTAAGGAATCAAAGCTAAGTGCTCAACACGCACGGTCAAGTCAAAAATTACTCTTATTCTCGCCATCGGAAAATCCACATTCGTGTCTTCAAACACTTATAAAACATGAGAAAAAATTTAAAATTTGGCCATTTTTAGCCTTATTTTGCAACAAAACGATAAACAAAACGATAAACTTTGGAAAGCGTGAAGGTTTGGCAAGACAAGTATCTATTCACCCCCCCATACTAAAGTTAAACATTGTCCTCAATGTTTCGAGTCTAGGGGTGCAAACACCCCCATACTAGAGACGTAGTCGAATGCCTAATCTAGCATGGAAAGGGTGTAACCATTAAATTAATAGCCGTTTATGAAGTGTGCTAAAAACCTAAGGTAAGAACATAAAAGGATATATCATATGGATATTGGGAAAGGCCTCCAAAGCAAACGATCGAGTGCTCCCATAAAACGAAACACGAGAGGCTCCAATCGTGAAGATCATGATCTAAAAACCACAATTCACAAACAACCACGGAACAAAGGTTGGAAGGGCACAAATCCCCTCACATTACATTAACTAAAAAGCAATAATATGTACATGGATAAGCATGGGTCTCCCCCACGAGGCACCTTGTTTTTGATAACCGAGTCAAAAGCTCGACTCGAATCCCCATAAATGTGATCATTTAGGGATAATCATGGTATGGTCAATTTTTGGTGGGGCTTACATGATAAACAAGGCCCAAAAGCACATGGAGTACTTTAAAAACCCGATAAACGTATACCGGGGTCAAAGATAGCGTCTTCGTTTTCGGATGAAAGACGAAACAACGCTACTCCAACACAAACCCCAATGGGGTAGAAGAAAATAGGAGAGAAGAAATAGAAGAGTGGGACAATGGGTAAGTTTCTAAAAACATGAGCTACTCGAGGTAGACTCGAACCAATCAAATGAAAAGATTTTCCATTTATTGCATCGGTGGAAGACCGAGATTTCCCTATATAAGCAATTCCAGGATCAAATATCTCGTCCTCTGTGGAGAAAGAGGAGGGAACATAAGGGGATTCCCCCACACTAAGTCCACACAAAGCATCGTCAAAAGGAGAAGACGAGCTTGTAGTACTCAATAAACGTGGTGATGACGGAGTTAGAATTGTAGAAAAATCTTTTAAATTTAATTCAAAATCTTTTCCTTTTTCATCTTTTACACTCTCCTTGTGAAAACCCGATTTAATTATGTCAAAAATATTTGGGGTATCTAAAGCAATGTTAGTCACACTAAAAATTCTCACATTTTGAAATCTTTTTAGTTTAGGTGGTGGTAAGTTTTCAAATCTTTTGTCAACAAAGAAAACTTCCCCATCGAGATCAACGTATTCATCATCCGAAGAATCACTCGAGATTGGAAATGTAGGCTTAACACTCTTAACCTCCACCGGCGGAGGGGACGGAACTTCATTTTTCTCAACAACTCCTAAAACTCTATTGGAAATCTTTTTGCAAATGTTTTTGGTGGAATTGACATTGTACAAAGATGTGATAGAATACACATGAGAAAGAGTGGAGTTTTGGGTTGCATTAATGACGAGTTCTTCCTCATTGAAACGAAGAGTGATTTTTCTTGCATGCACATCGATAAGTGCTCTCGAGGTATCCAAAAAAGATCGACCTAAAATTAACGGAACTTTAGGATCGATGGGAATATCAACAACAATAAAGTCTACAGGATAGTAGAACTTTCCAACTTTCACAAAGACGTCCTCGGCTACTCCACAAGCTAGAATCGTAGAATGATCGGCCATTTCGATTGACATTCTTGAAGGAGTGAGATTGGGAAGATTGAGCGATTTAAAAATCTCAAGAGGCATCAAATTAATACTAGCACCAAGATCGGCCAAGGCGTAGCATTCTTCCATGTCTTGGATAACACATGGGATTAAAAACTTTCCAGGATCACCGACTTTTTGAGGTATGCGGCTTAGAAAAAACGAAGAACAACTAGACGATTTTTGCAATTTCTCTTTGTTATTCAACATACTTTTGAAGTTCGCGGCAAATCGAGGCATCATGACTAAGGCGTCGGCAAAACTTATATTGAAATGCAAGTCACGAAACATTTTCATAAAGAGTTCAAATTGATAATTATTTCGTTCTTGTGTCTTTTCCTTGTCTCGTCTTGAAGGGTAGGGTAAAGGTGGTGTGGGTTGGGGCAAAGTAGGCATAGGCATAGGCCTTGGAATCTCGGGTTCCATGATTGGTGTAGGTTCAACCGTAGGTGTGGTTTGAGCGGTACTTCGTGGGCTTGTAATTTGCTCCTTTTCTACCACAACCTCGGGTTCTTTCTCTTTTTCCTTCTCCATAGAAGTACTTGGACGATAAATGGGTTCTTTGGAAGTTTTACCACTACGAGTAGTAATAACCTTCAATTCTCCTTTCGGGTTCACGATGGTATCACTAGGAAGACCACCCGAAGAAGAGGGCTTACACATGATAGCTTCAAACATTTTAGCCATTCGGTCCTCAAACTTAGATTGCCTAGCATCCGCTTTTAACAATTCTTGCTTAATCTCATGTTGACCTTGCTCCATTTTTTGTTGATTTTGTTGGAGACGTGTGACATTTCCTTCCATTTTATTAGCATGAGTTTTAAGTTCATTAGCAAGTTCATTTATAAGCTCGTTTTTCAACTCGGACCTTAAGCTAACCATCTCACGTTGCATATTATCAAACATAGCATCATTAGCCTTTGCATAATTCAAAAATTCTCCTTGAAGATTTTTGGTGTGATCGTTTTGAAAACCTTGGGCATTGTTTTGAAAATCACGGTTTTGGTTTTGATTAGAAATTTTCCCATTTCCACTTTGGTAATTACCCTTGTTATAATTCCTTTGATTTCCTTGATAATTACCACCTTGGTTGTTGTTGCGATAGTTATTAGCATTTTGATTTTGTGGAGCTTGATTTTTGCGGGAACCTTGACCGATTTTGTTATAAGTTCCTGTGGCTACAAAAGCATTCGAAGTGTTACCATCCGCGGTAATGCACTCGGAAAGATCATGAGCTCCACCACACGACAAACAACTTTTAGAAACCGCTTTAACCGAAGCGGAATTGGAAGCTTCTTGAGCCTTCCAATGGGACATAAGGGTCGAAAACCTATCGAAAAACCGATTTTCCTCATTAACCTCATCATGTAAAGCATTGATACTACGAGACGATGACGAGCCCATTTTGGCAACACTCGGTGTGTGACGAGGGCTATAAACCTTAGACCTATTCTCGATTATGACCAAAGCTTCTTCAACCGTTTCACACAAAAAATAACCACCCGCGGCGGCATTCAAATAATCTCTTTCATGATCATTAAGTCCATTGTAAAACGTGTCGATTTGATGTAAATCAGAAAAACCGTGATGAGGACATTCGTGTAACATCTCCTTAAACCTATTCCAAGCCGTAGAAAAACATTCATTTGATTCTTGTGAAAATTTAGAAATCTCATTTTTCAAATGCGTAGTCTTAGAGGGCGGAAAAATTTGGTTTACAAACTTTGAAACGAGATCCTTCCACGTCAATATAGAATTGGGTGGCTCTTTCTCTAACCAAATTTTAACGGGCCCCGCTAAGGAATACGGAAAAAGCATCATCTTAATCGAGTCATTCGAGACATCCTTAAATTTGCACGTGGCGGTAAGACGATTAAATTGGCGGATATGGTTGTGGGGATTGTCCTTCTCATCACCACAAAATTTGTTGTTTTGGATCATCGACAACAAACCCGTTTTCACCTCAAAATTCTCCGCAAGGATAGCGGAAATCACAATAGCTTCTCCATAACCCTCGGTGGGTGCTTGAAGTAACTCCATCATAGTTCGATTAGCCATGACGACTTCTTTCACTACAATAGGTTCGTCAATAGGAGACTCCTCACTAGAAGGAGTGGTCGATTTGTTTCTTCGTTTACGTGCACGTCTTGATTTAGAGCGAGTTTGCATAAACGTCACGTACAACGAGAAGGCGAGCAAAGAAGATTCTTTTTGGTATTTTGTATTTTTTAATTTTTTTGTGGTTTTTGATTATATTAACCTTTTTTTTTTGCAAATGGGTGAAATGTATTAAGTAGACAAAAAGGTCCACAAATCTCCTCCTTAATCAAATCTCTTGATTAAAGAAGCCTCAAGGAATGAAAACGATCACGTGAAGTGAACGCCTTCGATGACTTTAGAACGATGGTGGAACACCAAATCGTTCAAGAGGGTTTAGTCAATGTAAACCAAGAAAATATATATGATATGTAGTAATACTTTGGGCGGCAAAACCCTCGATTCACTCTCAAAATCAAATACGCACAAGCAAGCGGAGGAAACGAGGCGGCGCGAAGCACTTAAGAGCCTTTTTCCTTTAGGTCGTGAAATACAACCGCCTTATACCCACCTTATAGTTTGTATTATCAAAATTAAGCTTCACGAAAGTATTTATCTATTTTTGCCTTTTTTCTTTGGTTTGAGATTCGAATACAATGATTGGGTAATGACCTCCCAAGTCAAGGTTGTGATTGCTCACGTATTTGGAGTACTTGTGAATTTATTGTTCTACGTATACAATATAGTAATAATATTCACACAAAAACCGAAAAACGATAATACGTATTAGTAGAGTGCTACTAATACAAATACTATTATGGCTAATATAAAAAAACAACAATGGTTCAATCAAAACACAACACGCCTCCCCGGCAGCGGCGCCAAAATGATAGTTGTAAAATCACACTTGTTTAGGAAAACAAGGTAAAAGTGGTAAGTATTAACGAGTGATTTAGGAAAACCACAAGTTATGACCCAAATGGGGGATCGTTCTCTCAAGGAGGCACGTGTGTTGTGTAATGAATTGATTTTGATTGATGGTTTTACTAAGAGGAAAAGAGAAAAGAAATGGGAAAGGAAAGAAAAGACGGTTACGAAGACGGATCGAGCTAAGACGAAAACGCGTTCACGTAAAACCGTAAAAAAGCTACAAAATAAAAATTTTAAACCTAAAAATTAATTAAAAGCTAAAACAAGTCCAGAATAATATAAATAAGAAGTAAAATCCAATAAAAATATTTTAAAACCTTTTATTAATTAAATATTCAATTTTAAATGCTAATTAAAGCCCTAAAATTAAATATAATTAATCAAAATGTCCAAAATATGATTTTATTGAACAAATAACTCACTTATATTATTTAAGAACTAAAAAGTATTTTTCCTAATTTTTAAAAACTATTTTTCTATTTTTAAATTACTAAAAACTATTTTAAAATTAAAATAATTATAAAAAATAATAAAATAATGCTAAAAATAACCTACCAATTTTAAAAATCCTAATTTACTCTAATGAACAGTAGAAAAATGAAAAAGATTGAAAAATATTAAATTTCTCACTAAATGACAAAACTAGTTTAATTAAAACCCTAATTAAGTTAAATTAATTCTAAAAAATAATAAAAAGATGAACAGTAAAATCTTTTTTAACCAAAAATCTTAAAATAATATTCTAAGTTCAGGAAAATTGATTAAACTGAAAAATAAATATTTTTGGCACTAAATGCCAAAAACAGAAATATTAAAGTTAATTAAAAATGCTAATAAAACTAAAAAATAGAAAATGAACAGTAATAAAAAATATAATTAATCAGAAAAATCCCAAAATAAATAAGAAAAATGACAAAACAAGTTTGAAGGTCTAATTCAAGTTTTTACCCACAAAAGACAAAAAAAAAACAAATCTGATAGTGACATGTTGCTGGACTTTTGTCCTTTTGCTTAGCAGGGGAAACAAATGCACAAGCAGGGGGAATGATGTTCCCACTGCTAGTGTTAATTCTTGGTCAGGAGACCAAATGAGCTTAGGAAAGCTTATGCTTGATTATTGATTGGACAAAGGACACCCTTATACTCTTTGGAGTATAAGGAGTCTGATTAAGCACAAAAATCAGCAAGTTGCAAGCAAGAATCAAGCAGAAATAAGCCAAAAAGTTACTGATTAAGGCCTAAATGCTATCTGATGAACAATAGACTCAATTACATGCACAAAAGTGGATTTCCAAGGCTCAAATCTTGCACAATTAGCAATCAAGTGACAAGTAAATGATATCAAACCCTAAAACAATCCTATTTCTAACACCCCTGTCAAAAATCAAACACAAATTCAAACAAAACAATCACAATGGCAGATTTCTGACTTTTACTCCATTTTTACCTTTTTTAGCATGCAAATAGGGTTAAAACCTTTCCCAAACTGAAATAAAACTATCATACAACCTAAATATCACCTACTGAGTGTATCTAAACAAGTTTTAATCCAAAAATTATACAAAATCATCCCTTTAAACACTGATCCAAACACCCCTTAAAGTTTCTGATTATGATTTTTAACAAACCAAATGCCTTCAAATCACAATCAAACTGATTTCAACTACTTGAAACATGCATACATCAACCAATTAAGTGAACTCAAACACTTAAACCAACAAATTAACAACTTGCATTTAAAATCATATAAACCATAAATTTTGAAATCTGAAAATTGAACAAGAGATTTTACCTTGTTGGGCCTACACCCGGGCCCAACAGTGACTGAATGTCACCTCCAATAGACCCGGGTCTATGCAGTACACTTGAACAAACAATAATCTCCAAACCTGCAAATCAACAAGAACAAACACAAGCACAATATCCTTTCTGATTTTCTTAAACTTCTTAAACCTTTTCAAAAAACTTTCCAAGTATTTTTATTTCAAAAACACTTGACCAATTAACTTAAATTCCTAAAAAACAAAACCTTGCAACAAGGTTTTCACCACAATTTCACAAATTCAGAAACCTTGTTTCTGAAATTTTCAAAACACAAAATGTTTTGTTAAATGATAATGGAACTCAGAATTATAGCCAATTTTTATACCAACTTTAAATAATCATAAAAGGAATTATATTTTAAACCAAAAATACCATCTTTATATTAATTAAAAGGAATTACAAGAAAATTTTTGCTAAATTCTGGAACAAAGATAATATGCTAAGCTAAGCTGCCTTTTATAGGCGTACAAAGAACATTCTAGTATGCTAAACCCTAACATATGAAATCTCCAAAAAGCCCTTGGTCTTTGTCTTCAAAAATCAGTCAACATGGCCTTCATGTGATCTCTGTCCATGGAGAGTGATGTGCAAGCTGTTAGGACAATCTTGTGCGTTCATTCAGCCTTTGGGACCAAGTAAAAGGATCAAGGACGTCCATCTTGTCGGTTTTAGGTTTTGAGGAGGAAAGTGACGTGCAGGGGAGGTCCCTACAGTCACATGGGCTTGTTGTAAAAAGATTCTGGGTTGGGGGATTGGTTTAGTGCAAGGTTAATCATCAATCTGGAAGCTATTAACAATTTCCCCTTTGTTTTAAGATTTTTAGGATTAGGGTTTATGGGGATGAATTAGGGGTGATTAGCAGGGTTTGATTTGGTTTGGGATTTAAAAAGGTGTTTCCCACGTTTTAATACTTAATTAAACTGATTTTAAAAATTCAGTTATTACTTGCTTGAGTGGGAAAGTGACGTGGATGAAGGGTGATGCATGATTGGCTGGTGAGTGGAAGGTGGGTGACGTGGGAGGTTGTGACTGGATGAGGAGGTTTGGCTGTCTTGGCAATAATGGCCCCCAAGGTCTTCTCAATTGTTCATGTTGTAATAAAAGCTCTCAACGCCTCTTTTACTCTTAACAACTTTTGGCAAGTTGTCAAATTTGGCACAAATATTTCCAAAACTTTTCCAAGGGCTTTAAATGCATATTCTTGATTCTCCAAGGACTGATCTTGTATAGTCTTCAAACTTTAAGGACCATTCTTGTACAATTGACATTTGGAGGGTCATTTGGGACAAGTTCTTCAAAGATGAGGGACTAAAGTTGCCAATCTTCAATTCTTCAATGGTCTTTTTGCAAAATTCCAAATTTGGGCCCGGTTCATTGTGCGGCTTCGTTTCCCGTGTTCGTTTTTGATTGATTCTTGTGATCTTTTGCCATTTCCTCAATATCGGTACCTAAAAATACACAAGTAACAAACACGAGCATATATTTGGTATATTTGATGATATTTTATGTATTTTAAGCTCGATTTGGACGATGAGACCATGTATAAAAGCAGTCTCATCATGCGTCCAGTCGGTTTTTCGTTAAACCCGGACGGAGAGGTCAATCTCAATAGATCTATTCACAGCATTCACGTTTACTCGACCAGCACAGTCGGTCCAAGTAATTAACGGTTCATGACTATGAGGGATAAAATAAGCATACATTTCAAGTACTTGCGTCCATTCGTAAAAAGTAGCATGTATCCCCCTCACGAGTTTTATAAAACAATTAATATAGTAAAAGCGAGGTTATTAACTCACCTTAGCGATAAATACAGTAAGAGTTAACGCGACGAGATGCCGAGAAAATTCAACCTAATATGTATTCTAACATGGAACTCGGACTTTAAATTTAATAGCCGAAAACACACCTTCATTACTTGACGAGTGCATATCATATTCAGTACTAGTGTTATATATAGTTTAACTATTAAGTACTTGAAATTATAATTTACATGTGAACTACTCGAATTTTTTTGATACACATCAATATTATCAAAACACGTGTATTGATATTTGACACGTTACTCTTTTCTTGTACAAAAATATAAGGAAACGAAGATATCTATTGACTACATATGTATATCTATTAGGGAAACAAATACATATGAGTATGTATTGTAATACGTCACTTAGATGGGTAATGTGTTCATGCATGATTTTATTTGCTAATTTTTATCCAACGCTATGATATAGCGAGTATTATCGACATTCGATATTTTAAAAGTTACGTGATTTAAAAGATACACGTAAAGCATGAAAAATAAACGCTTAATATAAAATAAAAATTTTGGCATTCGGAGAACGTTGATATTTTGATATAAAAATGAGGGCTTATTATTTAATAAAGATTAACGCGTCATATAAACGAATGACACTTAAAGGTTTATCATAAATTTACAAAGAATGTCCGTAAAACGAACAATTAAAATAATGACAAGAAAAATATTTCTATGTCATAACAAAGATATTTACGGTCGATGACGGATGTAGACCTTGCCGTTAAATAATAATGACATTTATTCGATAAGTTAAAGCAATAACCTTGTCGGTTAACCGAGGCTTCAATATATATTTTTTATTTTATTATTAATATTATTTTTTTAATAAAAATAAACATGATAAATAAAAGTCGAGTTATAAATATTGTTCCAAAAATTATAAATTGCTACACTTAGGCTTGCATTTTTATTGCAAAGCCGCCTTTCTATTCACTTAGTAGTTCATATTTCTCGAATTCTTGCTTATTGAAAGTGTTTATCTATTTTTTTCCTTTATTTTGTTTTATCGATACACGTAAATTGGATCGGAACACCCACCATGTACGGTGTATTGCCTCGGCAATACTTATGGAAGTAGGTAGATTGGTTGTTCGTAATACGTATATGTATTTACATATAATAATATAGAGAAAATATTTTTGTATTTATTTGAGTTTTTTAAGAAAGTAATATATGTACGTAAAAACGATGGAAAACAATATATACAATATATTTTTGGTGTAATCTTTTAGGAAAAATATTACTTTTGGATTTTTTTTAATTTTTTTGGTTCAATTCTTAGGAAAGAATTGATTTTTGTGATTTTTTATTTTTTTATTTTTATCTTTGAGATTCTTTTTTATGTTTTTTATTTATAATACGTAAAAGGAACGTTCACAAGTGAATGAATCCCAAAATCCAATATGTAACCGTCAATCTCCACGTAAAGAACTAGCAGCGGCGCCATTTAATATTTGTCTTTTTCAAGTTCGTTTTTCTCTCGATATCTTTACGAATTGAATGATCGATATCAATCAAGTCACTTTATTGTTCTTGGTATTTGATTGTCAAAGTTATGATATTCTATTGCTACTTATCCACAAAACCGTCAAAAATGTAAAAATAATATCGTCTACGTAACCGTACTAGTCTAAAAACATATTGCACATACCACAAAGTAAGCACAATGAACAAGTAAAACCAACAAGTAACCAACTAACAATATTTCTAACAAGAATATGTAACTACCAACAATCTAACAAATTTAACAAACTTAACAACTAGAAAAATGTAACATATTCAACAAAATTACAACTAACTTTTTTGTTATCAAAATCTAACTAACTTTTTTATAAAATTGTAATTAACTTTTACCATCTAATTTTTTATGAAATTCTACCAATTTTAAACTAACAATTTTTATAAAAGTAAAAATTACAAAACCTTATTAACTCTAAATTTTACAAAAGTGAAATTGTAATTTTTATAAAATCTACAATTTAAGTAAAGTAATCTTACTGTTTCGAAAATCTTAACAAAACTCTACTTGTTTATTTAATAGGACCAAAAATCCCAATAGCCCAAGTTAATAGAAATGTCCAACAAACTATTTAACCAAATTTCAAACCACTTAGTACTTTCCAAGTTACCAAAGGACTTTCAGACAAGCAGTTTTAACAATCACTACTCAGAAAGGACTGGTGATGAAACTTAGTATACAACATTCAGGGACTAATCACATTAATTCACCTAACTCTTGGTTTTAACAGTAAACAAGTTCTCATGCACGTTTTTTAGAAAGAACAGATCAGTTACCAATCCCTTTTAACAACTGTAAGATCAAATTAAAATTTAACTTGCAACTCAAAACTAAACTACTAGCATGCAAGTAATTTTACAGCTAAATCGAACCAGTTTAAAGGAATCGAACTCTTTGAATAGAAAAATCAACTAAAGACTCCAAACGAACTTCCTTCAATCTTGAAACTGATAACCTATCTAGCCTTAACTCGTCTTCAACAATGGAACTCGACTCCGAATGCTCAAGCTTCACTTTCCTCCAGCTTCTATCTTCGCAAAGAAAAATCTGTCTAACAAGCCTACTACTAACTTTGAAATGCTCAAAAATACAACTCTAAATTCCTTTAAGCTCGTAACAAACTTCTCCTCTAACGAACAAGATCAAAACCATCATGACAGCCATTGACGTTAGCACAACAGCTGCTCACAGTCTTTTCGTTTCAAGATAGCAGTTATATAGGAATGAATAGATTCATGTAATCAACACATAGCTTCACACAATCACTACTATAAAACGGATCTTGGTATGATATCGTAAGCTTTTGTAGTAATCAAAAGGAATGAATAGAACTGAGAGAAATGGAAAAAGAAGGTTTTTTATTGAATTTTTAGAATTGAAATGGTTACAAAACAGTTACAACCAACTACAACTAATTACTCGTGTGTGTGTAAATGTGTGTGAAAACACACAGTAACTTTTTGGGAAGAAATAGATGAGCTATCTAAATCTATGTAAACTACTGTGTGAATTTTCACACAAAACTACTTACTCAAAATGAAATGAATACATGGATATATATAGCTGAGAAGAGAAGAAAGGGTGGGGTTGATGATGTGTTCAAGCCAATAAGAATCCGACACGTGGCAAGGGAAGGTTATTTTTAGTTCAGCAGGTGATATGATCCGGGTGAAGGATTATTGAATGGTGATTGGTTAAAATGTGTAACTTGGGATTGGTATAGCTTGGATGATTATTGCTCTAATTTTGTTGTGTTTTTTCCCATAAATGAGCCCTTTAATTGTTGAATGAGATTCGGCTTATTAATTGGCTGTGTATTCCCCATGATTTGGCTGTCGGCTTATTAATTCAGTCATCCAGCCCATTAATAAACCTCTTTTAAAGCATCTATTTGACCAATTGATTACTGATGATAAGCTTTATTATCCTCAACCAATGATTGTTGTATTAAAAGTCTCGAACCATTAATGGCTGTTGTGTTAGTCCCATGATTGCTATTTTTAATGCTCATGACTATCAATCAACACTCCAATGATTGCTGTTTAATGAGTCTTAGACCATTTAATTATTGTGAAGCTCAATCCATTTGAAGATATTCAAGGTCTATGATTGGCCATAGGATGTAAACTTGGATCAAGCAACTTTGGGCTTTGGTAGAAAAGGTCCTTATTCTTGGCAGATTCTTGAAACTTGATAATAACTTTTGTAGCTTGTCATCTTCAGCCCTCCATCTTCTAAAATCAACCAATAAGGCCCTTGAGCTTGTTAACTTGGTAAATCTTGATCCTTCTTTTGTCTTTATCTCCATAATTGATCCTTAAAAACCATGTTTGCACCAAATCGTATCTTTTTACCAACACATTCAAAAACAACAAAGAATACCCCGTAATTCCGTTTTATCACATTAAAACATTGTATTTTCCTTGTGTTTTATGGTTTCATATTTTATAATTGATATGAGATTTCACTCATATTAGTCTGCAACCAGCCTTAACGCCATTGCTGAAAGCTTGTTCCTACGTGTTGATGAGCGTACTGGCCTCATTGCTGAACTTGACAGTATTTATCCAAGCACAGTTGCCTACAAGACTACAAAGCTTTTGAGGGAAATCAACGACGCAGATCTTGGCAAGATCCACGCGTTGATAGGTGCAATGAGCCACATTCACATTAAGGTGCTAAAAAAGCTGTCATTGATGTCCCAACTAGGCAACAAGTGATTTGGACGTGCTCACTTTGAAATCACTGGTGGTGTTTTAGTGTTGTTATGTGCTCACTTTGAAATCTTCTTTTATGTTTGTTTTTAAGTTTGTAATATTATGCATAAGGTCATGTAATGTTTAAGTTTTTCCAAGTGCATGTTTGCACACTAGGGTTATGTTATGTATAATTATGTTTCTCTTATCACCGTCAATGTACTAATCTATTTTAAGAATGAATGGAAATTTTCAGTGAAGTTAAGAAGTATTTTATAATCTATCTTTGTTGTTAGTTTTATATTATGATTAATATAAACTGCTATATTTGTTATTTTAGGATTTTCAAGAGAAAGTAATTATTGGCAGCAAATTGAGGTACTTCAAGTTGATAAAAAAATGCATTAGATGAGAAACGAAGGAATCTGTTTAGGACAACTTGTTTTGGTCCACGGTTAGATTTTCATTATCTTAATCATGACGATCATTTGATACATTTCATTCTACAAAAACAAAGTGCAGTGAATGATTCTCACTATGATATGCCGATAACATATGATGTGAATGGTTCTAGTAGACATTTTAGCTGTCGTGAGTTTTGTCTCATTACGGATTTTATGTTTGGACCAATTAGTTATGGGCCCTATAGCAAAGACGAATTGATATTCAGAAATAGGTTTTTCCACATAGAGTTGGTTTACCAATTTGTAGTTTAGACATATTAGGCGTTATCGAAGATGAGGTGTTATTTTCCAAAGTAAGTGATTCAGACGCGGTCCGCTTGTGTCTTTTGTTATGTTTGGAAGTTATATTTATGGGTCGTGTTTTGGCAAATGATGTCGATGACACATTATTTCGGTTGTTGGATAATTTTGACGACTAGAATAGTTTTCCTTGGGGCGAGCATATCTGGAGTAATTTGTATGAAGAGATTGTGAACGTGGTTGCAAAGCATAAGAGTGAGCATCTAGAAGGGTTTCATAAATGTCGTACATTTGTTCTTCATACACACTGTCTGGATTTCTTTAGGCGTTTGAGGTTTATGTTTAGTTTGTCCTTTGATTATCAGCAATACATACAATTAGTCCATATTAATAAATTTTTTGTGTTAGGTTTCAATTTTAGAGTCTTTAAACAAAGCCTTCATTGGTGGGATAAAGTATCAGACATTACACCAAGAGGAGTATCATGGAGGAAAAGACGTATTTAAAAAAAATCCGATCTTTTGTCTTTATGTCGGAAGGTACTTATTGAATTTTTACATTAAACTCATGAATATTTCTTTGGTTTTGTTAATCATTGTGTGTTTTAAAATAGGATTCAGAGGTGATATTTGTTATTCGACCAACATCATTCGAACACCAGACCCATTGGTGGTCCAGTTCCATTCAATAGCTGTGTTGGGAATAAAATTAGCTAAGTCACTATGCTACTGACAAGAGGATTTTGGATGCTAACAAGAGTAATCAAGGCGCTGACAGAATGAACACTGACAAGACAAATTCAAGCGCTGATAAAGGAAATCCCAGTTATTGTCAACAACTAGCCAACACGTTTTGTATACTTAGGAAAAGATATGTTCTACATTGTATTCTTATTATTTATCTTTTCCTAAATTAGTTGATAGTTAGATTATTGTTCAAGACTGCTTGTGTTATAAAAGGAGGTCTTAGGTTTGATAGTCATATACGTTTTACACACTTTCATTGTACGCAGTTAGTATTATCAATCGAAGTGAAAGTTTGGTATACATATTTTGTTTTGCTTTGTTCTTTGTTCTTTGTTCTTTGTTCTAAGTGTTAATTCCGCATAACACTTAGATTATTGATTATACAAAGTTTCTCTATGTATTATACTTGATCTAATCTCGATAATACAAAAGCTAAATCGATCTAAGTTTGGGATAAACAAGTGGTATCAGAGCTTGTTGAGGAACTTTTGATCGTTAAGAACAAAAATCCTAAAATCGCCAAAAACTCCAATTCGTTGCAAACCCTAGAAAACATTCAAACATCATGTCTGTCCCAATTGAAGCTTCACACTCATCAAATCGCAATCTCAAAATTCCTATACTCGATCCTGATAACTTTGAACTTTAGAAGTTCAACTTTGAGCAATATTTGCAAGTTTATAACTATGTTCTCTGGGAAGGCATCAAATATGGTAATCAATTCAAGAAGGACTTAAAGATTACCACTGTTATAGAAGCAAGAAGAACAGCTGGACAGTCAGGTGATGATCTTCTTCCAAAACCTGAAGATAGAAGAGTTGTGTCAGCTGCTGAGATAGCAAAGAGAAGGAATGATATGAAAGCTTTGAGTACACTCAAACTTGCTCTTGGTCCTAAGGAGCAACATAAATTCAGAAAGTATGAATCTGCTAAGGATCTTTGGGCAGCCCTAGAGACCATCTATGGTGGTAATGAGGAAATTGTTAAACAAAGGAAGAAGCAGTTAATGATTGAGTATACTGTTTTCAAAGCTCGTCCTAATGAGAAGCTAAGTGAGGTGAGAAGTCGTCTTCAAGACATTACAAGCAAGCTGGCTTTCATGGGAACATATCTTGAGGAGCAAGATATCACAGCTACCTTTCTTGGTGGTCTTGGTGATGCATGGGAGATTTACGCAAAATCTATCATTGCCACCAAGGCTTACAAGAATGCTTCCTTTGATGATATTTATAATCAACTAAGGAAAATGGAACCTGAAGCTATACTCAAACAAGGGAGCAAGCAAACATCTGGAAGTATGGCATTCATCTCTCACAATGACTCACAACCCGCTGACAATGTTTCACATGTTAGTGGCTTGAATGTACATCCAGTCATTGGATCAACATATGTCAGCGGCTCATCTTCAGCCACTGACACCTACAATGTTGGCTTCCCAACTCTTAAACCAGCTGGTATTGACTTGGATACTGTGTGTGCATACATTGATGCCTTTCCCAATGGCTCTATAGTTACTTATGAGGACCTTGAGCAAATTAGTGATGCTGATCTTGAAGAGATGGATATTAAGTGGAGTATGGCACTTGCTAGTATAAGGGCCAATAGATGGAACAAAAGGTTTGGAAGGAAAATGACATTCAATGGCAAGGAAACTGCTGGATTTGATAAATCCAAGGTTGAATGCTATAATTGTCATTGAATGGGACACTTCATGAGGGAATGCAGATCTCCACGTAGGAATGATGTTGGAAAGAGTTCAAGCCAGATCATCAAGGTTGAAGATGTTGTATCAAAGGTTATGGTTTCTATGCAAGGAATTGATGGTCTTGGATGAGACTAGAGCTTTATGGCAGATGAAGTGGAACAAAATCAAGCATTGGTAGCTAAGAAGGAAGAAGAGCATGTGCAATATGCTCTCACGGCCAACTCTTCCTCTTCATCAGATAATGAGGTATATGATGATGCTTTTTGTAGTTAGGGTTGCAGGTTAAAAATTTTAAAAATTAACAAAGAAGTTTTAAAATATAAATCACATGTTTTTTATGTAAAAATCAGGCTAGCAAACTATAAAAGGTGTCTTGCTTAATCTGATGGGATGGTTGAGGAGTATAAGAAAATGAAATTTGATCTTAAAGATCAAATTAATGTCTTGACTAGAGATCTAAAAGTTAATAATGAGGCTAGGGATTCTTTAATGAAGTCTAGAGCAGATTTACAACTTAAATTAGATGAAGCCGTCAGATCTAAAGAAAATGTAGGGCTTAAATTTCAAAAGTTTAAAAAATCTAGTCAAACCCTAGAAAAATATGTGAGTGAGCAAAGAGAGCATGGGGACATGTCTGGGATTGGGATGAAAGAGTATGTTATTCTCCCACCACCTGCTGGAAACTTTTATGGTGTTCTTAAAAAGGATCTCTCTTGGACTGGCATGCCTGATTTACAAGAGAAGGAATTTATTACTCCATAAATTGTGCTTAGTCCAGTTGAGGAATATAGGAAAAAGGTGACAGACCTAGAATAATGGAAAGCAGCCAACCTTTTCTATTTGTTAAGGGTGGACTACTTAATGATGACCCAGTTCAACTTAAACCCATTGTTCTGATCAATCCCACCACTAGTAAAACTATTGACCTTGGCTCAACAACAAAAAGTAAACCTAGTGTCAAATATGTTGAACTGTATAGAAAACCTAGTTCACCCCAAAGCCAAGAAAAAGTTAATGGGACAGGGTTTTATCAGTCTAAGCCTAAGTTTGTGTCTAAAAGGCTTGTTATACATGTGGGAGCTTCTCACATTTGGCTTATAACTGTGTTAGCGGATATACATTCCATCCGCTGACAATACGTCAACTATGGTCAAACCTATACCTCTTGTCCAACCAATTCCACAGGCCACTAGACCAACTCCTTTCTTTTCTAAAAGGACTAACACCCATAGACAGAGGCCCTTTCAAAAGACTAATACTTGGTGTAATAGACAGTAGGTTCCTGTAGCAAACCCTAATTCACACACTGACATGAACAATATATCTACTAACAAGACCAAACAAGCCGCTGATAAATCTAGGTTTGGTATGAAAATGCCACAACTAGCTTCCGTCAGACCATATGTTAAACCAAGTAATAGGTATTTAAAACCTAAGGGACAAGGGTCTAAAGCTTCATCTAGTTTAACATGGAGACCTAAACAAGATCAAAACCCTAATTTTAATGGAGTTTTTATGACCTGCAAAAGATTTAAATTTCTTGAAAAGGTCATTACTAAACCTATTGGGGTAAATTGGGTGTTTAGGGTACAAAGGGATGAACAGGGGGTTGTTACAAGGAATGAGTCTGTAACACCCCCAAATATTCATACTTTAGTTCAGCGGAAGAGTCATTGGTGTTACGGGATATCACATTACTCAAATCATAGACAACGCATAAAAATCGCGTCGTTTAATAATAAAGCATTTTCCATTCATGAATATCAAATTTACATAGATCCCAAGTCATAGTATTCATACAATATTACAAAACATTTGAATGGAAATTTGTTATTTAAGTGCGGGCCATGAATTCTTGTCGTCTTCCTGAGAATTACCTTCAAGTACCTGAGCTAAAACATGTTAAAAGAAAAGGTCAGCGAAAATGCCGAGTGAATTCATAGAGTTTAATGAAATCCATTAATATATCATCGGTATAAAATTATTACCGAAAATCATTTTGTACAATTCTTTGTTGTAAATCATACTATAGGCTTTTGCCTTCAAAAACATTAAACGAACCAATGTCGTAAAAACATCATACAATACGTTTTATAACGTTGTATAGAGTTAAATAAAAAGCATTATATGAATATGGTTATGTAAAACAAAAACACGAACATAATATCAATAATAAGACCCCGTATTGCTAGTCAGGTAATATATTGTAATTCAATGCGTATAGCAGTATTCTCGTTATTGGATTATCATAAGCCGCA
The DNA here is from genome assembly GCA_025667525.1 of Glebionis coronaria. Taxonomy (NCBI): domain Eukaryota; kingdom Viridiplantae; phylum Streptophyta; class Magnoliopsida; order Asterales; family Asteraceae; genus Glebionis; species Glebionis coronaria. The sequence continues at coordinate 42,814,427 of CM046880.1, read as the reverse complement.
TGACATTGCTACCTTACTATAACAAACAACGGGTAGCTAACCCAAAATTCATTTGCCCATCTAAAACATCATGTTGTCACAATAATCACGCTTATGTAAATCTTCTCATACATAAATTCGCTTACCAATCAATGTGGCACGACGGGGATCAACCGTCAAGGCGCGAACTGGGGTGATCTTACCCAAATAGTACTATTATATGCATAAGCATCTACCTAATCCCGGTAGTTCACGATTCATACTAATGGGACTTTTAGTGACATAACCTAACTAATAATAACCCATTTCATTTCATACATCGGGTCATATAATCATTCATCGAGTCATATAATCATTCGGGTCCAAATCAATAAGCAAACAATAGGGACAACTGGTGTCCTATTTTATTAAAACTAGCATGTTATCTCCCTCTCGGGTTTATAAAACATTTCATAAAACATTTAAAAGAGAGTGAGGCTATGAACTCACATTGATTGGGAACGGCGGGTTATCGGCGATTTGAATGTACGGTACGTGCTTCAATCACGGAAACCTAGACAAATAATACTCGTCTTAGACTCTTGTCCAATGACTTTATAAAAACAATGTATATGTATATATATGATGATATCATGAGTATGATGATGATCAAGTGGGATTTTATATCTTCATACACATTATAGTGTTATGTGTTAGTCAAATTTTTGACTAGTTACACTAGTTTCAATCCAATTCAATATTAAGGCCCAATAAGCCCATTAAAAGCCCATTAATAGTTCCACTCTTTATATTACTCCATTTATAATTTTAATATCAGGTCTTTACTCATTTTTTGGGGCCAAGTGGGTTAAGCCCAATGAGTAAGTCCATTAGTGTTTATCCAAACTAGTTGGGTCAATAGTCCAATAAGGCTACTTTGGCCAGTTAATGTCCATAAGTCATAAAGCTCGTGTTTTATCGGTTTTTACTTGTCAAATGTACTTATACATCAGCATATGAGTTATAAAAATTTAACATTAGACGGGTCCGACCGTCTAAGTTTTATTTGACGAAAACGTTAATCTTTCAGGTTTAGCCGAAAAGACGTAAAACTTATGTATATAGTTTTATAACTTATAAAGCTTATCAAATTGCCATTTTTATAAAATGACCCATTTATTTATCAAAGTATATAATTATTTATAAGTAATATATATGTTAGTGGGTTTTAGGTATATACTTTATATTAGTTATACTTGAGTGCTCATTTTATAATATATACATTTATTTTACAAATCTTATTATGATTTTCACTTTCACCATTTTTACCATTTCTTGAGTTCTACAAGAAGATAGAAGCTCATTTTTGGACAACACAAACCTCATGATATGTGCTACAATTAACTCAGTTTTAGCTACTGCTCAATCAAGCTCTAAATGTTTCTAACAGTTCGTCCAAAACAGACTATACAGATTTGAACTTCAATATTGTTTTGATCATATCTCACTCATTTTATGGATTCCATTGTGTGGCCAACTCTCACATATGTACAAGTCACATACCTTACTGTATATTAATTTTTCCAAGCCATTTTAACAATTTATCATATGGGTCTTTACTATTTATACAACCTACTATTTTAAACATGATTTTAACATTTTTACATGTAGTTTTCAATCTTTTTAACCAGGTTTATCAACACATGATCCCCACATAGTATTTTTATCATCATATATCATCATATACATATACATTAAGAAAGAAAATACAATTTACATTTACAAAAATAACAATGAAATGGGAAGGATGATCTTGTTACCAACCAAGATTAAAAACTTGACTTTTGATGGCAAAACTTGTGGTACACAAAGACCAACTTCAAAATCACCAATCTTCAAGAACACCTTGTGGAAAATCAGCTCCAAGACACCAAGAAAACTTCTATTTGGATGTTAAAATCACCACCAGTCAATAGAGCTTCAAAATGGCTTCATCATATGTATGAATAACATAGGATTTATGGTTAACTTTTGATCAAAATAGGGTGTTTAGGTGTGAAAGTGGATGGAAAGGGGAGGAGTAGAGAGAGGATTTTGTATGTTTTGTATGGATGGAAATGAAGAGTAAATGGTTTAGCTTGGTGGTTTCGTTGAGCATGTGGTTTGGTGGCAAAGCTAAGACAAGTGTTGTAGCTTTGTAGCTAAGCTTGACACCTCATAAGGTGTGTGGCTTAAGCTTGGCCGTCCCATGTGGGGGTGGGGCAAGTTTATTCTTTTCTCATCCCTATTTAATTACGTGTACTCCTCGATTCTAGTTTCCTTGATTTGCGTGCCCTCCGGTCGTTTTACGAAAAACATTTTTATAAATTATGAATCAATGGCACAAAACAAATCTAATAAAAACTGTCTCATCAAAAACGGAGTTCAAAAACGTAAATACGTAAACCTAGGGTTTCCGGTTTAGTCGTAAAGGACGTTAAATTATTCACGTAAGCCCTAATCTCTTCTCGTAAATTTGTAAGTTTATGAACTAACACAAATTAGTATTCCAAAATAATATTCAAGAATAAATTTATTTCCTGAAATGTCGGACTGTCACCAAAAATGGTGTATGTAAACGTAAGCACGTAATGTAGAGTCCTCCGGTTTAGACGTAGTCGATGCTACTTTAAGATGTAAACCCAAATTTCTTCCCAACAATGAGTGAGTTCATAATATAACATTAAAATAATGTTTTTAAATAATACATGAGAATAAAATATCGACCATAAATTGACGGATTGTCACAACATTTACCCCTAAACAAGATCTTTGTCCCCAAAGATTAATTTATCTTACTACTCGCTTCTTATAGAGTTAGATCCATGTGGATATTTCCTCCACATCCGGTCCTTTCTCACAAGTGTAATTCATTACAATACGCGAGTTTCATCGAACATAACTACAGGAATACGATCAGGCTTAATGTTGGCTTACTTTCTATATCCATGATGTTCACGGGTTTTTGATGAATTCAACTTTTCGCCGATCTAAACTTCATCAAGAAGTAATCAAATTTTCACTTGATAGACATTTTATCAAATTCAATATATGAAACATAATTCACGCAGCCCTTGAAGTCCTAGGGTAGATCCAGCTTATATGCCCTTCAAACTAACTTTTTACATTATCTCAATGGTCCCATACAACGGGGACTTATTTCCCATGATCCTTCAGATCATCAATTAATTTTTCCAAGGTGAAAATTTTTGGCATAACTTCGCTATCCATGCTGCACTTCAAGATCTACATTTCATATTCACATAACCTCCTGCCCACTACTGGTAGTCAACAATCAGATCCTAATTTCAACAATCATTTCAGGTCTCGCGGATCGGTTATTTTGTAAGGTTAGGTTTGTCATCATAGGCAACCTTAAACCTAAAAGACATGTCCAACTCACAATGGGTGTATGTCGGGTATCTTCATCCCAACCCCTGCTTACATATGCTCTAATATTTAGATCCTCGCAAGATTCAATCTCGATCCTAATACGATAATTATCAATGATAATCTCTCCAAAGGAAAGCGATTTTATGGTTTATTACCAAAGGTCAGTCATTCAAGAATAAAACAACACTTCTAGTGTTTTGTATCGTTACTTTACCTCGTCCCTTCGATTGGGGTGGTAAACAGTACTCTCTACAAGGTTCGTTCCTAATGACTTCTGAGCAAATCTCTAGAAACTCGATGTGAAGCGAGGATCTTAATAGAGATGATCGATACAGGCACACTATGTTTACACAACTCCTTTAAATACAAAGAGTCTAATTATTCATCGATAATTTATCATCAACGGGAATGATATTAATAGATTTGGTCAGTCTATCAACGATTACTCAAATCGAATCAAATTCAGATGATGACCTTTGCAATAGTTAGACGTTTACTAATGTATGAGGCGATGTATGCCTTCATAATTTGCCATCAGTACAACTTCTTCAGATAAAGATATATTTAATCAAAAATGGCATGAATAGAATACTTAAACTTATGAGATTCTAACATGACTAAATCTCAAAATCCTCCATATTCAGGTAACCACAAGCGGCCTTTTATACTTTTAACGCCATCGACTTCTCAATTCTAATGGTTCACATTAGCCGCGAATCCCTATTATTATCTATATTATCCTTTTTACAAGCATCGGCTATTTTTAAATTGTTCGGTAGTTTATTTTGCACAGTCATTACTAAGGAACACATCCTAATTGATTCTTTATCCTTTCTACATAATGCGTCAGTATCTACGTTCACCTTTCCTGATGAAGTAATTATCATGACCACTGAAGGTCTACGTGATCTTTGGCCTATCCTACATGATTGATTAGATTGATAAAGATGGTTGATTAAATGATAAATATAAGAAAGATGAGAAGGGAGATGATGGAGTAGAGAGAGAAAGGAGAGAAGGGAGAAGAGTAGAGAGAGAAAGTAAAGATTGATTATTGAAATGTGAAAATGACCAACCCCTCCTAACATGCTAGGAGGGGATATATATAGCCCACCCTACATGTGGGCTATATGGACTATACATTTACTTAGTGGATCACGAGCCCATTACATAATTATGGTTGGAGAGACCGATCCTTCATAAATACGTAAAACGTATTTCCAACAATCTCCCCCTAAGGGAGGTCGCTCCAAGAGACAAAGTTCTAAATAGTCTATATCTCGTGATCTATGCTAACTAAGATGTGACCGAGACTTTATTGGGAAAAACGTATTTCCAACAATCTCCCCCTAAGGGAGGTCACATCTTTTTACGAAATCTTAAACCTAGCATCTATGCTTGAGTCTTCGATCTTGTTCTTGTGAATATGCTTGATGTGATCATTGAATTTAGTCTTGAGCATGTTTCCTTGCCTTGACCTTGTGCATTCTTCACTTGTGATATTTGCCTCTTCGTGACTTCATGTTCCACATACTTATACTTTTTAAATTCTTGAAAGCTTCAGAGTTTGATACAGCGGAAGACTTGACCTTCAGGCTTTCTTGAATTTGTTGAAGTACTAATTGTATGTAGTATAAGCATGTAGTGACGACTTCTTCTGGATTGTACACCGCAATGCCACCTTCTTGTTACGCTGCATAAGACAGTTAGCAACAAACAATATACACGGATGAAATGGCCTTGGACATTTCATTCTAATTCGGTAGGATTTTACCTCCGGTCGGTGAAGACCGTTGGAGGATATTAAATATCGTACTTGTGGCAGGTAGTTTCAATAAAGAACCTCCTTGACAAGATTTCGCAGGTAAACCCGTTCTCTTTACTCGACCGTCCAAAGCTGACTGCGAACGTAAAGAGTGAATCATTTGGATAATCTTATCCGCATGATTTGAAGCCGTCAATTCATGTTCCTGGAACAAGTGAAGTTCAATTAAGAACCACACCGTCGTTGCTTTCCAGTTGTCACTAGCTTGATTCATATAGAATCTTGCAAGTTACCTACCAAGTGCTGTTTGATGTTAACACTAGAAGGATTTACATTCGTCACTGTAAATACTTAATAGTATTACTCTGAATGTTCTGGCAAGATCACTAAGATATTGCGTAGAGGCCTGGAACGTGTTTAAATTCATTTAAGAATTAAACCACTGTTGCTTTCCAGTTATCACAAGTTTGATTCATGAAGAATCGCACAAGTCACCTACCATGAGCTTTTTGATATTCGCTCAAGAAGGATTTCCATCTTCATTGTAAATACTTTCGTATTACTCGGATGTTCAGGCAAGATCATGAAGATTTTGCGTAGGACTCTTAAGATCTTTCTTACTTTTCACAGTGTGTGAAGAAGCAAGGAAATATGAAAGTGTGTCCTAATGAGATATTTGATGATCTCAAATGGCTCTAGACTCGATCGTGCATTTTGGATTTTTAGTGATCGGAGGCTGGAGAGGAGTGCCACCTTTTCAATACCAATTTATTCGGAGTGAATAAATCAATAGATAATGCGTTGTCTCCGTGTGATTAAAACAAATATCTTTTGAGAGATATCTGAGTTAGCTGGGATGGGTTGTGCATTGCATCACTGGGTCCATGATGTCTGTCTTCAATATTAAGAATCATTAAACAATGATCTTAATAGCATATGTATTGACCCGGTTTCTGCCTAAGTTGTAAGGAGGGCTTCTTTCTTTACACCCTTTATCTTTACAATTCTTTTTCATTCTTCAACCCCTTCAATTCTTACCAATACGTCATAACTAGCACCTTGTTGTGATTGTTCCAGTGCTAACTTAAGTACTTGGTCGGCATTCAGCTACGTTCACAATCTTTCTCCATCTTTCCTAAGGACCACTATTTCTAGCTATGGAATGTCCTTGGGAAGATTCCTCCGGTTCTAGAGAAATCATTGGACTTTAACCTATCCTACCATCCTTATGTCACCACAATCTTCACCGTCGTGAATAGAGATGTTTTGGGTAAGTGTATGTCACCATGAAATCCATTTTGAAGTGCAAATCCATTTTTCTCCCCCTTAACATATGCCATGATATCTGAAAACATTTCGCACATGTCGGGATGAGCTAACACGTTAAGTCAAACCATTAGTGATTAATCATTTCCCATATTAAATCACATTTTCTCCCCCATATTAAAAATATTAACCCAATCGATGTTTTTAATATCTATTGATTTAATAGCATTTTAAGAAAATTTGGGAAGAAAAATGCAAAGCAAGTTATCTTCATGAATTACACAAGCTCCCCCTCAAATTAATGAGGGTCTACTTGAAACGTAAATTAAATACCTTTTAAACACAAGTGTAAGGTATTTACACGTGCAAATATCATATATGATAATGAATTCACAATATTAGCAACTTACGAGATTGGACCTGAATGATGGAGAACATCATATGAAAGAAGCACATGGTTCTTGTTCACGAATGTTGGTCTTCCTCGTAACTTCTGAAGTTATCTCTTGACTCCATGTGTATGATTGATATCGTTGTCTTAACACCAATATGTGAACTTGGCACTCTCGGCATCAAGGATTCTGAATGCAGGACAATTGCTCCCCCTCAATTGTTGACCCGTGTTCTATTGAAAGAGCTGTAGTCACCGTTTGAGTAGTCGCATCGTCGAGTATGGAGATATCAATTGTAAGTTGCTACGGTTGGTGGAGATGATAACTTCGGATTCTGAAGTCAAAGCTTTCCGGTGAATGCTTGACTTAAAAGTGAAAAGCGGGTTACTATCAGAAATAATAGCAAACCATAATGGAGCATGTTTTAAATCTTTTAAACTTCTGCTCGAACTTTATTTACAATCCCGTGTCATTATTGAATGACATTTCTAGGTTCGTAAATATTATCGATTCCAGAAGACATGCTCTTTTTATCAAAACGTTTTTCAACACACAATTTTGAAAGATTTAGAAAAACCTTTTGAGAAATTCTTGAAAAATTGTGTTCAAAGTTTTGAAAACCAATTACTTGAGCTTAAGATTTGGAATATCTTAGGAAAGCTCAAGTCCGAGAAGTTGTAAACTTCTCGTTGTAAGGATAAGTTACCATCGGTGATAACCTTTACTTTTATCTGAAGAACGAGTCCTAAGCTGACATTTACTTAGAAGTCGTTTTCATGAGCTTGAAAACTTTGACTGTTTTAACGGAAAGCTCATGACCGATAAAGGTTAATTTCTCGTTATGAGGAAAAGTTCTCTTATTTAAAAGATACACTTTCCTTTCTGAGCTTAAAACTTCGAATGTTTTAATACAAGCTCATGACCGAGAAAGATGAATTTCTCGTTAAGAGGTTAAGTTATCATAAAAGATAATATTTCCTTTATTTTAAGTTCGAGTTACAGTCTGACATTTAACTGTAAGTCATTGTGCATGAGCTTAAAAACCTTGAATGTTTTTAATTTTAGCTCATGCCCGAGAAAACTTAATTTCTCGTTGTTAGGATAAGTTTATCATCGGCGATAACCTTTCCTTTCTTTGATGCACGGGTTATCGTCTGATATTTAACGATAAGCCATATACACGAGCTTAAAACCTTTGAATGGTTTTAGGATAAGCTCGTGTCCAAGAAAACTTAATTTCTTGTTAAGAGGGTAAGTTATCGTTGCGTAGATAAACTTCCCTGTCTCTGAAGTCTGGGTCGTCGTCTGTCATTTAACGAGGAGCCATTGTGCATGAGCTTAAAAACTTGGAATGTTTTTGATATAAGCTCATGCCCGAGAAAAATTAATTTCTCGTTGTTAGGATAAGTTTACCATCGGCGATAAACTTTCCTTTCTTTGAAGAGCGAGTTATAGTCTGTGATGTGACTATAAGTCCTTGTGCAGTTAAGCTTAACCATGAGTCCGCTGAGACACTTGTTTCTCTGATATCTGCTTCTTCAGCAACCAAACTCTGAGAGTATCCTTAGTTGAACGGTATACAATGATTGGACCGCTTTGTTCTTTTGGAACATCAACTTTGGTACCTGCATTCTCATTAGGAGTTTGTATACTTTTGCATGGGTTAGAGATATCTATTTTAGAGGCACGTGGGGGTTCACGGTTTTCTTTTCTAGTGTCAGAGGTGGCCTGAGGGGATGATTCACTTGTCTTAGTTGGCAAACGTTTCCTTTTATAGAAAACCTTAAGTTCAGGCTTAAGTAATGTATCATCCTTTGCAATTTCCTCCATAGTAGTCTTTGTAGAATCAGAGACTATCCTAGTTAAAGGGCACTCGTTTCCTACAAGAGTGAAAATTCTACCAGTGGGGCGCCACATTTTACCAATGGGTTTGATTTTAGCAACCCACTGGGATTTAAGTCTAGCACGGGAGTTCACCTCATTAAGCATTTTTTTGATACAAGAGTCATGATTTGCCGTAAAGACACATTTTCTACATGTTTTACAAGTAGCATATTTAATGTCCGAGTAAGATCTAGAATTCCTAGATGATTGATTGATGCTCCTAGGATGTGACATGCTACGGTTAGCAGTGTTGGGTAATCTAGAAGGCATCTGACTAGGTTGGACATTGCTATCTCTTACATGTGTCTTTTGAATAGCTTCCCTTTGACCAAAATCATGGCACACATCAGTTGAACTAGTTCTAGACGTGTTCATTGAACTATTCTTAGAGAAACTAGGGGCAATCATGTGATGAGGTCTTGCTAAAACTGATTTAGTCACATTAGGCCTAGTTGGTGGAGTGACTGTTCTAGAAATATGTCCCAAATCAACTTGGGAGGCAAACCGCGGTCTCGAGGATTGTGGTCGCTCGGATCTAAATGCAGTAGGTTGTCTGACAATCGGTTGTCTGACGAACTGATTTGTAGGCGGTTTCCCCAAGATTGATGGTTTTTCAAGCTTAGTGTCCACACTAGGTCCTCTAGTTTTCCTTAACTCGTTTTTCAACGCAGCTATAGCAAAAACCTTTTCCTGTACTTGGGCCTTTAAAGTCTCATTCTCTTTGAGCAAGTTATCTTGGGATGCCAACTTAGATTCAAGCAGTTGAATTTGTTTCAAAAGATTATCCTTTTCAGCTTTAGAATCTAGAACAGTTTGATCTAATTTTCTTTCAAGAACAACGTTTGACTTTTCAAGTTTTTCAAAGTATGTTTCAAATTTGTCCGTTTTCTTAGAAAATTCAAGTTTGGCATCCTCAAGATCTTTTGATTGCCGAGCTACGATCGTTTCGAGCTCTTTAATCTTGGAATCAGAATCAGTTAACGAGGCAGTTATAAAGCATTTATCATGATGTACTATAGCATTTTGAACACTTTCTCCCCCATTATGACTCACATCGGATGAATCAGAAGTGGTATTTCTATCACTCTTTTCGATCCCATGTTTGTCATAATTAGGTTCAGAATGCTCAATATGCGGCATGTCATCAGCATATACATCATAAACAACATTACATTGTACCATGTTTGCAGGCGCTTCGTCATAAACGGGTAAGGTGTCAGCAAAAGAGATCTCGTGAACAGTCCCTGACGTGCCACTGGTATCATGTTGTCCTCCTGATTCCGTGCTCTTGGCATTGATAGGCTCCAAGTTTTCAACCGTATGACCAGTTTCCTCTTGCATCGAAGAGTCTTGCACTCCATTATCATACCCTTGCTGAAGTCGATATCTTTCATAAATCGAAGACGAGACCGATGTCATGAGTTTCAAAATTGTATCACGGAAGACTCGAAGCTCGATATGTGTATCTCGAAGAAATGATTGGCAAATCACTGAACTTTTAGGCTTGATGATATTGAATTGGAGGAAGGGCGTGAGTTGTGTTACAAGAGCCTTATATGCAAGTGCCGATGCAGAGTGATTAAAGTTTCCATGGTTGAGTTTCTCGGCAAGTTGGGTTAAAGTGGTGAAGATAGAGTCGATGAATATATGACGATCTTGACCAAAGATTGTCATAAATTCGCTCCCTCCTTGAAGCCGTGAAAGATTAACTAGATGATACTGAAGCATTCGAAATGAAGTTATACCACTTTCCTTAGCGTTGGCTTGCACGTGATGCAATTCTCCCTCGTTCGATGTCGACTTCAACAAATCCATTGAATTTTTTGTGGTTGTTTGCATGATTTTGCAGTTCGTGAATAACATTTAAAAACAGAAAGTCACGGAATATGACAAAGCCACCGAAAAATCTGTGAGTTTCTTTGCGGCTCAAAAGTTGATAAAACAAACCGAAGATCAATACAAATAAAGTTCACTCTAAAAATAAAGTCCGTCAACTAATAAATCCAAGCTACGGTAAATTTAATGATCGGGCCGTCAAAGATTTTGCCACTTTAGATCTTTCGAAATACCCGCCTCAATACGATGTACCAAAACAAAAATGTACTAAGCTAAAATTTAAGAAGGGGCAAAAATACAAAATTAATTTAACTAACAAATTAACCTTAAAAAATAAAAATGTAAAAAAAATATAAAAGTTTACTTAACTAAAAAAATCCAAAATAATAAATCTTTTATATTTTGACTTTTCAACTAAGCGTTACCATCTGATATTTCTCTCAAATATTAAAAACTGATATATTAAATATCAAAAGGTACCCTACGTGGCGGTGTAACAAAAAATCACAAGTCACAACAATAAACACACCACACACGTGGCTAAGACAGCTGTTGCATAATTTACTCCGTCAAACGTGAATAACCACCTTTGTAAACTCCGCCCAAATTAAAATATATAAACCTAAAATACGCAGCCTATATTTCTCTCTCCTCACTCAAACACTCAGTTATCTTTTCTCTCTTCTCCTAATCTATCTGCTCATACAAATCCAATCTCAGCTTCAAACAACATCAATCCCAATTTCATACAAAATCAAACGACGGAAACCCCAAATCCAACCTTGCATACAATATTTGATTAAAAGAAACTCAAAACCAAATCCAATCTTAGAAAATCCCTTCAAAACCCTTCCAAAATCGATAATCTTGAGACAACGAATCTTAATCAAATCTTGTTGATTGAGCAGTCTATGAAAACCACGAAGCATATGATCTCTAAAATCGTTTCGAACTCGATGAATCTTCAAATTATATAAAAATTTTATATAAATTATATAAAAATGTTCAAAATAAATTTGAATTTAATTAACACGACTTTGGTTGATTTATCGATAATAATTAATAAGAATTCGTAAATGCTCGAAAAATCTTTGTTCATACTTTGGTCAAAATTTTCTTAGTTGAAAAGCAAAAATTATCGTTTCAAATTACAAGTCATGGTTTAAATGATTTCCTCAATCCTTCTTAGGTTGTCTTGAGGTATACACAAACATTTACCCCTAAAAGAGTTTAGTTAAATGATTTGGGTATAAGGGAATAATTTTTTAAAAATCCTTTGATAACTTATTTGTCAAAACATATTTCCACTTTCTTTTTGGTAAAACCCAAAGCCTTAATGGCTCTAATCTTTGAAGAGTCAATTTAGATTTCACTACCATTAATCACAAGGTCAAATAATGTAAAGGATAAAATCTCTAAATCATATGTTAAATACTCAAGGTACAGGTTTTCATTGCTCAGGCCAACTCAGGGTAGTCTATAAATGATTATTAACTCCTTCCTATTCTTATGAACAAACAAATGGTCCTTAATGATCACGAGCATGAATTTATCAAATTACAGCCTACACACGAGATTCACCAAATTTATAGATGCTACATGTGCATTGGTTAATCCAAACGACATAACACGAAACTCATAATGTTCATTACAAGTTCTGGATGTAGTGATTGGAATAGATAATCTTCTTCGCGGACGCGAAGTTGATAATAACCATGCCGTGGATCAAATTTTGAATATACACTAGAACCTTGTAAATGATCGAACAAATCTTTCATCCTGGGTAATGGATATCGATTTCGATCGTCAATTTACTTAGTTCATGGTAATCATAAAATATACGTGATAACACCATAGCTCTTCATGATGACGAGCTTGGTAGAATAAAAGCTTACTCCGATAACTCTCTCAGTTGTAAGGTAACACTTTCGATTCAGATGGTGCTGATGTACAGTGCATATGCCACAGGTGCAGCACCGGGGATAAAATCAATACCAAATTCAACTTGCCTTTATGGCGAAAGTCTAGGTAATTCACCAGCAAATACCTCAGAAAGTTTCAGATAACAGAAACGTCTTTTAATAAATCCACCTTAGGTTCTTTCTAGATTACATGGTCTATGACTAGTTCATAACTATTCATGGTATAATTTCAAGTCTAAATGCAGGATATGGTCATCCATCAAGAATTATTTAGATCACTTTTGATAATCAACATCTTATCTTTTAGAGGAATTCTACTCAAATTCTCATCAATTAAGACAATGACATCATGTCAAAATCAATCATTTTGTTCTACTGACATTATCAACTTTCTAGTTTCATTACCGTTGATAAGATGAGAACTTTTCAAAAGACTAATAATAATTCATAATCCTTCACAAATTCAAGGATATATGGAGACATTGTTAACACTACAATAGTAAGGTCAACGCATAGTCTACGCGAGAGAATTTCAAATCAAATACAGACGAAAACATTAACGAATATGAGTATATCGCATGTTTTCATGAATTGAGTACGCATTCGAAAGCTCCTCGGATCGTTACCCAGGTCATTCAAATGAAATCTAATCAAAAGAAATGATAGGAACGTCGATACATCCAGTCGGGTATCAACACTCGGTAATTAGATACTTTTCCAACGAATCTTGCCATGAAGGAATAGGACAAAAAAGGGTTGTCAATTGTAAAATAAGATAATATCCACAGATAAGTAAATTCGACTCAGAAGAATAAATGGTACGGGCACATATGTAGGTGTCTCTAACAATATGTCCCTATTTTTGCACTTCTTGCAGATCTCATAAAGTTTAATCTTTCACAACTTCAAAGAAAATGTAGTGTTTATTAACACTTTCATGGTGACTACTAATCAGCCTTGCATGGTCCCTTCCAAATTGTATGTAGGAGCGCAACTATATACAGTTTTTGGATTAACGATGCAATACTCAGTTCGTCAAAACTTTATCATCATGTTTAGAATAAAAATATTTTCATACTTAATTCTTGAATAAGAATCAAAATGAATTTACAGAGATGTTCTTTGTTATGAAAACAGTTAAGTTTTCCAAGGTGTTTCATAAATAACTTTATTTCGATAACGGTTACTTTTAAATCTCACTTTAAATAGTCCTTATGGTGATGAAAATTCAATCTTTATCAAGGGATACTGTTTTAACTTATAAAAACAATGAGTGATCTGCAAAAGAGTGATGAAAAGTTGTTCACCAAGAACTAACTACAAGATATCAGGAAATGAGCTTTAGCCAAATAATCAGGAGGTTCATGACCTCGATGGCACTCAGGAATATAAAAAGAATAATCTACAACGTAACTCAATTCGAGATGAGTACTTGTTCAATGGTTGCATCACTAATGCAAACATTAGGATGAAGCAATAGAAGATAGATTACATCGATACATGTAAAATTTAGCAATCAAAGGTAGTCTTTTCATTAATCACAAACAAGTCAAAATTGTACCGTAACACATTACGTGTCACTATGTCATACAATTCCAATAACTCATCCTACCAACTGATGTCTCAGTTAAGTTAGGGATTTTTATAAGATACCACAATGAATACTAATCTACACGAGTCATTAGGTGTCCCACCTGTACCGGAAGATCCATCGGTCCCAATTCAGAAGAAGATTTCTTCAATTTATTTCTTGGACACTGGGCATCCTCGTCATTGGACAATGGCCTAGGAACAACCCTTAACACGAACCAACAATCATTTAAAACCTTATAATTCAATTACATGACTCAACAACTTCCTCTTAACAATCTCATATTCTATACGAGTTAAATTTTTCTTTATTCAAGTTTCAACCAACTTATACAATGCGACATCCTACCTCATTCTCCAATACTTTCAACCTTATTCTTAGGCCTTGAAAGGGCAATAATAACTCAATATGAACAACACTTAATTTCCAATCCTATAGCTCTTACAACAATAGTTATCAAATGAGTCACTAGTATGAAATGACTCACACATTCAATTAGACTTGTCGGAAAGGTACTGGTGGCATGAGGCTTTTGGGTAAAGGCTCCAATGACAGCCTCAAGTGCAACATTCACCCTGTCGATTTCAAATTCAAGAATTGGGTGACACCGAATTAGATGACATCTTTATAGGTGGTAAGGTTTTGTCAAACTTCACTCTATAAGTAAAGATCGGCATGACATCGATATCAGATTTAATCTTGCCAATTCTTCTTCAAGATCATAATCAACTAATATCAACATTTCTACGAATATCAACCATATTGTTGGGATCATAAATATCCACAACTTGGTTTAGATCTGGAATAGCTAGAATTTCCTCTAGAAATAGCTTCGATTTATTTGCTAGGGGGGTTAGGGTTCTTGTGACAATCTACGTCGTATAAATACCTCGTATAAGAATTAAAGTAATCATCAAACAATCATGTAATCAAAATACAACATATATATATATATATATATATATATATATATATATATATATATATATATATATATATATATATATATATATATATATATATATATATATATATATATAATCCAAGTTATATATATATTAAAATAACACTTCTCAGTCTGGCCTTGTCGGTAACTCGAGAATTCTTCGGCACCATTATAGTCAAATGATTTTTAGACATTTTGAGAAAAATGTTTATAGTTAAAAGATTTTGAAATGTTTTATTCAAAACCTTAGTTTTTAAAAATCTTCCGTTCACTATAACGAGAGCTCTAGTACCAAACTGTAACACCCCCAAATATTCATACTTTAGTTCAGCGAAAGAGTCGTTGGTTTTACGGGATAGCACATTACTCAAATCATAGACAACGCATAAAAATCGCGTCGTTTAATAATAAAGAATTTTCCGTTCATGAATATCAAATTTACATAGGTCCCAAGTCATAATATTTCATACAATATTACAAAACATTTGAATGAAAATTTGTTATTTAAGTGCGGGCCATGAATTCTTGTCGTCTTCCCGAGAATTACCTTCAAGTACCTGAGATAAAACATGTTAAAAGAAAAGGTCAGCGAAAATGTCGTGTGAATTCATAGAGTTTAATGAAATCCATTAATATATCATCGGTATAAAATTATTACCGAAAATCATTTTGTACAATTCTTTGTTGTATGTCATACTATAGGCTTTTGCCTTCAGACCCATTAAACGAACCAATGTCGTAAAAACATCATACAATACGTTTTATAACGTTGTATATAGTTAAATAAAAACCGTTATATGAATATGGTTATGTAAAACCAAAACACAAACATAATATCAATAATAAGACCCCGTATTGCTAGTCAGGCAATATATTGTAATTTAATGTGTATAGTAGTATTCTCGTTATTGGATTATCATAAGCCGCGTGACATTACTACCTTACTATAACAAACAACGGGTAGCTAACCCGAAATTCATTTGCCCATCTAAAACAGCGTGTCGTCACAATAATCACGCTTATGTAAATCTTCTCATACATAAATTCGCTTACCAATCAATGTGGCACGACGGGGATCAACCTTCAAGGCGCGAACTGGGGTGATCTTCCCCAAATAGTACTATTATATGCATAAGCGTCTACCAAATCCCGGTAGTTCAAATTCATGCTAATAAGACTTTTAGTGACATAACCTAACTAATAATAATAATCCATTTCATTTCATACATCGGGTCATATAATCATTCATTGGATCATACAATCATTCGGGTCCAAATCAATAAGCAAACAATCGGGACAACTGGTGTCCTAGTTTATTAAAACTAGCATTTTATCTCCCTCGCGGTTTTATAAAACATTTCATAAAACATTTAAAAGAGTGCGAGGCTATGAACTCACATTGATTGGGAACGGCGGGTTATGAGCGATTTGGATGTACGGTACGTGCTTCAATCACGGAAACCTAGACAAATAATACTCGTCTTAGACTCTTGTCCAATGACTTTATAAAAACAATGGCTATGTATATATATAATGATATCATGAGTATGATGATGATCAAGTGGGATTTTATATCTTCATACATATTATAGTGTTATGTGTTAGTCAAATTTTTGACTAGTTACACTAGTTTCAATCCAATTCCATATTAAGGCCCAATAAGCCCATTAAAAGCCCATTAAGAGTTCCACTCTTTATATTACTCAATTTATACTTTTAATATCAGGCCTTTACTCATTTTTTGGGCCCAAGTAGGTTAAGCCCAATGAGTAAGTCCATTAGTGTCTATCCAAACTAGTTGGGTCAATAGTCCAATAAGGCTACTTTGGCCCGTTAATGTCCATAAGTCATAAAGCCCGGGTTTTATCGGTTTTTACTTGTCAAATGTACTTATACATCAGTATATGAGTTATAAAAAGTTTACATTAGACGGGTCCGACCGTCTAAGGTTTATTTGACGAAAACGTTAATCTTTCGGTTTTA
The DNA here is from genome assembly GCA_025667525.1 of Glebionis coronaria. NCBI lineage: Eukaryota > Viridiplantae > Streptophyta > Magnoliopsida > Asterales > Asteraceae > Glebionis > Glebionis coronaria. Next base: position 42,797,452 of record CM046880.1, on the reverse strand, counting down.
GCCGAAAAGACGTAAAACTTATGTATATAGTTTTATAACTTATAAAACTTATCAAATTTGTAACACCCCAAAATGTAATATGCGGAAGCGGTGAAGCTCGGGGGCTGTTACGTCATAGCATCATAGTTCAAGGTACAAGAGAACGACTCTAAATGAGACGTTTTATAAAAATACCTCGTTGAATTTAAATTAAAAGCATCACAATACGAAAGGTCTCAGTTTCAAAAGATAATGCAGCGGAATGTAAAAGTTTTAAACATCAACGAGATAATAGTTCAAAAGCATAAGTGAATAAATGTCCGAAGAGCGGTCATGAATGCATGCGGACTCCAAGTACTTCACGTAGCATATACAAATCATCATCAAATACCTGAGATAAATGCTAAATTGGGTCAACATAAAGTTGGTGAGAATATAGGTTTCAAGTAAAAATTCATAGTCATACGTTTTCAGATTTCATTTCATGTACACATGCAACTATAGGAGATATAGTGCCAAGTGTAGGATAAATTGGGTGTTCACAATATTTATGATAGCGCTAAGCTCGTGACATCGAAACTAGTGATCCAGTACATGCAATAGATTGCACATATAAATTTGCCCCAATAGAGTACCTAGCCAAGATAACTCCGTTCATACAAATGGTACACACTCGTCCGGCGTCAGAATACCCGAGTGGAGGTTGTCAACCCTCAATAGATCTATCCGTAACATAAGAGCTTACTCCAGCAGAGTAACTAACGATTCACGATAGTGGGGACTATGGCTCAAGAAACTTAAGCTATCTCATAAATAGTGTTCACGAAGCGTTCACAGAAAAATAGTTTTACTTGCATTCAGAAGCAAGCATCAATAGCATTCATCACATCCCAAAACATTAAACATAGAAAGCAGTTTAATAGGGAACTATAAACTCACCTCAAGCAACGATACAAACCGCACAAGTATGATCAAATAGAAGCGAGCACTCTAGCAACAACCTAAATATAATACTATAGTTTAGGCGCTAGCAAATAAGTCATAATAATTCGTCACGTACGTTACTCATCGTTCATACATACATTATCTTGTTTAAAAAAAACGTGAGTAGTAATTATCGTATCGTTATAAGTATTATCGTATATACTTAGGCAAAAATATTTATTTTTGACTCAACGAAATTTCGACAGCCTTTCGGCGTAAATTTTAATTTACCAAAATTTATCTTAATAAATTCTCTCAACACGTTTTTCATAGAAATTTCGACAGCCTTTCGGCGCCATTTCAAAAATTGCCATTTTTGGTAAGTTCCCAAATCTCGATCAAAATCCCAAATTTTCAATCAATCTCTCAACCACAACGCTCAACAAATCATTTCTCACAATGTAACCCAATTTTCACTTTCAACAATATCTATCTAGCGCTTTCGCTTTTCTCAAATCGTTCCCAACAATCATATATAGCATTTAGTACCCATTTCGACACTAAAAACGACTCGGTTTAACTCGAAAACGTCTTTTCGACCACTTTAAAAATATGGACAGCAAGTGTATTTTTAGTATGTCTCAAAAAAATAAGTTTTCGGTCATCAAACTTTAAACGCCCATATCTTTCTCGTTTTAACTCCGTTTTTAGCTTATAATATACCGAAACGAAGGTATTTACTTATATTTTCACAATCTCGTACTAAACTAGTGTCAAAACAATTTTTACAACCCGTTAAACCCCATAAATAATTCGGACAGATTACGACTTTTTCGTACAAACGCGTTTTCGACCATTTTTAAGCGTACCCACTAGTAATAACACTACTACTTCCTTCCAAATACTCATAAACATCATAAAAATCAAAGATTTATTTTCAAGTTCATAAATCACAAAAATATATATGTATATATTTTATAAATCCTTTAATTAAAACCTTTTCATACATAGATTTAAAAGATTTATTCAAAATACTTATAGATCTAAAAATTTATCATGACCAAGATAGTTTTTACCATTTTATTTTCAAGAAAGTAGATGATGAGTAACATATATGCATGAATCTTCAATGATTATGCATGAAAATGAAAAGATTGAAAAAGGTTTAAGAAATAACCTTGTGTAACGATTCTACGTAACGACGGTATCACGATCTACGCTCTACTCAACAAATAATCAACAACAACAAATCTACAACTTCAAAAATCTTCAACCCAAAACTACTCAAATCAACAAACCATGAATAACCATTCTTCCTTTTGTGTTTTTAAACCTTTGGGTGTATTTGTTTTGTGTTAAATCTTGAAAAAATGAAGCTTTTTAAAATTCAACAATGGTGGAAAATGTGTTGCGTGTTTGTGCCGTGTGTTTAGAGAGAGAGAGAGGAGAGATTTGTGTTTTTGAATTGTGAAATGTGAAGTGAATTATTTGTGTGATGAGAATGACATTTTAGTGTTTCTTGTTTAGTGGGAAAAATAGACACCAAATTAGCAAAGTGTGTAATTTTGGTTCAAGTATGCATGTGTTGTGTATGGTGGCCGGTTATAATGGGTCCCATGGGGGGGTAAATTATTCAAAATTTTTACTTAGGTAATTAGTTAAAAGGTTTAAGGTAAAAAGGTTAATTAGTTTTAGGTAATTAGTGAAAAGTATGCAATTACGTTTAAAAATGTGTAAAACTTAGAAAATTGACGAAATATATTAATTTTATGATTTTTCGACGAAAACTGACATTTTACGTTTCGTAAAGTGTTTTATGCATGCTTACGACGGTTACTCGTAAAAACGACGTATAATACGAAAACGCGATACGTTAAGTAAATATTCACTGAAAATACGATTTATTACTATAAATGGCAAAAATACTAAAATACATGTTTATAAATACGTACTGGGTTAATTAAATACGCAGTTAATGAAAATAACAATCACGTAGTTAAAATAAAGCAGTTAAACACGTAATTCACAGATAACGAATAATCTCACGGATTATCGTCAATTCATTGACCGTTACAGCAGTCTGGTCAGATTCACAGAAGATTTCAAAACGATGACTGAGCTCAGTGTCAAGTCATCACTTGTCATAAAACAGTTTTTCAGAAAACGCGGGATAACTTCCCGGTTTATACATAGTTCAAGTACATAGTTGACTAAATAAAAAGTCAAAGGGTAAAATGGTCATTTTACAAAGTAAGAAAATTACCAGTTGTTACATCATCCCATTGTTAATGAAGCTTTGTCCTCAAAGCTTAGGAGTGTCATGGGCTCCAGTGTTGTCAAAGAGGCGCAGATATTTCTTGCGAAATTGATCCTCACGCTCCCAGGTGAATTCAGGTCCACGCTTAGAATTCCACCTCACCTTCACGATCGGTATACGACTCTGTTTCAATCGTTTGACCTCCCGGTCCATGATTTCAACAGGTTCCTCGACAAATTGCATCTTGTCGTTGATTTGGAGTTCCTCCATCGGTATAACAAGTGTCTCATCAGAAAGGCACTTCTTCAAGTTCGAAACATGAAAAGTGTTGTGCACGCGACTCAATGCTTGGGGTAATTCAAGACGATAGGCTACGGTTCCAACCTTAGCTAAAATCTTGAACGGTCCAATATAACGGGGGTTCAGCTTTCCTCGTTTGCCAAAACGTACCACACCTTTCCAAGGCGATACTTTCAGCATCACTCGGTCTCCTACTTGAAATTCGAGAGGCTTACGTCGAACATCGGCGTAACTCTTCTGACGATCACGGGCTGCTTGAATTCGGCTCTTGATCTGAACGATCTTCTCAGTTGTTTCACGGATTAGTTCGGGTCCAGTAAGTTGGCTATCCCCAACTTCGCTCCAACACACAGGCGAACGACATTTACGACCATACAACGCTTCAAACGGTGCAGCTTTAATACTAGTATGATAACTGTTATTGTAAGAGAATTCCACTAGAGATAAGTGTCTATCCCATTGTTTTCCAAAGTCCAGTACACACGCGCGCAACATGTCCTCCAGCGTTTGAATAGTTCTCTCACTTTGTCCGCCAGTCTGCGGGTGATAAGCAGTACTCATGTCCAATTGCGTACCCAACGCTTTCTGAAGTGATTTCCAGAATTCTGAAGTAAATCTACCATCTCTATTGGAAATGATCGAGATCGGTATTCCATGCTTAGCGACTACCTCCTTCAGGTATAGTCTCGTAAGCTTATCCATTGAATCGTCCTCCTTCATAGCCAAAAAGTGTGCAGATTTCGTAAGTCGATCCACAATTACCCAAATTGTGTCATATCCGTTTGTCGTTTTAGGCAGCTTAGTTACGAAATCCATGGTTATGTTTTCCCACTTCCACATAGGGATTACCGGTTGAACCAACAGTCCAGATGGTTTTTGGTGTTCTGTTTTCACTCTAGCACATGTTAAACATTTCCCTACGTAAGTAGCGATTTCAGCTTTCATATTTGGCCACCAATATAGCTTTTTCATATCCTGATACATTTTGTCAGATCCGGGGTGGATCGAATACTTAGATTTATGCGACTCGTGCATAATCACGTTCCTAAGTCCTGCAAATAGTGGCAACCAACTTCTACCATTTAGACAAAGCGTTCCGTTTGTGCTAGTCTCCAATTTCTTAGTAACCATTCCTCCTAGTTTCTCAGCTTCAACGTTTTCAGGCTTAAGGGCTTCGGTTTGTGCTTCACGAATTTGCACAGGTAAGTTCGGGTTAATAATCATAGCTAACGATCTAACTCTACGTGTCAATAATTGTTCCTTTCTGCTTAGTGCATCTGCCACCACATTGGCCTTCCCAGGGTGGTAACGGATTTCACAGTCATAATCACTGAGCAACTCGATCCATCGACGTTGTCTCATGTTCAGTTCCTTTTGGTCAAGGATATGCTGTAAGCTTTTGTGATCAGTGTAGACAACACACTTGGTTCCATACAAGTAGTGTCTCCACAATTGCAAAGCAAATACCACGGCTCCCAGTTCTAAGTCGTGCGTAGTGTAGTTTTTCTCATGCGTTTTCAATTGTCGAGATGCGTACGCAATAACTTTCTTCCTTTGCATCAACACAGCTCCTAATCCTTTTCCTGATGCATCGCAGTAGACCACAAAGTCTTCCGATCCTTCTGGTAACGATAGAATAGGTGCACTACACAACATTTGTTTCAACTTTTGGAATGCTAATTCCTCCTTATCTCCCCATTCGTATTTCACTTTCTTTTGAGTCAACTTTGTCAATGGTTTTGCGATCTTCAAGAATCCCTCGATGAACCTTCTGTAATATCCGGCGAGTCCTAAAAATTGGCGAATTTCAGTCGGTGTTGTAGGAGCAGTCCACTCCCTAATTGACTCAATCTTAGCAGGATCAACATGAATCCCATTGTTATCAATAACGTGTCCTAGGAATTGTACTCTTGGCAACCAAAAATCACACTTTGAGAACTTAGCGTACAACTCCTCCTTCTTAAGCAATTCCAATATTATTCTAAGGTGTTCCTCATGTTCTTTCTCATTCCTTGAGTAAATTAGTATGTCATCGATGAACACAATGACAAACTTATCCAAATACGGTTTACACACCCGGTTCATGAGGTCCATAAATACAGCAGGTGCGTTTGTCAAACCAAACGGCATCACTTGGAACTCGTAGTGTCCATACCTTGTCCTAAAAGCAGTCTTAGCAACATCTTCCTCACGAACTCTCAATTGGTGATAACCAGACCTAAGGTCAATCTTTGAGTAAACACTCGATCCTTGTAATTGGTCAAACAAATCATCGATTCTAGGTAACGGATAACGGTTCTTGATGGTAAGTTTGTTCAACTCACGATAGTCGATACACATTCGAAAACTTCCATCCTTTTTCTTTACAAATAAGACCGGAGCTCCCCAGGGTGAAGAGCTTGGTCTTATGAATCCTTTATCAGTCAACTCTTGTAGTTGCATTGATAGTTCTTGCATTTCCGATGGTGCTAAACGGTAAGGCGCTCGAGCAACAGGCGCTGCTCCCGGTATTAAATCGATCTGGAATTCAACTTGTCTAGCCGGCGGCAATCCAGGCAAATCTTCGGGAAATACTTCCGGAAAATCCCGTACGATACGTACATCTTCCAACCGCTTTTCTTCCGTCCGCTTTTCCGTAACACGGGCTAAGAATACGTTGCAACCTTCCGACAGCAACTTCTGAGCCTTGATACGCGAAATAATGTTCAGTCGTGATTTCCCTTTTCCCTTACATCCAACTCCTTGTACCTCCAAAACTCCATCTCCATATGGTAAACGAACGACCTTCTCGTCACAGATAATCGTAGCACGGTATCTCGATAACCAGTACATTCCGATAATTACGTCAAAACTCCCTAATTCGACAGGCATAAGATCAACAACGAAAGGACGACCTAAAAGATTCAAAGTACATCCGCGAAGGATAGTGTCGGCTTCTATCAACTTTCCATTAGCTAACTTAATAGTGTACTTAGTGTCTAAAGGCGAAGGGGTCATATCAATTAAGGCACTAAAGGCAGTCGACACAAAACTCCTATCGGCTCCAGTATCAAATAAAATAGAAGCATAACGATCGTTGAGAAGAAACGTACCCGTAACGACGTCGGGGTTTTCTTGTGTCTCTCCTCCTCCTATCACATAAACTCTTCCACGAGCTTCCCCAGCCTTAGCAATTTTTCCTTGGTCCTTGTTCTTTTTCTTTGGGCACTCATTGTTGTAGTGTCCCTTTTGCTGGCATTCGAAACAGGTGACATTGGCTTTCAGGTTTTGTGGTGACTTACAGTCTCTAGCAATGTGTCCGGTTTTCTTGCAGTTGTGACACTGTACATTGCATTGACCATTGTGGTGACGCTTGCATCGATTGCACAGAGGTAACGTCCCATTGTACACTCCCTTTTCCCCAGTACCAGCAGTGTACGCTTTCACAGTGTCTTGCCTCTTATTCGGATTGTTCCCATGGTTGTTCCTTTGGTTATTACCCCACTTTCTCTTGTTTTCTGCGGCATACCCAGCATTTGCTCGAACAACTTGATCCATTAGACTATGAGCCATCCTTATAGCATCACTAACCTTAGTCGGTCCAGACGACGTCACATTCCCTTGAACTCTACCAGGTAAACCCCAAATGTAGCGCTCAACTTTCTTTTCCTCATCCGGAACCATTGCAGGACATAGCGAACATAACTCTTGGAATCTCCTTGTATACGCCCCAATGTCATTGTTCCTCACAGTCAAATTCCACAGTTCAATTTCCATTTTCTGAATTTCATTACGAGGACAGTATTCCTTAGTCAACAACTTCTTGAGTTCCTCCCAAGTCATTCCATACGCCTCCTCGGGTCCAACAGTTTGCACATGGGTGTTCCACCATGTCAACGCTCCAGCAGCTAAAGTACAAGTAGCATAAGTCACTTGGGTTTCAACAGTACATCCATTTACGCGGAACACCGATTCCATCTTTTCAACCCATCGAGCTAATCCAACAGCTCCTTCAGTACCATTGAAATTCAGAGGGTCACAATTCCTAAAGTCCTTGTAAGTGCATGGCTTAGGTGGTCGGTTCTCAACAACGTTCGGCGGTGCTTGGTTCACGTTGTTGTTGGCTTGTACGTTTGCCAAAGCGGCAGTCACTCGTTGCGTAATCAGTGCTTCCAATTGTGCGTCAGTCATACCATTACGCGTGTTCACCATTGTTTCTCTGCATTAAGACAACAATGCAAATAAGGTTCAAGCACGAATATACACGTTATATATTTCTATGCTAATGATACAAAATTACGATACAACAATCATACTAAAGATAGTCAATAACCAAAGTCATAAGATCACATTCTCATTCAAAATAAGAATATCCAATACAAGTACATAGTCATAAAATAAGAGTTATGATCACATCTAGTCTAGTCCAACTAACCGAGTACTACTCTAGTTTAGTGAATACAATGCCCAAAAGATAAAAGATGTAATCTACTCTAGAATTCAGCACGATAACGATAACACTCTAACCATGACGACGACGACGACGCTCACAATCAGTACATCTCGGTGAAGCACCCCTCGTAGTGTCTCCACCACGAAGTGTCTCCAACTCACTCCTCAAAGCAACAATATCCTCAAGAGCAGTATCCAACAACTCTTGTCTATCCTCACGATCCTCTAGCAAATCCCACACTGCATCCTCAAGTCGACGAAAACGAACAGCATCGGAATCCCTAGCGGATCCTATCATGATAACACATGACCTACGTCTAGAAGACTCTCCATCATGATGTGCAGATGGTGTAGAAGCAGTAGTCATAGCACGACTCCCATGAGTAGGCGATGTCTCTGGTATAGCAGGTGGATCAGACATACGAACCCTCTTCCGCGTGTATGACGAGTCAGAATCGGATGCATCTCTAGTCCTAACGCCAGATGGTCCAGCTCCATCAGCAGGTGGTACGGTATCATCAGAATCACTATAAACCTCAGCAGTCGGTGTACCCCATAATGCTTCCCGCTGCTCTCTAAACCTCTGATGTGGAACAGTAGACTTCTTCTTCAGGTTGGACGTCTTCCTAATCGCAGTCCTCCTACTAGGCTCAGCTTCCTCAGATACAACAGTCAAATCACGTTCAGCAGTACGAGTCATCAATCCATGATGAGCAGGAAAGTCGGGATGTCCCTCATCATCCGACACCAGTGGAAACTCAACTCTAGCCTCATCATCAGTAACCTCAATATCCTCATCAGCCTCGACACCCATATCATCCTCATCCTCTCGATCAACCTCATATCCATCCATGTCCTCATCCTCAACATCCATACCATCTCCATCCTCAAGTCCTAACACAGGCAACGGCGATCCAATCGGTCCAGGAGAAGCAATCTCCATGCCATCACTCTCTACCTCATCATCAACATCCTCTGGATAATCTATCGGATTACCCTCCCTATCATCCTCACTATCATTGACCCACTCAATCAAAGTACGATGCACAATAGGCGGCATCCCATCAACAACGTCAGAAGTGTCAGACAACACAGCAGGCTCACCCTCGTCATCCTCCTCCGGTTCCTCGTCAGAATCATACTCCTCATCTTCCTCCTCAGGATCGGCCTCCTCAGGAGCATCCTGCGGCTCAACATGATCCGGTACCATCTCAACCTCGTCTTCCCACTCTTCGTCGGCAGAGTCGGGCTGGTAAGAAACAGTAGATGACGACATAACCTGCAACAACCAAAATGCGTATTAAGCAGTTGTAGGGTATGCATGAAATAATCATGTATGGAAATTAAAGTATGCAAATCTGAGAAGTGCATATGTATATAATACATATTACGTATTACATAATATATATTACTTATACTTATAGTGTGATCCTACGTAATACATTACGTAGTACACATATATACAGAGTAACAAGTAGCCACATCGGTTATAGTCTAGGCCTAAGATGCAAACCTAGTTCTCTATAACCAAGGCTCTGATTACCAATTCTGTAACACCCCAAAATGTAATATGCGGAAGCGGTGAAGCTCGGGGGCTGTTACGTCATAGCATCATAGTTCAAGGTACAAGAGAACGACTCTAAATGAGACGTTTTATAAAAATACCTCGTTGAATTTAAATTAAAAGCATCACAATACGAAAGGTCTCAGTTTCAAAAGATAATGCAGCGGAATGTAAAAGTTTTAAACATCAACGAGATAATAGTTCAAAAGCATAAGTGAATAAATGTCCGAAGAGCGGTCATGAATGCATGCGGACTCCAAGTACTTCACGTAGCATATACAAATCATCATCAAATACCTGAGATAAATGCTAAATTGGGTCAACATAAAGTTGGTGAGAATATAGGTTTCAAGTAAAAATTCATAGTCATACGTTTTCAGATTTCATTTCATGTACACATGCAACTATAGGAGATATAGTGCCAAGTGTAGGATAAATTGGGTGTTCACAATATTTATGATAGCGCTAAGCTCGTGACATCGAAACTAGTGATCCAGTACATGCAATAGATTGCACATATAAATTTGCCCCAATAGAGTACCTAGCCAAGATAACTCCGTTCATACAAATGGTACACACTCGTCCGGCGTCAGAATGCCCGAGTGGAGGTTGTCAACCCTCAATAGATCTATCTGTAACATAAGAGCTTACTCCAGCAGAGTAACTAACGATTCACGATAGTGGGGACTATGGCTCAAGCAACTTAAGCTATCTCATAAATAGTGTTCACGAAGCGTTCACAGAAAAATAGTTTTACTTGCATTCAGAAGCAAGCATCAATAGCATTCATCACATCCCAAAACATTAAACATAGAAACCAGTTTAATAGGGAACTATAAACTCACCTCAAGCAACGATACAAACCGCACAAGTATGATCAAATAGAAGCGAGCACTCTAGCAACAACCTAAATATAATACTATAGTTTAGGCGCTAGCAAATAAGTCATAATAATTCGTCACGTACGTTACTCATCGTTCATACATACATTATCTTGTTTAAAAAAAACGTGACTAGTAATTATCGTATCGTTATAAGTATTATCGTATATACTTAGGCAAAAATATTTATTTTTGACTCAACGAAATTTCGACAGCCTTTCGGCGTAAATTTTAATTTACCAAAATTTATCTTAATAAATTCTCTCAACACGTTTTTCATAGAAATTTCGACAGCCTTTCGGCGCCATTTCAAAAATTGCCATTTTTGGTAAGTTCCCAAATCTCGACTCAAAATCCCAAATTTTCAATCAATCTCTCAACCACAACGCTCAACAAATCATTTCTCGCAATGTAACCCAATTTTCACTTTCAACAATATCTATCTAGCGCTTTCGCTTTTCTCAAATCGTTCCCAACAATCATATATAGCATTTAGTACCCATTTCGACACTAAAAACGACTCGGTTTAACTCGAAAACGTCTTTTCGACCACTTTAAAAATATGGACAGCAAGTGTATTTTTAGTATGTCTCAAAAAAATAAGTTTTCCGTCATCAAACTTTAAACGCCCATATCTTTCTCGTTTTAACTCCGTTTTTAGCTTATAATATACCGAAACGAAGGTATTTACTTATATTTTCATAATCTCGTACTAAACTAGTGTCAAAACAATTTTTACAACCCGTTAAACCCCATAAATAATTCGGACAGATTACGACTTTTTCGTACAAACGCGTTTTCGACCATTTTTAAGCGTACCCACTAGTAATAACACTACTACTTCCTTCCAAATACTCATAAACATCATAAAAATCAAAGATTTATTTTCAAGTTCATAAATCACAAAAATATATATGTATATATTTTATAAATCCTTTAATTAAAACCTTTTCATACATAGATTTAAAAGATTTATTCAAAATACTTATAGATCTAAAAATTTATCATGACCAAGATAGTTTTTACCATTTTATTTTCAAGAAAGTAGATGATGAGTAACATATATGCATGAATCTTCAATGATTATGCATGAAAATGAAAAGATTGAAAAAGGTTTAAGAAATAACCTTGTGTAACGATTCTACGTAACGACGGTATCACGATCTACGCTCTACTCAACAAATAATCAACAACAACAAATCTACAACTTCAAAAATCCTCAACCCAAAACTACTCAAATCAACAAACCATGAATAACCATTCTTCCTTTTGTGTTTTTAAACCTTTGGGTGTATTTGTTTTGTGTTAAATCTTAAAAAAATGAAGCTTTTTAAAATTCAACAATGGTGGAAAATGTGTTGTGTGTTTGTGCCGTGTGTTTAGAGAGAGAGAGAGAGGAGAGATTTGTGTTTTTCAATTGTGAAATGTGAAGTGAATTATTTGTGTGATGAGAATGACATTTTAGGGTTTCTTGTTTAGTGGGAAAAATAGACACCAAATTAGCAAAGTGTGTAATTTTGGTTCAAGTATCCATGTGTTGTGTATGGTGGCCGGTTATAATGGGTCCCATGGGGGGGTAAATTATTCAAAATTTTTACTTAGGTAATTAGTTAAAAGGTTTAAGGTAAAAAGGTTAATTAGTTTTAGGTAATTAGTGAAAAGTATGCAGTTACGTTTAAAAATGCGTAAAACTTAGAAAATTGACGAAATATATTAATTTTATGATTTTTCGACGACAACTGACATTTTACGTTTCGTAAAGTGTTTTATGCATGCTTACGACGGTTACTCGTAAAAACGACGTATAATACGAAAACGCGATACGTTAAGTAAATATTCACTGAAAATACGATTTATTACTATAAATGGCAAAAATACTAAAATACATGTTTATAAATACGTACTGGGTTAATTAAATACGCAGTTAATGAAAATAACAATCACGCAGTTAAAATAAAGCAGTTAAACACGTAATTCACAGATAACGAATAATCTCACGGATTATCGTCAATTCATTGACCGTTACAGCAGTCTGGTCAGATTCACAGAAGATTTCAAAACGATGACTGAGCTCAGTGTCAAGTCATCACTTGTCATAAAAAAGTTTTTCAGAAAACGCGGGATAACTTCCCGGTTTATACACAGTTCAAGTACATAGTTGACTAAATAAAAAGTCAAAGGGTAAAATGGTCATTTTACAAAGTAAGAAAATTACCAGTTGTTACAAAATTGCCATTTTTATAAAACGCCCCATTTATTTATCAAAGTATATACTTCTTTATAAGTAATATATAAGTTAGTGGGTTTTAGGTATATACTTTATATTAGTTATACTTGAGTGCTCATTTTATAATATATACATTAATTTTATAAATCTGATTATGATTTTCACTTTCGCCATTTTTACCATATCTTGAGTTCTACAAGGAGATAGAAGCTCAGTTTTTGGGCAGCACAAACTACATGATATGTGCTACAAGTAACTCAGATTTAGCTACTGCTCAATCAACATCAAAATATCTCTAACAGTATACAGATTTGAACTTCAATATTGTTATGATCATATCTCACTCATTTTATGTATTCCATTGTGTGGCCAACTCTCACATATGTACAAGTCACATACCTTACTGTATATTAATTTTTCCAAGCCATTTTAATAATTTATCATATGGGTCTTTACTGTTTTATACAGCCTACTATTTTAAACATGATTTTAACATTTTTACATGCAGTTTTCAATCTTTTTAACCAAGTTTATCAACACATGATCCCCACATAATATTTTTCCTATCATATATCATCATATACATATACATTAAGAAAGAAAATATAATTTACATTTACAAAAATAACAATGAAATGGGAAGGATGATCTTGTTACCAACCAAGATTAAAAACTTGACTTTTGATGGTAAAACTTGTGGTACACCAAGACCAACTTCAAGATCACCAATCTTCAAGAACACCTTGTAGAAAATCCTCCCCAAGACACCAAGAAAACTTCTCTTTGGATGTTAAAATCACCACCAATCAATAGAGCTTCAAAAGGGCTTCATCATATGTATGAATAACATAGGATTTATGGTTAACTTTTGATCAAAATGGGGGTGTTTAGGTGTGAAAGTGGATGGCAAGTGGAGGAGTAGAGAGGGATTTTGTATGTTTTGCATGGATGGAAATGAAGAGTAAATGGTTTAGCTTGGTAATTTTGTTGTGCATGTGGTTTGGTGGCAAAGTTAAGACAAGTGTCTTAGCTTTGTAGCTAAGCCCGACACCTCATAAGATGTGTGGCTTAAGCTTGGCCGTCCCATGTGGGGGTGGGGCAAGTTTATTCTTGTCTCATCCCTATTTAATAACGGGTACTCCTCGATTCTAGTTTCCTCGATTTGCGTGCCCTCGGGTCGTTTTACAAAAAATGTTTTTATAAATTATGAATCAACGACACAAAACGAATCTAATAAAAATTGTCTCATCAAAAACGAAGTTCAAAAACGTAAATACGTAAACCTAGGGTTTCCGGTTTAGTCGTAAAGGACGTTAAATTATTCACGTAAGCCCTACTCTCTTCTCGTAAATTTGTGAGTTTATGAACCAACACAAATTAGTATTCCAAAATAATATTCAAGAATAAGTTTAGTTCCTGAAATGTCGGACTGTCACCAAAAACGGTGTATGTAAACGTAAACACGTAATGTAGAGTCCTCCGGTTTAGACGTAGTCGATGCTACTTTAAGATGTAAACCCAAATTTCTTCGCAACAATGAGTGAGTTCATAATATAACATTAAAATAATGTTTTTAAATAGTACTTGAGAATAAAATATCAACCATAAATTGACGGATTGTCACAGAGTCAATTCTTGTTGAACAACCAGATGAATCCAAGTCTACAAAGGTTTGGGTTCCCAAAGAAAACTAATTTGTTTTCTTCATGTGCAGGGAATTCATAAGTAGATCAATGATTTTGGATATTGGGATATTGGATGCTCTAGGCACATGACATGCAAGGAAGATTACCTAACTGATTTCATTCCAATTAAAGATGGTGACACGGTATATTTTGGTGGAAGCTATGGAAATATCTCTGGAAAAGGCATACTTATCACCAACAACTTAAGGTTTGAGGAAGTCTTCAGGGTAAAAGAACTTGATTACAATTTATTTAGTGTGTCACAAGTATGTGATAACAAGAATAAGGTTCTTTTTACTGACAGCGAGTGTTTAGTGTTGAGTAAAGATTTTGAGATCCATGCTGATAAGTTCATTGAGTTTAGAACACCTAGGCATAAAGATGTTTATAATGTTAATTTGAATGGGATTAAAATGAACAAAAACCTGCATTGTCTTTATGCTAAGGCTTCAGTAGACGAGAGTATGTTATGGCACAGAAGGTTAGGGCATATTAACTTCAAAAACATGAATAGACTTGTGAGACATGATCTTGTAAGAGGACTGCCTTCAAAAGCATTCCATAATGATCATAATTGTGTTGTATGTCTTAAAGGCAAGCATCATAAGGCCTCATTTAAGTCTAAGAATGTACATACTAGTTCTAAACCACTTCACTTATTACATATGGATTTGTTTGGCCCAACCAATATAGAAAGTCTTAATGGTAAATACTATTGTTTTGTTATCATTGATTATTATTCTAGGTTTACTTGGACCTTCTTTTTGGCACTAAAGAGTGATACTGTTAAGACTTTAATCAATTTCATTACTCAAACTAAAAAGAAAACAGGTAATGAGGTTAAAATTCTTAGAAGTGATAATGGTGGTGAATTTAGGAATAGCCTTCTAGATACCTTTTGTGTCAATAAGAGAATCTCTAGGGAGTTTAGCATAGCTAGACTTCACAGCAGAATGGTGTAGCTGAAAGAAGAAATATAACTCTTATAGAAGCAGCTAGAACCATGTTGGCAGATGCAAATCTACCCATTGTTTTTTGGGTTGAGGCTGTGAACACTGCATGATATGTTCAAAATAGATCCTTAGTCAATAAGTTTCATAATAAAACTTCTTATGAATTGATTTGGAATAGCAAGCCTAATATAGACTTCTTTAGGCCTTTTGGATGTCATGTAGTAATACTTAATACTAGTGATAACCTAGGAAAGTTTCACTCAAAAGGTGATGAGGAACTTTTATGGGATATTCCACAAATAGAAAGGGGTATATGGTTTATAACTAGAAGTATAAGATTCTCACAGAAAACATTCATGTTGACTTCTTGGAAAGTAAACCAAGTGATCCTGAGTCTGGACCTAATTGGCTATTTGATCTAGAGCAACTATCAAGGTCCATGAATTATATGCATGTGACTAACCCAGTTGTATTGGAAGCACCTATTGTTAATAATACAAGCAATCGTTAGGAAAACTCATCTTTTTCTTGTTCTTAACACCTTGTTTAGCATGTTATATTCTATTCCGCCTTGATTCAATCAAGTGAGTATTGCATGTTCCTAGCAGCCTAAAGATCTAGGAATCTTAGGATTCCACAATTGGTATTAGAGCCTCGTGGCTCTCGATCCTAGGATCAACAAGGTGTTCATGTTGTCTAGTAATAAAGAAAATCCGTATTAGGGTTTTCTGGGCAGTTTTGTGTGCGCAACAGTATTCAGAAAGGCGTAACTTTTTCGTGGACCGTTGGATCATTGTGATTTTTTTATGGGAGTTCTTGGCATATGTGTCTAGGATCTCATAGGAGGGATTGTCCAGATGAGTCCCTAAGAAAAAGTTATAGGCAGTCAAAGTAGGCTGCAGAGGAGTTTTTCGAAGTTTCTGTTTTGATCTAAATCTTGATTTAGGGTTTCTACAAACCCTAAAATCAACTCTATTACAGAAAAAGAAGGTTATTCATGACGAATTGGAGGTGATAAAATTATTAGGGTTTCATTAAAAACCTTAGATTGATGCTCTACTTTACAATGTTTGTTGCTAGGGTTTTGGAATAAACCTTAGATCCATGATGATGATTGAGCAGTGATAGCTGCTATAGTACAACTACTGCTCACGTGAAGAATTCAAAGAATATTAGGGTTTCTTAAACCCAAGAACATGTGGACGACAGAAGATATGTGGTCCCAGAACGACACAGTGAGTCATGTCATGGTACACAGCGAATAAAGAAGGTGCAACATTGATTTTTCGTGGTCCCAAGCTTTTGACAAACGTGACATGAGTGGTAGTAATTCGTCTGAGTGAATGAATCATGGAGAAACGGGTATTCACATGTATCCTTTATTTTTGGACGTTATAATGTTTCTGTTAATATGGGAATTATTGCACTGGATAAAACAGTTATATGACACGTCTGGATGGAGAAGGATACGCATAGTTGCTGATTTCTAGGGATGTCAATATATCATTTATATTTGATACCTAGTTATCAGGGATTTTATTTCTTTTCATATCTCATATGATTCATGTAATATACATGGATAAAGATGTGGGCTGCAATGAGGTGTTGGATATTGTATCACGTGTGCTGATGGTCATAAAGGTGTGTGCTCACATTAGGTCAACAAAGGTATGCTACTACCAGGTATATACTACGGGTATTAGTTTATGGTCCATGGAATTGATGTGATTGGTCCATGCTTATTCATCACGTGATACTTTCCTGCTCACACAGAAAAGTTTATAATTCTACTTATGTTAGCAACGATTCGTAAAGTATTTGATTGGAATGATATTTGATTAGATTATATAATCGGGGTAGCCTTGTGAAAGAGTTATCCGTTTAAGTACTTTTACATATGATATGAAGATATTATTTCATAAAGGTTCGTCATGAAGAGGTGTTGGCTTAAGGAAAAGTGATGGTGTCAGAGGCTGACTCGAGTCGCTGACAGGATTAAAGTGAGCCGCTGACGCTAGTAATTCAGTCGTTGACAAAGTATACTTCGTCCGCTGACAGAAGACTGTGTCATCTGAGATATTGGTTTTCATCTACTGACAAGTGTTGTCTAATACTGGACAACACACGCTGATGAGATCTCAGACAAAGGAGGATATTGGATAGTGAAGGATTTTCTACTATTTGGAATTTTGATTAGGTTTTGGCACACAAAACGAGGAGGTTACACACGAAGGTACATGGAATCTCTAGTTTTATTCAGAATATCATTATTGTTAGGATTTATTGTTAAGTGTCAAGTACCGTTAGTGTAATTTAAGTACTGTTAGTATCTTTCAAGTACCGTTAGTGTTAACGCGGTAAATAGTAAGTACTGCTACTTATAAAGTAATGTCACACCCCCAAATTTACCACAGCGGAAGACTTGCTTTGGGGACTTGTGACTTCATGAGTATTCGAGAGCTTGATCCGAGAACGACCTCTACATGCCAAAAACCACAAAGAAGACTCCAAATAATCCACATAGTCAAGTACCTGAAATACATGCTTAAAAATGTCAACATAAAGTTGGTGAGTTCATAAGTTTTGTTTTAAGGTGTTTATAAAAAAATTAGAGTTTATATTAACCACTGCACCTTGCAGTAAAAATATAAGAGTTTAAAAATTACAGTTTCTTAGTAAAATGCGTTTCTTGATGAAAACAGACTTAGTTAATAATAACGGGTTTATGATAAAACAGTGTTAAATAATAGTACAGACAAAGTTTACGGGTAAAACAAGAGTTTATTTGTATAAGCAGAGTTTACTGATAATAATAGATGTTCTCGTTAATAATTGAATTCCCTGATGATAAAATATATTCCAGTTCATGAGTAAGATTCTTTATAATAAAAGAAGTGTTTGATGAACCACAAGATTTTTCCCAAACATTTGTGACAATATAACAAATACAAAGTCACCATAAAAAGCATTTATTATTGTCTAAGCTCATGACACCGAAGCGTTAACAACACCGGTAGTATAATCATATAATGCAGCCCCTACGGATGCCTAACCCACGACATCCATCCACACACTCAAATGAAACTGTGCCCGCTTGTCCTCTGTTGGACCAAGCCGGACAGGGGCGTCAACCCCGATAGATCTATCCATAACATTCGCGCTTTCGATCGGTCATCCGATCTGAAATTAACGGTTCATGATAATGGGCCAAAGTAATTGGGTTAAAGCGGGACTTAGACCAATACATAAACGAGTATATGCACTTGTGTTCATTCTTGCAACCATTGTCTTTACCCGAGAACCAGTGAAAAGGAGTTAAAGTTTTGGGATAAGGAACTCATAATAGAAATTATAGTATCACTATTTACAAGTATAACAATTAAAGGAGTTGACTACTCAGCACGTAACAATTAAACCAGTTTAAATATAGTTTATGACCAACAAAGTAAGCTTAACAATTAGCTTATGACAATCAAATAGTTTATAAACAGTTATTAAGAACGAAACAAGTTTAATATCAGTTTCTGACAACCAAGCAAGTTTATAAGTAGTTTCTGACCAAGCATATACCTCCCCCAAAGAGCAATTATAAAACATTTATAATTCGATTTAAAACAAGAAGAGGTGGGGTATGAACTCACCTCGACGATGTAGAGCAAACGCTAGTGATGCTAACAATACGCTCTGCACAAACGAAAATCGATGCGGCCCGGTCATGGTGTTGTGGTTTACTAATCGGCTAAATCCAATAACTTAAAAATGTGCATTTGAGTTCTCGATAGATATGTACATCAAGGTGACCCGTTGATAAAATATTTAAGTTTCAAGTTATAGTAGTTTGATGGTTGGTTAAATAAAATGAATAGCATGGGCTCACACCAAAAATTTAATGTATTACGTACACATTACGTATAACCCAACGATTATATAATTCTTATGTTGAATTATATAATAGTGATAACAATTTTTACAAAATAAACCAAAGTATATATTTATTCTGTATACAGTATAAAGATCGTGACAAAAATAATTAGACAACATAGTCCGACATATTTTAAGAAAATCATCACGTAATTAATAATTGTCACTTTTGAGTAAAACTATACTTTTATCAGTTTACATAGTATTTATTTATTTTATCCGTTTACAATCATAATAGTGTTTATTTATTTTATCGGTTTACAATTATAATAATCTTTATTTATTTTATCGGTTTACAAATATAATAAATTTATCGGTTTACAAGAACAATAGTAGTTTGTAATAAACGAAACGTAAAGTATTAAACTTTTTAGAAAATTTCGGCATGACCCATTCGTTATACACGTTTTCCATATTTACCAATTCTCAATATTATCTATTTTTCAAAACAATCTACGTTACCCTAGTCGCATTTTAACATATATCCAACTACTAAATAAATCACTATAACTAAGTAACAACCGAACACAACCTATGTGTTGTAAATCGAAAAGTCAAACGCCCGATGTGAGCTACTTAAACACATATTTAAATGTATAATCATTTTTATAGTTCTCGTAATAATAATAGTATCCGACATATTTATTTAACCGTTTATATATATACTTATATATGTATACCACTGATTAATTTGTCTTAATTAATTAATAAAGTTAGATGCGTTATTAGTCGATTCCTAAACCACAACCAACCATGAATTGTAATTGCGCCCGATATCTAAACCCTCTCAATCCCGCGTCCAAACGTACCCCAAAGTTGTTAATCAGCAAACCAAAACGCCCTTTTATACTTTATGCAAACGCAAACGCTCCTTTACCCTGTTGTTAACCCCCAACAGCCTCTTAAAGCTTTCTGCTATCCCAAACGCTCTCGTAACCCTTGCTGTATTCCTTTCTGCCAGTGCCAAACGCACCCAAACTGTTGGTAACCCGCGAACCAAACACCCCCTATTGTTTGTAAACGGCGAATCGAATACTCCTCGTAAACAACAAACCAAACACCCTCTGCGCTGATAAACAAATGCACCATGTCGTGCTGATGCCGTAAACAAACGCACCCTTTTGTGTCGTCTTTACTACGAAACCAACGCACCTTTGCTAGTTACACAGCGAACCAAACAACCTGCTGTGTTGTTTCTGCCGAACCAAACGCATCCCTGCGGAGTTTCTGCTAGACCAAAATGCACCTCCTGGTGGACCAAAACGCACCCTAGTGGTGATTTTAAGCATAAACAAACACCCCAACGGCTGACGCAAGAAAACCCGACGGCTGGTGTAATAAAACCCACCACGAGCACTACACGGGCTGGTGGTTTCGATATAAGCAAGTAAACAAACAACCTCAGGTGGTTATTGATGGTGGTGACGTGGCTGTAGCATGGTGGTGATGTAAAGTGATGGCGGACAGCAGGTCGGTGTACAGGATAGTGGTGTAGTGGTGATGCGATGGTGATGGTGGTCGTGGAGACTGGTGGCTGGAGACACGATGGTTGTGGTCGTATTATAATGATGGTTGTGGTGTCTCGGTGGTGATGAAGGTGGTAGTCTTGATGGATAGGTGAAGGTGGTGGCGGGTTGTAGCAAGACGACGACGACAGTCGTGAGATGGTGGTGGATCGAAGTAGCGGCTGGCCTACAGTGGTGATTACACAGCGGCAACAGCCGCTTGATGGTGGTTATATGGAGACGATGATCAATATGATCGATAAGGATAGTAGATCGGGCTGTTTAAAGGGTTTTTGTGGCGGTGACGGATTCTGGCCGCCGGAAAATAATATGAGAGGAGGAGTGTGTAGAAAAATAAGTTTAGGTTTAGGTTATGATGAAAACCCTAATTTCTAAGCTATATATATCTATATCTAAAAGTTTCAAAACTAAGTGTAACATTTAAAATAGTTGGGGGTTTGTATTGTAACTTATTTACTTACATTTCTCGTCATCTTTGCTTAAGCATAGTTCGGGGCTCGTTTGAGTTAGATAAAATTTTATCCGTTTCCCGAAAGTCGCACCGTTGACTTTAAAATGATTTTTCCAATATGAAGAGTATTTAAACGACTAATGCTTATAAATAACATATACGTTCATTTAAAATGTTGATTATTTATCGATTATCACAGATAATTATTATTTAAATAAAATAAACTTCACTCTAATTATTCTTGTTTGTTACGTACGTTATAAAAAAACTAAGGTAAAAAGAATAAATAATTTACTAAATCTTTTTATTAAATATCTCTTAATAACTAAATATAAATTTAATTTTTATCGTGTCAGTTCACAGATTTTCGCAGTCTTTACAATTTACAAACTAACTCATGTTTTCAAATCAAATAACTTTGATATCTCTCAAAAATGAATCCGATTAATAAAGAATATAATTTATTATTATTTAAAGTCTACAAAATTCCCGGTTGTCACAGTCTATCCTTGTTATTTTGAGTTCGTCCTCGAACTCACTCGTTGTTACCCTATTAAAAAGTGTAGACAAAAAGTTTTTGAGGTTCTATCCTGGTGTTATATCAAATATACTTAGATCTACTCACAGATAGTTATTTTCGAACTTTTAAAATCGTTTATTCACCAATAGTTACTTAGGTAAGCAATAGATAAAAGTAGGTCATATCTGAGCGCATCTACATGTCAATCTGGCAAATCGGACATCGTTCACCGAACGATAAAATGAAACAATTTGAAGCGAATAGTCTAGAAAAATCGTCAGCACTTAAAAGTCTATAAGGGTTCACCACCACCATCCAATTAGGTTCACGTCGATCGGTATATATTCAGAAAATATTCTCGTAACAATTCGCGAATCAAACGAAGTTTAAAAATCACTCGTCAAAACGTCGTAATG
Source organism: Glebionis coronaria (assembly GCA_025667525.1). NCBI lineage: Eukaryota > Viridiplantae > Streptophyta > Magnoliopsida > Asterales > Asteraceae > Glebionis > Glebionis coronaria. Next base: position 42,775,417 of record CM046880.1, on the reverse strand, counting down.
CTAACATAACAAGACGAAATACGATATATTCGTATGGACAAATCCTGAGTTAAAAGAAAGCACTCCAAACTAGAATACTAAATCAATACCATAAGTAGATAGGGTCACGCCAGATATCCTTAAGCCCACTCATTTATAATCTCATATTTGCATACAGAAGCGTCCTAATCTATGCAAATATGTTATTTTAAACTTATGGTTCGGTGATTTATGATTTCTTTATTCAAATGCAAAGGCGTCCCAATCCACTTCAATAAAGACTTCATAAATCATCCTACTTAAGTGTTATCGGCAAAATACCCAATTCAAAATCGTTAGAATCACTAAACGATATTATTAAAAAATTACCAAAAGCAAAGAGCATGAGTTAATAATAAATCGTCTTCCATAAGTAGACGTTTCAAACGTACCGGATCGAAGAACATAAGTGTCGATAGGCGATAAAGCAGTCGTAGACGTATATCAAGTAAAGAAACTCACGGTTATAAGTAGGATAAGTATATAGTAGTCGGTTCTAAATAAGCAATTATCCAATCACATAATTCTTTCCCATCCTCGAGGAAGACTCATCAAACACCAAGCTGAGTAATAACTTATCATAACCCAACCTCGAAACTCATTCACAAATAATGGACCCGGGTTTTGCTATGAATTATTACACATCTCGACCTTTCAATGACTCAGCTCGACTCAGCTCGACTCTGAGCGTACAACACATTCTACATTAACACGTAAGACTACGAGTCTTACCCACCCTCGAAGTAATTCACCAAAATCATAGGCTGTGTAACTCCCGATACTTATTTCCATCTCGCACTCAATCAAATATGAGGCCCACTGAGAACCAATTAAGTATTGTTACACATCTCAACCCTCTTGATGAATTAGCTCGAACCTGGGGATTCCTCATGACTAATTATTAACAAAAACTCACAAAATGTTTCTAGGTGGAGTTATAAAATATCTACGAGACCATCGTGTAACTCACGATATCCAACGAATGTTATAGTGTTCATACATGAAGACAATAATATACGTGTGAGCGCACTTATCAAGCAATCAAACTCATTTAAACAAGTAATCACATGGCGGACAACCAAGCAATAGCAAACACGTATTTCAAGTATTTATATAGCAGCGAAATAAGTATGATGTGATGAGTGTTACTACTAAATAAAACTGAGAGCCGGTTATAGTCTAGAGTTACTAATGCAACCTAGTTCTCTATAACCAGGCTCTGATACCAATCTGGCACACCCCCAAATTTACCGCAGCGGAAGACTTACTTTGGGGACTTGTGACTTCATGAGTATTCGAGAGCTTGATCCGAGAACGACCTCTACATGCCAAAAACCACAAAGAAGACTCCAAATAATCCACATAGTCAAGTACCTGAAATACATGCTTAAAAATGTCAACATAAAGTTGGTGAGTTCATAAGTTTTGTTTTAAGGTGTTTATAAAAAAATTAGAGTTTATATCAACCACTGCACCTTGCAGTAAAAATATAAGAGTTTAAAAATTACAGTTTCTTAGTAAAATGCGTTTCTTGATGAAAACAGACTTAGTTAATAATAACGGGTTTATGATAAAACAGTGTTAAATAATAGTACAGACAAAGTTTACGGGTAAAACAAGAGTTTATTTGTATAAGCAGAGTTTACTAATAATAATAGATGTTCTCGTTAATAATTGAATTTCCTGATGATAAAATATATTCCAGTTCATGAGTAAGATTCTTTATAATAAAAGAAGTGTCTGATGAACCACAAGATTTTTCCCAAACATTTGTGACAATATAACAAATACAAAGTCACCATAAAAAGCATTTATTATTGTCTAAGCTCATGACACCGAAGCGTTAACAACACCGGTAGTATAATCATATAATGCAGCCCCTACGGATGCCTAACCCACGACATCCATCCGCACACTCAAATGAAACTGTGCCCGCTTGTCCTCTGTTGGACCAAGCCGGACAGGGGCGTCAACCCCGATAGATCTATCCATAACATTCGCGCTTTCGACCGGTCATCCGATCTGAAATTAACGGTTCATGATAATGGGCCAAAGTAATTGGGTTAAAGCGGGACTTAGACCAATACATAAACGAGTATATGCACTTGTGTTCATTCTTGCAACCATTGTCTCTACCCGAGAACCAGTGAAAAGCAGTTAAAGTTTTGGGCTAAGGAACTCATAATAGAAATTATAGTATCAGCATTCACAAGTATAACAATTAAAGGAGTTGACTACTCAGCACGTAACAATTAAACCAGTTTAAATATAGTTTATGACCAACAAAGTAAGCTTAACAATTAGCTTATGACAATCAAATAGTTTATAAACAGTTATTGACAACGAAACAAGTTTAATATCAGTTTCTGACAACCAAGCAAGTTTATAAGTAGTTTCTGACCAAGCATGTACCTCCCCCAAAGAGCAATTATAAAACATTTATAATTCGATTTAAAACAAGAAGAGGTGGGGTATGAACTCACCTCGACGATGTAGAGCAAACGCTAGTGATGCTAACAATACGCTCCGCACAAACGAAAATCGATGCGGCCCGGTCATGGTGTTGTGGTTTACTAATCGGCTAAATCCAATAACTTAAAAATGTGCATTTGAGTTCTCGATAGATATGTACATCAAGGTGACCCGTTGATAAAATATTTAAGTTTCAAGTTATAGTAGTTTGATGGTTGGTTAAATAAAATGAATAGCAAGGGCTCACGCCAAAAATTTAATGTATTACGTACACATTACGTATAACCCAACGATTATATAATTCTTATGTTGAATTATATAATAGTGATAACAATTTTTACAAAATAAACCAAAGTATATATTTATTCTGTATACAGTATAAAGATCGTGACAAAAATAATTAGACAACATAGTCCGACATATTTTAAGAAAATCATCACGTAATTAATAATTGTCACTTTTGAGTAAAACTATACTTTTATCAGTTTACATAGTATTTATTTATTTTATCCGTTTACAATCATAATAGTGTTTATTTATTTTATCGGTTTACAATTATAATAATCTTTATTTATTTTATCGGTTTACAAATATAATAAATTTATCGGTTTACAAGAACACTAGTAGTTTCTAATAAACGAAACGTAAAGTATTAAACTTTGTAGAAAATTTCGTCATGACCCATTCGTTTATACACGTTTTCCATATTTACCAATTCTCAATATTATCTATTTTTCAAAACAATCTACGTTACCCTAGTCGCATTTTAACATATATCCAACTACTAAATAAATCACTATAATTAAGTAACAACCGAACACAACCTATGTGTTGTAAATAGAAAAGCCAAACGCCCGATGTGAGCTACTTAAACACATATTTAAATGTATAATCATTTTTATAGTTCTCGTAATAATAATAGTATCCGACATATTTATTTAACCGTTTATATATATACTTATATATGTATACCACCGATTAATTCGTCTTAATTAATTAATAAAGTTAGATGCGTTATTAGTCGATTCCTAAACCACAACCCACCATGAATTGTAATTGCGCCCGATATCTAAACCCTCTCAATCCCACGTTCAAACGTACCCCAAAGTTGTTAATCAGCAAACCAAACGCCCTTTTATACTTTATGCAAACGCAAACGCTCCTTTACCCTGCTGTTAAACCCCAACAGCCTCTTAAAGCTTTCTGCTATCCCAAACGCTCTCGTAACCCTTGTTGTATTCCTTTCTGCCAGTGCCAAACGCACCCAAACTGTTGGTAACCCGCGAACCAAACACCCCCTATTGTTTATAAACGGCGAATCAAATACTCCTCGTAAACAACAAACCAAACACCCTCTGCGCTGATAAACAAATGCACCATGTCGTGCTGATGCCGTAAACAAACGCACCCTGTTGTGTCGTCTTTACTACGAAACCAACGCACCTTTGCTAGTTACACAGCGAACCAAACAACCTGCTGTGTTGTTTCTGCCGAACCAAACGCATCCCTGTGGAGTTTCTGCTAGACCGAAATGCACCTCCTGGTGGACCAAAACGCACCCTAGTGGTGATTTTAAGCATAAACAAACACCCCAACGGCTGACGCAACAAAACCCGACGGCTGGTGTAATAAAACCCACCACGAGCACTACACGGGCTGGTGGTTTCGATATAAGCAAGTAAACAAACAACCTCAGGTGGTTATTGATGGAGGTGACGTGGCTGTAGCATGGTGGTGATGTAAAGTGATGGCGGACAGCAGGTCGGTGTACAGGATAGTGGTGTAGTGGTGATGCGATGGTGATGGTGGTCGTGGCGACCGGTGGCTGGAGACACGATGGATGTGGTCGTATTATAATGATGGTTGTGGTGTCTCGGTGGTGATGAAGGTGGTAGTCTTGATGGATAGGTGAAGGTGGTGGCGGGTTGTAGCAAGACGACGACGACAGTCGTGAGATAGTGGTGGATCGAAGTAGCGGCTGACATACAGTGGTGATTACACAGCGGCAACAGCCGCTTGATGGTGGTTATATGGAGACGATGATCAATATGATCGATAAGGATAGTAGATCGGGTTGTTTAAAGGGTTTTTGTGGCGGTGACGGATTCCGGCCGCCGGAAAATTGGTAGGCGCCAGAAAATAATATGAGAGGAGGAGTGTGTGTAGAAAAATAAGTTTAGGTTTAGGTTATGATGAAAACCCTAATTTCTAAGCTATATATATCTATATCTAAAAGTTTCAAAACTAAGTGTAACATTTAAAATAGTTGGGGGTTTGTATTGTAACTTATTTACTTACATTTCTCGTCATCTTTGCTTAAGCATAGTTCGGGGCTCGCTTGAGTTAGATAAAATTATATCCGTTTCCCGAAAGTCACACCGTTGACTTTAAAATGATTTTTCCAATAAGAAGAGTATTTAAACGACCAATGCTTATAAATAACATATACGTTCATTTAAAATGTTGATTATTTATCGATTATCACAGATAATTATTATTTAAATAAAATAAACTTCACTCTAATTATTCTTGTTTGTTACGTACGTTATAAAAAAAACTAAGGTAAAAAGAATAAATAATTTACTAAATCTTTTTATTAAATATCTCTTAATAACTAAATATAAATTTAATTTTTATCGTGTCAGTTCACAGATTTTCGCAGTCTTACAATTTACAAAATAACTCATGTTTTCAAATCAAATAACTTTGATATCTCTCAAAAATGAATCCGATTAATAAAGAATATAATTTATTATTATTTAAAGTCTAGAAAATTCCCGGTTGTCACAAGTAAGTACTGCTATATTGATTAGGACGAATATATCTTTGTATAAGATATGTCATAGTTATAGTTAGAGTATATCTTATGTGATATACTTAATAGTTAGAATATTGATAATATATCGTCTGTGATATAGTTATCTTTATAGAAGATTCTAAGGTTTCTAAGGTTCCTTACTCCATAAAAGGAACATAGTTACGATGTCATTCATGTACCTCATTCAAGTCGATTAATAAGAGAATCGAATAGTTAAAAGTAATTTTGTTCTTCTGTGCTTTATAAGTTAGATTATACATAACTTATTTAACTTGAGTAAGAGTTATCAAATTGTTTTAGTTTGATTACAAACTACTATACTAGTTCTTAACAGAATATAGATCCAATCAAAGGGATCAACAAGTGGTATCAGAGCTTGTTGAGAAACTCTAAAAAAGAAGAACACAACCCTAAAAACTCCACTCACACTAAAACTCAATGTCTCAACCTGGTGATGAACCTCACTTGGAAGACATTCTAGATCCTGATCGAATACCACAGGGACAACCTCAAGTTGTGCATCATGCACCACCACAAGGTATTTAAGCCATAGATGTTGTAGTTACTTCTACAACGACAACACCTTCCCATACTCTTTCTGCTTTCAAACTTCCAGTTCTCAAAGGTGATAACTATGAGACATGGGCTATGCAGATGGAACAATACTTGAATCACACAGATTATACTCGGTGGCAAGTTATCAAGAATGGGAATACACCTAAGAAGTTACAATGGTTGCCCGATAATACATGTTATGCTTTACCTGCTGTGACTGCCGAGGAGGTACAAGCAGAGATCAGAGAAAGAAAGGCCATAACTGCTTTGGCAATGGCACTTTCAGAGGATATCTTACCTAGCTTTCATTACTACAAGGATGCAAAGGTTATGTGGGATGCCATCAAACTTAGATTTGGAGGTAATGACAAATCTAAGAAGAAGAAAAAGATTGTTCTGAAACAAGAATTTGATAACTTCTCAATTTCCAGTATAGAAGGAATCTATGGTGGCTATGGAAGGTTCAGTAAGCTGCTTATTCAATTAGCAGTTTATGGACAAACAATTCCTAATGAAGAAGCTAATCTGAAATTCTTAAGGAGTGTTCCACAAGAATGGAAAGCAATGGCTATGCACTTCATCACAAGGGATGATCTGGATACAATTCCTTTTTATCATCTCTACAACAATCTTAGAGCTTATGAGATGGATGTTAAAGGCATTGAGGTGACCAAAGCAGCAGCAACAACAAAGTCTAAATTGGATTTTGTGTCAGAAGGTAACGACGGTACTTACCTTCACAATACCGCTAGTGGATCAAGCAGCGGTACTTACTTCCAAAATACCGTTGGAGGACTTACAAGCGGTACTTACTCACAAATTACTGAAGGCAATCCTATAGTCTCTCAAAATCTACAAGGAAGATCTTCACCATTGTTTAGTGACAATGATGCCTTCTCATTCTTCGCTGGACAAGACAACAGAGCAAGATTGACTCTCAATGACTTGTTCCAAATGGATGATGCTGATGTTGAAGAGATGGATCTCAAATGACAAGCTGCTATGATTTCTGTGAGATCTAATAGGTTCTTTAAGAAGACTGGAAGGAAGATAAATATTGATCCTAATGACTCATTAGGATATGACAAGTCTAAAGTTGAATGCTATAACTGTGGAAGGAATGGACACTTTTCAAGGGAGTGTACTAGAGACATGGCTAAAAGTAGCAGCCAAAAGTCCAAAAACAGCTATAGAACCAGTCCAAGAATTTCTGAAAGCTTTCCAAAAGGAAACAGCAGGAGTCCCAAAGGAACCAAAGCAATGGTAACTATAGATGGAGTGGTGAACTGGGCTGAAGATGAGGAAGAAGAAGAGCTTGGGTTGATGGCTATCTCACATGAAGATACTGAGGTACATCCTTATTCTAAAGATTGGGTACTTAAATTTAATAGCTTAAAAGTAGAACTAGATGAACAGTATCAAAAAGTCAACACATGCAATGTAGAAACAAATGCTTTTAAAAAGGGTGTTGCTAAACTAGAGGAAAATATAGTTTTGTATAAAAAGGGTCAACAAAACTATGAATAGAAAATAAGAATTTTAACTCTTCAAATGAGGGAAAAAGATGTGGAAATTAAAGCTTTTGAAAAACAACTTTTGAAAGTATCAGTAGAAAATGAAGCTTTAAAAGCCAGTTTTCATAATGAAAGGGAAGTGATTAATCATTGGCAAAAATCCTCTAAAGGATTGGGTAATTGATTAATTCACAAATGGAGTATTATGATAAGTCAGGCCTAGGATATATTGAAGACAACCTGGGATAACTTTAACTGACAAGGACTTATCAAAGGAGATTTTTGATAGCTCTAGTGAGTCAGATAATACACTTGAAAATGATAGATATGCTGAAGGAATGAAGGCAGTTCCTCCACCATTATCAGGAGTTTTTATGCCGCATAGTAATGATACAATTATAGAATTAGATGAATCAAAGGCTGTTAATGATTCAAACTCTAGTACCTTGACCCAAGATAAATTTGTTGTGACCAAAAACATTGTTTATCCACCTTTAGTGAGCAATTTTGTGTCTGAAGTGTCTAAAACTAGGTCTGCTCCTAAGCAGGTAAAAACTCTCATTAAGGCATTGGATAATAATGTAAAACATAAAACAACCAAGAGGGGTGGGATAGGTTTTGAGAAAAATAAGTCAAAACAACCTTTTGGGTCTTCGTTAAGAAGAAAAGGATGTTATGTTTGTGGTAGTCTAAGTCATTTTATCAAAGATTGTACTTTACATGAAGATAAAATTGTAAAACAAAAGGCTGCACAAAAGGCCACAAGGAATAGTAATGGGAAAAATGCACAGGTTAATAGGCAACAGAGATCTAAAGATGACAAACCTAAGTTTGATCATGCTCAAAGGATAGTTGAACCTCATAAGGTTACAAACATCTCTACCAACAACTTTATTCCAAAAGCAGTACTTATGAAACAAGGTCTAGTACCTTTAAAGTCTGGCAAACCAAGTACCGGCAAGTCTAGAACTGCAAGTATTGTTAGACCAAACTCAAGTACCGCTTGTCAAAAATATGTTAAACCAAAGTTCCACAAGACTTCTAAGAATGTAGTTGAGAAAGCCAGAACATCTAGAATTAAGTCTAATAACAAACCAGTGCAAATGTGGGTTCCTAAAGTTGAAAAACCATGTGTTCAGGCAAGTACTGCTAAAACAGTACTTAGGCAAAAAATGTACAAAGATAACAAACCTACCTATGTCTTTGATTATTTGACTGGAACCATGAAGTATAAGAGTGTGTGTAGTCTCACTGGAAAGACTACCTATCAAACTCTTAAGTATGTAGGTCCCATAATATTTGAGCCAAATGTGGCTTGGGTCTCTGTTAAAAACTAATAAGTTTTGTGTATGTGCATGGGCATCTAATTGATGAATTAAAAGATAAAGGTATAGTAGATAGTGGATGCTTAAGACAAATGACAGGGAATAAATATTTTCTTGCTGAATTTGAAGAATTCAGAGGTGGACCAGTAGCCTTTGGAGGTAGCAAAGGTAGAATCACTGGCAAAGGGAAAATCAATACAAGGAAGTTGGAATTTGAGGACGTGTTCTTTGTAAAATAATTGAATGAATTCAATCTCTTTTTCGTGTCACAAATGTGTGATAAGAAGAACAAGTTGATGTTTACAGATTCAGATTGCTTGGTGCTCTCCAAAGACTTTGAGATGCTTAAAGAATCTCAAATACTGCTTAAAGTACCCAGGCAAGAAAACATGTACACCTTTAATCTTCATACTATTACTCCAACATGTGTTATTACATGTTTGCTAGCTAAGGTTTCTAATGATGAGTCTAACCTATGTTATAGGAGGTTAGGTCATGTGAATTTCAAGAATCTTAACAGATTAGTGAATAGAAATTTAGTTAGAGGGTTACCTAACAAATATTTTCAGAGTGATTTCACATGTACTGCTTGTCAAAAAGGTAAACAACATAGAACCTCTTATAAGACCAAGATTGTCAATTCTGTGACAAAGCCTTTGTAACTATTGCATATGGATTTGTTTCGTCCAGTTTCTATTAGGAGCATTAGTCATAAGACGTTTTGCCTAGTTATAACTGATGATTATAGTAGATTTAGTTGGGTTTTCTTTTTAGCTCTTAAGAGTGAAACCAATTAATTACTTAAAGATTTTATTACTTTAGTTGAAAAGCAGTTCACTAAACAAGTCTTAATCATTCGGACAGATAACAGGACAGAATTCAAGAATACTGAATTTGATGAATTTTGTAGGTCTAAAGGTACCAAGAGACAATTTAGTAATCCTAGAACTCCACAATAAAATGGAGTAGCTGAAAGGAAGAATAGGACACTAATTGAGGCTGCTAGAACTATGCTAGCTGATTCTCTTTTGCCAAATACATTTTGGGCAGAAGCAATCAATACTGCATGTTATGTGTTAAATAGAGTCTTAGTGACCAAGCCTCAACACAAGACACCTTATGAACTTTTGACTGGTATTAAGCCAACCATAAGTCATTTAAGACCTTTTGGATGTCATTTGTCTATATTAAATACTCTTTATCATTTGGGGAAGTTTGATGGAAAATCTGATCTAGGATATCTTGTAAGATATTCATTGCAAAGTAAAGCATATAGGGTTTACAATTTGGCATCTAAGAAGTTTGAAGAAAATGCCCATGTTAATTTCTTAGAAAATAAACCCAATGTCCCTGGAATAGGTTATGCTTGGATGTTTGATTTAGATTATCTAACTAATTCCATGGATTATTAATCTGTGCAAAAGGATTTTCAAACTAACAATGCAGGTGAGGAGGTTGGTACAACAAAGTTAGGTACTCAAGGAGAACCTTTTTCATCAAACTCTCAGGATGATGATGTCTACATCTATGTACCCAGTATGCATACTGTTTCTCCTATGGCTGCTACTCCCCAGAAGCAAACAATGCCATCAGTTGATGATCATGCCACCAAGAGCTTCAGAGGCTTCAAGATCAAGAAAAGAATGCTACATTTGCTAATGAGCACTCAGGAGAAGAATCTTTAGAATCACAACACTTAGCAGTACATACTACACCTAGCGGTACCTCATTTGTAAGTACTGCTAAGCCGAAATCTACAAAGTCTGTTGATTCTTTAGAAGATATTTTACAAGCTATGGACGATGAAAACATTTATGCTAGTCCAGCTAAAGGAATATTCTCTAAAGCTTCCTATGATGAGCAGGGTGCAGTAACTGATTTTAATAATTTAGAGACTGAAATTCTAGTCAGTTCTATTCCCACGTATAAATTCAACAACAACCATCCTACTACTCAGATTATTGGAATCCCAAGTTTGCTTTGCAAAGCAGAAGACAACTTCAAGCCAATACTGAAACTCATGCACTTATGAGTTATGTCAAACAACAGCAGAGAACAAATAATAGGGATACTCAACATTGTTTGTTTGTTTGTTTCTTATCACAAGTAGAACCCAATAATATTTCTCAAGATCTTGATGAAGAAAGTTGGGTAGATGCCATGCAAGAAGAATTAACATAATTTGAGCTACAAAATGTTTGGATTCTTGTGGATCTTTCCTCAGGTAAAAGGGTTATTGGTACTAGATGGGTTTTCAGAAACAAGAAGGATGAAAGAGGAGTTGTTGTGAGGAACAAGGCAATGCTTGTTGCTCAAGGCTATAGACAGGAAGAATGGATAGAGTATGTTGAGGTTTTTACACCAGTGGAAAGGATAGAAGCCATTAGGTTATTTTGGCATTTGCATCATATATGGGTTTTATAGTCTATCTGATAGATGTGAAAAGTGTCTTTCTTTGTGGTACTACTTCAGAGGAGGTATATGTTTCACAACCTCCAAGTTTTGTAGATCCTAAATTCCCCAACAGATTCTACAAAGATATCAAAGCACTTTATGGTCTACATCAAACTCCGAGGGCTTGGTATGTAACTTTTTCCAATTTTCTGTTAGAACATTGATATAGGAGAGGAACCATTGACAAAACTCTATTCATCAAAAAGAATGCTAAGGATATTATTCTAGTGCAAGTCTATGTTGATGACATTATTTTTGGTTCAACCAAGAAATCATGGTATAAAGAGTTTGAAGCTTTGATGAAAGGAAGATATCAGATGAGTTCTATGGGAGAACTTACTTTCTTTTTGGGACTACAAGTCAAACAGAGAAAAGATGGAATATTTATCAACCAAGATAAATATGTTGCTGAAATCTTGAAGAAGTTTTCATGTATGGATTCAAGGAGTACAAGTACACATTTTGAAGCTAAGAAGACTTTATCAAAAGATGAACATGGTGAAAATGTTGATATTCATCTATATAGGTCAATGTTTGGTTCATTGATGTATCTTATTGCTTCAAGACCAGACATTATGTTTGCTGTGTGTGCCTGTTTAAGGTTCCAAGTTAATCCAAAGGTATCACATCTACATGTTGTGAAGAGGATTTTTAAGTATCTTAAAATTCAACCTAATTTAGGATTATAGTATCCTAGAGATTCAACCTTTGAATTGGAAGCTTACTCAAACAGTGATTATGCTGGAGCTAATCATGATAGGAAATCCACAACAGGAGGTTGTCAATTCCTAGGCAGAAGACTCATATCATGGCAGTGTAAGAAGTAAACCATTGTTGCTACTTCTTCAACTGAAGCTGAATATGTAGTTGTTGCTCATTACTGTGGACAAGTACTTTGGATTCAAAATCAATTGTTAGATTATGGTTTCAACTTCATGAACACCAAGATCTACATTGATAATGAAAGTACTATATGCATTGTCAAGAATCCAGTCTTTCACTCCAAGACCAAGCATATTGAAATAAGTCACCACTTCATAAAAGATGCCTATGACAAGAAGCTTATTCAAGTCTTGAAGATTCATACAGACAACAATGTAGCTGATTTGTTGACCAAGGCATTTGATGTAAAGAGATATTCTTGGTGACACATATTGGTATGCTCAACCAATAGACTGCTGCATATGATGAGGGGATGTAATAACTATACCATTTTTATGCTAAATTTATTGTATAGTATATGTTTTTTGTGTTTTTGATGTGATTGCAGGTTCATAGAATAAGATAAATGAGGTTATAATGATAGTGGAATGCATGAACTGGTCAAATTTGTGAGGTATCATTATTAATCCAAGTCCCGCTAGCACAAATCCAAGTACCGAGTATGTTCTATGTATCGCTACATGTCCATTGTACTGTTAAGGGTCTCTTTTGTAAATTTGGCGGTTTCTTCGTGCTTGGGTTTGTTATTTACATAATTACTTACTCCAATTATACAAATTGTTTCACCTAATCTTTTATTCTTATCTCTTAATTCTATTACATTCACTCTAATTTTTCGATCATCAAAAATACTAATGGATGCTTTACAAGTGATCTCTAAGCACAATTTGGTTGCGAACCTTGCTCAGATGATGACTCTCTTGGTTTCCATGAGATACTTGGATTTTTGTCTCAAAGTCATATTCGTTTCACGCTCACTGTAAGTCCCATTGTCTCTATTCCTATTGTTGAACAATTTTAGAATATTGTTGTGTTAGGTACTCGTTTTGATCAACCTTGCATTAAGGCTAGGGTGAATCATAGAAATATCTATGTAACTGAGGTACTGCTAAGGGCTAGTTTGAGACTAAATGATGAAAATGGAATTAGTATGCTAAACAATACAGAGATACATGATGGCCTTGCAGCCATGGGTTATGAGGGTGGTAGGGAAAGTCTTACTTTCTTTAAAGCTTTGTTTTCACCACAATGGAAATTGCTTTTTCATGCCATTATTCACTGTTTAAGCTCCAAAAGTACTTCTTTTGATCAAATCCCTGCTGCATTTGCATCAGCTGGTATTTGTCTAACAATTAACAAAGTTTTCAATTTTTCAAAATTAATTTTTGAAGGCATGTCTAGGAATTTGGAAGGAGTTAAGAAGTTTTTAATGTATCCTAGATTCATTCACTTTAGTTAATGACCAAATCCCTAACCTACCAGAACTAACAAATACATGGGATGTTCCTACATCCACAAAGAGAACTTTCTCTTTCTTGACCAAACAAGGCAATGCCTTTACAGGAACTGTCACACCCTTATTTGCCCATATGTTAGCCCAAACTGCCAACCAAGAAGGTGAAGAACCTAGTACTGCTAGTGGTTCTCAACAAACTCATTCTAACCAGAGTTCCCATTTCTCAAAAGATTCTCAATCTTCTTCTCACAATATTGGTAATCTACCAAATTCAGATGAGATGATCCATACACCTGCTGCTTCCATTGCTGCTAGTGGTTCACCACAAGCACAGGCACCAGAGGTGGTAGATGTTGCAAATTTAACTGCTTTGTGAACTAGCTTGTCCAAACAGGTATATGTATTGCAAAAAGAGAAGCTTGTTAAAGACAAGAAAATTGCTGAATTGGAGGCCAGTTTAATCAAGCTAAGGAATAAGATATCTCCTTGGATGAGGCAGAATAGGTCTATTCAGAATGCTGCTCTTAAGATGCAAAGATTCAGAACCTTTAAGAAAAAGCAACTGAATGCAACCAAACAGGGGATGAATTATGAAGAACCATTACCTTCTTCTGATATTCAAACAAGGGTCTCTGGGAATGACATCAACTTTGAACCTAATAATGATGTCATTGGGAATTATGAAGATGTCAATGGTTTAGATACTGGTGTAGAAGAGCCTACTAACATGGAGCTTCAACAAAAAGAACCACTACCTACTCAAGAGGAACCACAAATTGAAGAAATGTTGGTAACTCAGCCAGAATCACAACCTCAATCACCACAACTTCAATTGAATTGGAGTAGTTTCTATGAGAAACTAGAGGAAATTAATGTCCAATCTCCTATATCTTCAACTCCACCACAAAGGCAATTCTGGTTTCACAAGAAAAATTCTTTCCAAATACTGTCAAGATCAAAAGTGAGCTATGGATCAGACAAGACTGAGGAGTTACAAGTTGAGAAGATAGCTTCATTAGAAGAAAAGGTATCTGGAGATACTTTTGTGATTGAAGAAACAAGTGTGTCTTGCACTGGTGAAGTCAACATTGTTGAAGACCCAAGTACTGCTAAGCCAAATAAGCCAACTACAAATACTGCTGACATTGTTGAAGACCCAAGTACTGCTAGCCAACTAAGCCGATTGCAAGTACTGCTGGTGATCAATCTTCACTAGAAAGTCAAACTCCTTTTGGAGAGGATGAGACTTTAGCTCAAATACTGCTTGATCTGAGAGAAAAGAGTTCAGCTGAAAGAGCAAAACAAGCAGAGTTTAAGAAGAAGACACAACAAGAAGATCTTGCCAAAAAGGATCAAACTAAAGATAAGAAAGTTCAAGCATCACAGCCCACTAAAGGTATTGTTATTCAACAGCAAGGTAATGAGGATGAAGAAAGACCTTCCAAGCTAAAGAAGAAGTTACCAAAGATTAATCCAAAGGATAAGGGCAAGAAGAAATTACAATCAGAATCTGAAAATGAAAATGATTCAAATGATGATATAAGCAAAGTCATGTACAGATCTAATAAACTAGACCATGATGATGAATTTTCTTTCAGAATGCAAGAACATATTCGTGAAGAAGAGTTACAAGAGGAACTTGCAGCAAAGCAGCATTTGCTTGAAGCTAAGAGAGTGCAGTAAGAATGGAATATACAAGAGTATGATAGGATTCAAGCTAAACTACATGAAAGTGAGCTTCTTGCAGACTCTTTAATAGTTGAAGAAAGGGATGCTTATGATGAAGAAGAAAAAGCAAAGTTGATTGATGATCTGGTAAGGGAGCAACAAAGATTCTTTACTGAGAAAAGAAGAAGAGAAAGGATTAAGCCTCCAACTACTATGCAGATTAGGAATCAAATGATGACTTTTCTCAAGAAAGTTAAGCATTTCACTCATACTCAATTGGTCAAGAAGAGTTTTGAAGAAATCAAGGCTTTGTATGAACAACACAAAAGAGCTGAATTGAATTTTGTTGAGACTGGATCTGAAGCAGATAGGATAGCTATTGAAGAAGCCAAAAGACATCTGCAACAACAAATACAATTTGGAAGTACTCCTAGATTTGAGTCAAGTACTGTTGAACATGCAAGAACATCTCCACCTATCAAGGCTACATATGTGATGAAAAGTAGAAAGGAGAAGGTAAGCTCAAAAGAAACAGAGACTGCTCAAAGAATGAATGAAGGAGATAAAGCTCAAGATGTTGATAAGACTGAAAATATGCAAGCAGTACATACACAATCAACGGTACATACTAAAGAAACGGTACATACAAACTTGGAAGAAGGTTCAATGGAATTTGAAGGAACCTCTAAGGGTGTTAAGAGGAAAAGATCAACAAAGAAGAAGCAGAAAGTCAAGAAAAAGACTAAATCAACAACAGATGATAGTGATGATGATGAGAACTTAAGAAAGTACTTGAAGATAGTAAATTTTGAAGATCAATGTATAGACACAGAGATTTTTGGAAAGAAGTCATCCATTTCTAAATGGATATATACTATGGACCAAGGACTGGAAGCTCATGGAATACAAAGAACAGATGGTACAACAAGAATGTTCAGACTTTTGGAAGATATTCTTCATATTCTTGACAGACAAGATATTCAAGATCTTTTCAAGTTAGTTCAAGAAGCCAGTGCAGGTAAAACTGAGGTATCACTATTGTATAATTCATTACTCTTCATGTATGAAAGACACAATTGGGATCAGAAAATGTTGAAGGAATTAGAGAATCAGGTTCCTAGTTACTAGAGATATTATAGGTCATGTGGACTACATATTTTGGATATAGATGATGTTACTTACTATATGCTACAAGAGAAGATATATCTATTTGAGAGAAGATTGTTGGAGAGAATGTTGGAACAAAAATTGGAAGTCTCAGAAGAATCTGATGGTTCTTTGGAGTTGATTAGTATGGTTAAACAACAAATCAAGGATTTGGAGCAAGAGGATGAAGCTGAGAAAGAGCCTTAAGTGTTTGATTTACAATCACACTTCATAAATGGTTCTCAGTTCACCATGTCTAACACGCATAAGAACTGGCTAGTCCATAAGCAAACGGTTTGTGGTAAAGACTTCTCAAATCCGTTGAAAGCTGGTAGTTTGCTAAAAACTATATGGTTCTAACTCACCTTGTTTTGAGACAAAGAGTTGGCTAGTCCTAGACAAACGGTACTAGGTAAAGACATTATCAAATTCATTGATGGTTGACAGTTTACCAAAAATTGTAGGGTTATCAGTACACCTTATTCTTTATGAATAAAGTATTGGCTATTCCAAAGGGTACGACTAACTGGTAAAGAATAATTCAAATCCGTGGATAGCTGATGATTTCCTAAAAATCATGAAGCCAGTACAGATTGGTTTTTGTTGTTAACTGTTTTATTTCAGGTATGAAGTTACAAGAAAATAAGTATTAAAGAAAAGATACTTAGAAGGTTTTATCTCATCAAATCAAGACAGAAGTTCATGATCCAGAGTTCATAGATTTAACTAAAGAAGACAATTACCGTTGCTATAAAATCAAATGAATGTTCACAAGACACAAGAAGATCATAGTTTGAAGACAAAGATGATGTTCATAAGTTTTAAGGTTATCTTATCAGAAGAAGATCTACATTGAAGTGTTTGGCTACATTCAGTTGGATACAAATACAAATTACCAAGTTCAATCCAAGTTTGAAGAGAAGACTGAAGACATGTATTCTAAATATATTCAGTACAAAGAAGAAATAAGAAGACAATAAGTTATCATTCTTGTTTAGGGGAGGATTGTTGGGAATTGTTAAGTGTCAAGTATCGTTAGTGTATTTAAGTACTATTAGTATCTTTCAAGTACCGTTAGTGTTAACGCGGTACATAGTAAGTACTGCTACTTATAAAGTAAGTACTGCTATATCGATTAGGACGAATATATCTTTGTATAAGATATGTCATAGTTATAGTTAGAGTATATCTTATGTGATATACTTAATAGTTAGAATATTGATAATATATCGTCTGTGATATAGTTATCTTTATAGAATATTCTAAGGTTTCTAGGGTTCCTTACTCTATAAAAGGAACATAGGTACGATGTCATTCATGTACCTCATTCAAGTCGATTAATAAGAGAATTGAATAGTTAAAAGTAATTATGTTCTTTTGTGCTTTATAAGTTAGATTCCGCATAACTTATTTAGCTTGAGTAAGAGTTCTCAAAGTGTTTTAGTTTGATTACAAACTACTATACTAGTTCTTAACGAAATATAGATCCAATCAAAGGGATCAACAATTATGATATTTATGGCTCGAATATTTTTCTTAGAAGAAGTATATGATTAAGGGGAAGAATTCTTATGGTAAATTTGATGCTTGTAGTAGATTTTCGTGAGTATGTGTTTTATCATATCTTTAAATCGTGGATTGCAGCCATTGGTTTGAAGATAACTTGTTAGTGTTTAAATGGTTAGTAATGAAGACTTGTCAAATCTAGTAGTGGGTCTGCTATCACTTGAAGGAGTTATGTTATTTGCGCTCAGTGTCTCATTTTAAGGATGAGGATTTTGACAAAGGGATTGAGGTCTACTTATACTTTGTACCATGAGTATAAGTTCTTTGTTACGTGGATAATACAAGACATATAACACGGGTTTGGGTTATTCTACTTCTACATTAAGAATATTATATTTATTTTTCTTCAAGGTCATTACACAGAGCTAGTTTTGGAGAATCTTCTATGCTTAACTTGAGGGGAAACAATTTGAAGATCATGTACCATACATAAGAGATACATCAAGAGTTTTTCCGACATCAACTAGGGGAAGATTGTTGGGTCTGAAAAGTTAATGTGGCAAGAACTCAAAGACGAGAACAATAGAAGGACTTATTTTTCCATATATGAATTCTTATTTTGATAAAAATTCAGAATATGGTTTATCAATTTAGAAGGTTTTATTGTTTTTTGAATATATCTCTTGTAAACCCTTTTCCTTGTACTATAAAAGGAACCAAATGGGTCTTAGGTTATTAATTCACTCATATACAATGTAAACCTAAAGTGTGTGTTGTACTAGGCATGGGATTAAATGTATACACGCCTAGTAGTTGTTTGTTATTAATAATACAAGAAATCATTGGGAAAAATTCACCTTGTTCATGTTCTTAACACCTTGTTTAGCAGGTTATATTCTATTCCGCCTTGATTCAATCAAGTGAGTATTGCATGTTCCTAACAGCCTAAAGATCTAGGAATCTTAGGATTCCACTGTCGACTTTTTTGGGAGTCGTTAGCGTGCCTAGATACGACAAGACAAGGTTGGCTAATAGATGAAGTAACTTCTGTTATATTTTAATCGTTATTACTAGTTATTTATGCAACTAATTACTAATCTCACATTTTTTGTTTTCTTAAAAAGCACATTGATTTGTGGGTGGATTCCATGTGGCATGTGCAACCAGTAGATGCTACTTGTGCCATGGTTAGCAGTTACTTTGTTCAACTTTGTTGAAGCATAGTTTGGTTGGGCCAGTTTAACGACTCTGCTGGGCCGTTCTTCGTGCTTCCAGGTCCTGAGTGATGCTACAAAAAATAGAAGAACCGGTTAGACGTGGACCCGAGGCCGAAGCCCCGGGGTCCACCTCTGACGGTCAAGTTAGTATCATGGTGATATGTTGTGAAAGAGGTGTGTTTAGAGGAGATAACCTGATATAGAATGATCCCCCTACCCTTTTATTTATAGGAGTAGGGTTTCTTGAAAGATAAGTAAAGTGTATGGGTGATGTAATGTAAAGTGGATAGCATATGTGATAATTAAGATACGTTACAGGGTAAATTAGTAGATTACCTTTAGGAAAAATTAATAGACTAAAATTACCAAAGACGGATTCAATTAAATAAGTTGGTGAACCAAGTTCGTTGTACACGAAGATCGAGTGAATTTGAGACGTTTTGCTTTGATTTGGACAATCGACTTGAATGGGTTTTCGGTTTTTAAACTAATATTAATTATACCAAATTTAAATCCTAAGTGCATGAATCGTTCCCGAAATTTAATCTAAAAGAAAATTATTAAACATCAAAACTATTTAAAAATTAAACTATTTAAATATTCTATTTAATAAAAACTTATTTAAGTAAAGTTACTTTTATACTATTTTAAAAATCTACTATTTTACTTCTAAAATTAAATTAAATCTAATTAACTTAAAAACTAACTTTATTAAAATCTAATTATTTTAAAAACTAATTAAAATTCTAAAATTAATAAAATATTTTTTATATTTTTATTTTGATTTTATCTATTTATTTATAAAAGTGAATTTAATAAAAATTCTAAATAAATTTTACTAAAATGAAAACTGATAATTAAACTATATAAAAGAAAAGGCAGTCAACTTTAATGAAGGAATATCAATTAAAAAGACAGTAATAAAACCAAAATTACCAGCTAGACTAGCTTGTTAGCACGTTGGGCTCTTATCCTTGAGGTTAAGGGTTTGAAACCAACAAGGGACATTTTTTTTGTTATTTATTTTTTTAATTGGCAGATATTGAAAGATAAAATCACAGGAATGATTTTCTTGCTGATCTTTATAAAAGCTGAGTAGTAAAACAGCTTTATAACTATCAGATTAGTGAATCTGAAAGCTATATTGAACTTACAATATAAAGGAAACAATCTGAACACATACAATGCAAATAAGCAATACAATATCAGCAAACGATCTAGTTAAAGCAGTCTAAAACCAGTCCTCTCATGAGCAGTAACATAATTGACTGATCATCACAGTAAAAAAATCACTTTCAGTAGAATACTAGGCCAAGTTCTTACTCAGCAAAAACAACAAAGCCGATAAACACAAAATTAAAGTTAATTCTAAAACTGAAAAACATACATGTATGCAGTAAAAAAACTTTCAGCAAAGCAAATTTATAACAAGAACTCTAGAGTCTAGACAGATTCAGAAAAAATCATATACTCAACCAAACGTAAGGAAAAACTAAGATCATTTATACCCTAACGAACATAAAACAAGTTACGACATCATTACAGCATATATAATCAGTACAAAATTCAGATTTGAAAACAACCTCAATAGCAGATATAATATTCATCAGATATTTAACCAAACAAATCATTTCTTTTCTCTAAACATAATAGCAGCATATTTGTATCATAGCATTAACGGATATATAACATCACTAAAGCATATTCAGCTAACAATCGACATTAACATTAATTTAAGCAGATTCATAAACAGATTATTACTCTTATTCATAACAGCATAAATCAATCAAGTAGAATCAATTTATCATAATATTAAAACAAACATATCAGTTATCATAAACCTCTAATCCATCTAGCTTTTAATCTAATTAAACATCTAAACAGATTAATCTTAATAATGTACACAACTTAAAAATAAAATGGATAAAACCTTTTTGCAGAAAACCTTTGGGAAGAAGATCGGCGCTGAGCCGTCTTATCTAAACTGAATCAACACCACCATATTTCACCATACATCGAACCGCAAACTCCAACATTCGAACCAGATTCACTAATTATGAAACTTTCCAGTAGGTAAAGTTTTCTCCCATCCAATTTTTACGTTTATTATCCAAATTAAGCTATGATGGAAGCTTAATCGAATAATTTGAACATTATTATAATCAAAACAATATTAAGAATAAATTGCAATAGTAGTTTAATAATAGAAAGATGAACACGAATTTAATTAATTCCCAATAAACTTTTATTAATATCCAAACTGATTACAAATCTAAGAAAAGAGATTACAAATTATCCTAACACTATTTTAACATAATAACTTTTAACTAAAAAATGGGATAAAAATATAGAGATATGGGAGGGTTTTTATAGGCTAACCCCCAACCTTCTTGGTGAGGTTGTTGAGGGAGAATCTTCAATCTTGGCCATCAATTTCTCTAATCTTCTCTCTCATCTTGATCAAACAGTTGAAGTAAGTCCATAGTCACACGGATTGCCAACGTGGCAATCCGTTGTGCTACTTGTGCTAGTTGATTGCTGATGTGGAGAGTGCTTATTGGTGGATTGGTAGTTTTGGTGCTGGCACAACCAATCAGAATAGGGAAAATGGCCACATCAACTGGTTGAGAGCATATTATATCTCCGGTTTAAGGGGATAATTAATTAAGGACGCGTGTGTTATCACGCGCCTTAATTAATAAAAGCCCCAATTTGATATGAACTAGGGTTAAGGGTGGATGTAGGTTTTACAGGTTTATTTAGGTGAGGTGGGAGAGATGGAACATAGAATGTAACGAAAAGTTTGAGTGGTGATAAACGTGTATGGTCAGTTAAAAAACGTGAGTGGGTGAAAGATTTTTGACCAAGTTGAAAAGTAGATATACTTTTCATTCGTCCACAACCCTAATGGGCTTTTACAAAATCGTCCCAGATATAAATATGGGCTTGGACCCATTATACAAATCACACATAACTTGTAATTTTTTGTGATCATGGGCCAAACATCCGTCCATATAATCTTCCCTATTGGGCCATTGTTGGGCTTTTGGACATTTAGCTAATAATCACATTCCAATATTGGGCTTTTGGGACCAATACCCAAATGTGGGACCCATAAGCCCGTTAAACTCCATATAAGATTAAATCCGCTAAAGACGATCTCGATTTTGGCTTCTTCGATCTTTTTCTTCAAACTCGTGTCGTTTTCGCCGGTTTTCGTGACTTTGGTACCTACACACACGAAACAACAAACAATGCATATACAATGCCATTTTCATGATATTTATGCATTTTAAGCTCATTTTAAGATACAAATGATATGAGTAAAATCACTCATATCAAACTCCCCCTTGCTAAGTAATTGCCGTGTCCTCACGCAATCATAAAATAAAACACTAACTACACCTTTATTCAACTTTTGTAACTTAATTTTGCAAAGACATAATGTATTGCTTTCATTATTTGAAAAATAACTTTAAGGTTCATAAAACTCAAATAGATTCATCATCCTCGACTTTTCACTTTTCCATGCCAAGTGTAAAAACAAGATCATTGTCAATCATAAGCCCCAAAATTAAAACAACTCATACAAGTAATTTGTGTTAAACTCAATCTCCTATTATTCCTAATTGTATCTCTAGATTTTATTTGCCATTCACCCAAAGGCTCATTTGACTTATTTGATATTTATTAGTCCAAAAATGAAGGCAAGAACGGTGTAAACTCAACACTCAAAACCTAACCTCGACTTCAAAAACCGTTGTCACTAAAGAAAGCCCACATCAAGGATAACTTAACACGATTTGAGGGATAAATTCCGGACCCGAAATTTGGCTAATAGGACTACTTAAAAGCAACAATAAAACCTCTAAAGTCAAATATGACCTTATTAATAGAGTTAGCAACAATTACATCATATCATCTTGTGGCTCTTTAAGATGCAATTGTGCTCCTTTATTTAAAATCCACACCCTAAGGCTCCTCGAACAAAAATAAGGGAATTGACATTCACCATCGCACCTTATGGCTCATAATGATGAAGCAATTTTTATTCAACACGTCCCCTTGCCATACACCATAAGGCTCTAATGACAAGGTTAGTGCTACATGACTCCCACCCGAAGGCTCCTAGAGAACATGTTTTTATTTATTCTTCTTATTAATAGAATATTTATAGTAAGCCAAATTTCCGTAATACCATGATCAAAAGTCCATGACGCTGACACCCTTAATGTGTTCTCACTTTAATTACAAGGGAAGAAAAAGAAGGAGTTACGAGTTAAGATACCAAGCCTAAATCGCTAAAATCTTCATTTATTAAACAATTATTATTCAAGTGTGGAAAATACATACGAGGAGATTAAATCAAACACAGAAATACTTGCACAAAGAAGAATTAATCATAGAAACTTATGATTGAACTCTATCATCTCTTGGTCTCCATATAGTAAAATTTCAAAAATGTGAAATCAATGGATACTTAGCCTATTAAATCAAAGTTTTGGGTTTTCAAGTCATCTATAGGATCTTGCATCTTCTTATACTTTTTCAATTTTTAGAATTTGCGTTTTAAAGTTCCCTTGATAAACGACTTTCTAGGATCAATTATAGGAACTTGCGAAAAGTTCTTGTTCTTAACCCGTATGAATTAAGACTTTCGCGTTTTAAAGCTCCCTATATAAAAGCCTAGCAAAACTTAATTCAAATACGTTAAGGAAAATCTAAGGTAAAAACCGAGTCGAGTCAAAAACTATTTTTATTTTCACCAACGGAAAGCCTACATTTGTGTCAAAAGCACTTATTTCATTTATTACAACTTAAAATAACACTAAAAACTTAAAATTTTATGAAAAACGAGAAAAACAATTACGTTTAGACACGACAAAAGCAATTGCAAGCGATTATATCGATTGACTCCCCCATGCTAAAACCAATAATTGTCCTTAATGTTTCTTAGCTCAAGAGTAACACTCCCTCACTAAAACACGAAGAGTCTAATGAAAAATCCTAACATGGAAAGAGCACGCAAATCTATAAGTCGTTTATTAATTATGCCTCAAGATAAAACGTTAATCGATAAAAATCAAAGGATAGAGAGTGTGCCCCTTTTTGGCAATCAAAGAAAAGAAGATCAAGTGGACCGGCAAAAACCAAACACGAGAGTCTTCAATGATTAGGGTCATACCTAAGATTCACAACACAACAAAACACGAGAACGAGCTTGAAAGATCAAGCCTTATTAGTGTTAGATAATAGAAAGAAGATAGAATGTATGAGACTCCCCCACAAGGCACCTCGTTTTTGTTCACCGAGTCATGAGCTCGACTCGATCCCCGCATTCATTGGTCCTTAGGGAAAAAGGTGAAAACCGACATATTGGAATAAAATCCAACATAAAGCACGATGCCGGGGTCAAAGATTACATCCTCATTGTCAGAAGACAAACGAAAGGATAAAACTCCAACATAAATCTCTAAAAATAGATGGTAGTCACAAATCACGAAATGGATATAACATGATCCCCGAGATAAACTCACACCAAGATGATCAAAAAGTATTTCATTTATTACATCGGTAAAAGGCCGAGATTTTCCTAAATCAATGATTCCGGGGTCGAATACCTCGTCCTCGGGAGAGAAAGGAAAAGACAACACGGTGTCGTCCCCCCATGCTAATCCAAAATCATATGAAGCAAATGGTAATGGTGTGGTAAAAGTCTCAACCATAGTGGTTTCAACTTGCATGACTTTGTCGACCTTGTCACTCTTAGGAATGTGAATAAAGGGGTCATGATACTCAATATGAGTCACATGAAAAACCAGCACATTAAGATCAAAGCGAGTGGGAGAGAGATTGGGAATAAAGAAAATTTCTCCATCCGGGTCGACATATTCATCATCACAAAAGGTGTGAGATGAAGGAGGTATGATGCTCTTAAAATCCTATTTAAACAATGGATTATTGTTCATTGAAATTTCAAAAAGAGGATTCGAGTAAATCACAAAAGTGTCATCAATCTTGTCATCACAAGAAATATCCGACAAAGTATCAAGTGTGTCACTCTCGGATACAAGATCATCATTCTCATTAGAAAGAAATTCATCGGAAAATTCCTCGAGAATGGTAGGTAAATCATGAGAAACACTTCCCGGTAGAAGTGGATCAATGATAGCAAAAAGTTCATCGACGAACTCATCCAACGAATAGTCACTAACCTCACTCGGTGTGAAGTTAGGAATCAAAGGCTCTTCAAAGAAAGATTGTGCCTTAATATCATCAATTTGGTCCTTCGGAGGGAGTGAAAATGAGTCCATTTTCAATGATTTTTCAATTAAATCAATATCAATCTCGGGATCAAAAAAAATTAGACAAGAAGAAGATTATTTTTGGTATTTTTATTTGGTATTGCTCAATAAAAAATGATCGATAAAAACAAGGAATAAGGATAACTACTATGGAAGTAAATTACCCTCGGTCGACTTTGAAACGATAGGTGAAAACCTAAACGTCTCGAGGTTCAATAAGTAAACTACAAAAATAAAGTATAATACTACTTAGTCGGCAAACCAATAATCGATCGTCCCTCTCAATATACGCACAAGCAAGCGGGGAAACGAGGTGGAACAAAGCACTTAAAAACCTTTTTCCTTAGACGGCCTTTTATAGCTCGTCGCCATATACCCACCTTATAGTTTGTATAAATCGAGTTCAAACTTCTTATTAGTATTTATCTATTTTGCCTTTTTTCGTATTGGATCCGAATACAATAGCTAGATGATGAAATCCCAACTAAGGTCTTATTTGGAAGTAGGTAAATTTATTGTTCTACGTAATACAATATATTAATCACAATAAACACGAAAAACGATACATACTATAATAATAGAAAAATAACAAAACTTTCCGAGGACGGAAAGGGTCTTCAAATCAATGATCAACAAATCTCCACGAAACGAATCGTACACAAGATCCCCGGCAGCGGCGCCAAATTTTTTGATGTGTCGAGGATAGTATATGTGATAATTAAGATACGTTACAGGGTAAATTAGTAAATTACCTTTAGGAAAAAGTAATATACTAAAATTACCAAAGACGGATTCAATTAAACACGTTGGTGAACCAAGTTCGTTGTACACGATGATCGAGTGAATTTGAGACGTTTTGCTTTGATTTGGACAATCGACTTGAATGGGTTTTCGGTTTTTAAACTAATATTAATTCTACCAAATTTAAATCCTAAGTGCATGAATCGTTCCCAAAATTTAATCTAAAAGAAAATTATTAAACATCAAAACTATTTAAAAATTAAACTATTTAAATATTCTACTTAATAAAAACTTATTTAAGTAAAGTTACTTTTACACTATTTTAAAAATCTACTATTTTACTTCTAAAATTAAATTAAATCTAATTTACTTAAAAACTAACTTTATTAAAATCTAATTATTTTAAAAACTAATTAAACTTCTAAAATTAATAAAAATATTTTTTATATTTTTATTTTGATTTTATCTATTTATTTATAAAAGTGAATTTAATAAAAATTCTAAATAAATTTTACTAAAATGAAAAGTGATCATTAAACTATATAAAATAAAAGGCAGTCAACTTTAATGAAGGAATATCAATTAAAAAGACAGTAATAAAACCAAAATTACCAGCTAGACTAGCTGGTTAGCACGTTGGGCTCTTATCCTTGAGGTCAAGGGTTCGAAACCAACAAGGGACATTTTTTTTGTTATTTATTTTCTTTTTAATTGGCAGATATTGAAAGATAAAATCACAGGAATGATTTTCTTGCTGATCTTTATAAAAGCTGAGTAGTAAAACAACTTTATAACTATCAGATTAGTGAATCTGATAGCTATATTGAACTTACAATATAAAGGAAACAATCTGAACATATACAATGGAAATAAGCAATACAATATCAGCAAACGATCTAGTTAAAGCAGTCTAAAACCAGTCCTCTCATGAGCAGTAACATAATTGACTAATCATCACAGTAAAAAATCACTTTCAGTAAAATACTAGGCCAAGTTCTTACTCAGCAAAAACAACAAAGCCGATAAACACAAAATTAAAGTTAATTCTAAAACTGAAAAACATACATGTATGCAGTAAAAAAACTTTCAGCAAAGAAAATTTAGAACGAGAACTCTAGAGTCTAGACAGATTCAGAAAAAATCATATACTCAACCAAACGTAAGGAAAATCTAAGATCATTCATACCCTAACGAACATAAAACAAGTTACGACATCATTGCAGCATATATAATCAGTACAAAACTCATATTTGAAAACAACCTCAATAGCAGATATAATATTCATCAGATATTTAACCAAACAAATAATATCTTTTCTCTGAACATAACAGCAGCATATTTATATCATAGCAATAACGGATATATAACATCACTAAAGCATATTCAGCTAACAATCGACATTAACATTAATTTAAGCAGATTCATAAACAGATTATTACTCTTATTCATAAAAGCATAAATCAATCAAGTAGAATCAATTTATCATAATACTAAAACAAACATATCAGTTATCATAAAACTCTAATCCATCTAGCTTTTAATCTAATTAAACATCTAAACAGATTAATCTTAATAATGTACAAAACTTAAAAATAAAATGGATAAAACCTTTTTGTAGAAAACCTTTGGGAAGAAGATCGGCGCTGAGCCGTCTTATCTAAACTGAATCAACACCACCATATATCACCAAACATCGAACCGCAAACTCCAACATTCGAACCAGATTCACTAATTGTGAAACTTTCCAGTAGGTAAAGTTTTCTCCCATCCAATTTTTACGTTTATTATCCAAATTAGGCTATGATGGAAGCTTAATCGAATAATTTGAACATTATTATAATCAAAACAGTATTAAGAATAAATTGCAATAGTAGTTTAATAACAGAAAGATGAACACGAATTTAATTAATTCCCAATAAACTTTTATTAATATCTAAACTGATTACAAAATCTAAGAAAAGAGATTACAAATTATCCTAACACTATTTTAACATAAATAATTTTTTAACTAAAAAATAGGATAGAAAATACAGAGATATGGGAGGGTTTTTATAGGCTAACCCCCAACCTTCTTGGTGAGTTTGTTGAGGGAGAATCTTCAATCTTGGCCATCAGTTTCTCTAATCTCCTCTCTCATCTTGATCAAACGGTTGAAGTAAGTCCATAGTCACACGGATTGCCAACGTGGCAATCCGTTGTGCTACTTGTGATAGTTGATTGCTGATGTGGAGAGTGCTTATTGGTGGATTGGTAGTTTTGGTGCTGGCACAACCAATCAGAATAGGGAAAATGGCTACGTCAACTGGTTGAGAGCATCTTTTATCTTCGGTTTAAGGGGAGAATTAATTAAGGGTGCGTGTGTTATCACGCGCCTTAATTAATAAAAGCCCCAATTTGATATGAACTAGGGTTAAGGGTGGATGTAGGTTTTACAGGTTTATTTAGGTGAGGTGGGAGAGATGGAACATAGAATGTAACGAAAAGATTGAGTGGTGATAAACGTGTGTGGTGAGTTAAAAAACGTCAGTGGGTGAAAGATTTTTGACCAAGTTGAAAAGTAGATATACTTTTCATTCGTCCACAACCCTAATGGGATTTTACAAAATCGTCCCAGATATAAATATGGGCTTGGACCCATTATACAAATCACACATAACTTGTCATTTGTTGTGATCATGGGCCAAACATCCGTCCATATAATCTTCCCTATTGGGCCATTGTTGGGCTTTTGGACATTTAGCTAATAATCACATTCCAATATTGGGCTTTTGGGCCCAATACCCAAATGTGGGACCCACAAGCCCGTTAAAATCCATATAAGATTAAATCCGCTAAAGACGAGCTCGATTTTGGCTTCTTCGATCTTTTTCTTCAAACTCGTGTCGTTTTCGCTGGTTTTCGTGACTCTGGTACCTACACACACGAAACAACAAACAATACATATACAATGCCATTTTCATGATATTTATGCATTTTAAGCTCATTTTAAGATACAAATGATATGAGTAAAATCACTCATATCAATGGGCCACGGGCCTGTTGGGTCGCGGGCCTCCTGGGTCGCACACATGTTAGGTCGGGCTTATGCCGACTATACGTCGACAAGCTTCTACTTCAAAATGGAATGCCATTATGGTATGTTAACCGATAGCGTTATCGTAAAGCATGGTCTCAAGTTGAAAAGGTAACTTTGTTATTTTACTATTTTGGATATTAACTGTTTCTTTAACTAACAAGCTATAGTTTAAAATTTTGTAGGTATACATACCAATAAATGTAGATTGAAAACATTGGGTGCTTGTTGAGTATAATATTTGTTCCGGTGTTCTAACTTTCTACGATGGCGGAGTTATCGACAGCTTACACGTTTCTAGTAACTTCATGAAAATAAAGCAATGCTTAGAGGTTAGATGTTTTTCGTTACCTTTTAATTATCGAAAATTTTATTTGTAACGCAATATTCCTCGTTTAAATTATCATTTGTAGGTACGATTACCTAAAATTTTATCCAAAGAAAAATTATTTTCATTTAAAGGAATTATTGAAAGGAGTTACAGAATAACGTTTCAAGAAGCCGTTGATGTTCCAAAGCAGGGTGGTATATTTGGCGATTACGGTGTCTAGGTATGTATTTTTTTGTATCGCTTATCACATGGTATTTCATTGACTTTGGATGATCCACTACAGACTGCCCTAGCATATCGTGAACAACTGGCAAAATTTTATTTCAAGCATAAGGTTTGATTATTATTAGATGTAATATAACCTCTAGTAAAAGTTGTGTAACTTCTAAGAACACTTAATTATTACATGCTTAGTTCATAGTTATTCCATTTCATCTAAGTTCACTTGCGTAAAAGTACTTTTTGTATGAATTTATGGCTGACTGCTAGGATGGTTACGTAGTTGGCTTGGCAACAGGGCATGACAACCATCTCGTATGTGACCCCTTCCTCCACACCTAGAACAAGTGTTATTTATTAGTCCCTCACCTTGAGATCTTATCCTTGCATTGTCCTTCGGTCTTCCAGGTTGTGGTTGTACCATAGTTGGAGGTTTAACTACTTGTAAGTCATCCGGTCTATCCCACAAGGATTGATCTGGAAGTGGAAAAACCAACTCAGGGTATATTTCTTTCAAAGTTATTTTAGAAAACCATGCCTTTGCCTATTGATGACAGTTAGTCAGCCCAACACACCTCAACATTGCACACACATGACCTCACGGTAATCCTGACTTTTGCCATTTTAGACATGTACATTCATCCTTGACCAAATCAACAATGTGTACTCTATTGTTTTCTTTAACCTGATAAACCTTAAAGCGGTCAATTCCTTGTACCGTCCATGATGCACTTTTCCGCATTCGTTTGTTAACCTTTGCTTCCACATCTAGATAATTTATCTGCTGTCGAGTCCTCAGCCACCTAACAGTTAAAATATATTAATTGATTAGGTGATGTGTGATTAGCCAAAAAAATCGTTTTAAAAATTAATACATGGATTGTAGTATCTACGCTAAAAATACCATCTTTGTATGAGATCTCTATAGAAGTCCATTAGTTTTGTTATTGGGACTTTTCTGACCATCTTTGTCAAGGCATTTATTGATTCAACACAGTTAGACATCATGTAGTTATATCGGTTTCCGGCGCAATGGGCTCTAAACCATTTTTCAAAACCAGCCTCTACTAGTTTTTTGTAAGCAAGAGGTTTCGCAGCTTTGATTTCATCTAAATGTCTTTGAAAATCTAGAACCAAGTAAGCTTTGCAAGTTTTCCAAAACATGAAATTCATTTTTTTGGAGTTCAATTTGCAATTCATCATAAGATGGCGGCAAAAATACCCATGAAACGCATTAGGAAATTCATTTCTACATGACGTGATAATGGCTTTGTGTCTGTCTGAAATGATTGCCATGTTAGGTCGTTCACCGATACATTCTTTCAATTTAGTAAAAAACCATGACCAACTTTCAACCGTCTCTCCCTGACAAACTCCAGCTGCTATTGGTATGATTTGGTTGTTGGCATCCATTCCTACAATAAGC
The DNA here is from genome assembly GCA_025667525.1 of Glebionis coronaria. Lineage (NCBI taxonomy): Eukaryota > Viridiplantae > Streptophyta > Magnoliopsida > Asterales > Asteraceae > Glebionis > Glebionis coronaria. The sequence continues at coordinate 42,744,450 of CM046880.1, read as the reverse complement.
AAATTTGTACCAAGGTAGTTGCCTTTTAGGTGTGCACTATCAATCTTTATAATTGGCCGCATATAAGTTGCATAGATCCTAAGCTGGCATTTGTATATAAGAATGTTAAATTACGTATGATTAGGGAAAATACATTGGGGAACATACATAGTATAAACGTACCACAACTCCAAATGCTATAAAGCACATCTTGAAACAACCGTCTTCATCTGTCACTATGTGCGTTACTGTACCCTTATTGGCCCGCTTGACATTGTGGAAATAGTATGGTAGCTCTTCGAATGAAGCACTTTTGTTACCGTTCAATAGATTTAGCGCATTATGTCTTCCCCCCATGCTTGTTTGTATGAAATGTCAATTTTCCAATCAACGTTGAAATCGATTTGTATTTCCTTAGGCTTGTAAACCCGCCTTGTATCTTGCATTTTTTTATAAAGCATTTGCCCAATCATTGTTCTGGTTGCATTACGATGATGGGGTAAAATTTGTGTTTTAGAGCATGTGTGTGCGTTGTTGACAGTTGATATATAAAAGGCGGGGCTGTTTTTAAATTTACGTGTGTAAACACACCTACTACAACCTTCCTTCTTACATTTGACACTATACCTTTTACTACATGACTTCAAAACGCGAAACTCAAATCCTTCCATAATTGCTTGCAAACCAATATCATACATACATGCTTTTTTTTATCAAATTTATGACCATCTTTGAATCTAATAGGAACTACATTAGGATGTGTGTTATTGTATACCGAGGTATTTAAAGGAACTCATGGTTCAGGCACTGTATCGTTTAAATTGATATGACTAGAGTTTTGGTCATCATTACCTTGCGGAAATGGCAACCCTTCACTCTCAAATGGTACATTTAAATCAAAATTAGCAACAAAAGAAGATGAATTTTTTACCTTGTTTATACATATTAACAACATAGGAACTACAAGGCTGGTGTAAACAAAATCGTTCTTGAAGCATTCTAGGTCTTCATCATCCGTTAATTCAACTATTTTAGACTGGTCTATGTATGACATACATACGTCGACACCGTCGAGGATATTGAACTTCTTTTTACAGTAGCCATATAGGTTTCGATAACAAATTTGTTTTGGTAGCAAAACGGATATGTTTTCAAATATCATCCTAAGTTTAAATTTGTTCTAGTTACTAATTGTGTGTTATAACCATACAAGCATTCACAACAGATTTATGTAGATTGGTTTTCCAAAATCATTCAATGCAAGTCGCATAACAATTAAACATAAGGGATGTACTGCTGACATAAAGGTACAATTGTTGTACTATTTTACCTATTTTTAAATTCTGAAAATCTACTTTATATCAGATTTGTTTGTATGGACATCAACAATCCACATACTATCTTCCACCTTAGAAACCCTAAAACTAAATTAGCAAAATGAATTATGTTTGTGGCTATCCTACCATCACTCGAGCATCTTGGACCAATGCCAACCCTGGAAGACGTTTTCGATCATGTGTTAATAGTGTCTGTTGTTTTTTCGCTTGGGTTGATCCACCTATGTGTGCTCGAGCTAGGATTATCATCCCTGGGCTACTGAGAGCAAGGAATGAGCTTCAGCAGTCAATGAACATGATGATTCCTGCTAATCGCAAGCTAAAGATCTGGCTATTTTGTAGTTGGATGTTATTTTTTTTATATTTCATGTAATATATTTGTAGTTGTTGAATAATGATACGTTTGCTTATCTAATAAGTATGCATACTAGAATCCTTGTAATTGTTCTGGTTATCTATATGAATGTAATTTGATTTGAGAAATTGCACAAAAGGATTGGATGGTTTTATTTTGCATAAAGTTGTTTCCAGTTACACATAAGTAAACTATTAGGAAACATCAAGTACAACCACCATAGTAAACATACACATGATACAAAAGACATAATCTTTTACATATCAAGATTAACTGGTGCCACAAGCTAGTTACCTTCCTCGTCATTGTCATCATCCCGAACTAGATCAACTTCATCATCGGTACACAAATCCATAACACAAGCATGGCCATCTTTTTTACGGATACCATGCTCCAATTCTTGAATCAACCTGTTCAAAGAAGTTAGCTTTGAAAGTTATGTTTTTCGTGCTTCAATCAAACAATCCAAAGGATCATAAACTAAAGCACGATCATCAACATTTTTAGGTTCATCTATCATGGTATTCAGCATCGTCATACCAAACCTTATGTCTTTAGCTTGATCACGAAGCTTATTGGCAAAAGCTTTCTCTTAAGACACTTGTTGCAAAAAGTAGTATTACATGCACTTGTGAATGTTTGTTTCACCACTCAAATTTATCAAGTCGTTAATGACACGGCCAAAAGTTTGAATCAGAGGGGAATTTTTAGCCTTTGGTTATTGTATTACTGCTCGAAAGTTGTGAGTAAAACATATGGATTAGTGGCACGTTATATAGGCAGTATATGTCTACAGTAACTGTTTGATGTTCATCAACTCGAATTTATTGGATTGTACTATCACATCAATATAATCTAGAAAAATTTATTACTACAACATCTAACATATTACTAAAAAAATTCAAATGACCAACACAAACGATTACTAAAAAAACTCGTCACTCGATACATTATTTTAACCAAGAAAACATCCTAACATATTAGTCACGACTCCTGAGTATCTTTTCCATTGCTTGTTTCTTTCTCAGAAAGGGACCTAAGATATGTTGCCTCTCTCATTACGATAGGTATGGGATAAGAAGATGTTAGAACAATAGGTTCTGGTCTTTCGGCATGAATTCTATAGTCTTCTGGTGTGATCTAGTGGCCACGCAGGTACAGGGAAACCCATAACATTCTAAGAAAAAACATATCATATAACCAATATATTAGACATGAGTAGCAAAAAAATAGGTATACTTTAGTTGATTACTTACACCTAGCATAGGCTCTCCATCCACTGGATCCCAAGAAACCCCAAACCCTATAGGTTTTATTCCATCTCGATACATAAATGACCTAGAACCATCACCTCTCCCTCTCATCCTAACCACTTTCCCGTTGATAGTTCTTAGCCTCAACCTAGAAATAGATGGGGAAATTTCACGTTGAGCATGCACCACATTTACCATTGAATGTTCTTTTTGTGGTGGACAATTCAAACGACATTCTAGATGGTTTGTATCATGTTCCGAAATTTCGGAGGGTGATGAATCAAACACCGGACGTCGTTTTGAGTTTGATATTCTAGGCATTCTAAAATGAATTTGTGGTATATGGGATTGTCTTCTAGATCTAATAAGCTAGAGAATGTAGTTCAAGATCATAATTGTTAGTCGCATAAAAAGTACCTAGTAATTAATTCATTCCTCTACCTTCTACAAATTGTACCAGTACATGAGGGAATATTTAAGTAGCATAACAGTAGAAGATAATATATATCTATAGGAGAATAAGATATTATAGAAGTAGCATCTACAAAAATAAGTCTTAGAATACAATACAAAGACTTTCGTCTCCGTGAATTATTACGACACTTAATAAATGTCATAGACAGAATACGTTAAACACTTACCTAATGGACCATATCTTTAGGTAACTTGTAACTTACCTTGTACTTCCATAAGTAAGAAAGCATATGTTCACGGTAAGCCATTGCTACCTGGTTGAGGTCCCTAAAGACAAGCGGGATTTTGTTGATGAGTCGGTATAAAATAATGCATACCCATATGCCACAGTCTCCTAATGCATTACCCTGACAATGGACTTTCTCTTCAAACTCAAAGCTTATTTTGTACTCACCTAGTGTTAATCCTTTTTGCTCTTCAAGACACCTACTTTATCCAAAAATAAGGGCAATTGTGTCGACATCTTCTCCCTCATCTCCAACCACCAAAGTCTAGACTCCTGGATGGGTAAATGTTTTTTCTCTTACGGGGAGCCATTGAATCGTACACTGTAATAACACATGTACGAATGTTAAGCTCACCCAATGCCCAATGCTCTTTGGGTTGTTCAAAGGCATATATACCTACATTTTAGTAACCCTCATATTAATTATTTACAAACGAACTTATGTCTATATGATCAACATTTTGTAATTAACGCAAAAAAGATTTATCTCAAACCTTTTCAACGTCTGTCCATCCTGCCATGTTTTTTGTAGGCTTTGCATAATAAGTGGACATTGAACCAGATATTATAGACGGGCAGAAATGTGGACCAGCAATAACCCAGTCTACATCATTGGGTCTAAAAAACCACATCAGTTAGAGCCAGATTTCAATATGTTGTAGAAAACATCTATGGAATGATTGTTATTACACATTCATAACCAGTTGTTTAATTGGTCATAATTATAAAGATAAAAATATACTTACAATTTCCTTCATCCAGCCGCTTTTCTTTGGATCCAACCCAAGCATTGGTAACCAGAACCGTTCATCGACCGCAAACTAAATTCATCCCATGTAAATTTGTACTACTGTGTAGCCTTCCCATTTTTTGGACTTCTAACATTTTCTTAATAAAACAAGGTACTGTTACCCTGTAAGGGTGATACAAGCGTTTTGTATCGGTTCAATTAATCTCTCACAGTCCTCTCGAATTGATCTCGTCATTAAGTGGAGTGATTTGTTTATGGTTACTAAAAAGGGGTTTTAGTTTTCTAATCTACTAAAAAGTTTAAATGAGTTAAAATGAAAACTTAAATAAAAAACAGTTAATTAAATGACCACTAACAATACTAGAATTAAAATTAAAATTAAAATTAAAATTAAACTAAAGAAATAGTAGAAACAGTAATACAGTAACTCTTAAAAATATTCAAAGAAAATTGATTCAGAAGTTTAACCTTGATTCGGAACTTTTCACCCGGAAGTTTATCCGGAACTTTATTCGGAACTTCGTTCGGAAGTTTGGCTCGGAACTCTCATGCGAAACTTCATTCGGAAGATTGGTTCATTCGGAAGTTTTACTTCATCTGGAACAATTAGACTCATTCGGAACTTTCTACTGATTCGGAACTTTTAAGGGAAAAACTCACTCGGAACTTTTTAAACACATTCATCCGGAACTTAAAACTCATCCGGAACTTCAGTTCATTCGGAAGATTGGATTCATCCGGAACTTTCTGTTCATTCGGAACTTTCTAAGAGAAATTGATTCGGAACTTAAAAACATGCATTCATTCGGAACTTACTGTTCATCCGGAACTTCAGATTGACTCGGAACTTTTGAAAAAGAAACTCATTCGGAACTTTTTGGAAAACAGATTCATCCGGAACTTCTTAGTTCATTCGGAAGATGGGTGTTCATCCGGAACTTTGGTGTTCATCCGGAACCTGGGAACACAGATACAGTAACTAACCCCGAAGAACAAGGAAGACGAATTTAATCCAAAAATCACCAAGTTTTTTACCAAATCTTAAATAAAACTTAAACACAAAGCATCTACTAACCATAAACTACAAATCCCATCAACAAAAACACAAATCCCAACCACTTTTAAAGATCAAATCAATCAAATAAGAACTTGAAATAAAAGATGATGATGAACAAGATGAAATGGAAAGATTAAACAAGAACTTGTATTAATGATTAATGTTTTAACAAGATCAAACAAAGATTAAGATTACAAGATTTGAGAAACAAAGATAAAAATCACCAAACACCCTAGTGGTGTTGGTGACACCTACGAAACAGAAAAAAGAGAAAAGTTGGGAGAAAGAAAACTAAAAACTAACTAAAAACTTCCTGAAAAGTGTGAGGAGGGGCCTTTATATAGGCTTGTCTTTTGGTTGGTGAGTGGGCTTTCTCCCGTTCTTCTTGTCTTTTCGTCTTTTCAGAAAAGTTGACGTTTTTGATTCTGATTCGGGATTTGTCGTCGATTAAATTCAACTCGTCTTTTAATTTCTTCGTTTAATAGACTTGAGTTTCTTCGACTTATGTAAATCTTCCATCTTTGGTCCTTTTCTTCGATAAATCTTCGAATAGGCCCAGTGACTTCAAATCTTTTGCATCTATTGGACAATAGACTTTATCTTGAGACCTTTTCTTCAGTAAAACCCGTGCAATCCCATGTTTTCTTCAATATTCATCCGGTTGGCTCTGAAAACACAATAAACACAAAAACCACGCATAATTCCAAACAAATTATATTAAATACGTGTTTTGGTCTTGTTTTAGCCAGAATTAAGTGGTAAAAGGATGGGTGTTTACACACCTATCAAATCCCCTACACTTAACCATTGCCATGCCCTCATGCAATGCTTAGTGATAAAGCAACTTTACAATTTTCTCATAATTAATCAACCTTGGCCTTATTATTAAAATACTACTTAAACACAAATTAAAATACTAAGAGAAATTTGAACTTTAAAATAAACAAAAGGATGGAAAGAACTTGAAAAGAAATCAATGGCTTACATTAGGGCTTTGGTGCTGCGAAGATTTATCACTCTCAAGTTTCACGTTCCCCAAACTAAGCTTAAAAACGAGATCATTGTTATTATAAGTTAGCAATTCAAACACTTACACACATGGCTAAATTAAATGCTTAAACTCCCTTATTCCTAGGTGTATCTCTTATATTTTATTTTTGTCTTAAAATGATCATGAAGATGCATTTTTGGACTTATTTCGATAGTTTATTAAGGCTGAAAGCAAAGTAGGACGATTTGATCAATAGTTAGCTAAAGGACAAAATCTCTTAAAACTGCTTCTCGGGATATCAAAAAGTTCATATCTTAGCATAACTTGGTTCGCGATTTGAGACCTTTCTCGGGCCGATATTTGGCATGTACTTCATACTTCATATCTTGAGAGACGTTATTGAGATAATGGCCTTCTCATCGTTAATAGAGTTTCTTCACTTGGAGACTTTTGAGGGGTACTCCAACTTTTGTTGACCACGACTTCATGATTATTCTTCAATCTCTAATTGGGATTTTGAGATACAACGATCCGCCTCCTTTTCGGACTTGGATCTATTTATCCTCATACCTTGTTAGGGTCTTTTCGGATAGACTTCTCCATGATCTTTATGGGAGTTGATTGCTTTTCGTCGTGAGTCTTGATCCTTCATTTTGACTTTGGGAATAATGCTTTTCACATCACCTTGGATCTTTAGCAATAAAATGGAATCCTCATGCCTTGTTAGGGCCTTTTCGGACTTGCCAATCTTCGCGCCCCGCTTCATAAGTTATGCCTTGGCTATGAACTCTTATCATTACCGAGCAACTTTTAAACGATCTTGGGCTAGAAGCTAAGTAACTTTTCAAATCGTACGACCTTACTTATTGCAGATAATTTATTAGCAAGTGATGGGAGAATAGGCAAATAATTACACCAAGTGAGCTTGCGCAAGAATACCGACTTATAATTGACTCTATCATTTCTCGTCCTCCACAATTTAAAATCTCAAATAATGAGACTCGTGGACACTTAGCCTAATAAACCAATTAAGGTCTACATGGTTAAGGATACTAGCTAGAATAAACTTGGATAAGTCTATTCGGGTTGAGTCAAAATAAACGCAACGGGCCTAATATGTCAAAGACATCTAAACTAGCTACACCACTTTATTAATATTTTTGACTTATTTTCGGGATATATACATATGAAAGCAACGATAAAAATTTAAAAATTGCGACAAAATGGCCAAAGTTAATTAAAAATTTGAAAAAGATGATTTTCCGGTTAAATGAAGGCATTTTCATGGAAAAGTCCACTTAAAACTTCGATAGAAGTCCCCCCTACACTTAAGATAAACATTGTCCTCAATGTTTAAGCATGTGGGAAAAGTCCCCCCTACACTTATGACATTATGCACGTTGGTTAACTCGAGTTAAGGAGAAGACGACTAAAGTGATCAATTTCAAATGTGAGTATGAAGAAAACTGAATCACGATAGTTTGAGAGAAAGAACCGGATTTCGGATAACACGGGAGCACGGTTCTTCAAAGATTCCAAGAGTGCACTTATCCCTGTAATCACATCACCACACAAAGACAAACACGTATAGAAGTCCCCCTACACTTAGGGGGTTAAAACAATAAAGGATAGATACTCGGGCTGCCTCCCGAGGAGCGCTTGTTTTTTATAACCGAGTCACGAGCCTGACTCGACCAAAAATTAGTTCATGGGGAACGTGGTGAGGGATGGAATCACCTCCTGAGAGGTGTCCTCACCAAAGTACAACTTCACTCGTTGGCCATTCACCTTAAAATTAGGTCCATTAGGTTGAGCGAGCTCGAGAGTACCATATGGAAAAATTTGGGCAATGGTGAATGGGCCGGACCAACGAGATTTGAGCTTTCCCGAAAAGATTTTCAACCGAGAGTTAAAAAGTAAGACTTTGTCTCCAACATGGAACTCTCGGTTTTTGATCTTGGAGTCGTGAATGAGCTTAGTTCTTTCCTTATAGATCAAAGAATTTTCATAAGCCTCATTACGGAGTTCATTGAGCTCATTGAGTTAGATCTTGCGTAGGTCACCGGCTTTGTTAATATCAAAATTAGCCCACTTCAAGGCCCAGTAAGCCTTGTGCTCCAACTCAATGGGGAGGTGGCACGCTTTCCCGTACACAAGACGATAAGGCGTACAGCCGATCGGTGTCTTGTATGCAGTACGAAAAGCCCACAAAGCATCATCAAGTTTATCAGCCCATGAGGCACGATGCTCTCCCACGGTTCTTTCCAGAATTCGCTTTAATCCTCGGTTGGATATTTCAGCCTGGCCATTAGTTTGTGGGTGGTAGGCTGTGGAAAGACGATGATTTACACCGTACTTAGCCATGACTCTAGCAAATTGGTCATTGCAGAAATGAGTCCCACGATCACTAATAATGGCACGAGGCACACCGAATCTAGCGAAAAGAGCTTTCAAAAAGTTACAAACCACCCTTGCGTCATTAGTAGGTAAAGCTTTGGCTTCGACCCACTTTGAAACGTAGTCAACGGCTACAAGGATGTATTTGTTTCCTTTAGAAGAAGGGAATGGCCCCATAAAGTCGATACCCCAAACATCAAAGATTTCACACTCTTGAATGAAATTCTGAGGCATCTCGTCTTTATGTGTGATCGTGCCTTGTTTCTGGCACACATTACATCGTTTAACCATATTGTGTGCGTCACGATATATGGAGGGCCAATAAAATCCCGAATCAAACACTTTTTTGGCGGTGTAGTTGGGACCAAAGTGACCACCGGTGGGTCCTTTGTGGCAAGCATCAAGGATTTGTGACGCTGCCGGTCCATCAACACATCGGCGGATAATCAGGTCGGCACATTGTTTGAATAGGTAAGGGTCGTCCCAAAAGTAAGTCTTAATGTCGGTGAAGAACTTTTTCTTTTGTTGGGATGTCAACCCTTCCTTGAGAATTCCACCCGCCAAATAGTTTGCAAAGTCCGCAAACCACGGGGTTTCATTAGATTTCGAATTTATAGACATTAAGGTCTCCAAGGGAAAAGAATCATTGATTTCTTTGTTTGGATGATCCCCTTGGTAAGGATCCTCAAGTCTGCTGAGATGATCTACGGCTAGGTTTTCTGCTCCTTTTTTATCGCGAATTTCGATCTTAAATTCCTGGAGCAGCAAAACCCAACGAAGAAGTATTGGTTTGGAATCTTGCTTTGTCAACAAGTACTTCAGCGCGGAATGATCGGTATATACAATTGTGGTGGAAAGGACAAGATAGGGGCGGAATTTTTCAAAAGCATAGACAACAGCTAAAAGCTCTTTTTCGGTTGTCGTATAATGCAATTGTGCCCCCGTCATTGTCTTGCTAGCGTAATGGATTGGTTGGAAGTGTTTGTTCACTCTTTGTCCCAGAACCGCTCCAATAGCAAAATCGCTAGCATCGCACATCAACTCAAAGGGCAGCTCCCAATTAGGGGTAACAAAGACGGGTGCCTTAGTTAGCTTATCCTTAAGCGAGTTGAAGGCTTCAAGGCACTCTTCGGAAAAGATAAAAGGAGTATCTTTTTCCAAGAGGTGGGTCATCGGGCGAGCGATTTGAGAAAAATCTTTGATGAATCGACGGTAGAAGCCCGCATGACCCAGAAAACTTCTCACACCCTTCACGGTTGAAGGTGGAGGCAACTTTGCGATAACATCGACTTTAGCACGGTCTACTTCAAGACCGGCTTTGGAAATCTTGTGTCCCAGCACGATGCCTTCTTTTACCATAAAATGGCATTTTTCCCAATTCAGAACAAGGCGAGTGTCTTCACACCGCTTAAGCATACGTTCCAAATTGGCAAGGCAAGAAGAGAACGAATCCCCGAAGACCGAGAAATCATCCATGAAGACTTCCATGGTTTGTTCAACCATGTCATGGAAGATAGCTAACATGCACCTTTGGAAAGTCCCGGGGGCATTGCATAAGCCAAAAGGCATTCTTTTGTAAGAAAAAGTGCCATAGGGACAAGTGAATGTTGTCTTCTCTTGATCTTGGGGATCGATGGGTATTTAGAAATAACCCGAGAAACCATCAAGAAAGCAGTAATATTCATTACCCGCTAAACGTTCAAGCATTTGGTCCATAAAAGGTAGAGGGAAATGATCCTTTCTCGTGGCATCATTGAGTTTGCGGTAGTTTATAAAAACTCTCCACCCAGTAACGAGACGAGTGGAAATCAACTCGTTGTGTTCATTGGGAACAACGGTTATTCCGCCCTTCTTGGGCACACAATGGATTGGACTAACCCATGGTGAATCCGAAATAGGGTAAATCATACCCGCATCAAGAAGTTTGATAACCTCTGTTTTGATGACTTCATGGATTTTTGGATTCACCCTTCGTTGGCTTTGAATTGTGGGCTTAAAGTCATCCTCCATGAGAATTTTGTGTGTGCAGAAGTGAGGATCAATTCCACGAATATCCGAAATCTTCCAAGCAATAGCCTTCTTATGATCTTTCAACACGGCGACAAGTCGGGCTTTTTCTTCTTCTTTTAGGTCCTTTGCGATGATGACGGGCGACGTCTTCTCTTCTTCAAGGAATACATACTCGAGATGGGGCGGAAACTCCTTAAGTTCTAAATCCGGAGGATTTTCGACGGGAGGCGTATTCGAAGTCGGAGTATCGATAGAAAATGACCGTGGGAGATGGAGGAGAAGGATTGTCTTCTTTGAGAAGGTTTTCAATGAGGCGGAGATCTTCATCCCAATTGGTAGTAGAATCGTCATTGTCTAGATTCACATCTCCCATGGTGGCTTCCAAATCTTTCCAAAGGAAATCACTTTCTCCAAATAGAGATAGTGATGAGTCGATAGAGGAAACGGTTTCAACATTGGGAAGAGAGGTAGGAATACTTTTACAAGCATCTTTGAAGTGTTCTTCACAAGCCTCATCAAGAACGTCAATACAATTAACACTCTCGTAAGAATAAGGCTGTTTAGAAAGCTTTCCCATGTTGAAGACTACTTTATCGTCACCCACTCTCATGATAAGCTCACCGGCTTCAACATCGATGAGAGTGCGACCGGTCCTCAAGAATGGACGACCAACAATTAGTGGCACACGGGGGTCCATCTCGTAGTCGACGACAACGAAATCAGCAGGGAAGGTGAATTTGTCGACTCCTACAATGACATCTTCGGCTATCCCCACTGGATAAGCAAACGTACGGTTGGCCAATTCCAAAGTCATTTTGGTGGGGACTAGCTCTGGGAGAGATAATTGCTTCCAAACGCTTAGAGGCATAAGATTAATACTGGCACCTAGATTGGCTAGGGCCATGCAATTCTCTACTCCCGGGAAATTGCAAGGAATTAAGAAACGACCCGGATCACCAAGCTTGGTTGGCAATTTCCTTAAGAGCACTGCAGAACAGTTTTCATTAAGTTGGGTGTTGGCAATATCGAGGAGCTTTTCCTTGTCGCTCGGAAGATCTTTAAACATTTTCGCATATTTAGGCATGTGAGCGAGAGCCTCAACGAAAGAAAATATTGAAATTCAGTTGTTTGAACATTTTAAGGAAGTTCGAAACCTGAATATTGTCCTTGCTCTTTTGCTTCTCTTTCCTCAACCTAGATGGATAAGGTATATTGGAAGAAGAGGAAGGCTTTGGAAGAATAGGACCACTCACATCCTTGGGTGGAGGAGGGGTAGCAGGAAGAGGTGGAGCAATTGGGGAAGGAGAAGGATGAGGAATAGGAGCAGGTGACTCGTTCTCCTTAGTCACAACCACCGGTGGAGGTATAGGAAGCTCGGGTTCCTTGGTACCTTTACCACTTCGAGTAGTGATTGCTTTCATCTCCCCTCTTGGATTCGCAACGGTGTTACTCGGAAGAGTACCCGAAGAAGAGGGTTGATTACCTTGGAAGAAACTAGCCATCATGTTCCTCAAGTCATTTGTTTGGCTATCCAACGTATTTCTCATGTCGGCTCTCAAATCATTTCCTTGCTTGACCAAGTCCGTCTTCAAGTTGAGCACTTCTCTCTGAAGATTTCCCACTATCACATCGTTAGTCCTCATATAAGTTTCCACTTCTTGGTGAAGAGCGGTGGGTTGGTTGGGAGGAGCATTGTATGCAGGTGGTTGATAAGCAGGTTGTTGGTAGACTTGGTTGTTTCGTTGAGGTGGTTGTTGCTGCTTGTGAGGAGGTAGGTATGGTTGTCGAGGTTGTTGTTGTTGTTGAGGAGGGCGATTGAGATTTGGTTGTTGGTTTGGGTTGGTGGGAGGAAAACCAGGTGGTGAAAGATAAGTGTTAGAACGGTAGCTAAGCAAATTACGGTCACCTTGAGGTCTGGCTTGATAAGCGGGTTGAGGATAGGTGCCATATGCCGCATTCACATTCTCAGCAGGGTAGTCTTGGGTGGCAGTACAAGTAGTGTAGGAGTGAGGACCACCGCATATCTCACAAGGTTGGCTGACAGCACTGACTTGAGCGTTTTTAGCGTTGTTGATGTTGTTGTTGCTGACGGTGTGGGTGACAAGCGATTCAAGAAGCGTAGTGATTTTGTCCAATCGCTTGTCGCTGTCACTAGTGCTAGCACTAGCGACATTGGTCCTAACACTCTTGGTTTGCACACGAGATTTGTTCTCAATGATGTCCCAAGCAGCATTGGAAGTCTTAGCCAATAGATTACCCCCCGAGGCACTGTTTAGTGAATCTTGGTCACTCATGCTTAAACCATTGTAAAAAGTATTAATTTGATGTACTTTGGTAAAACCATGTTGTGGGCATTTTCTTAAAAGATCTTTAAAACGATCCCAAGATTCACTGAACGACTCATCGTACTTTTGTTCAAAATTTATGATTTCATTCCGCAAAGCGGTAGTACGAGAGGGTGGGAAAAAGTAATTGATAAACTTTGTTTCCAAATCCGTCCACGAGAGAATACTCTGTGGCGGTTCCTTAGCAAGCCAATGCCGGGCTTGTCCCTCTAAAGAAAAGGGAAAAAGTTGTACCCTGATAACTTCTTGTGGAACACCATTGAACTTGACCGTGTTAGTGAGTTGCAAGAATCTCTTGATATGGTCATGTGGGTCATCAATGGTACGTCCCAAGAATGGTTGAGCGGATACCATCTGGATAAAGCCTGATTTTAGCTCGAAATTGTTGGCGGTAATTGAAGGTATGACAATTGGATCCGTGTTGCCATCGACATGAGCTTGCAGTAGTTCAACCATCGGGCGATTATCCGGAAGGTGCTCATTGTTGTTGTTATTGTTCATGTTGTTGAAAGGCGGGTTGTTGTTGTTATTATTATTGCTTGGAGGTGGTATGTTGTTGTTGTTTTGTACACCGTCCATGTCTAAGTGATCGAGAGGCTCGGGCTCTTGATAAGACGTGGATCGAGTGCGCATACACCTACAAAAGAACGAACAAAGAAAAACAAAGCAAAATTTTTTTTGGTTTTTATGTTTTTTAATTTTTTTTGTATTTTTGAAAATTTTATATTTTTTAGGATTTTTTGAAAATTTTTATGAAAAGGTAACGTTCACGGGGAACGGATCCCAAAATCCAAGTTCTCACAAAAAAATTTTGATCTTAACGAGAAGAGCCGGCAGCGGCGCCATTTGATACAAGCGTTTTGTATCGGTTCAATTAATCTCTCACAGTCCTCTCGAATTGATCTCGGCCTTAAGTGGAGTGATTTGTTTTTGGTTACTAAAAAGGGGTTTTAGTTTTCTAATCTACTAAAAAGTTTAAATGAGTTAAAATGAAAACTTAAATCAAAAACAATTAATTAAATGACCACTAACAATACTAGAATTAAAATTAAAATTAAAATTAAAATTAAACTAAAGAAATAGTAGAAACAGTAATACAGTAACTCTTAAAAATATTCAAAGAAAATTGATTCGGAAGTTTAACCTTGATTCGGAACTTTTCACCCGGAAGTTTATCCGGAACTTTATTCGGAACTTGGTTCGGAACTTCGTTCGGAAGTTTGGCTCGGAACTCTCATGCGGAACTTCATTCGGAAGATTGGTTCATTCGGAAGTTTTACTTCATCCGGAACAATTAGACTCATTCGGAACTTTCTACTGATTCGGAACTTTTAAGGGAAAAACTCACTCGGAACTTTTTAAAACACATTCATCCGGAACTTAAAACTCATCCGGAACTTCAGTTCATTCGGAAGATTGGATTCATCCGGAACTTTCTGTTCATTCGGAACTTTCTAAGAGAAATTGATTCGGAACTTAAAAACATGCATTCATTCGGAACTTACTGTTCATCCGGAACTTCAGATTGACTCGGAACTTTTGAAAAAGAAACTCATTCGGAACTTTTTGGAAAACAGATTCATCCGGAACTTCTTAGTTCATTCGGAAGATGGGTGTTCATCCGGAACTTTGGTGTTCATCCGGAACCTGGGAACACAGATACAGTAACTAACCCCGAAGAACAAGGAAGACGAATTTAATCCAAAAATCACCAAGTTTTTTACCAAATCTTAAATAAAACTTAAACACAAAGCATCTACTAACCATAAACTACAAATCCCATCAACAAAAACACAAATCCCAATAACTTTTAAAGATCAAATCAATCAAATAAGAACTTGAAAACTTGAAATAAAAGATGATGATGAACAAGATGAAATGGAAAGATTAAACAAGAACTTGTATTAATGATTAATGTTTTAACAAGATCAAACAAAGATTAAGATTACAAGATTTGAGAAACAAAAATCAAAATCACCAAACACCCTAGTGGTGTTGGTGACACCTACGAAACAGAAAAAAGAGAAAAGTGGGGAGAAAGAAAACTAAAAACTAACTAAAAACTTCCTGAAAAGTGTGAGGAGGGGCCTTTATATAGGCTTGTCTTTTGGTTGGTGAGTGGGCTTTCTCCCGTTCTTCTTGTCTTTTCGTCTTTTCAGAAAAGTTGACGTTTTTTATTCTGATTCGGGATTTGTCGTCGATTAAATTCAACTCGTCTTTTAATTTCTTCGTTTAATAGACTTGAGTTTCTTCGACTTATGTAAATCTTCCATCTTTGGTCCTTTTCTACGATAAATCTTCGAATAGGCCCAGTGACTTTAAATCTTTTGCATCTCTTGGACAATAGACTTTATCTTGAGCCCTTTTCTTCAGTAAAACCCGTGCAATCCCATGTTTTCTTCAATATTCATCCGGTTGGCTCTGAAAACACAATAAACACAAAAACCACGCATAATTCCAAACAAATGATATTAAATACGTGTTTTGGTCTTGTTTTAGCCAGAATTAAGTGGTAAAAGGATGGGTGTTTACACACCTATCAAAGGGCTGCTTTTTTCCCTCTAGTCGACACCTATTTTAAAAAAATCAATGTAAATCTAAATGAAAATAATAAATAATATTAAATTTTTTAAGGTAGTCATATGATAGACCTCTATAAATGGTTGTACATCGACATTGCTAAATGTTGTGTTCGGCACAACAACATCATCATCCACATCTACAAGTCCATATTTGACGGTACTTGTAGTTGGCTTTGTTAACTTTCTCCTTTTTTTGGAACCGGGGTTGTGGTCTCTTGTTGCTCATACGGTTCTTGTAAAGCCTTACCAGGTTTCTTCTTCCTTCCAATATCTGCAAATACATACTGCAACGCGGGCCTCCCAATAAACTGTGAATCTTTGGTCTACAATTAACACAAAGCGATGTATTAAGTAAAGGCCCTTGACTAATTATCTGGTAATTATAATTTGCAGATTTTAAGGAAAATATCTTTACGTTTGTGTCAGACATCTTTTCAGCATGATTAAAATCCGCTATGAACTGATCTAAGTCGGGGAATTTCATCTACAACAAATTAAATTTGACAGCTTAGTTGCTTTTAGATATATAGGTACGGATATTGCTTTAACACTAGGAACAAAATATCTACCTTTGGAAGACAACCAGAGTCTGACCCAGTTTCCTTTAAAGGAGTACATTCATCCGTAGTTGTATTGTTGTTAATATGTGACTGGTTGTCTGTGACGAACCCATCCTCGTTATCTAACTTTTCAATTTCCATCTCCTCAATTTTATTCTCCTCGTTTGTTGTAATAGCCTCGGTATCAATTGACATGTTATCTAGGGAATAGGTTTGATCCAGAGGGTCAAAACTGAAATCCAAATCTTTATTAACCTGTTAGAGAAAGGTTTTGAATGAAAATACTATTATTACCGAAAAACAACTTATCATGTGTTAGCAAAAACCTACCTTGCTAGTAGTATCCAACGCTTCATCTAGCGGAAACTCAGTATCAAGTGCATGCAATAAATGTTGCAATGCACCAAGTTGGGACTCGGTAGTTGCCATCTTATTACATTCAATACCACAAATATTAGATGTCCGACATTCATCATTCTTAGCATACATGTTGTTGTCTGTAATACTGTCATCTTCTTACCTGCGACATTCATCAGCATTAAATTGCAGCTTGTCCACTTCTATGCTAGAGCCTTCGAATTTACGGGGTCCATCGACCTTAGAACCAATTGAGTTCTGCAAAAACATAATAGAATGGTTAAAAACATGGTAACTACAAACAAGAATTAGTGCTTACTGAATTTTTACCAAAACATACATTGTTAGGTTCTGTCATGTGGAAAATGTTCTGCACAGTTAACGTTTGTGCAATCTTTGATCTCAAATGGCCAACCCTTCCAATCCAATATGGCCTAACAACAATTACTTCTTGAAACAGCTAATCGACATCTTCTAGTAAGCCCTCTGATTCGGTATGACTACTACCATCAATAATAGGCTCCACTAGATCTTTATGTATATCTGATTGTTCTGAAACCAAATCCACCAAATCAACTTCCTCCACCAAATCAATTTGGTCTATAAACCCTTGTGAAATGTTAAGATCATCGATCTGAATTTCTTCATTTATTGGTTCCACCTATTCTTGGTCAAAAACACCCTGCTGGTTGTCGGCTTCAATAGGATTTGGTAGGTTGCCACCCGGTTGCTCAACATTAGGAACAACAGCTTGAATAAAAGGTACATCTTCACCGTTGAAAAATGAAATACTCCTATTAAGCCATGTTTGCTGCAACTCTTCTTGTGTTGGCATAATATTAATTGTAGGTGTAGAATCCTAAAATGCATAAAAATATAGGTTTTTTATGATTATGACAACACTTTTTTAAACATAAAAAATACTAATGTATGCAAAAAATTACCGGTGAGAAAAACATAGGATAATCAGTTTTTTGAAACCTTCAGATCTTAGTCCAACCAAAACCACCGGGTATTAAACCAGGTTCTTTATTCCACCATAAAGTACTGTTGGGGAATGTTTCCAATATCCAAATCTATAATAAAATACAACTATATAAAAAAACAAAAATATTATAATGATTGTAACATATATTATTAAGTTTAAACATTACTGACCTTGAGGGACCAAACAAAACCATTGAGGTTGTATGTTCTCATGTGTTTGCTACTTTTGTTACTTAAACGATGCTTCTTAGCATGTTTGGGGACCAAATTCAATGTCCTCTCATAAAAGTATTGCGACATGTATTCTCCCTAGGGATAATCGTTCCATGCATCTAAATCTTCAACTAGGGTAAGTATATGCCTTGTAATATTTAAAAATTCCTCAGGACCCATAAAAACTACCTCTTCCAAAAACAGTAAACAAACCCTAACCGCATCTGTGTCTTCCAATCCAGCCCAAAGCTTATCATTTTTTATAAGTTCCCAAAGCTCTCTAAACTTGACATTGAATCGTGTTTTTTCAGGGAAAACACGTGAGCAAAAAGGGCTATATCCTAAGGGAACGTCACCACATCTAAAACCAGTAGCTAAACAAAACTCATTACGACCAAAACTAACTTGGTGTCCAGCAATGTTAAAGATAAAAGGTGGGCAATATTTTGTTGGAACTTCCAATGGTTGTTGTTGTTGAAGAACATAATTGAGCATGTGGTTGTCATTTGGGTTCTTAGTAAAATCTAACCAACGGCCATAAACAATATTCCTAAACATCGAATAACGTGCGTTGAATCTTAACAACTTACCTTTGATCTCTGTCAAATACCTCATTTTTATCATAAACTTACTTTGGCATCAAACATTTCCATTGGCCCGAACTCCATTTAATTAACAGGAACAGATCTACAATTAAATCAATTAAATATAATTAGGGTTTATACATTTTGAACACAGGTTTGAGAATTGGGGGTAGAGGATAGGGTAGAAAAGGTACAGTTGAACGCTGTAGAGGATGGGGTAGAAAAAATACAAATGCACACAGTTGTAAAAAGAATAACATTAATGCCGGATTTCACATTCTGAGGAATAATTGAAATTAGGGTTACTGTGTGATTAATAATTGGGTAGAGGATGGGGTAGATACAATTTGGGGGTGATGAGTTTGGGTTTAATTTTTGTGGTAAAGGTTATGTGTAAAATCTGTTAGTGTTTGGTAAGTTGTATTAGAATTATAAAAATTTGCATAAAGGTAAAAAAGAAATTTTTATAAGTATTAATCTTATCAAAAGTACATAGGTACTTATCAAAATTTGTACAAGTCGCATAATAAATAGTCAAAGTTGCATACATTAAAATAGAAGTTGCATAATGTTTAAATCATTTTTTAATTGATATAATTTTTTTAAAAATAATTTAAATATTTAAAAAATGTACAAGTCGCATAAGAAGTTACACTTACAAGTTCTTACAATATTCTTACACAATGAATACTTTTTTTTCAGGCATGAATAGTTTTTTTTTTTTTTATAAAGTTGCATAGGTCGCATATGGTTGCATAGATTGATTAAGTCGCATGAGGTAAATGAGAAATTCGCAATTCGCATAGGTCATTTCAACAAAGTTAATGGTTTTTTTGGGCATTTGGGTAATTATCCCTTTTTCTTTTTGTCCATTTTGATTTTCTTGCCTTTGCTTTGGTTGAGCTCTTTGGTGTGTTAGTTGCTTGTTTATTTTGCTTGTACTAACCCCCTTGATAAGCTAACTGGCAAATGGAGAATCTTGAGACTCGATCCCAACACCCCTCCATCACACACACACACTCCGACATACCATTGTGCCCATGGGACTTTTCTGTCCGAAAGGTACAACACTTTCTTTTTATATTGCTTGTACAAGAATGGCCATATAAGCCCGTTTATATCTTATTGGCTTATCCAGCTTAATCTAGTCGAGCACATAACTTTATTTCGTAGTCATTCTCATTTTTTAGGCTTTATTTTATAAATTCCAACTTTGTAGCTTTTGTATTTTACATTTCATTAGAAAACGAACTTAGCTTATATTTATTGTAGTGCCTGTTGTCTTTCGGTGCTTATTTCACATAACGTTTTGTCATTTTTCTTGTTCAAGTATCTTAGTAAGACCAAAACTCAGCCTTTGGTTCAAATTTCAAGCAAAATAGTCAAGTTTCTATGAAACCCGAATATTTTATCTTATAGTGAAAACCAAAAATCGTTCTGTTTGAGCTTATTAGGATGGTTATTTGTAAAATTCTTTTTCCAGTGTCTTAGTTAGTCCAAAAGAGGGAGGTATGCTTATTTTCAGCTTATCAGACTAAGTATTAAGCTTATTGGGCTTATTAGGCTCAATAAGTTAGCTTATTACTTATTTGAGGGTGATAAGCTCATTTTCAGCTTTTGGACCTTTAAGATAAGTTATTTAAAATTTTCTTTTAGTCAGAATAGCCTTTTACATTTTAGTTTTTTTTTTAAATTTCTTAATGGGCTTTTTGGCCCGTTAAGCCCAATCTGTTTTAGGATTTTGCCCATTTGGATGCCCAAACTTATTTTCAGGATTATTAATTTTTATGTTGGTTTTAATTAGTTAATAAATTAGTTTTGAAATTTTTAATTTTTTCGAAAGTTTTATTATTTTAATATTTTATTCTCGATTTACGTGAAAACATAATTCGTCTTAGTTTTTAGCCGTCGTAGTGTAGCTTCGTCTTTTCTTTTTAAGCCTTTGTTTTCCTGAATCCGTAACTAATCCAAGAGCGTTTTCAGTTGACCTACCTTTCACCTCGTTTATAACGATCCCTCGGTTTTTATACATTTGTTGTTTTTTAAAACGTTGATTTATATATACTGTAGAATATTGATAACCTATTAATCTATGAAGGGGTTTGTTGATTTCTAGAGAGAGAAAGTTAGAGAGAGAAAGTGAGAGAAACTATGTGTTATTTCAATAAAATGAAACTAGAAAATGACAACAACCAACCCCTTTCCATGGTGGAAAGGGGTATTTATACTCCAAGCTTACAATGGGCTTGGGCCGGTCCATGACAAGCCCATGGACCGGTTCTTACTTAACTTAATAAGCAACTAATGACTATTTGTTAACTACGAGCTATTACAACATTAATAATATTGTGGAGTGACCGATACTTCTTATATACGTAAAAACGTATTTCTAACAATCTCCCCCTAAGGGAGGTCACTCCACGTTTACAAAGTTCTAAACCTAGCATACTATACTAAGTCTTCATTCTTTAGCTCGTAGTCTTTTCTTCTTTTCTTTCTTTTGTTGTGAATATGTTGGTTTGATCTTTTTGGCTTTGGCTTGAGAGCATTGTTCTTTGGCCTTTCACGTGCGATCTTTGCCTCTCTTGTGAATTTGCCTTCTCGTGACTCCATGTTCCACACACTTATGTCTTTTTGTTGAATTCTCGAAAGTTTTAGAGTTTGGTACAGCGGAAGACTTTATCTTGTACTTTCTTGAATTTTTGCTAAACTTTGATGCAGAAAAACATAAGCATGTGGGAACGACTTCTACAGGTACACCGCAGCACCACCGTCTTCACTGGTACACAGCAACGCCACCGTCTTCAACAGGTACACAGCAACGCCACCGTCTTTAACAGGTACACAGCAACGACACGAATAAAATGGCTTTGAATATTTTATTCTAATTCGGTAGCATTTTACCTCCGGTCGGTGAAGACCGTTGGACGATATTAGATATCGTACCCGTGACGGATAGTTTCAATTAAGTAACTTCCTGACAGGATTTCGCGGGTAAACCCATTCTCTTTATTCGACCGTCTAAAGCTGACTGCGAACATAAAGAGTGAATCACTTGGATAAATTATCCTTGTGATTTGAAGCCGTCAATTCATGAAACCTGGAACAAGTGAATTTCAATTAAGATTTTCACCATCGTTGCTTTCCAGTTGTCACGAGCTCAATTCATAAAGAATCTTGCACGTTACCTACCAAGTGCTGTTTGATGTTGACACTAGAAGGATTTCCACTCGTCACTGTGGTCAATAAAGAGTCACTCTGAGTGTTCTGGCAAGATCATATGATAATGCGAAGAGGCCTGGAACGAGTTTAAGTTCAATTAAGAATTAAACCACTGTTACCTTCCAGTTTTTCACAAGATTGGTTCTAAAAGAACCGCACGTGTAACCTACCATGAGCTTGTTTGATGTTGGCTCAAGCAGGATTTCCATCTTCATTGTAATACTTACGTATTACTCGGATGTTCTGGCAATATTACAGGAATATTGCGTAGGACTCATGAAAATCTCTTACTTTTCACAGTGTGTGAGAAAGCAAGGAATAAATGAAAAGTGTCCTAATGAGACTTTTGATGATCTCTTGGCTCTAGACTCGATTGTGCGTTTTGATTTAGTGAGCGATGGCTGGAGAGGAGTGCCACCTTTTCAATACCAGTCTATTCGGAGTGAATAAACCAATAGATAACGTGTTGATCTCCGTGTGATTAAAACAAATACCTTTTGAGAGATATTTGAGTTAGCTGGGAAGGGTTGTGCATTGCATCACTGGGTCCATGATGTCTTTCTTCAATACCGAGAATCATTAGCAAAAATGACCTCAATAGCATATGTATTGACCCGGTTTCTGCCTAAAGTTGTAAGGAGGGCTTCTTTCTTTACACCCTTTATCTTTACATTTCTTTTTCATTCTTCAACCCCTTCAATGCTTACCAATACGTCATCACTAGCACCTTGTTGTGATTGTTCCAGTGCTAGCTTAAGTACTTGGTCGGCATTCAGCTACGTTCACATTCTTTCTCCATCTTTCCTAGGACTTCTAATTCTATCTAGGGAATTGTCCTTGGGAAAATTCCATCGGCTCTGATGAATCATTGGACTAAACCTATTCCTACCACCCTTTTGTCACCACATCCGTCGTGAATTAAGCGTGTTTTGGGAAGGAATTGCCACCATGAAAAATCATTGAAAATCACCTAAAGTACTTGTGATATTGAAATCAAAAGTTTTGTACCTTAGGTGTTTTGTTCATCAAAAACGCTCTCCCTTAACACGTGCTTTACACATATTAAGTTGGATAATCGTTAAGTCTTTTTCATCGTTTATCCAAGTATCACTTACGTCTCCTTAATCCCATTTTCTCCCCTTATCCAAAATGTTAACCATTAATATTTGGGATATTGAATGGATTAACCGGTCTTTGGGTAAAAATGAAATCGATGTTTGGCCATAGAACAAGTTATTGCTCCCCCTTAAGTTAATAAGGGATAGTTGTAGTGCTTTAGTAAGATATATTTTGAAAGATTTAGAATCTCGTGAGAAATTCTTGAAAAATTATCATACCTTAACACTACAGCAAGCCATACAAGCACAATATTCACAAATATACATATTCACAATTGAAAACCAATATAAAGTGGACCTGAAATGTACGACCCATTAGATGGATCGTTGCAGTAGCTTGTGGTGCACTAGATATGGTCTTCCACCCACGAATCTTTCCAAGCTCCTCATCAATCTACATTCACGGAGCTTTTGATCGATCTTCTTGATCACATACTTCGCCATCTGCCGGTAACCCGGATGCCAATCCTCCGTCATCTCTGGCAAAGTCCCTCCCGAGTTCAGATGCTCCAATTTTCCTCTGACTTGTAGAAGAGTCCCATCACTGTACTTATGGAGCTCACCCACCCTCATAAACTT
Source organism: Glebionis coronaria (assembly GCA_025667525.1). Lineage (NCBI taxonomy): Eukaryota > Viridiplantae > Streptophyta > Magnoliopsida > Asterales > Asteraceae > Glebionis > Glebionis coronaria. Next base: position 42,721,073 of record CM046880.1, on the reverse strand, counting down.
CATCAAACCTCGACTGTTCAAGTAGAAAATGCCGTAATTCGGGACAGAAATGCCGGTATAGGGACATCTTTCTACATGTTGATGTAGCACTTGATTCACTGGACGGGTTAGGTTAAGCTTCCTTTGATAGCTTTCGACTCCCAACTGAAGATCTTCAACTCTTGTCTTGATGACAACGCTTCGTGTGAACATACGAAGTGCTGTATTCAAAGCAATCAGGTCTTCACGAGGAATATGTGTGAGTTGATCTCGGGTCATCAGAAGCAGCATATCTTCGATATCCTCAAGGCGAATGATGGAAAAATCTCCCTGCTGGATTTTGTATTCCCTGTCATCCTCCCTTTTCAAGCGAATCTCCGTCACATGATAATAGCCGTTCTTGGCTTCAGTTTTCAACCCTAAAATGCTGGAGATGCGGATATCGGATCTAACGATACTTCCAGAATTGACTAGGCAGCAACCCCTGTACGCCCTTCGGACTCGTTCGTCCCAATGAGATGCACCTATGACAGCATACATATCATAATTACAATTTATTTTTGGGACCCAGAGTCGGTTTACCTTTTCCTCGATAAAGGGTATTGTCCCCCAGTTGGCAGCTTTCAGTAAGGTCAGGGAGGTTGCGTACTTTGATGACCCCTTCAGTAGATACACAAGATCATTGGTGACGAAGAAGTCAAGAGCAATCTGATTATCTTGAGAAGGATCCATTGGAGGTGGAGCTCTTTCTGATTCATGAAGTCCTGGCCATTGAACGGTATTCAGAGCCTTCAGGATCTCATCGGCATAATACTCGAACTCCATTTGGGTTAACCGGGTTTTGGCACGAAGTCTCTTATCTTTCAGCGCTTTCTTCACCAAGGATGGAGTAACCGAAGTCTTATACTCATGAGCAAAAAATGCACATAAGTCAATCGGACTTCGGATACGGAGATACAACACATCTTTGTCAGCGTCTGTGATCGGATCATATTGTGCTGCTGCCGTGATCCAAGCCTGTGGTGGTGCAGTCTCGTCTATCTCCAACGTGTCTGCCCAGTCTCGTGTGCTTGGTTCAGGAACCGTAGATTGTTGTGCTTGTTGTAGAGGAGTAGAAGTGCAAACATCTGTTGGTTCAGTTTCAGGCATTTCGGCAGTGTCGTGAACTGGTGAGTGTTGTGCAGCTTCGGGTTCTGTTACTGATACTGCAATCACAGGAGCAACAACAACAGAACTAATGGGGTTAGTGGTAATAGGTAAAGATACAGCAATAGAGGTACCGGGAACCGATGACGCTGTAGTGGCATTCACATCATGGCGCCACTTAGTTCGTCTTGATTCCGATGATGTTGATTTGTCCTTCTGTGCTGCATCTTTCTTGGACTTGGTTCCAGTCTTAGCAGTTGTCTTGGAGCTGGTAACCTTGTCTCCCTCTTTAGGCTGTTCACCCCCATCATCATCCTGATTGTCATCCCCGTTACTACCCCTAGCACTCTGCTCATTCCTATCACCACCATCATCGCCATCATCATCATCCTCATCCTCGTCATCATCATCCTCATCCTTATCCTCATCATCACCATCATCGTCATCCTTTTCCTCTTCTTCTCCTTCTTCTTCCTCTTCCTCTTCACCAGTACCCTCTTCCTGCTCACTTTCTTCCCTTTCTTCTTCAGGTAGAATGTGATAAGGTACCACACTGCCAAACGTTTTGAATAACCTATCATCCTCCATGATAGCATCATTTAGGGATTTGTATAGAGCCCGTTGAATCCTAGACTTATCAAACGATCCAAGTTCCACCATACGAGCCTTAAGGATCTTCTTCAATTCAAAATCCGTCAAGTCATAAGCAATCTTGTAGGCGGCTTCTGAAGGATTGGATGATTTGATCATCAAGTTGTCAGCAGCAAGTGTCTTCAACTCATCACGCAGTTTAGGCATTAGGGATTCAACGGATTCTTGCACTCTTTCTTCCACAGAGGCTTCAAGTGCTTCTTTTTGCTCTTTGTATTTATCCCTCATCGCTTGAAGTCTGGTGATACGTGCAGCATGCTTATCAGCCTCAGCCTGCTTAACCCGAGCTAGTTCTTCTGCATGTGCTTTTCGAATTGACTCCATATCTGCAGTGAACCTAGCAATCATCTCCTCTTGGGCTTTCCTAGATGCTTCTTCACTTTGAGCTCGTCTTTGTAACTCTTGGCGAAGTTCATCCATTTCTCGTTTGTGAGTATCCACATGTTTATCCAACAGTTCGGCCATCACCAATGCAGCCATTGTAGATGTTGCAGAGCTGCTCTGGGTTGATTGAAGAGGCTCGGTTGTTACTGCGGTACTAAGGATGGGAATTGTAGGTGGTGGAAGAAATGGTGTTGAAGTCGGTCTGGTTGGTAAGGGTTGTATGGGTGGAGGTTGAGTTGCTAAGGGTTGAGTTGACACCATGATCGTAGGAGCAACAGACTCCTTTTCCACACTTGCTGAAATAGGGATTGATGGCTCCTTCGAAGTGGAATAATGTTCAGGTGACCCAAACTCATCAACATCATCTGGTTCCACGTACTCATCCTCAACATCTACCCTTGCACCTGAACCACTACCGCCAGTATCTTTCCTACTCCTTTGAATTGCTATCTTCAGCATTTTTCTCTCTGTCTTGTCAAGAGCAGGATCAACAATATCTTCTTCATCACGTAAACGCATCTCATCAGTCTTACCATTTCCCTTCTTACCCTCTGTCTTCTTCTTCTTGGTTTCGGGTTCAGGTAACGCAGCTGGTTGTTTGCGTTTACCTTTACTCTTAACCGTTGTAGACGAGTCTTCTCCAGTTTGAAGGTTTGCTTTCAGCTTCTTGATTTCTATCTGCAGTAGCTTGTAATCAGCAGAACCTTTGATTTTCTCAGACAGAAGGTAATCAGGAATAGAACCCGGAATCACACCAATAGACGGTCCTTCATGCCTCAGATCCACAGTATCATCAGCTTCTTCAGTGTGATAGCGACTTGCTGCACGCCTATCAATAGTAGCATCATTCTTCATAAAATAATTAATGATAAGCTTGATAAACCGAGGATAAGGAAAGAAGTTTGTCTTCAGCTTCTTGTTATAGAAGAGTTGAAAGGTGAATTCTTCCCATATCAACAAAGCATAATCTGAATTTGCAGCTTTGTACATGCCATAGAAGAGGTTTATTATAGGACTGCGCAGAGCATCATGGCCACTCGTTTTTGGTGTAAGACATTTACTGAGAATACCCATCAATGCTCTCCAAGGTTGTCCTACTTTAGCAGTGGTAAACTCAGACGCAACTCGTATTTCCGGACATCCAAGAGCGTCAAATAACTCCACGAGTTCATCTTTAGTAGGATCCCTCGAGAATGACATGCCTTTGGGTGTATCCCGTATACCAAGAATCTTACGGAAGTCTGAAACTGTGAGTGTCTGCTGCTTGTTGTCGATGGTGAAGGTGATCTTGTTTGAAGTGATTTCCTTGGTAGCCCAAAATTCATACATATACTCATAAGGCACCGAGGCACTACTTCTCAAAGCATTCTTAAAATGGGATTGATCAAGGATCGCAATGGCTACTTTAAATCCATGGTGAGTGGATTTTGAGATTTGCTTTAGCCGGTAGTTGTTGGGTATAAACTTAAGGGTTCGTGCTTTAGCAATATCGGCTTCTCTAGATTCTTGGATTGCTTGTGTTGTTGGATTAGTCATTGTATCTGCTTAAGATAAGACATGAAAGGTTGATGCACAAAAACATATAGATATATATCATTCTTACTTCTAAGCATAACACATTTCATAACATAAAACAACAAGTACATATAGCATGCAAACAAACAACTCTTCATCCGGAACTTTTCCTCATTCGGAACTTCTTTATCCGGAACATTCCTTCATTCGGAACTTCCTTCATCCGGAAGTTCTTCATTCGGAACTTCCTTCATACGGAAGTTCTTCATTCGGAACTTCCTTCATCCGGAAGTTCTTCATTCGGAACTTCCTTCATCCGGAAGTTCTTCATTCGGAACTTCCTTCATCCGGAAGTTCTTCATTCGGAACTTCCTTCATCCAGAAGTTCTTCATTCGGAACTTCCTTCATCCGGAAGTTCTTCATTCGGAACTTCTTTCATTTGGAAGTTCTTCATTCGGAACTTCCTTCATTCGGAAGTCCTTCATTCGGAACTTCTTTCATTCGGAAGTTCTTCATTCGGAACTTCCTTCATTCGGAAGTCCTTCATTCGGAACTTCCTCATTCGGAAGTTTTTTAGAAAAAAAAATCCTTCATTCGGAAGTTATAACCATGTTCATTCGGAACTTTTCAAACACAGCCTTTGTTGATCTAATCGATGTGCGTTTGTGAGTTCTAAGGCAAACTAAGGCAATTAAACATCATTTAATGAGATTCCGAGCAAAACCCACCAACAACCCCTAAATAATTAACCCTAATTAAGGAATAAACCCTAAATTTGATAATGTTAATTATTCGAATCAATTAAAGAGATATAGATGATGGATTAGACGAATTTATAAGTTAAATATTGATGATAATTACCTTATTTTAACGAATGAACAGGAACGGATGGATTAAACGAGTTGTTTTTGAGTTTGTGTGTGTTTATCCAACAATGGCGGCAAAGATAGAAATAAACAGTGAAAAGGAAAAAGAAAGGGGGGCGGGGGGTTTATATTTGACTTAGGTCAAATTTTTTGACAAGTTTCAAAGAATGTCACCTTAAGTCCCTCCAATTTCACTCCTTTTCCTTTTTGTTTCTAACTTTTTTCAATTCATTTTACCTTTCCATTGAAAATTTTAGTCGACTTAATTTTGCTTAGCTAAACTCGACAATCTCACACAACTTAAGTATCGCATCCAATTAGCATATCTCCAAGATCTAAAAGCAATGCCTATCACATAGAACGAACACAAGTCGTATTCTAAAGCAAGACCACTCAATTACCATTTAGCCATTAATTTTTCACAATCACTTTTGAAAATCAATTTAATGACGAAGATGATTTTACTATTTTCTCCCCCTTAAACGATGACCCGTTTTCTATTTAAAGAGCTGTAGTCATAGTTTAAAGAGTCAAATAGTGATGAAAGCATTTCCAAATTATATCTTGAAAAAGTTTGATTCGTGGTGTCAATAAGATTTCTCTTATTTTAACAAATTAATGCACTGAGACGTACATAAATTCGTGTTAGACCAAGTTATAAAGTAAACTTGATCCCTTTGCATGATTTGGCTTGTAAATCACGCCCGAGAAAATTAATTCCCGTTCTGAGCCAACGTTTTCCAAGGAAATACGTGACTTTAATATGAAAACCGGGTTGCAGTCAAAAATAACTACAAGCCATAATGGGCATGTTTTAAAAATGTACAACTTTTATACGGACTCTATTTATGGCACCGTGTCAATATTGATCGACATTTCTAAGGCCGTAAATATTACCGTACTAAAAGACATGCCCGATTTAAAACGAAAAATATTTTTGGTTTTTCTTGATTTTATAATTTTTATGGTTTTTCTAGGTTTTATATTTTTATGGTTTTTCTTGGTTTTATATTTTTTATGGTTTTTCTTGGTTTTATATTTTTGTATTTTCTTTTTGTGTTTTATATATTTACGATAATATACATGATCACGAACAAAGGATACTCTGAATAGTTTACCACGACTATTCAGCTGATTCTTCTGCCAACTCTTTGAGAGTCGCTGGAGTGAATGATTTCATGCCAAGCTTGTCGATCAAAAACTCGATTCGTCCTCGATCTAAGGCTTTGGTGAACATATCCGCCAGCTGATACTCAGTAGTGACAAAATACAGCTCGATCACTCCGTTCTCCACCTGCTCCTTAATGAAATGGTAGCGAATGTCTATGTGCTTGGCCCGGGAGTGTTGAACATAGTTGCAGCAAAGGGCAATGGCGCTCTTGTTATCACAATACATCGGGATTTTGTTGAATCCCAAACCGTAGTCAGTTAATTGTGATCTCATCCAAAGGACTTGAGCACAACAACCGGACATGGCGATGTATTCAGCCTCCGTGCTTGATATTGCAGCGCTTTTCTGCCTTTTTGAAGACCAACTGATCAATCTATCTCCAAGGAGTTGCACAGATCCAGAAGTGCTACGCCTCGTGTCTTGACATCCAGCATGATCGGCATCTGCGTATGATATTAAAGCAATAGAGGAATCTTTCGGATACCATAGACCACGATGAAGTGTTCCTTTTAGATACCGAAAGATCCTTTTCACAACATGTAGGTGCTTTTCGGTAGGCCGAGCCTGATACCGGGCACACATGCATACAGCAAATTGCAAATCAGGCCTGCTAGCAGTCAGATATAGAAGGGTGCCGATCATCCCACGGTAAAGTTTTGGATCGACAATAGTCCCATTCCTATCTTCATCTAACTTGGATTTCTCCACCATTGGAGTGTCTACGGGGTCACAATTTTCAAAGTTATATTTCTTAAGAGATTCTAGAGCATATTTGGATTGATTAATAAAGATGCCTCTGGGATTCTGAGAAATCTGTAATCCTAAGAAAAATGAAATTTTTCCCATCATCGACATCTGAAAGCGTGTGGACATTATCTTCTCAAAGCGATTTGACAATTCTATGTTAGTGGCAGCAAATATTATATCATCAACATAAATTTGTACCAGAATCATGTCGTTGCCTTCCTTGAGAGTGAATAATGTGGGGTCCACCTTGCCTTTGGAGAAGCCTTCCGAAATGAGATATGTTGACAGGAGATCATACCACGCGCGTGGAGCTTGTTTCAACCCGTAGAGAGCCTTCTTAAGCTTGTACACATGATTAGGAAACTCCGTACTGACGAACCCATCCGGCTGACTAACATAGACTTCTTCCCTTAGTTCACCGTTCAAAAATGCCGTCTTCACATCCATTTGATAGACAATCATGTTCATATGAGCAGCATACGCAAGGAATAGTCTAATAGCCTCCAATCTAGCCACAGGAGCAAAAGATTCTTCAAAGTCTATACCCAAGGCTTGTTTATATCCTCTAGCGACCAATCTAGCCTTATTCTTCAATACCGCACCCATCTCATCAAGTTTAACCTTATAAACCCATAACAAAGTAAGGATGTTGACCTTGTCAGGGAGAGGAACCAATTCCCATACTTCAAGTCGTTGGAATTCATTTAGTTCCTCCTGCATAGCTTCAATCCAAGAAGATTGGGTCATAGCCTACTGCCAATTTTTAGGTTCAACTTCAGAGAGAAATGCATCAAAGTAGCAATAAAGTGCACTCTCTTGTAATTGATGGCGTGTAGAGACGGGTCGATCTAGATCTCCAATAACATTCCTAATTGGGTGATCTTTTGTCCATTTAGTGCTATGGTTTTCAATCCTAGGTGGTCTGGAGTGAACAATAGAAGGAGCTTCTTCTGAGGTAGACGCGGCTGAAGGGTTTTCAGGGATCGCTACACCAAAGAAAGGAAGCTCTTGCAAGTGAGCATATTCCAAGTCGTGATCAGTAGAATCCTCTTCTACATCATTAGGCACAAGTAGGGGTGATGATTCAGGTGTAGTTTGAGAATCACTTGGTGAAGGTGCATCCGGTTCAATGTGAATTGTAGATGCATTAGATAAAGGTTCATTAGCTTGAGCAACCACTTCAGGGATTGGAGCGATTACTGCAGGTGCTGGAACTTCATCAGTCGGGGGATCGAAGAATTCATCAAACAACGGTTGAAACAGTTTATCCCACTCGGGCCTTGATGGTGGTAAAAATGATGTAGAAGTAGGATTATTGGGAACTAATCCGGAACTAATAGCACCGGTTCCCATCTCATGAAGCGCGGGTTCAGAGCTGTGTTGCTCAGAAGCCATCGCTGTCAGCTCGTCGAAATCTGCGTCCATAGTTTCTACAATCTTGCCAAGACGACGGTTATAGATTTGGTATGCTCTTTTGGACGGTGAGTAACCAATGAAAATACCTATATCAGCTTTCGGTTGAAGCTTACCCAAGTTCTCACTATTGATGTTTGGATAACAAAGAGCACCAAACACATGGAAAAATGAAACATCGGGTTTACGGTCATGTAAAAGCTCATAAGGTGTTTTTCCATGGCATTTCCGAATGATAGAACGGTTTTGGGTGAAACATGCAGTAGAAATTGCCTCTGCCCACAAGAACAATGGAGCGTTCGCATAAATAAGCATGGTCCTAGCAGCTTCCATAAGTGTACGATTCCGTCTTTCAACGACACCGTTTTGTTGTGGAGTGCGTGCAGCGGATGTTTCATGTGATATACCAACTCCTTCATAATAATCACTAAGAGTCTGGTTGACGAACTATGTACCATTGTATGTACGAATACGGCGGACAGTAGTATTCAAACGTACCTGAATGAATTTCAGAAAAGTGATGATAGCCTTCGGAGCTTCATCCTTTGTACGTAGAAATCTAACCCATGTAAACCTGGAGAAATCATCCACAATTACCAGAATGAATTTCTTACCGCTCACACTTTCAGTTCTCATCGGCCCACAAAGATCCATATGCAAAAGATGAAGTTTTTCTTGATTGGTGTCTTCAGCTTTGGGCTTGTAAGATTTCTTGGTACTTTTCCCCCTTGAACACGCGGAACATAAATGGTCCTTGTGAAATTTAAGCTTTGGAAGACCATGAACTAAATCGTTTTTAGCCAGATGATTAATAGCATCAAAGTTAAGATGAGATAATCTGCGATGCCATAACCATGACTTGGTCTTAGATGCTTTAGAGAGAAGACATACTGGAGAGGCGGCCATCATGTCTTGTAAGGACAAGGTATAGAGATTTGCACCATGAGATCCCTTCAACAAATCTTTTCCTTCTAAGTTGCGAATGAAACAAGTGTGTTGTCGAAAAGCAACCTCAAGGTTGGAATCACAAAACTGTCCTACTGAGAATAAATTATGACCAAGACCTTCTACATAGTATACCCTTGAAATCGTCACGTTTCCAATCTGATATTCACCATACCCCATAATCTTTGCTATATGATCATTCCCGAATTTAACCGTACCAAGAAACTTGCTGACGAAATTTCGGAGCATCGAGCGATTTCCGGACATATGTTTTGAACAACCGGAGTCCAAATACCACAGGATGATTTGGACCACCTGAAAATATCACCACACGAAGACAATGTAGAGGTATCGGAATCTGAGTGTTCCTTGTTATTAGCAGGTACAGATTTAATAATCTTAGATTTGCTAACTCTAGGTTTCTTAGATTTCCTAGCCTTCCTTTTCTTAATAGGTGGTGTAGATTCTAGTTGGCTTAAATCCTGAGGTATTTCTTCACTGATAGGCACTATAGTGGGGGCTGACCTAATTAAAGGGCGCTGTTTCCATACTTGAGTGCGAGTGTTCCTAACTAAAGGACGCTCATACCTAACCTCAATGGATGCATTCCTAGTTAAAGGGCACATTTTTCCATCTAATGTAAAGGTCCTACCAGTGGGACGCCATTGCCAGCCAACTTGGGCACGAGTTCTACCCGTTGGCTTCCATTCAAGACCATTCTTAATAGCATTCATTTCATTCACGTGATCAATCAGACACAAATCATGACGCTGGGAAAACATACATTCATTACAATTCCAACAATTTAAATCAGAATTCACGAATGGTTTAGGCTGCTGCACAGGCGCAGAGCTTTTAGTCTTAACATGATTCTTTTTATTTAAAACTAAACTAGCATTCCTATTGTGAACTTCTACTTTCTTCTTTGTGGCACTACTAGTGGAGGGCTTGATCTTAGCTTTCTTGAGTGGCGATCCTTTAGCCTTAGTAGTCTCTTTTAATCCTGTAGAAGGCAAAGTGGGAACATTAGCAACAGATTTTAAAGGTGTCTTACTTGATTGTGCCAATGACGGTTTTGCTCCTGGAGTCTTACTAAATGGAGTGACAGCAATGGGCCTATTATTAAGTAGTGTCGAACCTGGTGTACCTATGTATTGCAAATATGCCAAGCAATATTGAACTCGCTTAATATATTCATGAGCCGAATAATAGTCGCTACTTGAGGGATCTAAGGCATAAAGATCGTCTAAAATATCCCTAAGAAGATCGACATGCTTAATGGCATTCCTCATATAATCATCGTAGGTAACCGGGTTTCTCTTATGAAGCGGATTCTTATAAAGCACTACTGACTTGGTTGTTGGAGCACTAGTGGACGGTGCAGAGTCGGTAGCTAAGTTATCAACACTTCTTGTCGGGTGAGAAGAAGTGTCTCCTTTAACTCAGCCAAAACCATATTTTTGTCTATGAGCAGGATGTTCAAATCAGAGATTTCCTCGCACTTTTGGTTCAGTTGTTCAACATAAGATTGTTGCTGTGCCGCATTAAAAGCGAAGCGTTCTTCTAGTGAACCATAAAGAGCGGATAATCCATGTCTTGTCCGATCCATCTCCCCTAGAACAGACGAAAGTCTAATTTCTAAGACTTGGTTTTTAGACTCTGCAGCCTCTAGTTCCAATTTTAATGTTTCCTTTGATGATACCTCTCTCTTCAATCTCATGATTTCTTCCTCTAATGTCTTAACAATTGCAATCATCTTGTCACTCGTCTCAACACCGTTTTCACAACCATTTGATATCAAAAGATCCTCATTTTGAGTTTGTTGTTTTAATTATAAAGATATACAATGTTGTTCTAGTTGATTAAAGCGTTTTGAAAGTAAATTGTAAGAATCTTGTAGCTTTAAAAACTCAGCGTTAGATTCGTGACAAGAATGATTATCTACCTCATTTACAGTATCAACAACATTTACAGAAAGATCACAAACATCATCACATATATGCACATCATCACAATTAATCATAGCGGATGTAAGCTCATTCGAATAATTAACATTTACAGTAGTAAGCACATCACACGAGATTACTGCAGACAAGAATCGGTCATATTCGGTTAAAATCTTTTCTTTTTCAATTAGTTGTAGTTCGTAAGCGGTGTCCATTTCATAAAACACTTTTTGAACTTCACCAATTTCAAACACAAGATTTTCCTTAAGAGATGCAAAAGTTCCTTTTAGACTTTCGACAAACGGATTGATCTCATTTTTAAACACCTCGTTCATATGTTCGAAAGCCCATTCTCCGGCATTTAAGCCATTTGAAGTCGTACAATCCAAAATGACCTTGTCAAAATTAGTAAAGTATTGATTAATCTCTTGCAAGTTTAACCATACAGTGCTAACCGGTGGAAGATCCTTTGGAATTTCCTTAGGACCTTCCATATTGACAAGTGTAGGAAATGTACTAGGGTTTTCTTCATCTAATATGTAGGTTGGTGCTGTTATGAGATCTTTGTCCATATGGAAGCGAATTCTAAAATCCGTTTTTGCAAGCTCCTTATTCAATTTAAAATAATCACACTCGGGATATTTTGCAGAATTGTATGACCGATCCTCATCAACTAGATCCTTACTTGTTCGATCATCGGGAAAAACAATCGGGTCTAAAGCCAATCCTAATTGTGTTGCATTATAAAGTCTAGGACTATGTCTTAAAGCTTGTTTTGCATATCGTGGATTAGGGGGAAGGCCTTTTAGACGTGATAAGTTAAACTCTCTAAATGAAGCATCAAATAAGTGCACTAGTTGAGAAGCAGCGTATTGTCTTAGCAGCAAGTAATCTAGACTTCTAATCTTATTAGTGGCATTAATCTCCATTTCATTCTTCTTAGACTCTAGTGATTCAAAATCCGTTTGAAGTTTTTGAAAATTAGTGACCACTAACTCCTTTTCTTTAAGTTCATTAGTCAGATTTGCTCTTAAATTTTCAATTTCTTGCAAGTGATCCATTTGTTTGTTTCTAAAATGATCATATTCGGGATTAGTTAGAACACTAGACGAAGGCACTAATTCCAAGGTTTGAACTTTCTCATTGCTTAAGGCAAGCTCATCAGACAAATTCTTATTCTTAGCTAAGGTTTCTAAGAGTGCAGCATTCATTTGGCTAAGTAATGTAGCAGGAACCATGACCAAATCTTGTTGAGCAGGAGTAGGCGTATGCGAAATGGGTCCCGGTTGTGATTCACTCAAAGTCTGGGGACTTACATTGATATTGCTATCATTGTTTGTCTCCTCGTTTGAAAGACTCACCACCGAAGATTCATTCGAATCAGCACTCTCTTGCACAACTTGATGTGGTTGAATACTAGCATCAGTGGTAATATCGGTGGTATTAATAAGTACCTCAGATCTCTTTTCTGGCCCTAAGCTGGAGATAGTTGCCATGAGAGCAGCCTTTGCAGATTGAAAGTCATCACAGTCTGAGTCATATGCATCGAGATCATCTGCTTGGTATGCTGCATTCTGTGTGGTGACCGTGTCTTGTTCAGCAATCCCTGGATCAGCAAGAAATGCAAGCTCCTCTTCATCAAGTTCCCTTCCTTGTGCTTGAGCATTCACCAGATAGATCTTTTCTGCAAACCATTGTCCATCCCTTCTCCTCTTGGGTTTCTTACAATCCCTGGACATATGACCCTCTTCCTTGCAGTTGTAGCATGTAATCATTCTCAACTTGCCTGTATTAGCCCGTGGAGGATTGTTGACCATTGGAGCAGGAGCTGGATTGACCGTGCGAGCATTGGTTGATGTGGAAGGTCTCCCCTGATATGGTTGAATTGGCTGAACCATTACCCTGCCATTCTCAATTGTAGCTTGTTGGCGAGAATTGGATGAATTCCTCAACTGATTGTTGGTAGGAGCTGATCCCCTAAATCCTCGTTTGCTTAAAGTCCTTGTGAGATAGGCAGACATAGTGGTTAATACTTCAACTGGATCAGCACCTTGTTTAAATACAGGAACGGGGACTTCCTCATCATCACAGTACATTGCTTGATCTTGAGCTGCATAATCACTAGAAGGAATACTCATTTGATCAGGGTAGCTTGTTGGATATGCTGCATTCTCTTGATAAGATGAATATGAAGATTGAGCATAAGGTGCAATACTAGCTGGGTGAGGTTGTGTAGCATATTGTGATGAAGGTGCACTGAACCGATATTGTTGCTGATGTGAGGTGGGTGGTTGTGGTAAAATCGAGTATTGGGGAAAGGCTGGTGTCATGTAAGGTGATGGATGATAGGCTTGATGTCCCAAAATATAAGGAGTGTTGTTGTGAGACAAGCTTGGTTGATTCGCCATCAAAGCTAATGAATCAGGGTACATACCTCGTGGAGAATGGTGCATGATCACATGTTTCTCATGTTGCTGAAGAAAAGCATATAGTTGATCCAAATTGCACTTATGCAGATCCCTGGTTAACTTAACATCGGTAATATACTCACCCCATTCAGCTTGAGGTAAAGTATTCAAGAATTTGGTGTTAACCTGGAATGGAGCAATCACCAGATTGTATACATTCAGATCATTCATGAGTGTGGTGAATCTGAAGTAATAATCATGAAGCGTTTCCCCTGGGTTGTAAGTGAATCTGTCAAACAGGTCATACAACTGACATTCCCTTTCCTGTTTGGTGAGAGACGTGCCTTGTAGCAACACCTTAAGACGTTCCCATAAATCCTTTGCCACTGTATACTGACTTACCATCCTATAGATGTCATGGGGAAGAGCTTAGAGAATTGTTTGAAGAGCTTTCTCGTCTGCATCGGCAATAAGTTGTTGGGCTGGTGTAAGTTCTTCAAATTCTCTTGGTCGAGACACATTGTTAGCCACGATGGTACCATAGTCAAGTGGACCATTTAAGATAGACTTAACCATAAGCCTCCCATAGACCGGTTTTCCCTTAAGATAAGACATCATCCGGCCTTGCCATGCTTCAAAAACTTCTTTGATGAGCATTGGCGGGCGATTATCCGTTCCCGTAATGACGGAAATATCCGTAAGTGATGTCATATGAGGCATTACTGAATTCGGATTCATTTTGTTAACTTCAAAGAGACAAAGATTATCGGTTGATCGAGCAGTGAAGTAAAGCTTGTGAATTGTGTTGTGTTTTTGTTGTAAGAAACCAATATTAAATCCTCTAAAAAATCGTCGAAAAAAACAAGCAAAATAACCCTTGATTCGGAACTTTTTGTTGATTCGGAAGTTTGATTCGGAAGATTTGGCTTGGAATTACCTTGATTCGGAACTTTTGGCTTGATCCGGAACTTCTTGATTCGGAAGTTCTCGGTTCGGAACTTTGGCTTGATCCGGAACTTCTTGGTTCGGAATTTTTTGGCTTGATCCGGAACTTCTTGGTTCGGAAGTTTCCTTGGTTCGGAACTTTCTTGATCCGGAACTTCTTGATCCGGAACTTCTTGATTCGGAAGTTTCCTTGGTTCGGAACTTTCTTGATCCGGAACTTATTGATCCGGAACTTCTTGATTCGGAAGTTTCCTTGGTTCGGAAATTTCTTGATCCGGAACTTCTTGATCCGGAACTTCTTGATCCGGAACTTCTTGATCCGGAACTTCTTGATCCGGAACTTCTGCTGGGTTAATCAGAAACCTTGTTCGATGAACAGTCGACCACTAAAAATGAAGATTAAACCCAGATTTTGACCAAATAACCCAAAAAGTTTTGTGATTTCTACAATAATAAGTAAAAACTAATACTTATCCACTAATCCCAATCACAAAAACACCAAAAACACCAAGAATCAAGATGGTTTTTCTTAAAGAACACTAATACAATCAAAAACTAAAAAACCACACAAATAACTACCTTAAATCACCCCATAGCTCTTGATACCAAATGTAGAATATTGATAACCTATTAATCTATGAAGGGGTTTGTTGATTTCTAGAGAGAGAAAGTTAGAGAGAGAAAGTGAGAGAAACTATGTGTTATTTCAATAAAATGAAACTAGAAAATGACAACAACCAACCCCTTTCCATGGTGGAAAGGGGTATTTATACTCCAAGCTTACAATCGGCTTGGGCCGGTCCATGACAAGCCCATGGACCGGTTCTTACTTAACTTAATAAGCAACTAATGATTATTTGTTAACTACGAGCTATTACAACATTAATAATATTGTGGAGTGACCGATACTTCTTATATACGTAAAAACGTATTTCTAACATATACCTATACTAAACTACACCTATCACTACTTCATCTCGAATATCCATTAATAGACACGATACGGTCAGAAATCGATGATTGGAGGTTTTTTGATCAGAAATGAAGTTTTGATCGGAATCAGATGTATTGATCGAAAATTAGATATGTGATAGTATGTGTTGATCGAATTAGATCCGTAATAGTGTGTACGTTGATCGGAAAGTGATTGGTGGTGGCAGAGGAGGCGTTTTTTGGTGGTGGCGGTTGAGGAGAAGTTGGAGAGAAAAACGGTAGGGCTAGGTGTGGGTGTGTGTGTGTGTGTGTGTGTGTGTGTGTGTGTGTGTGTGTGTGTGTGTGTGTGTGTGTGTGTGTGTGTGTGTGTGTGTGTGTGTGTGTGTAAGTTATGTGCATCGGGGGAAGGGTGGGTGGGTAAGGTTATTTGTTCTTTATTATTTATTAATATACATTAAAATAATATTAACTGTTAGATGATATTAAGATGGATGTGTGAGATGAGTCCATTGAATCTTTGCTAAAAAGTATGGCTGTAATGAACTTTTGGCATTCTCTAATAGCCTCACTAGTACTTAGAGGTATAAAGAAAACAACACTTGTGATTTATGTGTGTTGTATTTCGTTGGAATTGAGATATGAAGCGAGACATTCAAGGCTTCCTTTATAGGCATTATTTGGGCTCAATATAAAAGTATGAGCCAAATAACCAAAGAGCAAATGCCACATATCTCAAAGGTCATTTGACCTTTCATGACTAACAATCTCCCACTTAAAAATCCGATTGAAGCCTAATCAATCTTCACACCTTTATCCTTCCTTGCACTTTCATGTTGTCTATGATTCTGCTAGGCCGCATGAGGATCAACACGATATAAACTTGTCACAGTTATCGCTTTCGTCAGATAATCCGCCACATTATCATTAGTATGAGTTTTCAACATATCTACGGCTCTTTCTCCCACATTCACACGAACGAAGTGATACTGAACTCGTATATGCTTTGTCTTTAATGAAATGAGTGGATTTCTTGCAAGATAAAAGGCGCTCTGGAATTCTTAAGTGCACCTGGTACATCTAAATGTGTTTCTAGTGTTATTTAGTTAGTATACTTAAAAAAAATTAATCTCCATTATCTTAAGATTCAAAAAAATGTATGCCTCCGGTTATATTTGGTCCTGGCTTCGTCACTGACCCAGTAATATGATGTTTCGGCAATAATACCCGATGTTGTATTTTTGTGTCGTTGTTTTGTGTGTGTATGGCACCCGTGGGTAATGGGTTTGGGTATCTCAAACTCGTCACCCACCCACGTGAATTTTTTCAAACCCACCACCCACCTATCACCCATTAGTAGATATAATTTTCTACCCATACCCACACGTGGGTAGGTCTGAGCAAGGCAGACCCAAAACCGACCCGGACTTGAAAACCGGACCGGACCGTGCCGAATCGAACCGGACCATATAATTTCGGTCCGGTCCTCGGTCCGGGGTTTTGGAGAAATTTGGTCCTCTGTCCGGTCCGGTCCGGTTCGATTTGGTCTTAAAAAAAATCTTATCGATTTTGCCTAATAGGACCGGACCGGACCGAGGATCGAATCAGACCGGACCGACCCGGACCAGACCGGAGTATTTCGGTCTGGGGTTTCGGACTATTTCGGTCCTCGGTCCGGTCCGGTTTTGGCCGGTCCGGTCCGGTCCTGGACCGATGCTCAGCCCTACTCGTGGGTATTTGTTATCCGTGGGTAAACCCATGAGTTAATGCAATAAAACAAAAAAAATCAAAAACCTTATATGAAAAGTAACTATGAAAGTGTGTTTCAAAAAACTGAATTAAACATAATATTTATAAAATTATGAAACTAGAATAAGTGAATAACTATTTAGATGTGTTATAGGACTAGAGGTGTGTATCTTGTAGAGTGAATAAGATATGCTAGAAGTGTAAAAAGATAGTGTTATATATGTATTAGAAAGAATGTATTGATGTTTTGTAACACAAGAAGAGACGAACTTGATTATCCAGGTATATATATTTGACGATTTAATCTTTCATCTTTATTTTTTAGTCTAGAAAATCGAATAACATTTTCTAGTTTAATGTGTTTCTTTGATAGTGATAGCTATTATAATTTATAATAGCATTACAAGTCACAACTATTTAAGTATAACTATTTAAGAGGTATAGTGAATTTTATTTTATTTTAAATGGGTTTATCGAAACACCCATAAGTACATCGATGGGTACACCTGTGGGTATATCAAGTGATAGCTATTATAATTTATAATACCATACCCGTCACTTACCCGTCACCTTTTAATGGGTTTAGATTTATACCCACGACCTACTCGTGGGTGAAAAATAACAAAAATATCCATCCATTTACGTGTGAGTACCCATGGGTTATGGGTTTTTTCTCACACATTGCCGTCCCTATGTGCGTCTGATAACCACAGTGAGTTCGACCTAGTTGATATTCTTGTTATTACTTTTATGAGAGATTTTGAAAGTCCTTAATAATAGTGCTTTTAAGCCAATTTTCTTCAAGATAATAGTTTGAGTTTTATCAAACACAATCACAAGCGAACCTTATATGAACCTTGTACTGCATTTTAAATCACTTCAAGATAATATCACAGAATTTTATTATACAATCACTACATAGGAATGTAATATGTTGATACTCCCTTCGTTTGTTGCATACTGAAATGTCATACACGACCGTCTAAGCTTTAAATATCAAATTTTTTAGTCAAAGATATAGTAATAGTGACCAGAGCTTCTTTCTTCTCGGTAGACATTCTCTCTGCAAGAATTTTTTCATACCTTGTGAAAGCATCATCGACTATTGCCTCGCCAAAGTGATTAGAAACCAACGATTCAATCCCAGCTCTGATAGCCTTTGCTACACCGTGTCCGATAACATCACCCTCTGGTTTCTTAGATTGTGACGAGTCCTTGTCATAGTTCTGTATCTTCCAAGCCTCCCAGTTAACATCAAAAATCTCTAGGTGATCCAGTGTGAAGGAACCTTCGCGCTCCACCAAGTTCATGATTTCAGTAGGGGATGCTGTATACTGAGGAAGGTTGAACGAATCTAGATTAGCCTCATCTACAAGCCCCTATTATTGCGATCACGGTTTATTTTATGTGTTAAGATAGGACATTGGTTCCTTAAATCATTCAAAAGCAAAACAGCATCATCAAAGGAATAACAGGTCCTTACTTACAACTTGAACATAGATGAAGCCTTGCTAAAAATAGTATCTTTGATATCTTAAAACCAAAGTTAGAGAAATGAGGAATAATTATTTACCTCAAATACCATCTCTTGAAGAGCCATTGCTAATGGCCTCCAAAGATAATAGCTTTCTTCGTCACGAGCATCGTCAGTTGTCCTCCCTGCTAATGTCAAAACCATCCGCCCTCCACCTGTCATTTCCTCTGCACGACACATCAAAAATCCCAGAAAGTCCTTTTGAAATTGTTGATAGTAGGCCTTGCTTACACTCTCTGGGGTCGTACTCGATAAATATATATGCCCTTTGTTGATCTCTTCTAATTCAGGAAGCTGCACAAATTGGCAAAATACAACCTCATCAGTATGTATGCTTAGAATAGTCTACATAAAGAGATGGCAACACGAACCTGGGACAACCATTGAAGACTGTAGGAAGAGTGGATGAAATCTAAAGTATTAGCAGGAAAAAGCCTGCTGAAAAATGATCCTGGGACCCCCGTAAAGTAGCACGTCGGTGGATGACGGTTATCAGTGATGTCCTCAGTAGTTGTATTTTCTTGGAGTTCTTGTAATGCGCTAAAAATGGTATTGAAATCATTGGTTGGAAGATCGTTTAAGTTGATTTGAACTTCAGGAGCTAAAAGACCCATCTCGAGGCAAGTCTTGGCGACTGCATCGATCACCATGGATCCCACTAGAAGTGTGTTTGGTCCTGATGAACATCCGAGATCAGCGATAACTAGGGTTTTGGGAAAGTGGAGGTTGCTGCGGCACAAGTCGCTTATGGCTTGTTCTATTATCCCTTTCGTTTTCATCACCCCCATTCTCTATCAAAAGATAAACACACGAATATCAATATCTAACATGGTTTAATTTATGTATGCATATAACTATATAAACAATTTAGATGCAACATGTAGCGTATTTAAAAGTGATTTCAATGCATTGTGAATGAAATGTGACACCTGAAGGCCAGAGTTACTTGAGTAACTTGTATCTCCAATTCCTCCATTCATGTGAAAAAACTTAACCAAATCCATGCTCTATATTCTTTGATACAATCACTAACAATAAGTGTATTTGCTTATTTAGAACGAACTTGTATGCCTACCTACAAGTCATGGCTGAAACATATGTCAGACAGAAAAAGCATTTATAGGGAACTGAAGCTTAGTTATTGATTTGTTGAAATTAACGAACGACCCACGGCTTTCTTAGACTTTACAAACTTTATATTTATAATAGTAAGTGCTTTTCGCTAATATGTGTCAACTGGATACGGGTATATTTAAGGAAATTAGAGAATTTTTTTTATACTTAAAGACATGTTTGACAAAGTAGCTGGAGTTGAGCTTATGCCGGTGGGAGTGGGATGATTCTCACTCGTGAGTTTGTAACTCGTTCGTGGGTCTTCATTCCATTCTATATATATCACGCGCGACTTATTTTCACCAAGCAAAAAACAGGGGGTAAACTCATCTGGGTGAGTTGTAATGTTGTGGGCCCAAGTGATTTTATTTTTTTGTTTAGGTTTATTATTGGGTGTTTTTTTTAGTGAAGTGTGTTTAAATAATAAAAAAATAAGAATAAAATGTGAGTTGTAGTGAGTTTGGGTGAGTGTCATTACCTACTATAGGGAGTTTGGGTGAGTTGTACTGAGTTTGTTAAAAAACTGATGTGGCGCTAACTTGGCGGTGAGTGGGTTTCTTACTACTCCCACCAGCCTTATAATATTGAAATGAAAAAAGGTAATCGTAACAGTATTTATGTAAATTGTAATTTTATGAGCTCAAGTCCCTTTAAAAGCTATATTTATTATGATCTTAAGCTTCTTCTATAAGCTCTAAAAAAAATTGGTTAAAAAAAACGTATTTTAATTCCTGACCTATTTTTTATTTATCTTTTTAAATTCCTGACCTATTATGAAAGTATAAGGCCGCATAAGCCTTTATAAGCCTTTATAAGCCTCACCGTGTCAATTGTTAATAGTTAACTTGAACAGTTTCATATCGAAAGACCTAATGGACATTAAAGGTGAATTAATGCGTGAGGCCTGTGGGGTTGAAAATGATCGTGAATTATCATGGTTTTGAGTAAATGGAAAGAAACAAGTTAGGGTTAGAATTTAATGCGGGTTTGAATTCAGAGGACGAACAAAAAAAAGAACATACGAAGAACAAACAAAAGAACATGTGAATTAATGTGTGTTTGAATTAAACTTGTTTGATGTTTGAATTAACGTGAATTACATTGAACAAGTTGGGATTGAGTTTTTTTTTATAATTGGGAGTTATTTAAGTCAAATCGAAGATAATCGATTAAACAATTATTTAAGTTTGTTTTTATATCAAAGTTTTTTAAGATACAAGAGGACTCATCTTCATTTTCTACTTCAATCTCATCTAATGGCTGAGATTAAATCGCCACATTATATTACAGGGGTATTTTAGTCTTTTCACCTTGGGACTATATATACGTTTTTGTTAATCCCACTTAATCCATAACACAAGACATATAAAATAAATAGAGAGAAGTTAGAGAGAGAAAGTAGTGAGAGAATGTAGAGAGATGGTGGAAGGTTTATGTAAACTAGAGAGAGAAAGTTACAATGGACGAACACCCCCTTCTACGCATGGAAGAGGGTTTATATACCCATGAGCTTCGTGGGCTCATAGGCTTGTTACCTTGGGTCGGGCTTGGCCTATCTTGGGCATAAAGCCCCTACCTTAGACAATATTAGCTTAAAGTCCAAGCCCGGTTAACCCGACTAACCTATTATGTAGAAACTAGAAGGGGGGGGGGGGGGGGGGGGGGGGGGGGTTGAATAATTTCTTATATTTACTTGTTAAATGATGGTTTTCAAAAAAAATCATTTTTCTCAAAAACTTAGACTTAAGGAAATAAGTGAAATCTTCTTATGCACAATATGAACAATGATAGTGTAATTTAAACTAATACTAACTAATATATATGCACAAAGAATAAAGAATGTAAAGAGTTAAGGGTAAAGAAAGATCAAACCAAACACCAAGGATTTATAGTGGTTCGGCAACGAAGCTCACTCCTCGTTCCTACTCCACTCCTCGAGTACTCCTTACTCGAGAGTTCACTACACAACAAGCTCCTTATGGTGGAGAAAACCGTACACGTCGCTTAACCAATTTCCGACCCTAAGCTAAAAGTCGAGCCATAATCGTAGCTAGGACCAATCTACACAACTATACTTAGTACATACATAACTTCAAAATAGACACAACTACTTGGATCTTCACAACTATTACACAACAACAAATGTATAACATTTGATCTTCAAAGGATCTTTGGTGGTGGACTCAACACTTCACTATGATAGTGTTCTTCTCTTTGCACTTGAAGAGGAAGGGATGGTGGAGATAGATTCACTTCTAAACAAGTAGTAATCAATCAAATAATCAAGGATTTGAGTGATTTAAGAAGTATGTTTGAATGGAAATTTGTATGCAAAATAGGTGAATTGAAAATCTGAGAAAGGTCCATTATTTATAGGGCAAAGGGCCAACGGCTATATCTGCCCGCGGTTCCTTATCTTAGCCGGCGGTACCTTATCGATAAGGCTAGACTCCACTCCCTTTTTGTCCTTTAGTGGTGGAGGTCATATCTGGTTATAAAAATATCCAGAAAGGATATTCCAAATCAAAAAGGAATATGCCATTTTCAAATTTTCAAATATTTAATTTAAGAAAACATTTTCTTAAAAAGAAAGTTTAATTTTAAAGTTGTCACACTTAATAAAAAGTGAGTTTTAAGAAAAGATTAAATCACTTGATCACTTGATTAAGGTTAGTACTTGTTTATTCATACCTTTAAGTGAAAATGGGTAAAATAAAAAAAATAATTGAACTCAAGAATTCGTTTTTCGTTGTTTTTGTAAATGCTTGTTTTTACATATTGTCGTAATCAAAACTAAGCGAGACCGAAAAATGCAAGTAACGTTTTTAGGTATTATTGCATTAACAATTTCCCCCTTTTTGATTTTGACAATATATAAACTCAATCATACAAAACACAAGATTTTCGAAGACGATTTTATTCATTTCTCCCCCTTTGTCGAAGCAAAAAGGTTGCACAAGTCGGTGTTGAAGAGACGGACTTTGCAAAGACTCCCCCTTTGTGCTTACTCCCCCTAGCTTGGGGCACCGAGGAATCGAGATATGGTGACAAGCTACATAGAAGGGTTAGTTGAACAAAAGAAACAACCAACAAGACATAGCTAAATGTCACACTAAAAGAATAAAAGAGAAGAAAACACAAAGACTAAGATCCAAGTGAAGTCATATAAAAATAAGAAAAGAGTCATACAAAGATGTATGAAATAGAAAAACAAGCCAAAAGTATAAATCTAATCCTAGTTAATCTAGAATTCTAAGATTTGCTTAAAAGAAAAAGGTGTCTTGTGGATAAGCAACCAATACTTATATGAAAGACAAGGTAGTGGCGGAATGTGGTGGTGGTGGCTTGGTGGAGATCTCATAATCAAAGTGAAGAGGAGGCTTGATTAAGAGATTCTTGATGTAGCTCAACTCCTCATAGATGTGTGCCATAGCAAGATGTTGATATTGACAACAATGACAATATGTCTCATGGTGCATGACATTATCATGAGAAGGAGGAAGAACACTAGAGGGTGGTGGTGGAAGAAAAGATGTTCCGCAATCAACATTCTTGGTAGGAGAGATGTGATTAAGAGTGTTCTTGGGTGAATTTGGATTGAAAGTGTTCTTGGGTGAGTTGGGATTGAAAGCAATTAGGGAGAATGGAGGAGAATCAAGGCTTTCATTAGGAGAGTAAGACATTTTAGGATGTGAGGTAAGGCAAAATGCTTATGGTTTAATAGGGAAGGCTCAAGGTATTTTTGGGGTGGTCAAAGGGTTGAAGCAAAGATTCTCAAAAATGTTGGAACAAATTTGGAATTTCAGAAATACCCGAAAAATAAGGAAGCACTGTCCGCGGTTCCTTATTGCTTCTGGCGGTTCCTTATTGATAAGGAACCGCGGTTCATATACGGAACCGCCTACAGTGGTTGAGTTTTGGTGGTGAAGGAAGATTTTTCAGCAAATCTTATTTTTTTAGTCTAACTTATCATAGGGATATGCTTGAAAACAAAGATAGAAAAAGAGAACACATACTAACTCACAAAATCGAGATTGACCAAAATACATGGATATTAAAAATCGATGTAGGAGGTGTGTAAGACAAGACCTTAAGTCATGACACAATGATCCTCCATGATTTTATCTTGTTCTTGCCATGTTTGATAGAATCATACATATGAATTATGTAAGCTCGAGATTAATAGCAAGAATCTATGAAAAACGTTTTTAGATTGAATTAACAATGTCAAAACATTTCTCAACCATTTTTGAAAGAGACTTTGAGGATTTTGAAAAGGAGAAGAGAAGATTTTCAAGAAGAGTTTAGGAGACTCAAGGACTCAAAGTGATACAAGACTCAAAGGAAAGAAAAAGACTCAATAAAGGAAAGCAATTAAGGAATATGTTCCATTAATCCTAGACCTAGACGCAAGAAATTAAAAGGTTCCCTCTTAAGTGGCTTAGTGAAGATGTCGGCTAAGTTATCCTCGGAGGGTACCTTCTCAATTGAAATGTTCCCCTTTTGAACATTATCCCTAAGAAAATGGTGACGAATTTCTATGTGCTTGGTTTGCGAATGTTGCACGGGATTCTTGCTAAGGTCTATAGAACCCTTATTGTCACACATGATGGGAACATCATCAAGACAAATCCCGTAATCAACAAGCGCTTGCTTCATCCATAGAGCTTGTTGGCATGCTTTTTCGGCACTCACATACTCGGCTTCCGTGGTGGATATCGCAAGAGCGGTTTGTTTCTTGGAGAACCAAGAAGTTAAACAACAACCCATGAAGGTACAAACACCACTAGTGCTTTTCTGGTCCACATAGTCTCCCGCATGATCCGAGTCCGCGTAGACAATGGTTTCTACGCCGGTCCCTTTAGGATACCATAATCCTAAATGTATAGTGCCTTTAATGTATCAGTAGATACGCTTAACCGCTTCAAGGTGAGAGGTTTTGGGAGCCTCTTGGAAGCGAGCACAAAGGCAAACACTAAACATGATATCCAGTCGACTTGCCGTTAGGTACAACAAACTACCAATCATACCTCTATATTTGGTGTTGTCTACCGACTCACAATCATCATCTACGATGAGTTTAGTATCCGAGGCCATAGGGGTCTTCATTGGTCTAGATTATTCTAATCCAACTTTCTTTAGCATTTCTTTAGCGTACTTAGATTGACTAAAGAAAATACCATCGTCCATTTGTTTAATTTGGAGTCCTAAAAAGAAGTTCAGTTCTCCCACCATACTCATTTCGAACTCATCATGCATGATTTTGGCAAAGTCATCACACAATTCTTGACAAGTTGAGCCAAATATAATGTCATCAACAAATATTTGCACGATTATGAGGTGAGAACCTTTCTTCTTTGTAAAGAGAGTGTTGTCTACCATTCCCATGGTATACTCATGTTTAACAAGAAACGCTTTAAGTCTATCATACCAAGCTTTGGGTGCTTGTTTAAGACCATAAAGTGCCTTCTTAAGCTTGTAAACATGATCCGGTTTCTCAAAATCAATGAAGTCGGGAGGTTGAGCCACATATACCTCCTCATTGATCAAACCGTTAAGAAACACACTCTTTACA
This sequence comes from Glebionis coronaria, assembly GCA_025667525.1. Taxonomy (NCBI): domain Eukaryota; kingdom Viridiplantae; phylum Streptophyta; class Magnoliopsida; order Asterales; family Asteraceae; genus Glebionis; species Glebionis coronaria. The sequence goes on along the minus strand of CM046880.1, from coordinate 42,696,055 downwards.
TCCATTTGTTGAAGCTTAATATCTAAGGCACAAGCGTAGGCTAAAAGGATTCTAATGGATTCTAATCTAGCTATCGGTGCATATGTCTCGTCATAATCAATCCCTTCTTGTTGATTATAGCCTTGTGCTACAAGTCTAACATTGTTACGAGACACAACACCATTCTCATCTAGCTTATTCCTATATACCCATTTGGTTCCTATAATGGTAGAACTTCTAGATGGAGGAACAAGTTCCCAAACATCATTAGCAACGAATTGATTCAATTCTTCTTGCATCGCAATGACCCAACTCTCATCCGTCAAAGCTTCTTTAACATTCTTTGGTTCAATCAAGGAGACGAAACAAAAGAAGTTACGTTGGTTCTGAACTTGAGATCTTAGGGTCCTTTGATTTATCGCCAATGATATTATTGAGAGTATGATCCTTAGACTCCTTAATGTTTACGTCCTTTTCAACACTAAGGTCTTCAACTCCTATTTTTCTAACCTCTTTGGCTCTAACTACTTTACTTCATCCAAGTCATCATCAACCAATGGTGGTGTCTTGGTTAAAGGAGGGGTTTCATCAAAAGTCACGTTAAGTGATTCTTCAATTACGCCTGAGGTTCTATTAAGGACTATGTAGGCTTTGCTAGTTTGGGAATAACCTAAAAAGATACCTTTCGTAAGACTTTGGGTCAAACTTGGTAAGGTAGTCTTTGGTGTTGAGGATAAAGCACTTGCTTCCAAACACCCTAAAGTATTCCAATGAGGGTTTCTTACCTTTAAGAATATCACAGGGGGTCTTTCCTAGGAAGGGTCGAATAAGAATTCAGTTGAGAATATAAGTCGATGTGTGTTGTCCCATATATTTAGATGATTATAGATAGAAAATAGATGAAAAGAGATGGATTCCTAGAGAGAGAAAGTAGTGAGAGAAATTAGAGAGAAGGAGAGGATTAACTTGTAGAATATTAGATTAAGGAAAAAATAAAGTGAACAACCAACCCTTCTAACATGCTATGAGGGTAGTATATATAGTCCACCCACATGCGGGCTTTAATGGACTATATATTGGGTCGGGCTTGTCTTTTGGACTTTAATTAGTTTAAATCCAAGCCCGTAAATCACGACTAATTAACTACCTATTACAACGTTCTAATTAATGTTACAATAATAACCTATGACCGAGCATTCTTGTTTGACTCAATATTTTGAGGCTAACAATCTCCCCCAATGTGAGGTCATACCCTTTTGATATTTGGAGAATAGTGGAGATTACGAATCTCGTCATAAATGAGTCTTGAACGTGTAACAGTAGTCTGATTCCTTCATGCTGTGATCTTTGAGCCTTTTTCGTCGTCTTTCGACTTTGTCTTTTAGTCTTGAGATCTTCAAATCATCCTTGACTTGTCATTGCCATCTTGCGATCTTGTGTCTTTATCCACATGCTCACACTATCAATTGTTTGATAAGTCTTTGGGCATGAATATGTGGTTTTGAATCTTTGACTTTGCTGAGTACACCGTGACGCCACCTTCTCGAGACAAAACATAGACACGGACTGAATGGCTTTGACATTCGTCCTAAATCGGTAACGTTTTACCTCTGGTCGGTGAAGACCGTTATACGATATTAAATACCGTACCTATGATTATGTAGATTCAATTAAGAATCTCCTTGACAGGGTTTCGCGGCTGTACTAGCCGTTCTCTTTACTCGACCGTCTCAAAGCAAGACTGTGAACATAAAGAGTGAATCAATTGGATTAATATCCGCTTGATTAAAGTCGTCAATTCAAATTCCTGGAACAGGTTTGATTCATTAAGAATCTTACCATTGTTGCTTTCCAGTTGACACAAGTTTGATTCATAAGAATCTCACAAGTCACCTACCGTAGCGCTGTTTGATGGTGACGCTAGAAGGATTTCCATTCGTCACTGTTAATATTAATGAATATCACTCTGAATGTTCTGGCAAGACCATAAAGATATTGCGTAGAAACCTAAAACGAGTTTGAATCAATTCAGAATCAAACCACTGTTGCTTTTCAGTTTTACATATGTTTAATTCATAAAGAATCTTGCATATGACCTACCGCAGTGCTGTTTGATGTTAACACTGGAAGGATTTCCACTCATCATTGTGAATACTAAGTAGTATCACTCTGAGTGTTCTAGCAATATAACAAGGATATAGCGTAGGTATCTCTTGATCTTCATCCGTGTGTCCTAACGAGATTTGATTGATCTCTTGGCTCTAGACTCGATTTGTGCACTTTTAGTGGTCGGAGGCTGGAGCAGATGCCACCTATTCAATATCAACTATCTCGGAGTGAGAAAGTCAATAGAAGTCGTGTTGATCTCTGTGACAATAAAACAAACTTCTTTTGAGAGAAGCCTGAGTAGCTAGGAAAGGGTTGTGCTTCACATCACTGGGTCCATGATGAGTTGTCTTCATGATGTGTTGACCCGGTTTCTGCCTAAGTTGTATGGAGGGCTTCTTTGTTTACACCCTTTATCCTTACATTTCTTTTTCATTCTTCAACCCCTTCAATGCTTACCAAGACATCATTACTAGCACCTTGTTGTGATTGTTCCAGTGCTAGCATCAGTACTTAGTCGGCATTCAGCTACGTTCACATTTTACTCCATCTTTCCTAAGGACTTCTAATAATCTATTGGATTGTCCCTAGGAAGATCCCTCCGGTTCTGGTTGGATCATAGGACTTAAACCTAACCACCCTTTTGACACCAATAACGTCGTGAATTAAAGATGTTGTGGGTATTTGATCATCACCATAAAAACCACTTTAAATTCTAACAAAGTGTTTGAAAAACCTTTAACACCTTGCTAGTTTTGTCGTTTTAGAAATGCTCCCCCTTCACATGTGCATCGATAATCGAAAGTTTTTCGCACATGTAGGTAAGATTTAAAGTGCTTGATTCTTATATAAGATCACATTTTAATCACATTTTCTCCCCTATCTCTAATATATAAAATCTTTTGATATTAGAGATACCAAATTTGATTAAAATATATTTTGAAAAATAGTCATGAAAATCTCCGGGAGAAAGATGTGTTACTCTTTTACATGAAGTTAAAATGCTCCCCCTCAAAAATTGATCCAATAGAATTGTCATTATGAGGATATGATCCACATTAAACTTTTGAGGATAGGAGTTGTTGAACACACAATTTTTGAAAGATTTTGAATATCATTGAGAAATTCTTGAAAAAATTGTGTTCAACGCTTTTTGAAAAATCAATTCTTTTTGTCGAAAAGGTTTTTCTAAAGCATAAACTTGAGTTCATAGACTTTGAATGTCTTGAAGAATCCACTCAAGTGTAAGAAGATTTAACTTCTTTTGCTAAGGGTAAGAGCACAAAAGCGTACACTCCCCCGTGAGTTTAGATCCGGGTTGTAATCTGAAAGTGATTACAAGCCATTGTGTTGAGCTCAAAACATGGAATGTTTTGTGACAAGCTCAACCCGTGATAGATTGCTCTACCCGTTGTTTGGAAATATTGTCCAAAATAGACAATTTCCTTTATTAAAAGAAGAAATGACATGTTTTGAAAAATATTTACAACTTTCATTCGAGCTTTATGTACACACCCGTGTCGTTATTGAGCGACATTTCTAGGCACGTCCATATTATCGATACTGAAAGACATGTCGAGAAGTATATTTTTGGATTTTGAAAGATTTTTAATTTTGTGTTTTGTTTTTATATGTTTTATATTTTTGTATGTTTTTTCATTAATATTTACAAGTAGATGTTTGATAGATGAATCAAGCAGGCTTCTTTGACAGAACCTCCAGTTCTGCTGGAGTCAAACATCTCATACCAATTTGCCTAACAAGATACGCAAACCTCTCTTTCGAAAGAGCTTTTGTAAACAAGTCAGCTAATTGGTAATCAGTTCCAACAAAGTATAATTCAACAATACCCTTTTCAACTTGTTCCTTAATGAAGTGATATCTGACATCAATGAGCTTCGTGCGGGAATGTTATACCGGATTGCAGGAGATGACTATGGCGGACTTTGAGTCACAGTACATAGGTACTTTATCAAAGTGGAAGCCATAATCCGTGAGTTGTGTTCGCATCCAAAGAACTTGAGCACAACACGCAGATAGAGACACATACTCCGCTTCGGCTGATGAAAGTGACGTGCAATCCTGCTTCTTGAAAGACCATCCCACAAGCTTGTCTTGACCTAGAAATTGTGCACCACCAGAAGTACTTTTACGTGTATCAAGACACCCTGCATGATCAGAATCTGAATAGGCCGTTAGAAAGAAACTGGTTTCCCTCGGATACCAGAGTCCCATGTGAATGGTATTCTTAAGGTACCGAAAGATCCGTTTAACCTCCTTGAGGTGCTTTTCAGTGGGTCATGCTTGATATCGTGCACAATAGCATGTAGCATGATGTATATCAGGTCTGCTTGCTGACAAGTACATGAGGGACCCGATCATGGAACGATATCTGGTTTGATCTATGGGTAATCCCTCCAAATCAGCATCTAGGGATGTGGTTGATAATGGTGTCCCAACGGGGTCACATGATGTCATACCATGCTTTGTGATTATCTCTTGACAGTACTTAGCTTGGTTAATAAAGATACCACTTGGAGATTGGTGAACTTGATTCCTAGAAAGAATTTTAGTTCTCCCATCATAGACATTTCAAATCTGCTGTGCATAACTGTTTCAAACCATTTTGAAAGTTTTGGGTTTGTAAACCCAAAAATAATGTCATCAACATAAATCTGCACAAGCAAAATGTCATCCCCATATTTATAAGTGAAAAAAGTTAAATCAATGGAACCTTTTGAGAAACCTTTGGAGACCAGAAATTTCGAGAGCTCGTCGTACCACGCCCTTGGAGCTTGCTTGAGTCCATATAGTGCTTTGTGGAGACGATACACCTTGTCAGGATAATGAGGATTGACGAATCCTTCTGGCTGCGTGACATAGACTTCTTCCTTCAAAGGAACGTTAAGAAACGCTGTCTTTACGTCCATTTGATATACAATGAATCCCTGATGTGCATCATAAGCAAGGAAAATCCTGACCGCTTCCATTCGAGCTACTGGTGCAAATGATTCTTCAAAATCAATACCCTCTTTTTGTCCATACCCTTTAGCCACTAGCCTAGATTTATTCTTGATGATCGTGTTTTCTTCATCAATCTTGTTTTTCCAGATCCATCGAAGATTTAATGGTGTTACATCGTATGGTCTGTCAACAAGTTCCCAGACTTTAAGTCTTTCAAATTGTTGAAGTTCATCCGTCATCGATTCAATCCAAGCATGATCAGCCATGGATTCTTTGATGTTTTTTGGTTCGGCTGAACTCACGGCGAGTGCGAACATACAAACATCGCCATCGGTGTGAAGCTGTCGTCTTGTACGAACGGGCTGTGAAGGGTTTCCAATTACATGAACCAAAGGATGATCTCGGGTCCAATGATGTGTTGAAGGATGTCGTTGGTAGAACGTATGCATATTTGACGGATCAACATGGCGAGTAGAAGACGCTCCAGTTTCGTGTACCGGTGTATCGAATGGGTTGATAAATTCGTCTTCGTCAGATAATGCATCGTCTGCTTGATTTGTGTTCTCTGGAGCAATGACAGTAGTCGTGGATGTTGTATGATCGATTGTTGAAGTGATATTCTGAGGAGGTAAATCTGCAGCAACCCGTGTTGAAGTAGATGAAGTTGTATCCGGTTGTTGACGATGATCGGTATCATCAGTCTTATCATGAGTGACAGCGGAAGACTTCGATACAACTTGTTTCTCCCCTGTGAAATATTCATCATACATTGGTCCATATAACATTTCCAACTCTTCAATTGTCGTGTCGACTGTCATATCAGCTCTAGGAACATTTTCTGGAACCAGCGTTGAACTTGACGGTTCATTGCTGTGGTCTTGAGTTCCGAGTTCCGTGCGGTTGTAAACGGAAGTCGTTTGTCGTTGTGGATCAGGACTTAAACTGTTTTGTTCAAGTTCCATTTCTTGCAATTCAACAAAGCGAATGTGAATGGTTTCGACAATCAATTTTGTTCTCTTGTTGTACACTCTATACCCCTTAGACTGAGTTGCATATCCCACAAGAATACATGCATCACCTTTCTCTTTCATTTTATCCAAATTTTCACCATCTCGAATAATGTAACAAGTACATCCAAAAACATGAAGGTGTTTGAGTGAAGGTTTTCGATCATGAATTATGTGATATGGTGTCTTTTGTGTCTTGGGATAATTAAGGAACGTTTTTGTATGTAGCATGCGGTTGACACGGCTTCGGCCTAAAAGAATAGTGGAAGTTTTGAAGCGGATAATAATGTTCGAGCAGCCTCAACTAAAGTACGGTTTCGTCTTTCAACAACTCCGTTTTGTTCGGGTGTTCGAGAAATAGATGTTTCATGTTCAATCCCTTCGGCTTCAAAATAGTTTCTTAGTTTTGAATTCAAAAATTTTGTACTTTTGTTAGTACGAACCACTTTAACTTGAGCTTGAAGACCACGTTATATCAGTTTAAGGAAGCTGATGAGAACATCGGGTGTTTCATCCTTGGACCTCAAGAAGTGAGTCCATGTGTACCTTGAGTAATCATCGATAATAACCAGAATATATTTCTTTCCATTGATACTCTGAACACGCATGGGACCACACAGATCCATATGGAGAAGATCTAACCGTCCTTTTGAGCTTGGTGTAGTCTTTGTTTTGAAGATACTTCTTTTAGCTTTACAAAGTTCACAAGAAGAACAAAGATGATCTTTGATGAATTTCAAACTTGGAAGGCCTCTCACAATATCTTTCTTGGAAAGCAAGTTGATGGTATCAAAATTAAGATGAGATAAACGTTGATGCCATAACCATGCCTGAGTCGATGAAGCTTTAGCCATGAAGCAAATTGGAGTTGATGAAGTTGTGTCTTGAAGTGAAATTGTGTAAAGATCAGTACCCCGTGTACCGGTAAGTAAGTCATTCCCATCATAATCTCGAACAAAACATGTCTTCTTTCTGAAAGCAACCTCTAAATCCGCATCACAGAATTGACCAACCGAGAAAAGATTGTGATTGAGCCCTTCGATGTAGTATACCCTTTTGATCGTAATATTCCCCTGAACCAAATCTCCATATCCTAGGATCGGTGTAAATTGATCATTTTCGAATCGGACCGTACCCAGGAACTTCTCCACGAAGTTAATTAGAAGCTTGAGATTCCCCGTCATGTGCTTCGTGCATCCGGAGTCTAGTATGAAGAGAATTATTTGTATCACCTGCGGAAGAGTTAGAACATGATGGAGCATTTGCTAAATTGGATACCACAGTATTTGTGATTATAGAATCATTAGTGTCCTTAGCAACATCAAAAGGCATATTAACACTCGTAGTCACATTTTATGTCCTAACTTTAGGCATCCATTTATATCCGGAAGGACATTGATTAGCAAACCACCATTTCCAAGACTTACTAGCAGACTCATATAATTCCTTAATTTTGCTTCCAGGGTTCTTAGTGGTGGAGTCTGATGCATTACTTTTCTTAGTGGGGGTGGCACCAGAATGGTTCATCTTCCGTTTGGGTTTACTAGCTCTAATAGGCATAGCAACTTGCTTCTTAGTTCTAGTATCTACGCCTTTGACTTTATTCATAGCACACATGGAATGATTAGCATTAGCACACTTTCCACATTTGACACAAACAAATTTCACATTCAAAGCATTCAAATCATTCACAGCATTCAAATTGTCATTACATGCGATAACAGACTTTGTATTCTTAAAAACATTCAAATTCCTAAGGTGTTCTTCTACTTGCTTCATCTTCCCTTGATTCTTGTGTTTCCAGACCTTATCATTCACTTGAGTGCTCTTAAGCTGAGGCCGGCTAACACTAGTAGTGGAGACTATTCCTGTAGTAGAAGACACACGAATATTAGTGTTTCTAGAAGTCTGAGGCGAGTGAGTATCTTTGTTTGTGGGCTTAGTGGACATTCAATACATCCCTGGTTTAATCACATTATTATGCTTAACACTTGGTGCTATAGGATTCCTTATGGGTTGATTATGTGGTAACCTTTCCTTTCCTTTCCATCCATCTTGGGGGCAAACACATGTTTTGCAAACGAGGAATTAGATAAAGTAGATGGTTTTCCCAAGATAGAGGATCTATTTACTTTAGAGGCATTGGGTTGTCTAACAACAGGTTTCTTAATGCTAGGTTCCGTGATTTTCCCACCCATTTTAGCAACGAGTTTCTACAACTCTGCTATCGCTCTGTCCCGGTCTTGTAACTGAGCTTTCAACCCTTTAATTTCCAAATCTGTTCATTCATTTCTCGAAAGGTTTGGGAAAGTTTTTCTTGCAGTTTATTATCATATGGAAAACTACCAACGTCTTTTTTAAAGCAAGTTCAAGTGAATGACAATGTTTTTGAAGGAAATCAGTTTTGTGTTGAAGTAACTCAAAAGCCTTTTTGTCAACATTTTCTTTACGTTTCGAAAGCTCAATTTCAAGACGTTCACATTGTTTGCTTTTATCAAGATATTGGCATGCAACTTCAGAATATTCATCAATATCAGCACAAGATGTAAAATAAGCACACATAACATCTTTAGAAACACATTCTTGCAAGAGTAATCATATTCATCTAAAAAATCAGACTTCTCCATTTGAAGATCTTCAATGTGTTTCTCAAGAGATTCAACGTATTTTAAATCATCATACATTTCAGTCCGAATGAACTCCTCAAGTTGAAGGACAGTTTCTTTAATCAACGTCGTGTTTGGAATTAAGAGTTCTTTCACAAGCAATGTAATATCTTGAGGAATCGGACGTGTCCATTCTGCATTTTCACGTTTTGCCCAGTCTCTTTCAACAATAGATTTAACATTATCTATGTGGTGTTTAAGAATACCTAATGTTTTCCTACTCTTGCTTTTAGATTCATCTAGAGGGAGGTAGTTTATGTATTTGTAAACATTAGATTTCTTAGGGGCAAATGCTTTCTTCCATTGAATTCTCTTTTGTTTGCATTCTAGAAACACTTCCTCACGAGTTTTCTGAGTTTGTTTGTTGAAAAGACCATAGAGACTATTCTCATAAGTATAATTATATGGTTCTACAAACTCCTTATTGATAAGAGGTTGACTATCATCATCCCAAAGGGCAGTCTCTTCACTATCGGCACTAACAGGCATGCAATCAAGATCGGTCCTTTCAGTCTCATCAAGATAAAGACACGGGTTCGCAACTTGAGCTTTGGCAAGGTACTCAGGACTTGCAAAGCTAGCTTGACCCTTAAACATGGACGGAGGTGCTAGCATTCTGACGGATTGAATAGAATCATGCATTTTATAAACAACTTTCTTCAAAAATTCTACTTGTTCTTCTAATTTGGTTACTTTTTCAATTTCTTTATCGTATCTACTTTTGAAGTCTTGTTTTAGCGCATCTACCTCTTGTTTCTTATCCTCAAGAATTTTAGCAGAATCGGTAGTGGTCATAGAGATCTTTTGTTCAAGTTCATTAACTTTGGTATTGGCAAGGTACGTTTTTTGACGTTCATCCATTAAGAAAACATTTTATTGACGCTTCTCTTTGTCTAATAGCTCAAGAGTGGTATTATATTTGTTTTCAAAATCGTCCTTTTGACTTTTTAACGCACTTCCCTTGTACTCCTCAAGCTCTTTGGTTTTCTGAAGGAGCTCATCTCTATAGCTTTCAGTCATCTCAGTAGATTTGACCTGTGTTTTTATTTAAAAATAGATAGCCAATGTCTTTCTAAGCTTGTACGGAGTTGAATGGACGATAATACTATCCGGATACTCATTTTATGGTCAAAACGGTGAAACCGGTCAAAATGTGATTTCGCGCCAAAAATTTGTTAAAGGTCAAACCTTTTTAAGTCAAAATGGTGATTCTATGCTTTTATACATAACATATGGCAAATATATGACTTTTCTCTTTGTAATTAAGTTAAAAGCTTTTACGGATTGTCCGTAACGATCAAAACCGTTTTGTGTCTAAAACGGGTCATTTTGGGTAAAAGAGGTTGCTGCACTAAAATGAACTTTCCCGTTGATGGGTAAATGCAATTGAGTTGATTCTTTATGGGTTGGAAAGGTATTTAAAATGTCTTTCCAGACCCATAAGCCTCACATTCAGAACGTTTACACATTTTTACTTATGAATTAATCTTGACAACTTGTTTTCAAAATGTGCTTCTATTGCACTAGTTAACTAATTTTTGTAACTTAATTATGTGAGTTAATCATGTACAAGACTTTAAAGATTAAAATGATTTTGTTAATGATTTCATACAGTAGACCCCATTCCATTGACCACATCCCAAGTCCGAATCATTTTGTGCTTTCAAGTTACATGAATACTAAATTTCTTTTATACGTATTTTCACTAGTGACTAGTTTACTAGTTTTTCTATTCTTTGTTCTTGGTATCTTCTATTTATACGTCACGAAACCGTTGTGTAGGTCCTTGAAGATTATTGTTCTGATCATTTTCCTTTTTAGCTTAGCACGCTTATCGAAGGTGAGTTCATAGCCCCTTTTACTACTTGTACATTGTTTCTAAACGTGGGGTGAGATTTTACATGGTGGAATACATTCATTTAAAAACTACATGTTATCCAGAACTTGTATGCTTTTCAGACTTGTATGCTTTCCAACAGTTTTCACTGATATTATTGCTTATAGTTAATAGCCTTAAGTTTCCTCTCTTGATCATGAACCGTTAATTTTCCCGTATGCTTTGCGCTAAGAGCGAATGTTGTGGGTGGATCCATCAGGATTGACAATCCGCGTCCAGATTACCTTAACGCACTTACATTTGTTTATACTTGAGTATTTAGGCTGAATACTCCCTAGAGGAACTTACTTTGAGTTAAGCTTCGGTTCATGAACTAAACAACAATAATATTGATTTCGGACTATGGTTAATGATCATAACCATTTTCTCTATTTACTTGTTTTACAAATGAATGCTTGTATTCCACACCTTTACTGCTAAACCTATGAATATCACTCAACTTTATGTTGACGATTTTACATGTATTTCTCAGGTAATCAAACTTAGTTGCATGGATGGGAGCTCGTGGATATTGCGGACATTCGGCTTATTCTGTAGTATTTTGCTGTTGACATGCTTACCTTTTTCTAAACTATTTTGTTGTATCCATGGTTAAATTCCATGAAAGGGTAAGATTTGGACACAAATTCACCGTTAGATGTCTTACGGTAAAACTTGGTTAAACTTTGACTTGGGTAGAAACCTATGTGCTTCATTTGAAACTTTAAACTTGTTTGGGACCTATTTAATTTAAACTTCCGCAAAACACTTGATTTATTTAATATTTTACGTTAGGGTGTGATGTGAAAACAGGTTTTATTACGTCATTTTACAGCCCTTATATTGGAGTTTTCTGATTTACTTAACGTGGCACCCCCATGTTGCTTGTGTGGGACCTACCGGATTTCAGGGTGTTACAGTTTGGTATCAGAGCTTCGGTTATAGGGAACTAAGTGTCTTTTAAACTTGGTCTATAACCATAAAAGTTTTCAAATTTATTTCTTGAGTCTTGGTGTCAAATACAGAATGTGCCAAGAATTGTCAGCATCCACGGGTAACTCTCTAATACTTACTTTACTTGATTTTGGCCTATATTGTTTTACTTTGAGATTCTTACACTTGTTACATTATGTACTATTCTCTTTACTTCACTTGATTCACATTCACATTGGTTTACTTCGAGATTTCTATATTACTACAGTATTCACTACTCTACTTTTATATCCTCCCGCGGCGTATTTGTGCTGATCATTGTTGATCAAGAGGATTTTTATTGACCATCATTGGTTTGATCGATTTCGGCAATTAAGCCTTTGGAAGAATTCTTCGATCGTATAATTTTTTCTTCTTTTTTTCTTTCTTTCTTTTTGTGGATTTTATATCCCTCTCCTTGATCATTTTTATGTTACTATTTATTTAACACTTTGGGTGTGTTCGATTTCGTCTATTGGTTCGTGGACCAATCTGTTTATTTGTCCGACTTTAAATTGTGGCATTCGATTATTGCCTTGGAGCGCCATCGCGTTCTTTCGACATCTCTTGAAATTTACTCTTGGTATTGTACCGAATTCTATCGTGAGTTTCCATATTTTTTCTATTAACCCTCTGGGTTATGATTGCATGACATTTGAGCATTGCTCGAATTTTCGTATTCAATTTTCCCGACTTTGAATTATAGCATTTAGCTACATCCATGAAACGTCATCGTTGTCTTACGACCTCCTCGCTTAAGATATGTCCGTCGATTGTAGTATGTTTTTACTACATAATTGTACCTAAACGTTTACTAAACTTGATTTCTTACTACATGATTCAAAATACCGTTGAGTACCTACATTTAAATATTTGAACTTGATTACATTATACATCGCTTTACCTTATTCCCATATGATGGTTTTCTTGAAACAATTTTATGATAATTTTTTTTTTGGGTAAAAAGGAATCATACCCCGGTAAAATAAATTTTATAATAATTTCATATAGGTCCGTTTTGATTAATTATCTTTTAGCAATTTAAGTTCCATGAGATGTACGTGCACACTAATTATCATATTAAAAAGGTGTTAATATACTGAATTAAACAATTTGGGATGTTTTCGTGATACATGTGACAAGTTAATAGTGTTTTTGGTTGAGATTTTATGATGTCTCGAAAAATATGTTTATTGCAGAAAATTTGCGAGCTCAATTTGGTCATGTTAAGGTTATTGAAACTAGTTTTGCCCTTGGAATTACGAAAGGGGTCATTTTACGAACGTTTTGATATATGACACGATTTCTAACTCTCAAAAAAGAAGATTTGCGCCAAAATTTTAAGATTTTGAATTTCTTTAATTTCCAAACAGCATTGCTGCAGAAACTTTATCGTGGAAAACGAGGTCCGAGATTTTCGAAAATCTATATTTTTATTGAATGGGTAGATAAATCTTATTTAGACGATCGTTTTGACATAAAATAGAGTTTCTAACTCCTAAAAACGAACATTTTAGAGCCGATTCAATTTTTGAGAATTCATGTAAAAATTCAACAAGTTATTGGTAAAATATCAAGTCTGCGCAGAACCGAATTTTAACGTTTTGAGCGTCTTCTGGTCCGTTTTGGCCTTCGGCCAAAACACAAAAGTTGTCTGGAATGATATTTTTAGTCTACTATCGGAAATTAGAGTCTCAAAGTGAGTAGCCAGTGGCTTAATTTTAACAAAATTCAGTTCAGCATGTTAATACATAAAATTCAGCTATTATGTTAAATCAGATGCTGGTGCAGTTTTGAGCGGCCGTTTCGAACACTTCAGAATCCGTTTCAGCCTTCCGGCGAAACATGAAAGTTGTTCAGAATGTCGTGACTAGCTTACCGCGATAAAAGCGTGGTCTAAAATGCGTGATAACGTGTCAAAAAGTTAACGAAAAATAGGTAATTTCATTTTATTCGTTTTCCATCAGATCTGATGTAGGGGCATTTACGTCCTTTTTTATCGATTTTCGGGTTTCGTGTAAAACTGAAAAGTTGTTCGTTGGGTCGTATTACTTCCCCAGCGAGGCTTGTTAAGTTGAAAAACGTTGTTAACGGGTCTAAAACTCGAAGTTTTCTGTGTCTATGTGGAAAATAAAAAAATACATTGTTGAAGTTACAAGTGAAGTTCTATAGAAAAGCTTTAGTAAGACGATATGGAATTTATTTTTTTTTTAAATTCATCTTTACGAGCCGATGTAAATTAATTTATCTTTCTAGGCTTTCCAAAATTTGAAAGGTTCCTATAATAGAAACATACTAAAAATAGAAACTCTTCAAAAGTTGAAAATTTTCATGAACATGGTACAACTTGGACGTGACATATCGAACAACCTTTCTGAGGACAGCGATCTCTTCTCAACCGGCGATGATTCGTCTGCTGGTCATCTACTTGATTACTTCGATCTTCTAGATTTTCTTTCCTTATTTCATGTACTTTGATTTCCATGTATTTCAGTTATTGTTTCCACTTTCCACTGTAATATCTTGCTACTATTCGACATGCTATGTCAATATACTACTTGTGACGAACATGGTTACCACTTTGTTTAGAAAATGGTGTTTTTTTATTTACTATATCCTTGATTTACTACATCCTTGAGTTACTACTACACTCATGATTTATCACCACTTCCTTGATTTATTACCACTTCCTTGAATTTTCGTTACATTCTTGATTTACCATCATATTCTTGGTTTACTATTACATTCTTGATTCGCTACTACATTCTTTGACTTACTACATTCTCGATTTGGTACTATATTCTTGGTTTACTACCATTTTCTTGGTTTACTACTTGTCATGTGATTTCAGTTGCACTGCTCTAAATTCTAGTATTCTTACGCTTATAACTTTCATTGTTGCTAATGATACTCCTCAGTGTTGCATTTTCTGTAGACTATTCAGTTATGCATGCTAAAGTCTTTCTTGTCTAAACTTTCTCGTTCATGGATCTGAAATATCATATTATGCAAATTCTGACTGAATCCCTGTGTTGACTTGTGTTTTGCAATTCGCTCTCTATCGCTTGAAGCCGTGATTGACAATTCTCCTCTCCGTATTCTATCGCCTTTAATACCCTCTATTTCATGAAGTTTCTGGTTTAACCTCTCCAAAGAAAATAAAAAAATAATAAAATATCGTATCGTGATTGATTCTCCCATTCTCTTGTGAACTACCCTTTGATACTCTTGTGCAAACCACTCAGTGTTTTACAAAGTGAATATGATGTCACCCAAGAAAATTTAACATGTTACTATTTTACCAAGTATATTTAATTCTGCCTAAAGAAACTTAGCGATACTATCATTTTACGAGATATTTCGCTTGAGTTTTAATAAATGATTGTCATTTTAAAACTGTTTACAAATTATCTGGCAAATTAAATATGTACTCTACTATAAAAGATCTTCATAAATTGTTTGATTTCTACTTTATGAATGTTATGGTTTATACACTGAATTATAATAATAATGGTTTGACGAAGCTGAGCATTGCATTGCTGCGCCTAAATTATACATAGCTGTGCACCTGTGTATAATTTAGATGGAGCCATGCACGGCTGAATAGTAGCCACCACCAATTTTTATTTTTTTTTTATAAATATCAACTTTTAACAAGATTGTTGAAAAACACAATCTTGATGGGGGTTTGCAATTAGTTCTATCATGGGACATCTGCATATGTGCCCATATCCTTACTCGAACGAATTCACCACACGTGGGTGTATCCGTTCATGACCACTGTCACCTTAAACTTTGCTTCCATCTCCCTTCACGATGAAAGTTCTTTTGACTGCTTGTAAAATCATCGATCATTGGTGATCAACTTGAAGTTTCGATGCTTTATCCATTATTTTATTGACGTCTTCGATTGACATGGGAAGATCTCCGAAATGTCACTGACTTTGGATGACGAGTTACGAATGCACGGGTTATGTGTACCCGTTACTAAAGGGTGTGAATGATGTTTATTTTCCCCTTTACTTAAATTTTATTCGTGCGGTTTACGTGGTGACTCTTTCTTAAGTCACGAACATTGTTTTCTTTTCCCCTTGATTTGGAAATTTCTGAATGAACTCTATTATCTTTCGGTTGTGTATCGATCTTCGCGAACTCTATGAGTAAAATTTTTTCCATTTTATGAATAGACGACTTGATGATGTACTTGGTTGTTTTCGCCGTCTTATCGTCGACACGTGTATTGTGTCCTCGCCTCAAAGATCCGTACGACTTTTAAGTGCTGCAATATAATTATTACCTGCGCATTATGCAACTTGTATTCATTATTCTTGTTCTGTTTCTACCTTATATATTGTGAAATTCCGAGTGTGTTCCCTGCTTACTGTTGATGCACTGATTACACCTACGAAACTTTTTAAAGATTTTTACAAAGTTTTACGAAAATTTACAAGATTATCACAAATGTTCAAAATTACTAAATTAACTTCTTACATCTAAGAAGTGGATTTATACACTTTCTCCGTAAAATAAATGGCTAACGTTTTAAAAGACATGGATTTCTTAAAAAAAAAATAATACGTTTATTTCAACCCGTTTCAATTATACCTTACCAATATCGGTTAAAAATAAAAAGAGGACGTTTTCTTTTCGGTGATTTGTTTTTTTTTTTCAGAATCTGAAAATGGAATTTCTATACTTGCAATCTTAAACCTGGATTTCAAATTTCAGTTTCATACATACACCCTACAGTTCTTCAAAAAAAACTTATTCTACTTATGTTTGGAATGGTTGAAAATTTTATTTGATACTGGTCTTACTTATAATCACCAAGCTCTTTTGAAAGTCATTATAATTTACTGCGTTATTACCATGATTGATCTAAACCTAAGTGATTGGTACCTTTAACGCTGATTTTAATCCGTACAGTGTGTTTACCTTTTAATAATGCGAATTTCTGGGTTTCATTGTTTACGTATTTTGTGCTTCCTCATTTTGGTTTATTCTAATCTCTTCTCGCACATTTTAACCGTTTTCGATTTACCTTCTTGGCCATCAATCCTGTTGCCACCGGTTCTGTTTTACACAATTGTACGTTTGACCTGCTTGGTCACTTGTTTTCTTTTGAGCTCCTGCCCACACGGCTTGGCAACTTTAATGTTATCGTGGGTATGGATTGGTTAGGGACCCATCGTGCGGTCATTGTTTGCTTTGAGCGAATTTTACGTATTCCTTTGCCTTCTGGTGCGATGTTGGAACTCCACGGTGATCAGTCGGTGGATGACTCAAAATCTCTGCAGTATATTACATCTGCTGAAAATCGTTTGGACGATATCCGTTCCGTCTGTGATTTTCTTGGGCAATTTCCTAATGACTTGTCCAGATAACCTCCTGCATGCGAAGTTGAATCCAAAATTGATCTCATTCCTGGTGCGTTACTTGTTGCTAAATCTCCGTACCATTTAGCACTTGAAGCTGAATGAGTGCTTGCTATTTTCTAAGACAGAATTCAAATCTAGTTATCATCAATTGCGAGTGCATGAAAGTGATTTTCCTAAAACCGCCTTATGTACCCGTTACAAACATTTTGAGTCTACCGTGATGCCGTTTAGTCTTACGAATGCCCTTGCAGTGTTCATGGATTGACGAACAGGGTTGCAGATCCTAACGTGATCTGTTCGTCATAGTTTACATTGACGACTTCCTCAACTTTTACCTTCTCCAGTTGAACTCTGAGGGACCAGAGTTCCTTTAGAGGGGTCGACTGTGAGAACTTGTCTTTTCTGGTAATTACTTTATTCCATTTATTCTATTTTACTCGATTCTTATTCGTTAATTCAAATTTTTCAGTAATACACGTTTTACGAGGTTTCGACATATTTTATATGACTTATTCTTGACTTTTTACTCGAAAAATAATGAAAAACATTATCTTGGACGATTACAGACACAACGGTGAATTTTTATGTTTTCGGGCGTCGGGCTGACTTTTCGGGTGGAGCCGACACCGCAAAAATTTATTTTCTACTTACTTGAGTTATATTAGACTTTTTAGGCTTCCTTAGTGATTTTAGAACCAAACAAGTGTTTACGAGAAATTTTAAAGAAATTTCGTTTTAAGTTTAAACGGGTCTCGGTTTTTGTTGAAAACTACACGTTTAATAAACCCGTAAAATTAATTGGGCCAAAACAATGAAAAATTGGTCTTGGTGGTGGGTATTTTGTCTAGCCCAAGCCCAAGGGAGTCCACAATATATTTTTATTTTATATTGGATATATTGCGCTTCCTTTTATCAAATTTGACAAAAACAAAACACAGTATCGTTATTTTCTTTCTGTGGTGCAACGAACCAAAACAAGGCCACCATAACCAGTGATTTTCTTTGATTCAAGGTATAAAATTTCTTGTTTTATGTTTCTTTTTCAATTCCTAACATAACCCCATGTGTTAATTTACACATGTAACAAGTTTTGCATGTTCTCGATATAGCTCAAATCTTCAAAAATCTTTGTAAATCCTTGATTAAAAACGTGTTCTAAGAGATGGGTTATGCTTAGAATGTGATATTTGCTAATGAAAATCAAATGTGGTCACTTGTTAGGTTGATTTGGTTCAAGTTCACTAGGTGGAGCTAGAAGTTCTTGTGGTTTCGATTTACTAGCACAAGTTTACTTGTGTTTTGGTATGATTCAAACCCTAAATAACTATATTTTTATGTATGCAATGATTTTGGACTTGTGATATGGAATGGTTATGATAAATGAACTAAATACCCGCTGTCCCAAACGGCACCTTATGCGTTTTTGGTGTTTGGTAAATGTGTACAAGTATTTTTCATGGTTTTATAACAATTGGGGCTTGTTAGAACATGTTGTGGAAGTATAAAACACTTGGAAAATTTCGTGGGTTAAGGCAGCCTATGGCCAAATTTTTGTAAAAACAAGACCTGTGTTTTTGTTTAAAAATAGATAGCCAATGTCTTTCTAAGCTTGTACGGAGTTGAATGGACGATAGTACTATCCGGATACTCATTTTATGGTCAAAACGGTGAAACCGGTCAAAATGTGATTTCGCGCCAAAAATTTGTTAAAGGTCAAACCTTTTTAAGTCAAAATAGTGATTCTATGCTTTTATACATAACATATGGCAAATATATGACTTTTCTCTTTGTAATTAAGTTAAAAGCTTTTACGGATTGTCCGTAACGATGAAAATCGTTTTGTGTCTAAAACGGGTCATTTTGGGTAAAAGAGGTTGCTGCACTAAAATGAACTTTCCCGTTGATGGGTAAATGCAATTGAGTTGATTTTTTTTGGGTTGGAAAGGTATTTAAAATTTCTTTCCAGACCCATAAGCCTCACATTCAGAACGTTTACACATTTTTACTTATGAATTAATCTTGACAACTTGTTTTCAAAATGTGCTTCTATTGCACTAGTTAACTAATTTTTGTAACTTAATTGTGTGAGTTAATCATGTACAAGACTTTAAAGATTAAAATGATTTTGATAATGATTTCATACAGTAGACCCCATTCCATTGACCACAACCCAAGTGCGAATCATTTTGTGCTTTCAAGTTACGCGAATACTAAATTTCTTTTATACGTATTTCTACTAGTGACTAGTTTACTAGTTTTTCTATTCTTTGTTCTTGGTATCTTCTATTTATACGTCACGAAACCGTTGTGTAGGTCCTTGAAGATTATTGTTCTGATCATTTTCCTTCTTAGCTTAGCACGCTTATCGAAGGTGAGTTCATAGCCCCTTTTACTACTTGTACATTGTTACTAAACGCGGGGTGAGATTTTACATGGTGGAATACATTCATTTAAAAACTACATGTTATCCAGAACTTGTATGCTTTTCAGACTTGTATGCTTTCCAACAGTTTTCATTGATATTAATGCTTATAGTTAATAGCCTTAAGTTTCCTCTCTTTATCATGAACCGTTAATTGTCCTGTATGTTTTGCGCTAAGCGCGAATGTTGTGGGTGGATCCATCGGGATTGACAATCCCCGTCCAGATTACCTTGACGCACTTACATTTGTTTATACTTGAGTATTTAGGCTGAATACTCCCTAGAGGAACTTACTTTGAGTTAAGCTTCGGTTCATGAACTAAACAACAATAATATTGGTTTCGGACTATGGTTAATGATCATAACCATTTTCTCTATTTACTTGTTTTACAAATGAATGCTTGTATTCCACACCTTTACTGCTAAACCTGTGAATATTACTCAACTTTATGTTGATGATTTTACATGTATTTCTCAGGTAATCAAACTTAGTTGCATGGATGGGAGCTCGTGGATATTGCGGACATTCGGCTTATTCTGTAGTATTTTGCTGTTGACATGCTTACCTTTTTCTAAACTATTTTGTTGTATCCATGGTTAAATTCCATGAAAGGGTAATATTTGGACACAAATTCACCGTTAGATGTCTTACGGTAAAACTTGGTTAAACTTTGACTTGGGTAGAAGCCTATGTGCTTCATTTGAAACTTTAAACTTGTTTGGGACCTATTTAATTTAAACTTCCGCAAAACACTTGATTTATTTAATATTTTACGTTAGGGTGTGATGTGAAAACAGGTTTTATTACGATCATTTTACAGCCCTTATATTGTAGTTTTCTGATTTACTTAACGTGGCACCCCATTGTTGATTGTGTGGGACCTACCGGATTTCGGGGTGTTACATTTAACCCTTACAATTGTAGAAAATGGTTGGTTTACCTCGTGAGGATGGATGGATTGATATGACTAATGTAGTGGATGGTGAGGAAGTAGATAACTTTGGTGCTAGTGACGATGTGGAGCCTTTTGAGTTTTTAGATGATGGGATTCCACTTACTGCAGTTGGTCAGACAGAGCCTGAGTTGATACAAGGTAGTCATGTTCCAAGGGTCAATGTTGTGCCACAGACTGTTCCAGATTGTCAGCGACCGGTTGTTCGTTCTTCGACTCCTACTTGTGATGCTTATATCAGTAGTTTGCCTGGGATTGCATTTGCTAGGGGTGATGTTCCTGTTGAGTCGATTAGGGCTGCTAGTGCTCGATCTATTCATGATGGTATTCCTAAGGTTTATTGTCCAGGTCCTAGGTCTTATGATGATATTTTCTGGTTTCTTAAGAAGTTTGAGAGGTCTTTGTTTGTGAGGTATTTGGTTGAGACTCGTGTGATCAGGAGGTTTGAGCTAAATGAGAGAAAGTTTGAAAGGTTTGTTGGTAGTGTGAGGAGATCAGAGTTTGTTAGGGTAAGGGAAATGGATGAGGTTGTTAGATTGAGATCTATGATGCTGAATTTGAGTGGGCAAGTTGAAAGGTTGCGTAGGGAGCAGGAAAGGAATGCTAGGTTGAATGCGTGGGGTTTGCCGGTGAGATCCTTTCCTAGTCATGGTGTTGTGATTCATGATGTGCAGAATCAGGTTGAAGCTCAAGTGTCGGTGAAGCCGAGTGAAGGAGGTAGTCGTAAAGGGAAGGAAAAAGTGGAGAAGAATCTGAAGATGATGATAGCAGCAGTGATGACGAGCCGATGTACAAGAAGCTGCGGGGATCGGATGTTTAGTTCTTTTCTGTTGTTTTTATTTGGTCTTGTTGTAATAGAACTTATGTAGACTGGTACTCTAGCTTGTGATGAAACTTAATGACCTTTAAGTTGTTGTGATGAAGGATTGTAGTGACATTACTTGTCATAATTTTGTGGAGATTTTCCAAAGCAATCCAAAATTACCTTCATAACTTATGATTTGTCTTATTAGTTCTTTTGTGTGATTGGTTAATGATTCATTGAGAATTGTGTTGTTGATGCATGTAGTATCCATGTTACATCTTGATAGAGAAATCCTTCTTCTTATCTTGATATGAATACTTACTTGTTCTTTTTTCTGTTATGGTTACAGGAAGGAGTTGGGAGGCATTTTTCTGACTTTACTAAATTGTTGTTTGGTTAGTTTTCTGTAAACATGCCGCCTAAATTGACGACTCCTACTGTTAATACCATGATTGAGCAAGCTATTGCTAGAGCTTTGGAAGCTGAACGTGCTGCGAGGAACCAAGAGGGTGAGAATAGGAATGCTACTGGTCAGGTTGGAGGGAATGTTAGAAATCAGGCTGGAGGTAATGCTGATGAACAAGCAGAAGGAAATGTTGCGGGACAAGTTGGAGGTAATGTTGTTGTTCAACAGGTTCAAAAGGAATGTTCTTATGCTAGTTTCATGAAATGTGGACCTACCCAATTTCATGGTACTGGTGGTGCATTGGAATTAAGGAGGTGGACTGAGAAGATAGAAAGTACTTTTGAAATCAGTGGATGTTCAAAAGCTAGTAAGGTGAAATTTGCTACAGCTACTTTTCAGGATGATGCGTTGAGTTGGTGGAATAGTCAAGTAGCTGCTGTAGGATTGGTTGAAGCTAATGCTAGAACATGGACTGTGACTAAGGGACTGTTGACTGCTAAGTTTTGTCCTAAGGAAGAGTTAGGTCAGTTGGAAGATGAATAGAGGCATTTGGTGCCGAGGAATAATGATATTGTAGCTTATACAAGGAGGTTTTTTTATTTATGTTTGTCGTGTCCTGATGCGTTTGCTGATGACCGTAAGAAGATAAAGCAGTATATTAGGGGTTTATCTAGTAATATCAAGGGAGAAACTACTTCGTCGAAATCCAAGTCATTTGATGAAGCTGTTCAAATGGCACATGCTTTAATGGATGTAAAGCTGCAGGATCGAAAGGATAGTATTGCTGAAGGGAATAAGAGAAAGTGGGAAGCTGCACACTCAAGTCAAGGGTAGAATCGAGGTGGTTATCGTAATAACAATAACCAAGGACCGAATAGGAATCAGCAATATAATTTGAGAAGGAATGATGGTGTTCGTGCTGCTACAGGAAATCAAGGTAACAAGGTGAATCCAAAGTGTGGTCGGTGTAATCTGTATCATGTTGGAAATTGTCCACCTGCTTGCAACAAGTGTGGGAAGGCCGGACATAAGATGGCAGATTGCAGATCAAGGGTGTAGCCACTGGGGCTAATGCTGTTAAGGTAGTTTATTGTTTTGGATGTGGAGGCCGTGGACATAAGCAGGGGAACTGTCCGAGGGTTGGCATACGACAGGGAGGCAATGTTGCTGCTGATGCTGCTGGGATTGTTGCTCCAGCCTATGTCGTGGGAGATGCTGACAAACCTCAAGGGCCGAACGTGGTGACTGGTACGTTCTTACTTGATGCTTGTTATGCTAGTGTGTTATTTGATTCTGGATCTGATAGAAGTTTCGTAGATGTTAGATTCAGTCAGCTATTGGATAGAGAACCAGTGAGATTGACAACTAGTTATAATGTGGAGTTAGCTGATGGTAAGGTTGTAAGCACTAGTTCTATACTGAAAGGTTGTTCCTTGAAGTTAGGTAATTATGTGTTTAGTATTGATTTGATGCCCATAGGATTAGGATCTTTTGACGTGATTATTGGAATGGACTAGTTAGTTGGTAATGGTGCAGTAATTGTTTGTGGAGAAAGATTAGTTCAGATACCGCTAAAGAATAGGGTATTGACTGTGAAAGGTGATGAATATACGTCTCGTTTGAGAGTTGTTTCTTGTTTAAAGATGATGAGGTATATAGAAGCAGGTTGTGATGTGCTTCTTACATAGATAAGTAATGATGGTGTGAATGAAAGGAAATTGGAGGATGTGCCTGCAATTAGAGAGTATCCTGAGGTTTTCCCTGAGGAATTGCCAGGATTGCCGCCGCATCGTGAAGTGGAGTTTCACATTGATTTAGTGCCGGGTGTTGCTCCAGTTGCTCGTGCATCGTATCGTTTAGCTCCATCTGAGATGAAAGAATTATCTGATCAATTGAAGGAATTGATGGATAAGGGATTTATCAGATCGAGTTCGTCGCCGTGGGGTGCGCCTGTTTTGTTTGTTAGGAAGAAAGATGGTTCTTTTAGAATGTGTATTGATTATAGAGAGCTTAACAAATTGACTGTCAAGAATCGGTATCCACTGCCGAGGATTGATTATTTGTTCGATCCGTTGCAAGGTTCTTGTGTATACTCGAAGATCGATTTGAGGTCTGGGTATCATCAACTGAGAGTTAGGGAAGAAGATATTCCTATAACAGCTTTCCGTACTCGATATGGACATTT
Source organism: Glebionis coronaria (assembly GCA_025667525.1). Taxonomy (NCBI): domain Eukaryota; kingdom Viridiplantae; phylum Streptophyta; class Magnoliopsida; order Asterales; family Asteraceae; genus Glebionis; species Glebionis coronaria. The sequence continues at coordinate 42,672,336 of CM046880.1, read as the reverse complement.
CTAATTTCAAGTGATGCCTTTTGGGTTAACAAATGTGCCTGCTGTATTTATGGATTTGATGAATCGTGTATACAAGCCGTATTTGGATGAGTTTGTGTAGGTCCTCGTGATCCTTGGATTATCCTTGTGTTGTGATTATCTAAAGAGATAGAAAGATAGATGAAGATGTAGAGAGAGAAACTAGAGAAAGGTTGGAGAGAATAAGAAGTATTAGATTAAAGTGTGTGTAAAGTGAATCACCAACCCCTCCTAACATGCTAGGAGGGGGTTTATATAGCCCACCCTACATGTGGGCTATATGGGCTATATTGGATCACGAGCCCATATCATTGGATTGACCGATCCTTTCTAAATACGTAAAAACGTATTTCCAACAATCTCCCCCAAAGGGAGGTCGCTCCAAGTTACAATGTCCTAAATAGTCTATTGCTCGTGATCTATGCTAATAATGATGTGACCAAGACTTTCCTTGGAAAAACGTATTTCTAACAATCTCCCCCAAAGGGAGGTCACACCATTTTACAAAATCTTAAACCTAGCATACTATGCTTGAGTCTTCGATCTTGTTCTTGTGAATATGATTGATGTGATTTTTTGACTTTAGCCTTGAGCATGTTTCCTTGCCTTGACCTTGTGCATTCATCACTTGTGATATTCGCCTCTTCGTGACTTCATGTTCCACATACTTATACCTTCGTAATTCTTGAAAGCTTCAGAGTTCGATACAGCGAAAGACTTAACTTTTAGGCTTTCTTGAATTTAGATGAGGTATTAAGTGCATAAAGTATAAGCATACGGGGACGACTTCTTCTTGGATTCCGCAACACCGCCGTCTTCAAATGCCGCAACATAAGTAGACACGAACGAAATTGCTTTGAACATTTCATTCTAAATCGGTAGCATTTTACCTCCGGTCGGTGAAGACCGTTGGACGATATTAGATATCGTACCCGTGACGGATAGTTTCAATTAAGTAACTTCCTGACAGGATTTCGCGGGTAAACCCGTTCTCTTTATTCGACCGTCCAAAGCTGACTGCGAACATAAAGAGTGAATCATTTGATAATAATATCCGCATGATTTGAAGCCGTCAATTCATGTTCCTGGAACAAATGAAATTTAATTAAGAACTGCACCATCGTTGCTTTCCAGTTGTCACGAGCTTGATTCGTATAGAATCTTGCAAGTTACCTACCAAGTGCTGTTTGAGGTTACCACTAGAAGGATTTCCACTCATCACTGTGAACACTAAGGTATCACTCTGAGTGTTCTGGCAAGATCACTAAGATATTGCATAGAGGCTTGGAACGTGTTTAAATTCAGTTAAGAATTAAACAACTGTTGCTTTCCAGTTATCACAAGTTTGATTCATAAAGAATCGCACAAGTCACCTACCATGAGCTTTTGATATTCGCTCAAGAAGGATTTCCATCTTCATTGTAAATACTTTCGTATTACTCGGATGTTCAGGCAAGATCATGAAGATTTTGCGTAGGACTCTTAAAATCTTTCTTACTTTTCACAGTTTGTGAAGAAGCAAGGAAATACGGAAGTGTGTCCTAATGAGATATGTGATGATCTCAAATGGCTCTAGACTTGATCGTGCACTTTGGATTTTAGTAAACGGAGGCTGGAGAGGAGTGTCACCATTTCAATACCAATTTATTCGGAGTGAATAAATCAATAGATAATGTGTTGTCTCCGTGTGATTAAAACAAATACCTTTTGAGAGATATCTGAGTTAGCTGGGATGGGTTGTGCATTGCATCACTGGGTCCATGATGTCTATCTTCAATATCGAGCATCATTAAAATGATCTCAATAGCATATGTGTTGACCCGGTTTCTGCCTAAAGTTGCAAGGAGGGCTTCTTTCTTTACACCCTTTATCTTTACAATTCTTTTTCATTCTTCAACCCCTTCAATGCTTACCAATACGTCATAACTAGCACCTTGTTGTGATTGTTCCAGTGCTAACTTAAGTACTTGGTCGGCATTCAGCTACGTTCACAATCTTTCTCCATCTTTCCTAAGGACTACTATTTCTAGCTATGGAATGTCATTGGGAAGATTCCTCCGGTTCTAGAAGAATCATTGGACTTAACCTATCCTACCATCCTTATGTTACCACAATCTTCATCGTCGTGAAATAAATGGGTTTTGGGTAAGTATATGTCACCATGAAAATCCATTTTGATATGCAAATCCATTTTACTCCCCCTTAACATATGCCATGATATTCGAAAACATTTCGCATATGTCGGGATGAGCCAGCACATTAAGTCAAACCATTTGTGATAATATCCCATATTAAATCACATTTTCTCCCCCATATTAAAAATATTAACCCAATCGATGTTTTTAATATCAATTGATTTAATAGCATTTTAAGAAAATTTGGGAAGAAAAATGCAAAGCCAAATATCTTCATGAATTACACACGCTCCCCCTCAAATTAATGAGGGTGTGCTGAAACGTAAATTAAATACCTTTTAAACACAAGTGTAAGGTATTTATCACGTGCAAAGATCATATATGATAATGTATTCACAAGATTAGCAATTTATGAGGTTGGACCTGAATGATGGAGAACATCATATGAAAGAAGCACATGGTTCTTGTTCACGAATGTTGGTCGCCTCATCACGTCTGAAGTTATCTCTTGACTCCATATGTACGATTGATATCTTTGTCTTGACACCAATATGTGAACTTGGCACCTTCGGCGTCAGGGATTCTGAATGCTTGAACAATTGCTCCCCCTCAATTGTTGACCCATGTTCTATTGAAAGAGTTGTAGTCGCCGTTTGAGTAGTCGCATCGTCGAGTATGTAGATATCAATTATAAGTTGCTACGGTTGGTGGAGATGATAACTTCATAAAAACAAGACTTCTCTTGTTTTAACAAATAAATGCACTGAATCGTACATATATTCATGTTAGATTGTGTTATAACGTAAACACAATCCCTTACATGGTTATAAAGTAAACCATGCCCGAGAAAATTAATTCCCGTTGTTGAGTCAAAGCTTTCCGATGAAATGCTTGACTTGAGTATGAAAAGCGGGTTACTATCTGAAATAATAGCAAACCATTTTGAGCATGTTTTAAAACATTTGAACTTCTGCTCGAACTTTATTTACAACCCCGTGTCATTATTGAATGACATTTCTAGTATCGTAAATATTATCGATTCCAGAAGACATGCTCTTTTTATCAAAACATTTTTTGAACACCCAATTTTGAAAGATTTAGAAAACCTTTTTGAGAAATTCTCAAAAATTGTGTTCAATGTTTTGAAAACCAATAACTTGAGCTTAAGATGTTGAATATCTTACAAAACGAGCTCAAGTCCGAGAAGTTGTAAACTTCCCGTTGTTAAGGATAAGTTTATCATCAGCGATAAACTTTCCTTTATTTGAAGATCGGGTCATCATGTGATATTTAATGATGAGCCTTATACACGAGCTTAAAACCTTTGAATGGTTTTAGGATAAGCTCGTGTCCAAGACAACTTAATTTCTTGTTAAGAGGATAAGTTATCGTTGCGTGGATAAACTTCCCTGTCTCTGAAGTCCGGGTCGTCGTCTGTCATTTAACGTTGAGCCATTTACACGAGCTTAAAACCTTTGAATAGTTTAAATGTAAGCTCGTGTCCGAGAAAATTTAATTTCTCGTTTTGAGGGTAAGTTATCGTTGACGAGATAAACTTCCCTTTCTCTGAAGTTCGGGTCACATACTGTGATTTGAATCTGAGCCATTGTGCATGATCTTAAAAACTTGGAATGTTTTTGATATAAGCTCATGCCCGAGAAAAATTAATTTCTCGTTGTTAGGATAAGTTTATCATCGGCGATAAACTTTCCTTTCTTTGAAGATCGAGTTATAGTATGTGATGTGACTATAAGTCTTGATGCACTGTAAGCTTAACTGGAAATCCTCTGAGACACTTGTTTCTTAGATATCAGCTTCTTTAGCAACCAAACTCCGAGAGTGTCCTTAATTGAGTGGTATACAATGATTGGACCGCTTCTTTCTTTTGGAACATTCTTTTTGGTACATGCATTCTCATTAAGAGTTTGCATGCTTTGATATGGGTTAGCGATATCTATCTTAGAAGCAAGTGGGGGTTCACAATTTTCTTTTCTTGTGCTAGAGGTGACCTGAGGAGAGGATTCACTTGTCTTAGCTGGCAAACGTTTCCTTTTATAGAAAACCTTAAGTTCAGGCTTAAGTGATGTATCCTCCTTTTCAATTTCCTCCCTAGTAGTCTTAGTAGAATCAGAGACGATCCTAGTTAATGGGCACTCGTTTCCTACAAGAGTGAAAGTTCTACCAGTGGGGCGCCACATTTTACCCATGGGTTTTATTTTAGCCACCCACTGGGATTTAAGTCTAGCACGGGAGTTCACCTCATTAAGTAATTTCTTGACACAAGAATCATGATTGGCTTTAAAGACACATTTCCTACATGTTTTACAAGTAGCATATTTAATGTCCGAGTAAGATCTAGAATTCCTAGATGATTGATTGATGCTCCTAGGATATGATATGCTACGGTTAGCAGTGTTGGGTAATCTAGAAGGCATCTGACTAGGTTTAAAATTCCTATCTCTTACTTGTGTCTTCTAAATAGCTTCCCTTAGACCAAATTTATGGCGAACATCATTTGAACTAGTTCGAGACGTGTTCTTTAGACTATGTCTAGGGAGGCTAGATGCAATCATGTGATTAGGTCTTGCAAAAGCTGTTTTAATCACATTGGGCCTAGATAGTGGAGTGACTGGTCTAGAGAGATGAACCATATCAACTTGGGAGGCAAACCGCGGTCTCGAGGATTTTGGTCGCTCAGATCTAAATGCAGTCGGTTGTCTAACAGACTGAATTTGAGGCGGTTTCCCCAAAATTGATGGTTTTTCAAGCTTAGTATCCACACTAGATCCTTTAGTTTTTCTCAATTCGTTTTTCAACGCAGCTATAGCAAAGACCTTTTCTTGTACTTGAGCCTTTAAAGTCTCATTCTCTTTGAGCAATTCATCTTGGGATGCCAACTTAAATTCAAGCGACTTAATTTGTCTCACAAAATTATCTTTTTCAGCTATAGAATCTTGAATTTTTTGATTTACTTTTCTTTCAAGAACAACGTTTGAATTTTCAAGTTTTTCAAAACACTTTTCAAATTTATCCGTTTTCTTCGAAAATTCAATTTTGGCATCCTCAAGAGCTTTAGATTGCTGAGCTAAAATCGTTTCAAGCTCTTAAATCTTGGAATCAGGATCGGTTAGAGAAGCAGTCATAAACATTTATCCTGATGAACTCTAGCATTCTGAACAATTTCTCCCCTATTTTGACTCACATCGGATGAATCTGAAGTGGTAAAACTATCACCCTTTTCCATCCCATGTTTGCCATAATTAGGTTTGGAATGTGCAACATGCGGTGGTTCATCGGCATAGACATCATATACCACATTCCTTTGTACCGTGTTTGTAGATTCTTCGTCAGATACAGGTATGGTGGCATCAATCCCTAACATGCTGCTTGTATCATGCTTTCCTCCCGAATCCTTGCTCTTGCAATCTTTAGACTCCAAGTTTTCAACCGTATGATCATTCTCCTCTTGCATCTGCATCGTAGATTCTTGCACTCCATTATCTTACTCTTGCTGAAGTCGAGATCTTTCATAAATCGAAGACGAGACTGATATCATTAATTTCAACAATGTACCACGAAACTCTTTAATTTCCGTTTGTGTGTACTGAAGAAATGATTGACATATCCCTGAATTGTCAGACTTAAAAATGTTGAATTTGAAGAAGTGCGTAAGTTGTGTCACTAGAGCTTGATATGCTGATGCTGATGCAGAGTGATTAAAGTCTTCTTTGTGAAGTTGCTCAGCTAGTTGGTTCAAGTTGAGGAATATGGAATCGATGAATATATAACGATCTTGACCGAAGAGTGTCAGAAATTCGCCTCCTCCTTGAAACCAAGAAATGGTCACTAGATGAGACTGGAGTAGTCGAAAGAACGTTGTACCACTTTCTCTAGCTGTGTTTTGCATGAGAAGCAAGTCTCCCTCTCGAGATGTCGAGTTCAACGAATCCATTGAAAATCAATGATAAATGAATGTAAGGATTACTTGTCGATCGATCAATGAAATAAAGTAATTGTGTTTGTTGTTGTGAGTAGAAGTCGAGAAATAATGATAAAATCCCCTAATAATTGTTCTCGATAAACCAAAAATTCCAAGACAAAATTACACACGATTAAAAATTTTCAAAAACACGTTTTTGAAAAATCTTGAAATACTTGTCACTGTATCGGAATCCTCAAATTTAATCCGTCAGAATACCCATCGGAATAACCATCGGAATGTCCTATCGGAAAGTCTGTCGGAATGTGGATTGGAATAACTGTCGGAATATTAATGATTAAACCATCGGAATACTCATCTCAATACCCATCGCAATATTTCCCATCGGAATACACATCGCAATATTGCCTATCGGAATGTTTGATCGGAATGTCACACTATCGGAATGTCACACTATCTGAATGTCAAGATCGGAATGTCCAGATCGGAATGTCACTATCGGAATGTCCAGATCGGAATGTCCGGATCGGAATGTAGCTAAAATAAATTGGACCGAGTGACGACTCAAGATTCCTTAAAACCGTCGGAATCCCAGATCGCAATGTTAGATCGGAATGTCACGTCGGAATAAGTTATCGTAAAACAGTGATCGCAAAGTGGAACCAGCTGGTTATTGCGATCAAATTCCTCTCAGTTGTACTTTCCGATGGTGGTTTTTGCTTGAATTTCGGAATGAAGAAAAACCAAGAAATTTTCAACGATTGATCCAAGAAAGTTTGTGTTTTTAACCAAAACCAAGATACCAAAATCACTACAACAAGTAACTAGATAACGTGTATCAAGATCAAAGCATAAAAACACAAAAACATTTGGACGTGGGTATGGATTATCAAAACATAAAATCAAGAACACAAGAACAAAAACAATCAAACCAAGGCTCTTGATACCATTTGTAGGTCCTCGTGATCCTTGGATTATCCTTGTGTTGTGATTATCTAAAGAGATAGAAAGATAGATGAAGATGTAGAGAGAGAAACTAGAGAAATGTTGGAGAGAATAAGAAGTATTAGATTAAAGTGTGTGTAAAGTGAATCACCAACCCCTCCTAACATGCTAGGAGGGGGTTTATATAGCCCACCCTACATGTGGGCTATATGGGCTATATTGGATCACGAGCCCAATATCATTGGAGTGACCGATCCTTTCTAAATACGTAAAAACGTATTTCCAACAATCTCCCCCAAAGGGAGGTCACTCCAAGTTACAATGTCCTAAATATTCTATTGCTCGTGATCTATGCTAATAATGATGTGACCGAGACTTTCCTTGGAAAAACGTATTTCCAACAGTTTGTTATCGTATTCATTGATAATATTCTCGTTTATTCCAAGAGTGAAGAGGAACATGATAAGCATTTGAGAACAATTTTGGAATTGTTGAAGAAGGAGAAGTTGTATGCAAACTTCTCTAAGTGTGAATTTTGGTTGAAATCAGTGCAATTTTTGGGGCACGTGATTGATAGTGAAGGTGTTCGTGTGGATCCTACTAAGATTGAAGCAATTAAGGATTGGTCAGTGCCGAAGACGCCGACTGAAGTTCGCCAATTTCTTGGTTTGGCTGGGTATTATAGAAGGTTTATTGAGAAGTTTTCGTTGATTGCTAAGCCGTTGACTAAGCTTACGGAGAAGAATCGAGTGTTTGAATGGGTATTGGAAGAGGAATCTGCATTTAGTATGTTGAAGGATAAGTTGTGTTATGCGCAGATATTGTCTTTGCCAGAAGGGTCTGAGGATTTTGTAGTGTACTGTGACGCGTCTCATAAAGGATTTGGAGCTGTATTGATGCAAAGGGAGAAAGTAATAGCGTATGCGTCGAGACAATTAAGGAAGCATGAAGAGAATTACACTACGCATGATTTAGAACTTGGGGCTGTTATTTTTGCTTTGAAGTTATGGACACACTACTTGTATGGAACCAAGTGTGTGGTTTTCACTGATCATAAGAGTTTGCAATATATTTTGGATCAAAAGGAATTTAATATGAGGCAAAGGAGATGGGTTGAGTTGCTGAGTGATTATGACTGCGAGATTCGTTACCATCCTGGTAAAGTGAATGTGGTAGCTGATGCACTTAGTAGAAAGGAAAGAGATAAGTCTATAAGAGTTAGAGCTTTGACGATGTTGGAAAGTGTGGATTTGATAGAAGCGATATTGAAAGCCCAAACTAATGGATTGAAGGAAGAGAACGTTGAGGCAGAAAATTTGGGTAGAATGTTGAAACCGTTGTTTGAAGTAAGGTCGATTGAGGTATTTTAAGAATAGGATTTGGTTAATGTTGTGTCCGTCTGAGAAAGATTCGTTAGGGGTGCGAGATTTGGTGATGAATGAATCTCATAAGTCGAAGTATTCAATACATCCTGGATCGGACAAGATGTATCAAGATCTTAAGAAAGTTTATTGGTGGCCGAATATGAAGGCAGATATAGTACAATATGTTAATAAGTGTTTAACTTGTGCGAAGGTGAAGGCTGAACATAAGAAACCGTCGGGATTATTAGTGCAACCTGAGATTCCTGAATGGAAATGGGAGAAGATTACTATGGATTTTGTGACAGGTTTGCCAAAGACTACAAATGGTAGTGATATGATATGGGTGATTGTAGATAGATTGACTAAGTCTGCTCACTTTTTGCCGATGAAGAAGACAGATAGTATGGAGAGGTTAACAACAGTGTATGTGAAGGAGATTGTTTGTCGACATGGTGTGCCTTTGTCGATAATTTCTGATCGTGATAGTAGGTTTACTTCAGAATTTTGGAAGTCTTTGCAGAAAGCGATGGGAACGGAGTTATGTTTAAGTACAGCATATCATCCGAAAACTGATGGACAAAGTGAGAGAACGATTCAAACGTTAGAGGATATGCTTCGTGCATGTGTGATTGATTTTGTAAATGGTTGGGATAAGCATTTGCCATTGGTTGAATTTTTGTACAATAATAGTTATCATGCAAGTATTAAAGCCGCTCCATTTGAAGCTTTGTATGGACGTAAGTATAGATCTCCAGTGTGTTGGAGTGAGGTAGGAGAAAGTCAATTGACTGGGCCTGAAATGATATTTGAGACGACTGAAAAGATTATGCAAATTAAGAAGCGTTTGTTATCTGCCAGAAGTAGACAAAAGAGTTATGCTGATAACAGAAGGAAACCGTTGGAATTTGAAGTAGGAGACATGGTTATGTTGAAGGTATCTCCATGGAAAGGAGTAATACGTTTTGGGAAGAGAGGAAAGTTGAGCCCGAGATATATTGGACCATTTAAGATTATCCAAAGGATTGGATTGGTGGCTTATAAGTTAGAATTGCCTGATGAGTTGAAGGCTATTCATAATACTTTTCATGTGTCTAATTTGAAGAAGTTGTGGAACCTATAGATCGTTCGACTCAATGGTTATGAACCATATATCTAGGTTTGATCATCGTTCATATGATAACATAGCGGAAAAGAACAATGATCATGACAAGGTGTTTAGGCACAAAGAACACGAATTAAAACAAATGGGATGTTCATTATATTAATAACAAACATCCACTAGACGTGTATACATTGAATCCCACGTCTAGTGCGACACACACTTTAGGTTTACATTGTGAATGAATAATATGATTAAAACCTATGACCCTTGGTTCCTTTTATAGTGTAAGGATTAGGGTTTACAAGAGATAAGAATGAATAAACAAGTAAATCTTCTATTTAAATAAACTTATGCAGAATATCTTTTGCATGTTTATCTAAATAGAAGCTTCCATTAGCTTCTTTTGTCTACGTTTTGTCAATGCTTAAATTGCATGTGACAATGCTTGGATTGCTCTTGACAATGCTTGATTCCATCAACGCCTAAATAACTCTTGTCAACGCTTGGAATGCTCTTGTCAACGCCTAGACAAATACTTCATGTTTTCTTCATTTTTGAGTTTCTGCCACATCAACTTTTTTGACCCAACAATCTTCCCCTAGTTGATAGTGGCAAAACTCTATGTGTATCTCTTGTAAGTTATACATGATCTTCAAATTGCTTCCCCTCAAGTGTAGCATGCATTTCTTCCCCTTTTTGTCACATCAACAAGGAAGTAAACAATGTTGCAATGTTGAAGATTCTCCAAAAGTAGCTCTATGTAATGATCCTGAAGAAAAATAAATAAAGTAGTCTTGATGCAGAAGTAGAATACCACAAACCTATGTTCCATGTCTTGTTTATCCATGTGATGAAGAACTTATACCATGAGAAAATATAAGTAGACCTCGATCCCTTGTCAATATTCTCATCCTTTGTGAGACACTGAGCACGATAATGTAACTCCTTCAAGTGTTTATGACAAGTCTTCGTCACCAACCATGTAAGCACGAACAAGTTACCTTTAAACCAATGTTACCCAGCCATGATTTAAAGATATGATGAAACATAAACTCGCAAAAATCTTCTTCAATCATCACTCTTACCATAAGAATTCTTCCCCTTAAGCTAACACCTCTTCATGACAAGTCTTAATGAACCAATATCTTCATATGTAAAAGTTAGATGTCGAATAACTCTTTCACAAGGCTATCCCGATTACATAATCTAATATCAATCAAAGTCTTCATGAATTATTGCTAACTTACTTAAAAACCATTTACTCCATGTAAAAATATCCGAGCCATAAATATCATTACGATATTCTATATTAAAACGGAGATTCCATGTACCTTTGTGTGTATTTTCCTCCTTTTTGTGTGCTTAAAACGTACCAGTTTTCTCAAACAGCAGCAAACTTTGTGTTGTCCAATATCTCTTCTGTCCAATATCTTGGTCAGATGTATTGTCCGATATCTGACAATACGTATCAGCGTTGAAGCACATATATCGGACGACACTGTCAACCTATCAGTGTTGACTTATTCTGTCAGCGTCGAAACTCTTCCTGTCAGCGTCTGAATTACACACGTCAGCGCCAAACGAAAACCTATCAGCGTCCATTTTTATCAGCGTCAAAACGTGCTCTGTCAACGTTGCATTCTTTCTTGTCAACGTTGAATTTAAACAAGTGATTAAAACATCTTTGATCCTGTGCTCGCACGTCCATAGTAACCATGTAATAGGAACATATTCATCGTGTGAACATAAAGATTTAGACCAATCAGAAGCTTCTCATGGTGTGAACACAAAGCTATATATCCGTGTGAATTAGACAATTTCTTGACCAATCATAATTAACAAACCGTGTGAACACAAACATCAAACACTCGTGTGATACCAAGGAACAGCCGTGTGAACGCAAGAAAATCCACCAATGAAAGAGCTAGTATCGTATGAACTAAAGCTTTCTACCAATGGGAACAAGACGTCACTTGCTTCTGTGTGAACACACTCCTTCTTACGATGGGGACCAGCAAACACAATTTTTAACAAAAGTAGAATGTAACGAGATCTTCACACATACTTTTGTACTTCAATTTGTTTTTCCACGTCATGATTTCCTTTTAAACAGAAACACCAAACGTGATCACTTGCTTTGCACAGCCCTCGATCAAATAGCAGCCAACCAAACATAATCTTGGATCTAGGGTTTATAAAGTTAAACATCAAAACCCTAATTAGGGTTTGTAAATTAACCATAGACCTTGAATTAACAGCCACGAACATCAATTCTTCCTGCTTTTAAGTAGATCTAGGGTTTGAAGAAACCCTAGTTCATGATTTCATGTGAAAGCAGAAAACTGAAAATCATTGATCAGCCAACTTCGACGCTTAATAACTTTTGCTTGGGGATAAAACTCGACAATCCCTCCGGTGGATGTTTAGATCTATGTATGTAGAACACACATCTAAAATTTCGTGACGATCCAACGGTTAGATCAAAAGTTATGACCTTCTGAATACTGCTGCGCACACAAAAACGTCCAGAAAAATTCAATACGAATTTTTCTTCTCTTCACCATACACGAACACCTCGTCGGACCTAGATATCACGAGCCTTAGGCTCTGATACCAATTGTGGAACCTATAGATCGTTCGACTCAATGGTTATGAACCATATATCTAGGTTTGATCATCGTTCATATGATAACATAGCGGAAAAGAACAATGATCATGACAAGGTGTTTAGGCACAAAGAACACGAATTAAAACAAATGGGATGTTCATTATATTAATAACAAACATCCACTAGACGTGTATACATTGAATCCCACGTCTAGTGCGACACACACTTTAGGTTTACATTGTGAATGAATAATATGATTAAAACCTATGACCCTTGGTTCCTTTTATAGTGTAAGGATTAGGGTTTACAAGAGATAAGAATGAATAAACAAGTAAATCTTCTATTTAAATAAACTTATGCAGAATATCTTTTGCATGTTTATCTAAATAGAAGCTTCCATTAGCTTCTTTTGTCTACGTTTTGTCAATGCTTAAATTGCATGTGACAATGCTTGGATTGCTCTTGACAATGCTTGATTCCATCAACGCCTAAATAACTCTTGTCAACGCTTGGAATGCTCTTGTCAACGCCTAGACAAATACTTCACGTTTTCTTCATTTTTGAGTTTCTGCCACATCAACTTTTTTGACCCAACAGAAGTGTTTAGCTGAAAGGGATGTGGTGATTCCATTGGAGGGAATTCAACTTGATGATAAGTTGCATTTTATAGAGGAACCTGTAGAGATAATGGATAGGGAAGTTAAGAAGTTGAAGCATAGTAGAATTCCGATTGTGAAGGTGAGATGGAACTCTAGACGTGGGCCAGAGTTTACGTGGGAACGCGAGGATTTCTTTAAGGACAAGTATCCTCATTTGTTTAGGAAGGATTAAGCGTCGCGGACGTCGCTTCTTTTAAGAAGGGGGGGATGTGACAACCCAAAATCGAGGTCATTACTTAATCTTATTTTACGATTATTTTTGAAATTTTTGGATGAGTTTGAACGATATTTATTTTTGGAGGTTTAAGTTTAAACCGATATTGGAAGGTCTATATTTAATATTTATTAAGTATAAGGAGTATTAGCAAGCGTGATGTCGATGGATGCCAAATATTTTACGTTTTATTGTCGGTTGTTCGATTTTTATTATTTTCGAGGTTTTATTTTAAATGACGTGTTAAGTCGAGTCGAGAGTCGATATTATTATTTTTGAGGTACGTTTTAAATTTTTAAAAGTATCTTTATGAAACCCGAGCCCCGTAAATATTTTGAAAATTGACTAATAGTTATTTCCCGGTTTTTAGCTAACTATTTACATTTTTAGCCACAACTTTCATTAAATTGCAACTTGGTCCCTACCCCACTATATATAAACTTCAAACACACACACTCTCTCTTATTTTTCATTTTAAAAAAATTTAACTTCCACTCTCTCTCTCTCTCTTGTGTTTGCCGAAACCCACACCCACCACCAAAACACATTCAAACTTCAAATTTTCTTGAGTTTGAGGTTGATTCAAGCTAAACTAACACAATACCCAACCTTATTTTTGATCAAGGATCACATTGGTGTAATAATTTTACACATGCAAGCAACTTTTTTTTTCTTGATGTTGGTAGGTAGGAGCTATGATCATGCATGGCATTATCATGATGATCCATGGTGGTTTGTGCTAAAAATCTTGTTAGAAACTTCATTTTGATCTTATGATTTTTATTTTGATTATGATTTTGATGTTATGGTTGATGTATGATGATATTAGGGTATACTAATGATCATTTCCATGGTTGGTTTTTATCAAAAAGTTGATTTTGTACAAGTTTTGAGTAGTCATTTTATAACAGTAAGTAAAAGGTAAAATCCGAATTTTTATGTTTTGAAAATGGCTTAAATTATAGCCTAGGGCTGTAGATAATTTTCTTAGCTTTGATTTGATATAAGGTAGAGCTTCTAGCTCAAAACGAGCGCGAAGTTATGATGCTTTGAATGATCGTGTACCGGGAGACGAGTATCGGCACTACAAATAGTTGTTGTCGATATTTGGATCGAATCTCGGGGACTCTAAATGGATGTTTTGAAATATTTAACCTACTGATAATGAGGTGTTTATTTTATAAGTTGAGTTTACTTTAAAACCCGAGTGTCGGTTTTGTAAACGGAGTCGTTTAAATAAGTTAAAACGGTTGTATGAAAAATTAACGTAAATCTGTCTGGATTTTGTAGTTTGAAAATGAGTCGGGTAAAGTACTTTAAAAGTAATTTCATTTGATAAACTTGTAAGAGGAATTTCTATATATAGTAAGTTAGTTTATCGAGTCGTTTCATAAACGGTTGACGAGTTTAAAAGGAGTAAATGAGCTAGTACATGTAGTATGTACCGGCGGACTTTGTAAAATGTGTAAAATTGTTAAGTAAATGTGAAGTAAAGTATAATGAAGTTATTTATATCGTTTTCTCTTGTGTTTATCGTGAAATTATGAGTTTGAGTTTGATGTTGTAATGTATGATTTATTTCTCGAGTCATTATTAACGAACGCGCCTTATTTGATAGGTAGCGGTTCTCATGTTTGAAAGGCATCCATTATCGTCGACGATCATCTCGCTAGATCTCTTATTCTAAGGTGAGTCTATAGCCTCGCTTTCTACTCGTTTTAATGATTTTAATACCCGCGAGGGGGATACATGTTATTTGAAAGTAAATGAACACAAGTCATGAGTAATTGTTGGACCCGAATGATGCCTAAAGTTGATTTCATTGTATTGAGTAACTTGTTGCTAAAGACCCTAAATTCATGAGCCGTTAACTATCTTCTGACTTGATGTTGTGAGTCGGGAATAGCCGCTTATTCTACTGATAGTACTATTGGGTTGACCACCCTATCTGAGACCAGGGCATTACGTTGAGTAACCCGCTGGGAAGGATAATTTTACGTGAATAAGATTGTGGTATTCTAGCAACTGATACCCTAGAGGGGCAATGGTTTTATTCTAGTCATGCCGGCATTTGGCGTGGGTGACTATTTGGTTAAGGGGTCGGTGTCATGAGCTTAAATACAATGTTTGTTTAATAATATCATTATTATTACTGCCTTGAATATAGATTGTGTGTACGACAATTCTATAAATGATTATGATTGATTTTCTTCTTGTGTTCAAATGTGATTTGATAAACCTATAGTCTCGCTCAACATTATTGTTGACTCGTTTTATGCATGTATTTCAGGTAATAGGAAGTGATGGGGCATGGAGCTTTGTTGTGGAGGTTGTGGCTTGGCTTTTGGAAGAACGTTGGTCTAAACTGTTTCTACCTTTTTAATGTTGAACAATTTACTTTATGTTGATGTATTGTACTAAACTTGTTGGTTGTTGGTCGAGATCCATGGGAACAAAACGCTTTATTCTGGTATCGTGTCAGTACAATTTGGGTTGAAATCTATGTTTTAGACCATTTATGAAAATCCTGTTTATATTTTGTGTAAATGTCTCACTTTTGAGTCGTTCAATATATATTGTGTGATGATGCTTGTGTCTAGCACCCAATTGTGTATTTCCACTGCGTAATGTAAATTGGGGGTGTTAGAGTTTCCCCAAGACTGACTGTTTGGCTAACTTAGTATCCATACTTTTTCCTTGTAGTTTCCTTAATTCATTTTTTACTACTGTTAGTGCAAAAACCTTTTCCTAAATCTGACCCTTTAATTGCTCATTTTGTAGAAGTAATTGAGCGAGACGTTGTTCTGACTTAATGTTCATATTATCAAATATGTCGTTATCATCATTCGCTTCATTACTATCTACAGTGTCGATAGGTTGCACAGATATTTCACTGAATTAAGCAGGCGAAGGACTTAGATTTTGAGAAGCCAACTTTGATTCTAACAACTCTATTTGTTTCACAAAACGTTCTTTTTCCGCATTAAAATCTTGAATCTTACGATCCAGTTTTCGTTCAAAAACAACATTTGCTTTTTCAAATTTTTCAAAATAAGCTTCAAATTTTTTATTTTTCTTTGAAAAATCGAGTTTGGCATCCTCAAAAGCTTTTGTCTTTTGAGCTAACAAAGTTTCGAGCTCGTGAATCTTAGATTCAACATCCTGGGTAGTCCCTCCTCCATTAGTACTCGTATCTGATGAATCAGGTGTGGTATTACTATCAACCTTTTCCACTAGATACGTGTCAAAAATGGGTTCAGATTGCTTAGTATGTTGATGAACATCATATTCAGCATTTAATTGCACCGTAGTCATTGGCTCATCATCATAAATGGGTATGATATCCGCATCATTGGTTGTTTGATCATTCCCTGAGCTGTTGCTGGTATGCTGCTTTTCTAATTATGTCCCGCTGCTTTCTGTATCAACCGAACAAGCATCCAATGCTTGACCATTATCGACATTGCTCTCTTTCGTCAACATCAATCTTATATTCACCATTCTTTCAAATTGTCGTTTCTGATGTGTTCTTTAAGCAATGGACTTCTTGACATTACACATGTGATGACGGAGTTTCTCTTTGAACTCGTAAAGATAGAATGCCTTGTCCTTTAACTCAAAGAATTGCTTAAACTGGTTGTAGAGAACTAAAAAGTCTGCCATGGATTCATGCTCTTGAAAATCATCATTTTCAAGTTGCATGTGAAGTTGATTCATGTTGAGTGTGAACACGGTGTTGAATGTGCCAACCTCTTGACCAAGTAGTAGAATGAATAGCTGGTTGTATTTGATTTCCATATTAGTTCTTTTGATGAGTTCATTTGAAAGAGTCTGAAGGTGTGACTGAAGTAGCTTAAAATGTTCCAAACATCGCTCTTTTGCTTTCATCATCTTGTACTTGAGTGCATGATCGTTTGTATCTGAATTCGAGCTGTTGTTGGACATTGTCGATGCATGTAAATGATTTACGGCTCTTAGTAGATGTCTTGTGATGAGGTGTGGTTGAAATTTTGAAAAGTTCTGATAATCTTCAGTCGGATAATAAATTCCTCAGTCCGATATAACGGTAGACCGAAAATTTTGTATCACCAAATTTTGAAAGCGAGATAGAAATAGCCTAAAACTAGTATAGAAAAATTTGAAAAGTTAAAAATTTGGACGGAAAATAAAACCTAAAAAATCCGAATTTTGGCCTAAAAATTCGAATTTTGGTCCGAAATTTTGAATTTTGGGTCGAAAAAATTTTCGTTTCGGCAAAATTTGAAATCGAAGCTTAAATGGCCTAAAAAGGTCTAGGAATTTTTTTTTTTTTTTTTGAAAACTATGTTCCGTAACTAGTCTATATATATGCTAAGTCTAAAAATGCTTCAAACAAAAATCTCGCAATAATCTCGGAATAAGGATATAATCTCGCAATGTTGTGAAAGATCTCGGAATAAGCAAGATTTCAGAAAAAGTGATAATCTCGGAATAATGCAAGATTTCGGAATATTTGCCAAAGATTTCGGAATGTATGAAGATTTCGGAATACTACCAAGATTTCGGAATATGAGAAGATTTCAGAATGTGTGAAGATTTCGGAATACGTGAAGATTTCGGAATATATGAAGATTTCATAATATGGCCATTTTTTGCGAAATTATCCAAGATTTCAGAAATGGCTGATGACGTATAGTCCCCAACCGGGTCATGAGCCCGGCCCACGGGTACTACCCGTATCCGGCCCGTCACAGATGGGTGAAATAATATCATTCAGGCTTATGGGCTTGGATGAGCAGTAACCGTACACATGTGTGCGGCCCACGGCCCGGTGCGGCCGATATGACCGACATAGGGTTAGACAGAATAATATTCTGTCTAGGAATATCTTCATCCCAATGGGAGAGGATATTCACTACCAGAATTAGAAGATAACAATCATTCTAATTCTGGTGGTTATCTCTTCCTTGGGGCCGAAGCATCAGTGAAAGCCCACTAGGGTTTCACTGCCTATAAAAGGAACCCCCAAGGGTTCCACAAAGGTATTACGACTTGTACTCTAAACTCACATAAACCCTAAATCGATTACTTACTCTCACGCCGGAGTCTAATCGTGGGAAACACTCCCACGGTAAGTCTAACGCGTGCTGTTTAGTGTGCAGGATCCCAACCAAACAATTCACTTGGTGCAGGAGTCGGAGCCCAGTTAACCCGAATTAAGCCTAATTCGGGTCTAGCAAGGATCAACCAACTTTTGCATCAACAAGTTGGCGCCATCCGTGGGACCCATAACACTAAGCTAGAACAAAACCTCATCTCGAATTTCCAATGACGAAGGGGCATCCGTAAGCTAACCCCAGGAACATGAATCCCGGGAACCGGAAGTCCCAAGGGGAAGGGATTCTCATCCCCAACCAGTCACCTAGCCGCCTCGCAGGCGGGCCAGGTAACCGTAGCGGTTTTCAACCCGTGGGGGTGACGAGCACGATCTCGATGACACCCCCGCCTACTTCAACCCTGGACAACCCTGATCCGGGGAGTGCGCCAAACCCTCCTAACAAAGAACCGCGCAGACCCTCGACAGAGGAAGAAGTGGAAGTCCTACCACTCAGTGAGGAGGATCTTACTCGAGTTCTCACGCAGAACTTCGAAAGGATCGTCCCAGGGATCGCATCAAGGTTGAGTCTGGGGAGGAACCTCCAAGCCAGACTCAACTTCGGTGACACCGGACCAACCACCTCCTCCCAAAATCAGAGGAAAAGGAGAGCTCGGCCTCAGGAGCAGGGTACCTTTGAGGAAACCCCTCAACCCCGGAATGTGTTTGAGCGCATAGGAGACCGCCTTATACAGGAATTAACGCAGTCTCGAGAAGGAGAAAGGTCGGATGGCTCACCCGAGCAACCAGATCGAGAGCTGGCCAGAATCACACGTCGCCCGAGTGTGTGGGACAGGATGAATACTGGGAAAAAGGCTCCTGGTTCATCCCAAAAAAGTGGTCCTTATGCAAAGGATGGGGCACCACCGCCGTCCCCGGACCTGTCCGGAGAGGACTCAGATGACCATCCGCCTAAGCGTCGCCGACCTAGGCGCACCCCTCCACCACCACCAAACAATGATGGGTATTATGGTGGTCCTTACTATCGAGATACGGAAGCGGAGGATCTTTCGCGTCCATGGTGTGAACCATGGGATGACCCTAGGCTTACCCGGCCATGGGCGGATCCCAGGGAAGACCCGTTCACCCTCCGCATAAGGAACTATTCTGAGGACACCAAGCGTCGCATGCCGGCGTGTATCAAGACTTATGATGGGTCCGGTGATCCGGTGGATCACCTTAAAATATTTGATACACAGGCTAAAATTGAGCGACGGCCCATGCCTATATGGTGCCAAATGTTCAATTCGACTTTGATCGGAAATGCCCGCGACTGGTTTGAGGCACTCCCTCCACGGAGCATCGATAGTTTCACGGAACTACGCACTGCCTTTGAGAACAATTATACTCAAAGGAAGAAGTACAATAGGGATCCGGTCTCATTGGCAACTGTCAAGCAAAGGCCGGGGGAGTCCACAGAAGCCTTCACTGAACGCTTCAATGATGAGTGCACGTGCACGAGAACCATGCCGGAGCTCCTGAAGATCTCTGACTACATGCACGCCATAACAGACAGAAAATTGATCAGGCGCCTCAATGACAAGCGTCCAGAGAGATATGATGACCTCATGGAAAGGGTCAGAAATTTCATAGAAAGAGAAACAGCTGTTGCCGCGGCCTACCCATCACGAGGAAACGGGTACCGGTCAAATGATCAGTCCCGGAGGCAGTCGGGCGGTCAAGGTAATCAGAACAATAACAAGGGCTCAGACTATAAGAGCCAAAGCAAAGGAGGACGGTCGGACGATAAGTTCACCCCCCCTAAAGATGTCCTACCGGGAGATCTTGCTGACAGAAGGGGCGAACTTTCCGAGGCCTCCACCAATGACCACCCCCCCGGAACGTCGGCAAGGAAATCGCTTCTGCGAGTTCCATAATGACAAAGGCCACGCCACGGAGGAGTGTATCCAGCTCAAGAAGCATATTGAGTCGCTGATCAAATCAGGCAAACTCAAGCACCTAGTTAAGGATTGGAAGGATGGAAAAGACAACAACAAGAAGTACGATAAGAAGGATCCCCAAAAGGACAAACCTTCGACCATATACATGATCCAATCCAGACAGCGCCGCACGAGGCAGAAAGTTGGCCAAAAATTTTCACGCGGCAGGGAAATCTCATTCCCTCCCATCACGGCAAGCGATGTGATTGATGCGCCTCTCACTATGGAGATAAGCATTGGAACACACAACATTCGTCGCATGTATGTGGATGGAGGATCGTCAGCAGAGGTACTGTATGAACACTGTTTTGTGCAGTTATGCCCAGAAATAAGAAGCCAATTAGTACCGGCCACGTCGCCGCTTACTGGTTTCAGTGGAGACACTATCTGGCCGATAGGGCAATTGCCTTTGCTTGTAACCATTGGGAATGAGGAACATTCCACTACGGCGTGGATGAACTTCATGGTGATACGCTCACACTCTCCGTATAATGGGATCATAGGCAGACCAGGCATTTTGGCTATCCGGGCAGTACCCTCTACGGCACACGGAATGATCAAGTTCCCCGTTGAGGGGGGAATCGTTACTATTTACAACACAGTCGTACCAACATCCGAGTGTCACACCGTGACAACACCGGCTCCACCTGTCCCACCCAAGGATGGATCACCACCTCCCAACTGGAAGGTAGCAATTCACCCTGACTATCCGGAACAGGAGGTATCCATAGGAGGGGCGCTCTCGGATAGCGGCAAAAGGGCCATGTGCTCTCTTTTGAGTGAAAACCTAGATATATTCGCATGGGAGCCAAAGCATATGACAGGCGTGCCACGTGCGATAGCAGAGCATAAGCTCCAGATCCGCCAAGGGTACCAACCCGTTAAGCAAAAGAAGCGCGGCCAGGCGCCCAAGCGCAGCCAAGTGATATTGGAGGAAGTACGGAAACTAGTGGATGCAGGCATCATGCGTGAGGTATACTACCACGAGTGGTTATCCAATCCGGTCATGGTCAAGAAACATGACGGAAGTTGGCGCATGTGCGTGGATTTCACGGATCTAAACAAGGCCTGCCCACAGGACTGTTACCCGTTACCGGAAATCGACTGGAAAGTGGAGTCCTTGTGTGGATATCCTTTCAAATGTTTCTTGGACGCATATAAAGGGTATCACCAAATCCAGATGGCGGAGAAGGATGCAGAAAAAACGACGTTCCATACGAGCCAAGGCGTATATTGCTATACGAAAATGCCATTTGGACTGAAGAACACCGGCGCTACATATCAGCGGTTGGTGGACAAAGCTTTTGAATCACAAATAGGACGCAACCTGGAAGTCTATGTTGATGACTTGGTGATAAAAAGTCACACGGAGGAGGCACTTCTCCGGGATGTCCAAGAGACATTCGACACGCTGAGAAGGATTAACATGAAGTTAAATCCAAAGAAATGTACGTTTGGAGCAACTGAGGGAATGTTCCTTGGATATTTGATTGATCCAAATGGCATCAAACCTTGCCCAGAGAAGACGGACGCAGTGATACAACTACCGTCCCCTCAGACACGGAAGGAGGTGCAGTCCCTGAATGGGAAGTTAGCCGGGCTGAATAGATTCCTATCTAAATCCGCAGAGAAGTCATTACCCCTATTTAAGACACTCAAGAAGTGTATTAGAAAGGGAGACTTCCGCTGGACGAAGGAAGCCGAGGAAGCTTTCGGCCAACTCAAGCAGCATCTTGCATCTCTCCCTATGCTAGTAGCTCCCCGGCCAAAGGAGGAACTCATTATGTATCTCTCAGCTACTCATGGCGCAATAAGCGTGGTACTTATGACGGATAGAGAAACAGTACAAACTCCGGTCTACTTTATAAGTAGAACACTACAAGGGCCGGAGTTGAATTATTCCTCCATGGAAAAATTGGTGTTAGCACTAGTGTTTGCTACAAAGCGGTTGCGCCGATACTTTCAGGCGCACCCAATTGTGGTCATTACGGATCAGCCAATCAAGTAGGTTATTTCTAGACCGGACGCGGCAGGGAGGCTACAGAAATGGAGCATCCTATTGGGGGGGGCATAATATATCTTACAGACCAAGGACGGCTGTTAAAGGCCAGATCTTGGCAGATTTCCTGATCGAGAAGCCGGATGAGGAAGGACCAGTCATTAAGCAAGACGAGGTCCCAACGGAACCTTGGGTGTTATTCACGGATGGATCCTCGTGTACGGACGGGTCCGGAGCAGGTCTCATCCTCACAAACCCAGAAGGAATGGAATTTACGTACGCCCTCCGTTTTGAGTTCACAGCCACTAACAACGAAGCGGAATATGAAGCAATAATTGCGGGTTTAAAAATCGCCGCTAGAATGGGAGTCCGCAACCTTGAGGCCTACGTGGACTCACGGCTTGTCGCGAACCATATTCTAGGTGGGTATGTGGCTAAGGAGGACAACATGGTCAGGTACTTGGAAAAAGTCAAGTCGCTAATCGCGACTTTCAGTAAGTTTTCCATCAAGCAGGTGCCAAGGGGCGAGAACAAGAAAGCGGACGCTCTTAGCAAGATCGCATCCACAAGCTTCGCTCACTTGTCTAAACAAGTTTTGGTGGAAATACTCAAGGAGAAATCTATAACGGAAGGGGATGTTGCCGCTATAGTTGAAGAGGAGGGACCTACATGGATGACCCCAATCATCAACTATTTGACTAATGAGACCCTTCCAGACGAGGAAAAAGCAGCAAGGCCCATTAAAAGGAAGTCGCAGCATTTTGAACTTCGAGAAAGCATCCTTTACAAGCGCTCTTTCCTGCAGCCGTGGCTGCGGTGTGTTGGGTCACGCCAGGCAGCTTACGTAATCAGTGACATACACGAAGGGATGTGCGGCATGCATGCAGGCCCACGATCCGTGGTAGCTAGAGCCTTACGAACAGGATATTATTGGCCTACCATGCACAGAGACGCGCGCGACATGATTCACAAGTGCAATGATTGCCAAGTGCATAGGCCAGTACCGCGGCACCCGCAGCAGGAGCTTACACCTATCACGTCCCCATGGCCATTTTATAAGTGGGGAATTGACATTGCAGGACCATTTCTTGTAGCTGCGGTGGGGGTTAAATTCTTGATTGTTGCAATGGACTACTTCACACGATGGATAGAAGCCAAGGCAGTCAAGTCTATCACAGGCAAGCAGGTCAAGAAGTTTGTGTGGGAACACATTGTGTGCCGTTTTGGTCTACCAGGAGAAATCATCTCGGACAACGGCAAGCAGTTCACGGACAACCCATTCAAAGATTGGTGTGCATCATTGAACATCAAACGGCGCTTCGCATCTGTTAAGCATCCACAAACAAATGGCCTTGTCGAACGAGCAAATAGAAGCTTGGGGAATGGCATCAAGGCGCGTCTGGATGAACGAAGTGGCAAATGGGTCGATGAGTTATCACATGTGCTATGGGCGCATAGAACTATGATCAAAACAGCCAACGGGGATACTCCATTTGCATTGGCCTACGGAACTGAAGCTGTTATTCCAGCAGAAATAGGAATGCCTACCATCCGCACAGCGGAGGTTAATGTCGTCACAAACGATGAACAGTTGTGAATCAACCTGGATCTGCTGGAAGAAAAGAGGGAAATAGCAGCCATCAATGAGGCTAAGTCCAAGGCTAAGATGAAGGCTTATTATGACGCCAAGGTCAAGGGTGTTTCTTTTCGACCGGGAGACTATGTCTATCGTGCTAACGAAGCAAGTCGAGCGGAGAACACAGGAAAGCTGGGCCCTAAATGGGAAGGACCGTATGAAGTCACTGAAGCCTTAGGACGAGGCGCGTACAGGTTACGTGATATGGATGGGCGCGACCTAGAGCGCACATGGAATATTTCCAATCTTAAAAGGTGCTATCTTTGAAAGCTACGGCTTCCGCATGGGTACTTCGCTATGTGCGGTCTTAAAGGTGCTATCTTTGAAGAACCATGCGGTTTCATCTGTTTTGTTTTGTCTTATGATTGTTTAGATTCCTTTCTTGTTTCTTAGGACTTGTCATTATTGATCAAACAAAATGTAAACGTTCTAAATAAAATGCCGTGGTGCCTAGCTAGCTCCACAGCCTGTTTCGTGCAAATCATTTTTTAGATTTTTGTTAGTCGTATGAATTTTTTACTTGTGTTATAATATGCCATGTTGTATTCATATGCATTCTTTCAAATTACTGTACATGTACTATACGCCTCCAGGCGGGGTAAGAGGATTAAGTGAACCTACTAATTCAACTTGCCGCGTAAGAGGGATGCAACCCCAGCCGCACGGATCATGTATCCTTACTAGACGCCTTACTCACAAGACGTTGTGATAAGTTTTTTGTGCACCGTATCCACACGGTACCCTGCATAGTAAAGACGCACGTCGCATGTCTAGTAAATTATAGACTTGTATGTATTTTCTTCTTTCATGTGTAAGACGTGATACATCATGCGGCATTGAAATACAATGAAATACACAAGTTTCAAAATTAACAATAAACAAAATGGCCGTGGTGGTCACGGACTTCTAAATAAAAAGACAAGTTATTACAAATATGTCTTAGCCGTGTACATACACGGACGAATATAATCACAAGTGTTTACAACAGATAAGTTACAAGGGGGGTAGGAATTCCCCTAGATCCTTCTTCCCCTCCTCAATTAAAGCACGAAGGGCCTCCCCACGAGCATCCTTCCCGTCCCGGACTTTGACTGCGATAGCATCTAGAGCTTCTCCAAGCAGCTTCTCGCCTGTCATGGCTTTGGATGCGGAATCGTAAGTGGCCAACGTCAAGGGAATAGGAGTAGCACTCAGCCGGGACATTATTGTTTCGTTTGGAGCATCTTTCATTGCCTCAAGCTCGTCTAGGAGGGGGTGTTGGAGTTCTGCCAAGGCATCCATGGACGCAGTCATCTTACCCGCTGCGGAGGGGTTGTGATATGGATGCTGCGTGATATCTTCATTTTTTGCGATCATCTCCGCAGCTTTGACTAGGCCTTCATGCCTACCACGGTCGATCCCATCGGATACGACCCCAACAAACGCCTGCAGTAGGTGTGGAGCGTTCAGAGCCCCACTTACAGCAAGCCGCAGTCCTTGCCCGATAATCAACCTACGACCGGCTGTAGCGGTTAGTAGAGGGGGGCATACTCTCTCCGCGCAGCTTATAACCACCTTGCCTAACTCTTCATCAGCGGAGGCGACTTGATTTTCAAGGTGGGTTTGGGTCTGCGTCAATTCTTCCTTCAGCGCGTCACGCTCCCGGGCAATGCTGAATGATTGTACGGTCACCGCCTTAGTAGCAGCCTCAGCCGCAGACACCTGCGTATGAAATTTGGAGTTATTACAAGGATATATACTTTTTGGGCTACACGCATACAAAAAGTAGGAGTGTATGAATAACATTTCTGAAAGTTTACCTTCTCATTTGATGCGGCTACGAGGGCCTCCAACTCAGCAATACGCTTCTCTCTGGCGTCGGCGTGATGCGCCTGTTCCTTCACCGTCGCCTCGGCGGTCAATAGTGCCGCCTGTAAGGATGCGATGGTCTTCTCGTTCTTCACGACCATCGCCTCACGGCGGGCTATCCTCTTGTCAGCACGACTCACATTAGTGAGGGCCTGGATCAGACGGCGTCTTAACGCGGCACCACCGTCACCTGATGTGCGGATGATACGTCAAACTGCTCAATAAGGGCCTCATGATCTAGTTCATCTAAATCTTGTGCGAGGGCAGGCGGGGTGATGTGTTCGATAAATTCTGAACACTCGGATTCAGCCTCCAGCCGTGTCAAACTCGATAAGTTCCATGCTAAGCGCAGGCTTTCTTCTGGCCCTTCGGGGCGCGGTTCCTTGGCACGTGTGGTAGCAGGTGATGGAGGCTTGTTGGTTGGTGCGGGGGACGGATTTCTCCCCACTTCTTCCCCTTGCATTGCGGCTGCTGGATTAGTACTGTTATTTACACGTGACAATAATTAGTCTATACATCATACAAAGATATGAATCATACTTACGGAGGAGTACTTACGGGGTGCCAATGACTGGGTCTGGGCCGGTAGGAGCTACGGCACTCACAGGGGCGACTCGCAGAACTGGCCCTCCCATGTCCGGGGTGGAATCGGCCTGGACAGTTGTGGTGCCACCTCCTTCTTGTTATTGTGGGTGGTCTTTCCGCAGCTTCTTGGGGGGAGCATTTGCGACTCCAGCATCTTCCCCAATCTTCTTCGCTACCCGCCTGGTTGTCTTCCTCTTTCTAGAGGTAAGTGGGGTGGACCCGGAAGCCTGCGTGGTATCTTCATTGGGGTCATGCTCTTCTTCTTGATTCAGGGGGCCTCCCTCTAGCAATGGGTCTTCGCCGTCTTCATTGTGGAAATCCAAGGGGGATTTCTCAATAACAGGCTCTTCTTCGTCCGACCTAGGCTCGGATGTCTCCTCCAGCGGTATTATACAGTCGGCAAGAGCTTCTAGCAAGGGGCGCTCATTTGGCTTCAATGGCCGGAATCCTTCCGCCACTTTCATGGGGTCGCCTTGGCGGAGTACTCCGTGAAGGTTCATTTCTGCAGTCAATTTTTTACAAGTATATGGGTTAATAAAGTTATACACGTGCGACAAATCAAATCTACAACATATGTATAGGACCTACCCTCTCCCTGTTCTGTTAAGAAGCACGGGTATAGGTCATCCCTCCCAAAGTAACGGCGGCTTATCCCTACTAAGCACAGAAAGTGTTCCGGAAACCCTCTATGGAATTCTGTGCGATGGGTATCTAGTATTTTCAGGCCGACTACTATAATCTTTGGATTTGGGCGGATAGTCTTTTGGGGCTTTGGTTTTAAGTACGAAGGGGGTAGGGAATACTTTCTCATCTACAAAGAAGTAATGGTCGTACCAATTCTTAAGGGAGTCAAGAGGTTTCCTATATGTCATCGGGGCATTCCCGGGTCGTTTCTTGAACGACAACCACCCGTTCACTAACTGGGGAAAGTAGAAAGCCCTAAAAAGGTTCACGGTGGGGGTTACTCTGCAGGTATGGCATGTAATCTCAAACTGGTTGATTTTACACGCCCCTATGCAGTGGAGCTGGGTGATATGAAAGTCATAATACAAAAGAAGGTCTACCAAGAACTTGGATAACGGGATACGATAGTTGGCTGAGTCAAACAGGCGTGTATATATGCCTACTTTCCCCGCCGGAGCATCCGTAATCGCTTCACCATCACCCGGATAGGTGGGGTGTACACTTTCGGGTACATAATACTTTGACAGAAAGTCGAGGTATTTTTCCGCAGACATCACGTTCAGGACATCCGTGATAAGGGGATTATCCTTTACCATGTTTTATAAAAATGTCTTTAAGGGTGTGATGATCTAACCTGCGGCGACGAAAATCCGTGGAAAAGAAGGCAAAAAATTTGGGAGATAAAAGCTTGAGATTGACAATGGCGGAAGAAGGAGTGGGTTGTGTGTGTAACAAACACGCATATCCACTCTTATATAGGGTTGCCTCGGTTTCCGAGGTACCTTGGATCTTCGACACGTGTCAGTCACCTTGCCTATCCAACGGATAGGGTTTCTGACATTTCTGCAACGCCAGAGGGGGACCCACGGGTCACTTCTTAAACAGTTTTGCGTGGCTCAAGGGTGGGCATTAATGATGCACTTTTGCAGGCATGCGACTGGATTATTGACTATCATTAATGTTTTTTTTATTCTTGTCAGGTTATGCGGCTCTTACGTAAGACCGTCTTTAATGTCACATTTAAGTTGTCTCGGCCGTTGCGTGCGGACTGAGGTAGTATTCATTAAATATTCCCACGAAGGGTCGCCACGTGCGGCCAGGATAAACAAAAAATTTCAATGTCTCATTTCCTGTCTTTCCTTGGTATGTCCGGAGAGCACCTTGATAGTCTAGAGGTTACGTCTACGACTGTAACAACTAGACTGGGGGGACATGATGACGTATAGTCCCCAACCGGGTCATCAGCCTGGCCCACGGGTACTACCCGTATCCGGCCCGTCACAGATGGGTGAAATAATGTCATTCAGGCTTATGGGCTTGGATGAGCAGTAACCGTACACATGTGTGCGGCCCACGGCCCGGTGCGGCCGATATGACCGACATAGGGTTAGACAGAATAATATTCTGTCTAGGAATATCTTCATCCCAATGGGAGAGGATATTCACTACCAGAATTAGAAGATAACAATCATTCTAATTCTGGTGGTTATCTCTTCCTTGGGGCCGAAGCATCAGTGAAAGCCCACTAGGGTTTCACTGCCTATAAAAGGAACCCCCAAGGGTTCCACAAAGGTATTACGACTTGCACTCTAAACTCACATAAACCCTAAATCGATTACTTACTCTCACGCCGGAGTCTAATCGTGGGAAACACTCCCACGGTAAGTCTAACGCGTGCTGTTTAGTGTGCAGGATCCCAACCAAACAATTCACTTGGTGCAGGAGCCGGAGCCCAGTTAACCCGAATTAAGCCTAATTCGGGTCTAGCAAGGATCAACCAACTTTTGCATCAACAATGGCCAATTTTTGCGAAATTTTTCAAGATTTTGGAATATGGCCAATTTTTGTGAAATTTTCCAAGATTTCGGAAAAAAGGTTTAATTCCGGAATAATAGCGATAATAATCTCGGAAAAACGTTAAAACGTGATTATTTTTTCCAAAAATTAAGCCAAACGCCCCAAATGTTTGTGGTTTTAATCAAACTAAAAAACCAAAATCACTACCACAGCTATGTAGATGATTTGTATAAAGATTTAAACCACAAAAACACGAAAAAATTTTGAGATCAAGGTTCTTGATCTTAAAAACCCACGAAATCTATATAAACCAACCACAAGATCTTCAATCACCTATCTACTATAGGCTCTAATACCAAATGTTAATCCCAAATCAATCCATAATATAAAGCATATGATAGAAATAGAGAGAAGTTAGAGAGAGAAAGTAGATAGATGGTGGAAGGTTTACACTTTTACTATGTGAAAAGAAAATGAACTAACACCCTCTTCCACATATGGAAGAGGGTTTATATACCCATGAACTCCATGGGCTTTCCATGGGTCGTGGGTTTGTTACCATAGGTCGGGCTTGGCTTGTCTTGAGCTTAGTGCCCCTAACTTATACAATATTAGCTTAACATCCAAGCCTGGTTATCCCGGCTAACCTATTACAATACAAGACCTTTAACGACTAAGATGACCTATTAAATTCTTGTTCGACTATATAAAATATAGGGCTAACATGTTTTATCTAGTATGATGATTGTTCTTTGTTGTTTTATATGTTTTTTCAGAGTTGAATGCTTTGTAGACTCCTGAGTCGTATATCACTCATTCCAATTTTGATACTCCTGGTGGTACTGTTTACTACATTCTGAAACTGCCTGCCGACTTTTTACTTGTTAAAGGGAACGAGTACGATCCGGTTGAGCATTATATTAGGGCTTACAGAATGTATGCCGAAAAAACTAGTTTGTTGTTAGGAAATCGTGTAAGAAAAGATTGAGGAGTGGGCTTGTGAAGCAAAAGTATTTGGTTTGCAATAGGAAGGGTTCCCCCGAGGATACACATGTAGACACGTTAGATTTGGAGAATAGTTACAACCAAAAGAGGCATTTAAACCTGCATATCACCGGGTGTATAGCTAGTGTTGTTTTTAACTTGATCTTTGGTTCCACGAAGTTCAAGTTGAGTGTGTTTAATACTATCCACAATCACGAGCTTGAACGCGAGGAGTACAAGCATTTGTCCAAGAATCAGAGGCAGCTAATATATGTGGATCAAGTGTTCATTGTCAATGCTGCGAGTGTGAATATCAGTGCTATAACAACTCATCACCTTCTGACCAGGATGAATGGTTCTTATCTGCTAGTTCACGGTACTACCGTTGAATTTAATAACTTCTTCCATAGCGTGAACTGTTACATCGAGGACTATGACGCGCAGATGTTGATAAACAAGATGGAGAAGAGGAAGGAGTGCGTGCCTGAGTTTTCTTTTGATTATTTGGTTAACAAGGCTGAGCTTGTTGCCATATTCTGGGCTGATGAAGGGTCCAAGTATAACTACAAGGAGTTTTGTGATGTTGTTTATTTTGATGCTACGTCTAAGACAAACAAACACAAAATGGTTTTTGTTCCTTTTATGATGATTGACAACCATGGGAAGTTTGTTACAGTTGTTGTTGGGTTGGTCAAGAACGAGACCACGAAATCCTATGTTTGGTTACTTAAAGCCTTCATCAAAGCCTTTGGTAAATCCCTAGTAGTCACTGACAAAGATAAGGCGATGATGAATTCCATTGAAGGCGAGTTTGTTGGTTCAAAGCATAGGTTGTGCATGTGGCATATCACGCAAAAGCTTCCAGCAAAGGTACTTTTTTTACATTTATCATATTTGATGAAGTAGTATCATATATGATGTTTGACTAGTATCATATATGATGTGAAACTAGTATCATATATTGTAGGTCCACG
The DNA here is from genome assembly GCA_025667525.1 of Glebionis coronaria. Lineage (NCBI taxonomy): Eukaryota > Viridiplantae > Streptophyta > Magnoliopsida > Asterales > Asteraceae > Glebionis > Glebionis coronaria. The sequence goes on along the minus strand of CM046880.1, from coordinate 42,641,770 downwards.
TTTTCTTAGGATTGTACAAGTGTTGTAATGATCTAAAGAGAGGGAGAGAGATAAAGAACTAGAGAGAGAAAGATAGAGAGAGTTGGGAGAGGATTAGAGAGAAATATGTAAGATTAAAAAAAATGTGAATCAACAACTACCCTTCCTAGCATGCTAGGAAGGGTATATATAGTCCACCCTACATGTGGGCTTTATGGGTTATACTTACATAACTAAATCACGAGCCCAATCTACGTATATATCGTTGGAGTGACCGATCCTTTCTAAATACGTAAAAACATATTTCCAACAATCTCCCCCTAAGGGAGGTCACTCCAAGTTACAAAGTCCTAAATAGTCTATAGCTCGTGATCTATGCTAACAATAATGTGACCGAGACTTTCTTTGGAAAAACGTATTTCCAACAATCTCCCCCTAAGGGAGGTCACACCATTTTACAAAATCTTAAACCTAGCATACTATGCTTGAGTCTCCGATCTTGTTCTAGTGAATATGCTGATGAGATCTTTGAATTTAGTCTTGAGCATGTTTCCTTTCCTTGACCGTGTGCATTGATCACTTGTGATATTCGCCTCCTCGTGACTTCATGTTCCACATACTTATACCTTTATAAATTCTTGAAAGCTTCAGAGTTTGATACAGTGGAAGACTTGACTTTTAGGCTTTCTTGAACTTGTTGAAGTATTAAGTGCATATAGTATAAGCATGTGTTGACGACTTCTTCTGGATTGTACACCGCAATGCCACCTTCTTGTTACGCTGCATTAGACAGTTAGCAACAAAACATATACACGGATGAAATGGCCTTGAACATTTCATTCTAATTAGGTAGCATTTTTCCTCCGGTCGGTGAAGATCGTTGGACGATATTAAATATCGTACTTGTGGCAGGTAGTTTCAATAAAGAACCTCCTTGACAAGATTTCGCGGGTAAACCCGTTCTCTTTACTCGACCATCCAAAGCTGACTGTGAACGTAAAGAGTGAATCATTTGGATAAGATTATCCATATGATTTGAAGGCGTCAATTCATGTTCCTGGAACAAGTGAAGTTCAATTAAGAATCGCACCATCGTTGCTTTCCAGTTGTCAGGAGCTTGATTCATATAGAATTTTGCAAGTTACCTACCAAGTGATGTTTGATGTAAACACTAGAAGGGTTTTCACTCATCACTGTGAACACTATAGATTGTCACTCTGAGTGTTCTGACAAGATAACTAAGATATTGCGTATAGGCTTGGAACGTGTTTAAGTTCAGTTAAGAATTAAACCACTGTTGCTTTCCAGTTATAACAAGTTTGATTCATAAAGAATCGCACAAGTCACCTACCATGAGCTTTTTGATATTCGCTCAAGAAGGATTTCCATCTTCATTGTAAATACTTTCGTATTACTCGGGTGTTCAGACAAGATCATGAAGATTTTGCGTAAGACTCTTAAGATCTTTCTTACTTTTCACAGTATGTTAAGAAGCAAGGAATTATGAAAGTGTGTCCTAATGAGATATTTGATGATCTTAAATGGCTCTAGACTCGATCGTGTATTTTGGATTTCAGTGATCGGAGGCTGGAGAGGAATGCCACCATTTCAATACCAATTTATTCGGAGTGAATAAATCAATAGATAATGTGTTGTCTCCGTGTGATTAAAACAAATATCTTTTAAGAGATATCTGAGTTAGATGGGATGGGTTGTGCATTGCATCACTGGGTCCATGATGTCTTATCTTCAATATCAAGCATCATTAAAAATGATCTCAATATCATATGTATTGAACCGGTTTCTACCTAAGTTGTAAGGAGGGCTACTTTCTTTACACCTTTTATCTTTATAATTCTTTTTCATTCTTCAACCCCTTCAATGCTTACCAATACGTCATAACTAGCACCTTGTTGTGACTGTTCCAGTGCTAACTTAAGTACTTGGTCGGCATTCAGCTACATTCACAATCTTTCTCCATCTTTCCTAAGGACTACTATTTCTAGCTATTGAATGTCCTTGGAAAGATTCCTCTGGTTCTAGAAGAATCATTGGACTTTAACCTATCCTACCATCCTTATGTCACCACAATCTTCATCATCGTAAAATAAATAGGTTGTGGGTAAGTATATGTCACCATGAAATCCATTTTGATATCCAAATCCATTTTGCTCCCCCTTAACATATGCCACGATATTCTAAAACATTTCGAACATGTCGGGATGAGCCAGCACATTAAGTCAAACCATTATTGATCTCAATATTAAATCACATTTTCTCCCCCATATTAAAAATATTAACCCAATCGATGCTTTTAATATCATTTTAAAAAATTTGGGAAGAAAAATGCAAATCCAATTATCTTCATGATTTACACAAGCTCCCCCTCAAATTAATGAGGGTGTACTAGAAACGTAAATTAAATACCTTTTAAACACAAGTGTAAGGTGTTTATCACGTGTAAATATCATATATGATAATGTATTCACAAGATTAGCAATTTACGAGGTTGGACCTGAATGATGGAGAACATCATATGATAGAATCACATGGTTCTCGTTCACGAATGTTGGTCTCCTCTTCACGTCTGAAGTTATCTCTTGACACCACGTGTACGATTGATATCGTTGTCTTGACACCAATATGTGAAAATGGCACTTTAGGCATCAAAGATTCTGAATGCTGGACAATTGCTTCCCCTCAATTGTTGACCCGTGTTCTATTGAAAGAGCTGTAGTCGCAGTTTGAGTAGTCGCATCGTCGAGTATGTAGATATCAATTGTAAATTGCTATGATTGTAGAGATGATAACTTCATAAAAACAAGATTTCTCTTGTTTTAACAAATAAATGCACTGACACGTACATAAATTCGTGTTAGATTGTGTTATTACGTAAACACAATCCCTTACATGGTTATAAAGTAAACCATGCCCGAGAAAATTAATTCTCGTTGTTGAGTCAAAGCTTTCCGGTGAAATGCTTGACTTGAATATGAAAAGAGGGTTACTGTCTGAAATAACAGGAAACCATTTTGAGCATGTTTTAAATCATTTAAACTTCTGCTCGAACTATATTTACAACCCTGTGTCATTATTGAACGACATTTCCAGTATCGTAAATATTATCGATTCCAGAAGACATGCTCTCTTTATCAAAAAAAAATTTACACACAATTTTGAAAGATTTAGAAAAACCTTTTGTGAAATTCTCGAAAACATTTTGTTCAATGTTTTGAAAAACCAATTACTTGAGCTTAAGATGTTGAATATCTTACAAAACGAGCTCAAGTCCGAGAAGTTGTAAACTTCCCGTTGTGAGGATAAGTTTATCATCGACGATAAACTTTCCTTTTAACTGAAGAACGAGTCCTAAGTTTATATTTACTTAGAAGTTGTTTTCATGAGCTTAAAAAACTTTTGAATGTTTTAACATAAATCTCATGACCGAGAAAGATGAATTTCTCGTTATAAGGAAAATTTCTCTTATTTAAATGATACACTTTTCTTTCTGAGTTTAAAACTTAGAATGTCTTAATACAAGCTCATGACCGAGAAAAATGAATTTCCTGTTAAGAGGATAAGTTATCATTAAAGATGAGCTTTCTTAAAATTGAAGACCGAGTTACCGTCTGATATTTAACTGTAAGTCATTGTGCATGAGCTTAAAAACGTCGAATGTTTTTAATATAAGCTCATGCCCGAGAAAAGTTAATTTCTCGTTGTGAGGATAAGTTTATCATCGGTGATAAACTTTCCTTGCTTTGAAGGCCGGGGCATAATCTGAAATATAATTATACGCCATTTTACACGAGCTTAAAACCGTTGAATAGTTTTAATGTAAGCTCGTGTCCGAGAAAATTTAATTTCTCGTTAATGAGGATAAGTTTATCATCGGCGATAAACATTCCTTTCTTTGAAGTTCGGGTTACAATCTGTCATGTGACTGCAAACCGTTGTGCATGAGCTTAAAAACTTTAAATGTTTTTAACATAAGCTCATGCCCGAGAAAAATTAATTTCTTGTTGTGAGGGTAAGTTATCATTGACAAGATAAATTTCCCTTTCTTTGAAGTCCGGGTCACAATCTGTAATGTGACTGTGAGCCATTGTACACGAGCTTAAAACCTTTGAATAGTTTTAATGTAAGCTCGTGTCCAAGAAAATTTAATTTCTCGTTTATGAGGATAAGTTAATCATCGGCGATAAACTTTCCTTTATTTGAAGTACGGGTCATTGTCTGACATTTAACAATGAACCATTTTTGTGAGCTTAACCGCAAATCCCCTGAGTCACTTGTTTCTTAGATATCAGCTTCTTCAGCAACCAAACTTTGAGAGTGTCCTTAGTTGTACGGTATACAAAGATTGGACCGTTGTGTTCTTGTTGAACGTGGACTTTGGTACCTGCATTCTCATTAGGAGTTTGTATGTTTTTATGTGGGTTAGCGATATCTATCTTAGAACCATGCGGGGATTCACAGTTTTCTTTTCTTGTGCCAGAGGTGACCTGAGGAGATGATTCACTTGTCTTAGCTGGCAAACGTTTCCTTTTATAGAAAACCTTAAGTTTAGGCTTAAGTGATGTATCATCCTTTTCAATTTCCTCCCTATTAGTCTTAGTAGAATCGTAGACTATCCTAGTTAAAGGGCACTCGTTTCCTACAAGAGTGAAAGTTCTACCAGTGGGGCGCCAAACTTTACCAATTGGTTTGATTTTAGCTAGCCACTAGGATTTGTTTCTAGCCTGGGAGTTCACCTCATGAAGGAATTTCTTGACACAAGAGTCATGATTTGCCTTAAAGACACATTTCCTACATGTTTTACAAGTAGCATATATAATGTCCGAGTAATATCTAGAATTCCTAGATGATTGATTGATGCTCCTAGGATATTACATGCTACGGTTAGCAGTGTTGGGTAATTTAGAAGGCATCTGACTAGGTTTAAAATTCCTATCTCTTACTTGTGTCTTTTGCTTAGCTTCCCTCAGACCAAATTTATGGCGAACGTCATTTGAACTAGTTCTAGACGTGTTCTTTGTATTCGTAGAGAAACTAGAGGCAATCATGTGATTAGGTCTTGCTAAAGCAGATTTAGTCACTTTAGGCCTAGTTGGTGGAGTGACTATTCTAGAAATATAAACCATATCAACTTGGGAGGCAAACCGCGGTCTCGAGGATTGTGGTCACTCGGATCTAAATGCAGTCAGTTGTCTAACGAACTGATTTATAGGCGGTTTCCCCAAGATTAATGGTTTTTCAAGCTGAGTGTCCACACTAGTTCCTTTAGTTTTTCTCAATTCGTTTTTCAACTCAGCTATAGCAAAAACCTTTTCCTGTACTTGAGCCTTTAAGGTCTCATTATCTTTAAGCAATTTTTCTTGGGATGCCAACTTAGATTCTAGCAACTTAATTTGTTTCAAAATATTATCTTTTTCAGCTTCAGAATCTAGAACTTTTTGATCTAATTTTCGTTCAAGAACAATGTTTGACTTTTCAAGTTTTTCAAAATATGTTTCAAATTTGTTCGTTTTCTTTGAAAATTCAAGTTTGGCATCCTCAAGATCTTTTGATTGCTGAGCTACGATCGTTTCGAGCTCTTTAATCTTGGAATCGAAACAGTTAACGAAGCAGTTATAAAGCATTTATCATGATGTACTATAGCATTCTGAACAATCTCTCCCCCATTATGACGCACATCGGATGAATTTAAAGTGGTAAAACTATCACCCTTTTCCATCCCATGTTTGTCATAATTGTTGGGTCAAAAAGTTGATGTGGCAGAAACTCAAAAACGAAGAAAACATGAAGATTTTGTCTAAGCGTTGTCAAGAGCAATCTAAGCGTTGACAAGAGCAAATCCAAGGTTGACAAAGCAAGCATTGTCATGTACAATCCAAGCATTGTCATGTACAATGTAAGCATTGTTAGAAACGTAGACAAAGAAGCTTATGGAAGCTTCTATTTAGATAAACATGCAAGATATATTCTGCATAAGTTTATTTAAATAGAAGATTTAATTGTTTATTTGATTTTATCTCTTGTAAACCCTAATCCTTACACTATAAAAGGAACCAAGGGTCTTAGGTTTTATATATAAGTTCATTCACAATGTAAACCTAAAGCGTGTGTCGACTAGACGTGGGATTCAATGTATACACGTCTAGTGGTTGTTTGTTATTAATATAATGAGCAATCCAATTGTTTTAATTCATGTTCTTGTGCCTAAACACCTTGTTAATGTGTCGTGTTCTAATTCCGCTTTGATTATTTAATCATATGAACATGATGCATTCCTAGTAGCTTAAAAGATCCAGAAACCAAGGTTTCCACAATAATTAGGTTCGGAATGCTCAACATACGGTAGTTCATCAGCATAAACATCATATACAGCATTACAGTGTACCATGTTTGTAGGCTCTTCGTCATAAACGGGTATGGTGTCATCATAAGAGATGTCTATATCATTCCCTGACGTGTTGCTGATATCATGCTTAACTATTGATTCCATGCCTTTGCACTCTTTAGCAGCCTCCAATGAGTCAATCGTATGACCATTTTCCTCTTGCATCGTAAATTTTTGCACTCTATTATCATACGCTTGCTGAAGTCGAGATCTTTCATAAATAGAAGATGAGACCGATGTCATGAGTTTCAATAGTCTACCACGAAAATCTTGAAGCTCGGTATGTGTGTCTAAAAGAAATGACTGATAAATCACTGAACTTTCATACTTGACAATATTGAAATGGAGGAAAGGCGTGAGTTGTGTCACAAGAGCCTTATATGCAAATGCCCATGCAGAGTGATTAAATTCTTCATTGTGGAGTTGCTCTGCTAGTTGGTTCAAGATGATGAACATTGATTCCATGAATATGAGACGATCTTGACCAAAGAGTGTCACAAATTCATTTCCTCCTTGAAGCCATGAAAGAGTCACTATATGAGACTGAAGTAGTCGAAGTGAAGTTATGCCACTTTCACTAGTTGTGTTTTGCATTAGATGCAAGTCTTCCTCTTGAAATTTCGAATTCAACGATTCCATGGAAGTTGGATGAAAAATACTTGGATCCTTGATTGGTAATATATTTTTTCCTCGGCTCAATAATTTCGTTATCAGCTCAAACGTTGATAAAACAAACCGGAGTCCAAGTCAAACTAATCGATCAGTTCGAGTTAAATTGCAAAAATAATCGTCCTACTATATGTATTCGATAAAAGTATTGATCGACCTGTCATACAACTAAATAACCAAATCAAATATACTATTTTCGGATAGAATGAACAATGGCCCAATCCAATATAACCAGAACCCGGTCCAATAAAGAATATAATTAACACTCGGCCCAATTAAAAATCCACCGGCCCACTAAATCCTAAACCCGATATACACACAGTTGGTGTAAATACCACTCAACCCTAATATTCGGATAAATATATATCATTTTCCAACGCAACCCTTCTTCATGTAGAAAATGTTGATAATAAAAATGTCAACAATTGAAAACGTGACATGAACACGTGTATCAGCCCATCTTCACATTTGCAATTTGCAAATGTAAGCTTAGGGCCCCACTGAGCAATTACTATAAAAAAAAATACTAGTTTAACATCCACTAGCAATTACTATAAAAATGGATTTGACCACCGACTACCATTTAATCGGTATTAAACTTTTGTGCCCATATGTGACATGAACACGTGTATCACACATGAAGACAAGACGTGGCCCACTTTGAATACCCTGATCCATTAATACCATTTGTCACTTGACCCAATAGATAAACAGAGATATTTAATCCCAAAGTTAGGTCATTCTAACACAACCCTGATCACTTATTTAGTTTTGTCCGCCTCTTTTTTCTATTTTCTCTCAACAACGAAAAAGCAGATCACTAAACTTCAATCAACACAAAGCCATGATCAATCCATATTCAAATTTAAATCATAAAATACCCTTATTACTCCAAAAGATGAAATGAATGCAACCAAACCTACTAATCAATGTTTTTTCAGGCTATACGACGGCATCAAGATCTCTTTGAGGTCTAAGGTAGGTTTGATCGATCAAGGTGGTGTATGTGTGTCTTCCAGTCGAAACAAATGAAAGAGTATAACACCGTTGTTATAAATCTTGTCAGTATTAGTTTCGAATATTTTAAAAAGAAGATGAACTCCTCATAGATCTATGATGAGTAGCTGTTCATGCAAATAAAAAATCTATATAGATTTCATTTAGTGAACACGGTCTGAGACCATACGGATTTAGAAATTGTTTTAAAGTCTAGAGTAAAGGTTTTTCGAGTCTTGTTAGGAGATGAGAGGCAAATCGTTGTGTCAGTTTGTTTTGGAATCGAGTCTATTTTTAGGAGTCTTGAGGTCGAGGCTGATGTCTGTTGAGTTTGTGTCGGCTGTGAATCGAGTCTAGTGTCTGGAGTCGAGATGTTTTGAGACCAGTTTTCGCAATATGTAATGATCTTCGGTTAAATCACAAAAATTGCAAAAGCCTCTTCTTCGGATAAAGCCTACACTTCTTCGGATAAAACCTACACTTCTTCGAATAAAATTTATTCGGATAAAAATCTCACAAAAACTACACTTCTTCTGATAAATTTATGTTTTCGGATAAAATTGTGTTTTGGTGTGTTGAGAGTCTTTGTTTGAGGTTTTCGGATAAACAAAGAAGATCAGTTTTCGGATAAAAGCCTAGACTTCGGATAAAACTTCTTCAGATAAATGACTGGCCACTTTCTGATAAAATTCAAATCCCAAATTCGTATAATCACTTCACTTCTTCGGATAAAATATAGTGTTCGGATAAAGCACTAATTCAGAATATTAAACTTCTTCGGATAAAGTTGTGAATTCTGAATAATACAGATATTCGGATAATGCACTATTCGGATAAACCAAAGACGACTGATTTTCCGGATAAATGACTTCTTCTGAATAAATGACTTCTTCTGAATAAATGACTTCTTCGGAATAAACAACTTCTTCGGAATAAATGACTAATATGTATTGACTTTTGGATAACTGAAATTGGGACTTTCGGATAAATATATAAACCATGTTCCGAAGATATATTTTCGGATAATGGATTGATTTTCGAATAAAACACAAAAAGAACAGTCGACACCCTGTTTTCAAATCTAACCTACTGTGGATCGAAAAATACCCCGAAAATCACCCAAATAATCAAAAATTTTGCGATTTTGACCAAATCAATGAACCCAAATCACTACCCCATCTATGTAGTGGATTTTGCTATAAATTTAAACAACAAAAACGCAAAAAAAAATCAAGATTTGAGCTTGATTAAATCAAAACCCACCAAAATCAATCAAAACAAACACAAGAAGAAACTAATCAAACTATAGCTCTTGATACCAATTGTAGGTCCACGTTTTCTTAGGATTGTACAAGTGTTGTAATGATCTAAAGAGAGGGAGAGAGATGAAGAACTAGAGAGGGAAAGTTAGAGAGAGAGGGGAGAGGATTAGAGATAAAGATGTAAGATTAATAAAATGTGAATCAACAACTACCCTTCCTAACATGCTAGGAAGGGTATATATAGCCCACTCTACATGTGTGCTTTATGGGTTATACTTACATAACTAGATCACGAGTCCAATCTACGTATATATCGTTGGAGTGACCGATCCTTTCTAAATACGTAAAAACATATTTCCAACAATCTCCTCCTAAGGGAGGTCACTCCAAGTTACAAAGTCCTAAATAGTCTATAGCTCGTGATCTATGCTAACAATGATGTGACTGAGACTTTCTTTAGAAAAACGTATTTCCAACATATATGATGTGAGAGTAGAATTTGATTTAACATATTCTTTTTTAGGTTTGTGGTTATGTTATCATGCTTAGTTTTATTCATATTACCTTTTTGTTCCTTTTTTTGCAAATATGTGAGAAAATATACGACGAGACGAATTTTAAAGAGAAATTAGACAAGATTGTGTGGAACGTGTACATTGGTCCCGAGGAGTTTGATTCCAGATGGGGTAATCTGATGGAAGAGTTTAATTTGAAGGAACACAAGTGACTGAAGAAGATGTATAATCTTCGTTCAACTTGGATCCCTACTTATTTTTTGACTCTCGTTGTGTGGACTGATGAGGACTATGTTTGAATCAGAGAGCGAGAATTACTTCTTCTCCCACTTTACCAATTCTAGCTCGATGCTTATGAACTTTATGAATTGCTTTTAAGAAGGTGATGGAGAAGCAAAGGCATGTTTAAAAAAAGAATGGATCATAATACAATGGATACTTTTCTGAAGCTCAGGACTTTACTCAAGAATGAGCGTCATGCTTCAATTGTTTACACTCGTACGTTGTTTGAGTCGGTTCAGAAAGATATTTTTGTTGGTTTGTGGTATTGCCAGATAGATGCTAAGAGTGTGGCTGAGGGATCTGAGGTTTCTGTTATCAGAGTGAGGAATTTTATTTATGAAGAACCTGGTAAGAAGAACAAGAAGAAGAAGTATAAGGTTACTAATAAGGCTAAAGTTAGCGAGTCTTCTAAGAATGTGAAAGAGAAGGAAAATAAAAATGATAAGGAGAAGGAGAACGAAGATGATGAGGTAGACATGTTTTCCATAGAAGATGGGTTGTAAAAGGTATGTGACTTTTTTATAGATATAATTTTTTACTTTTTTATATATCATATATGATAAGCACATGTTATCATATATTATATTGTTCTTGTATTTCTTATCATATATGATATTCACTCCTTATTTGGTTTATTTTTTCCAGGTCTTGCGGAACTTAAAGGATGGTTCAGTTATTTGTACATGTCAGTTGTTTGAGAGGGTTGGGATATTATGAAGGCATATTTTTTGCGTGTTCAAGAACGCCAATATTGAGCATACATTCTTAGGAGTTGGACCAAGAACCTTATCCTTGTTGCGTTGAGGACCAAGAGGAACAGGTATGGGGAGAAGAATGTTGTTGTGGAGAATTTTGCGAGCGAGGCGACATCTATTGTGGATCACTGTATGCATTTGTTAAGCAAAGACGATCCTAGGTTGGGTGCTTTTATCGATAAGTTGAAACAACTTAAGATAGACGTTGAAGCCAATTACCCGAATCGTCCCTCCATGAAGAGAGAAAGCTATTGAGAAAAGCAAGAGGAACAAGAATTCATGCTCGGTGTGTGAAGGTACTGATCATAACAAGAGGACTTGCACTGGTAAGCCCCAGGAGGAAGTCGTAATTGAGGATCAATCTATTCTAGAGGAAAGTACAAGTGGATGAAGTTTTTGTCGTTGTTTAATAAAAGAAGATTAGTTTCATTAAGGAGTTTTTTCCTTTTTATTTTCTTTGCAGATTTGGAAATGTTATTATGATGTATGATACCAGATCTTTGATCACATTTTGGATTGTTGCATTGTTTTCTACTATATTTTTTTTATTATTATATACGGTGGAGTCATGAGACGTTGTTTTTTATCCCTTTGTGTCTGTTAGTTGATGTGCTTTTTCAGAATGTTGTTTCCAGAGCAAGTGTTTTTTTACAAGTTTATTTTGCATTGTCATATAGTCATTAGATTGTTGAGTTTGGATTATCATATTTGATAGTCATTAGTATTGTATGACACTCCATCGGTGGTATCACAGTATTGAAGATAGTAACAATACCTCCTTCCACAGAGAAATTTGAGCATACCATGGGCAATGGATGGCACGGCCCGTATGGCCAGGATTTCCGGTCTCCCAATAATACCATTGTACGGTGATGGTGAGCGTATCACCATCAAGTTCATCCATTCCATGGTTGAGTGTTCATCATCCCCAATCGTTACCAATAGGCGTAGTTGCCCCAGTGGCCAAATTACTTCCTCGCTGAAACCTGTGAGCGGTGACGTGGTCGGCATCAACTGGCTCTTGACTTCCAACCGTAGCATGTAAAGCAATGTTCATACAGAATTTCCGCTGAGGATCCCCTATCAATATATATGCGGCGACAATGTGATTCCCCATGTTTACCTTGATCGTGAGAGGCCCGTTAGCTATGTTACTTGCGGTCAAGGGAGGGAATGAGATTTCTTTTTCACGAGAGAATATTTTACTAAATTTTTGCCTAGTTTTGCGTTGCCACGATTGCACCATGTAGATGGTCGTGGGCTTATCTTTTGTTTGGTCTTTTTTGTTCTCGTTCTTCTTGTTATCCCTCCCATATTTCCAATCCTTGATAAGATGCTTGAGTTTTTCTGAATTTACCAGCCCCTCAATGTGGTTTTGAGCTAGATGCATTCATCCGTTCCATGCCCCTTCTCATTTTTATACTCACAATATTGATTGCCTTTACGTCTGCCAACTGGGTGGTCATTGGGGGTAGCTTTAGGAAGTTTGTGCCTTTAGACAGCAATCTCCTATGGGGTTATCTTGAGGGGAGTGAATTTGTCATTCCCACGCCCTCCTCTCTGCTGGCCTCGATAGTCAAGACTTGGTTGTTGCTTTGGACGTTTGACTACCGTTTAGGCTGGTCATGTGACTTGTAGCTCTGGTTACCCTTCTTGCTACGAGCGGTCGATGTTTCTCCTTATATAAAGAATCTGACCATTTTCATTAATTCGTCAAAGGTTGACGGGACTTTATCATTCAGGCGCCTAATCAGTTCCTGATCAGTTATCGCCTGCATGTAATCAGAAATTTTTAAAATTTCTGGGCATACTCTGACGTGGTTGTATTCTTCCTTGAATCGCTCTGTAAAGTCCTCCATGGACTCCCCCGGTAATTGCTTCACCGTTGCGAGCAAGAAAAGGTTCTTGGCATACTTCTTGCACTGCGTGTAGTTCCTTCTAAAGCTTTCTGTATGTCTTCGAATCCATCGATAATTCGATGCGGGAATTTTTTGAACCAATCTCGTGCATTACCGATTAGGGTGGACTTGAACATATGACACCACATAGGCTCCGGCCACTGTTCAATCCCTACCTATGACTCGAACACTTTCAGATTATCATTGGGGTCTCCAGTACCATCGTAGGTTTTGACATTCGAGAAAATCTGTCACTTATTATCTTCCGAGTAATTCCGGATGCGACTTGTAAAGGCATCTACCTTTTTTCGATGCCATGGGAGAGATAAGTCCTTATCATTACGCAGATAAAGCTGGTGGGAATTCCCCTGATGTTCCCTCTTGCCGCCAGAGGAGTCCGAGGAAGAGTACCTCGGCATGCGGCGCGTAGGGTGATGATCATTGGAGTTATAACTAGATGAGCCGTAGCTCGGTGATCGTCTCCCCGCCTGGATTTGCTTCAACGACTTCTTTTTTGTCTCCGTTCCCAAGATTCCACGGTCGGATTCCTCTCCCTAGTTGGATTTCTGATTCTCTTAAAGGCACTTATACGCTGAGTGTCTTCCCCGTGAGTTTCTGGGATTCTGGGCCCTTAGGATCCATCTGAATGATCAGAAGCTTGTTGCTCCTTCTCCAGATGTGCAATGATTTGATCTCCTATTCGTTCGAAGACGTTCCACGACTGAGGTTATCCCTCAGTATGGCGTCTTCTCTGTCTCTTACCTGGACGTTGTGACGAATTTCCTGGTACGACGTCAAAGTTGATCCGAGACTGCAAACTTCCTCTTTGATCGGCTCTCATCCGCGCAGTGATGAGTAGGACAAGGGCGTCAAAGTTTTGAGTGACGTAATCCTCGATGTTTCCCTCATCAACAGAGAGGATCATGTCATCTTCCGTCTCCGTATTAGGCTGCTTTTGCGTATCCTTTTGAGGAGGAGGTGGCGTTGACCCTGGATCAGAGTTACTCACAGCCAACGTTGGCGTAGGAGTCGTGAATGGTGAATTGGCTCCTCGTGGGGGCGGCATAATCTCTAAGTTCAATCTCTTTGAATAATAATTATATTTTCTTGTATTTATATATTTTGAAATTATAGCATCATTGTTCGGGGCATTATACTTTAAAGTCATTCAATAAACGTTTGAGGAGCGAGGGCAATTTAAATCGTAAACCCAACCACTCAGTCAAGACGTAATATCGAGATGGAAGATCTTAGTACAAAGTTCCCTACTAACATGATACATTATATTTTATAAACTTCTTCAAAGGTTAGTATATTATCTCATTATTACCTTTTATCTCGTTTAGTTTCAAAGTTGGCAAAAATAGTCTTTTTAGCGTATATAACTTTAGAAAGTAGGTTTCATTATATAATTTTCATTCATATTGTTTCATAAATGACAAAATGATCCCTAAAGTTTATAAGTTTGGAATATTTACATTTTCGGCCCATAAAGTTATAAGTTTGGCATATTTATATTTTTAACCCTTAAAGTGTATAGTTTTAATATTTACATTTTCCACCTTCATATATGTAAGTTTATGGACTTATATTTAATAGTCGTGTGATAGGATCGAACTCGAGATTACGGGATTGCACACAATACGTAAAGAGTTAATATAATTAATAAATATATATATTGTATTTATTAATTTATTTAATAAATATATTTATGTATTTATTAATTTAACCGAGCAAGTAAATATATAACTTTAACGGTCGTTAAATAATTAATAGTTAAGTTATAACGATTGTTAAAATAAATATATAGTATGTATATACAAAAGGAAAGGAGATTGGAAGTTACCGAAACACCCCTATGGGGTGTTTGGTCGGTCGGTTAAGGAGGAAAAGGAAGGGGGGAAAACATTCCTTTTATTTGTTTATGGATACATGTTTAGGCCTATATAAACAAATCCTTCACCTTATAATCACAATACAAAAAATCTCTTCCCCTCTCTCTCCTTTGGGTCGATCGCAACACCAAAATCATAAAGGGTTTCGTTTGATTTTCTTGGTTGATCGATTGTATACTAATCTAGTCCTAGCCCCTCTTTAGGTTTGTTGGGTAGATTAATTACAAGCGTTGTAGCTCGGTTTTCACATGCTAGAACCATGGTTAGCTCGTTGTATTGCGTGTGTACAAGAACGTAATATAGTCTTAGTTTAGACTATATCTTGGTATATACGGTTTAAACCCGAATCGGTGATTTGTCCTTCGTTTTATGGAATTGCTTTAGCGTAAAGGTATGTAACCCTAATTCGGTTAATTATAATTGTGTTATTAATTATGATCTTGTTAAATCGTTTCTGCTATATGTGCTTTGATCTCGTTTCGGGTTTTATATAATTGTTATGATACTTATAAACCTTCAGTGGTATCAGAGACAGGTTTTAACATGTTATAATTATCGAAAATCTAAAGTTTTTTAACTATAATTGTTTTGAGTTAAAACTACATGTTTTTAGGTTTTTCATAAATTTAGGGTTTTGTTTTTTTTTTAATTAGTACTCTTTTTTAATAAAAAAAGTGAATTGTTTTAAAACCCTAAATTACATGTGGGATAAATTTAGATTAAATTGCATGATTAATTGTTATGTCATGTATGGTTACGATCCGTAAAGATTTAATTGTTAAGATTTGTGGGGATTCCATGATTACGTGCATGTTTTTATGGATCGTAAAATTATATGTTTATATGATTTTATGTGCTACATGATTATTTGATTCGATAAATCTAGAATTAGGGAAGACTTTTATATAGATATATAAAGACCTAGATTTGATGATTATTGGATAAATCGTATGCATGTGGCTATTTGATTTATTTGTTGCACATATAAATTGTTATTATGTGTTTATGATTTAGTTTTTTTTACTTGTTTATATATAAAAGTGTTGAATCGTTGTAAACAAGGGTTTTTTTTTTGAAAAAAAATAATATGGACAAAATCATATTAAAAATAATGATTTGTTAAGAGATTTAAAATACATAAGATTACGTTGATTGGTGAATTGCAATAATAATCTAACGGCTTACTCAATTTAGACAAACTATAAAGTGAGTTTAATGCACTGTTGGTCATGTACCCCGTTAAGGAAGGAGGTGTTATGCCATTAGTCGCTGACCAAATTCCTGGCTCGCCTGTGCGCTAAAATTGAATTACCTACGATTATTAACTGAATTGTACCTTAAGGGTGATTTACCACAAATTCGCATCCGAACCACAATGAATAAGGGTATTGCTTTGTGCGTAGCCGAGTTCTAGCAAAGTACGATGTGATGAATTGTGGGTAAATTCTTTAATTGGTTTAACCAATACCGCAACATAATTTATGAAGAAATTTAATATCATGAATAAGTTTACTAAATGTTTTATTAAACTTATGCTATGGAGATTGTATGCATGCTTCTCCATACGTAGATTTTGACATCAAAATTTATACCCTTAAATTTTAAGTCGAATGCTCCTAATTGATGAACACTTGAAATTACTTCCTCATCAAATAAGATTTTTGGATGATGTAGTGATGGAGAGAAAGCCATTTGTAGAATGAGAATTCGTAAGATGGTTTTACGTTACTCATATTAGACGACTTAATTAAGTTACTCAAAAAGATCTGGAAACTTAATGCATTCAAAAAGGATGAAACATGTTTACAATGCAAAACATTTTTGGCAATGTAAATCCCTTAAATATTTAGAAATTGAAAATTGTTTGTCAATTGAATTGTTCGACAAGTCGTTGTGTTGAGTACATTCATTACTAGCAGATCAACTGATGTAATGGATCTAGGTCAATATTGTTGTCCCTAATATATGTGATGTTATAACACACGAATTTATGAAAGAAAGGAAGATATGAGAAGAATTCTAGAGAGAGAAAGTAGTGAGAGAAAGTAGAGAGAAAATGGTTGGTGAAACTTGTGGAATATTAGATTAGAGAAAAAATGAAATGACCAACCACCCTCCTAACATGTTAGGAGGGTAGTATATATAGTCCTCCCACATGCGGGCTTTAATGGACTATATATTGGGCCGGGCTTGTCTTTTGGACTTTAATTAGTTTAAATCCAAGCCCGTAAACCACGGCTTATTAACTATCTATTACAACGTTCTAACTAATCTTACAATAATAACCTATGACCGAGCATTCTTGTTTGGCTCAATATTTTGAGGCTAACAATCTCCCCCAATGTGAGGTCATACCCTTTTGATATTTGAAGATCAAAGGAGATTACGAATCTCGTCATAAATGAGCCTTGAACGTGTAACAGTAGTTTTGTTCCTTCATGCTGTGATCTTTGAGCCTTTGTCGTTGTCTATCGACTTTGTCTTTTAGTCTTGAGATCTTCAAATCATCCTTGACTTGTCTTTGCCATCTTGCGATCTTGTATCTTTATCCACATGCTCACACTATCAATTGTTGGATAAGTCTTTGGGCATGAATATGCGGTTGTGAATCTTTGACTTTGCTGAGTACACCGTGACGCCACCTTCTCGAGATAAAACATAGACACGGACTGAATGGCTTTGACATTCGTCCTAAATCGGTAGCGTTTTACCTCCGGTCGGTGAAGACCGTTATACAATATTAAATATCGTACCTGTGATCAGGTAGATTCAATTAAGAATCTCCTTGACAGGGTTTCGCGGCAGTACTAGCCGTTCTCTTTACTCGACCGTCTCAAAGCAAGACTGCGAACATAAAGAGTGAATCAATTGGATAAATATCCGCTTGATTAAAGTCGTCAATTCAAATTCCTGGAACAAGTTTGATTCATTAAGAATTTTACCATTGTTGCTTTCCAGTTGACACAAGTTTGATTCATAAGAATCTCACAAGTTACCTACCGTAGCGCTGTTTGATGTTGACGCTAGAAGAATTTCCATTCGTCACTGTGAATATTAATAAATATCACTCTGAATGTTCTGGCAAGACCATAAAGATATTGCGTAGAAACCTGAAACGAGTTTGAATCAATTCAGAATCAAACCACTGTCGCTTTTCAGTTTTACATATGTTCAATTCATAAAGAATCTTGCATATGACCTACCGCAGTGCTGTTTGATGTTAACACTGGAAGGATTTCCACTCATCATTGTAAATACTAAGTAGTATCACTCTGAGTGTTCTAGCAATATCACAAGGATATAGCGTAGGACTCTGTTGATCTTCATCCGTGTGTCCTAACGAGATTTGATTGATCTCTTGGCTCTAGACTCTATTTGTGCACTTTTAGTGGTCGGAGGCTGGAGCAGATGCCACCTATTCAATATCAACTATCTCGGAGTGAGAAAGTCAATAGAAGTCGTGTTGATCTCCGTGACAATAAAACAAACTTCTTTTGAGAGAAGTCTGAGTAGCTAGGAAAGGGTTGTGCTTCACATCACTGGGTCCATGATGAGTTTGTCTTCATGATGAGTTGACCCGGTTTCTGCCTAAGTTGTATGGAGGGCTTCTTTCTTTAGACCCTTTATCCTTACATTTCTTTTTCATTCTTCAACCCCTTCAATGCTTACCAAGACATCATTAATAGCACCTTGTTGTGATTGTTCCAGTGCTATCATCAGTACTTAGTCGGCATTCAGCTATGTTCACATTCTACTCCATCTTTCCTAAGGACTTCTAATAATCTATTGGATTGTCCCTGGGAAGATCTCTCCGGTTCTGGTTGGATCATAGGACTTAAACCTAACCACCCTTTTGACACCAATAACGTCGTGAATTAAAGATGTTATGGGTATTTGATCGTAACCATGAAAACCACTTTAAATTCTAACAAAGTGTTTGAAAAACATTTAACACCTTGCTAGTTTTGTCGTTTTTAGAAATGCTCCCCCTTCACATGTGTATTGATAATCGAAAGTGTTTCGCACATGTAGGTAAGAGTTAAAGTGCATGAGTCTTATATTAGATCACATTTTAATCACATTTTCTCCCCCTATCTCTAATATATAAAATCTTTTGATATTAGAGATACCAAATTTGATTAAAATATATTTTGAAAAAATAGTCTTGAAATCTCCGGGAGAAAGATGTGTTAAGCTTTTGCATGAAGTTAAAATGCTCCCCCTCAAAAATTGATCCAATTGAATTGTCATTGTGAGGATATGATCCACATTTCGCTTTTTGAGGATGGGAGTTGTTGAACACACAATTTTTTAAAGATTTTGAATATCATTGAAAAATTCTTGAAAAAATTGTGTTCAACGCTTTTTGAAAAATCAATTCTTTTTGTCGAAGGTTTTTCTAAAGCATGAACTTGAGTTCATAGACTTTGAATGTCTTGACGAATCCACTCAAGTGTAAGAAGATTTCTCTTCTTTTGCTGAGGGTAAGGGTACTAAATCGTACACTCCCCCGTGAATATCGATCCGGGTTGCAATCTGAAAGTGATTACAAGCCATCGTGTTGAGCTCAAAACGTTGAATGTTTTGTGACAAGCTCAACCCAAGATAGATTGCTCTACCCGTTGGTTAGGATAAGTTATCTTTAAAGATACACTTTCCTTTATATGAAGTTCGAGTTACAGTCTGACATTTAACTATAAGTCGTTTACATGAGCTTAAAAACTTTGAATGTTTTTATCGATAGCTCATGACCGAGAAATTTTATTTTCCCGTTGTTGAGGATAAGTAATCATCGTGATCAACTTTCCTTTATTTGAAGTACGAGTCACAATCTGAGGTAATTGTAAATCATTGAAATGACATGTTTTGAAAAATATTTACAACTTTCATTCGAGCTTTATGTACACACCCGTGTCGTTATTGAGCGACATTTCTAGGTACGTCCATATTATCGATACTGAAAGACATGTCGAGAGGAATATTTTTGGTATTTTGAAAGTTTTTCCATTTTTTTTTAATTTGTTTTTCTATGGATATTTACGTTTTATTATATTTTTTTGTTTTCTCAAGTTTTTCGAAAATAATTCAAAATAGACTTTTGTACAGCAGAAGAAGGTGATATCGAATACACAGAATTGGAACCCTTTGAAGAAGGAGAAGTGGGTTCAGAATCCGCTGTTGTACCTGCAATCACAGAAGAAGAGTTTGCACAAATACTAGAATTAGGGGTAACAAATTCCTTTTCAGTGTGTAGAATAGTAGCATTAGTGCTGGTGCAGGTGTCATCACTCTTCTCTGTTGGAATCCACTTAAGACCAACTTCCGTAAAGATTCGACCCGTTGGTTTCCACTGAAGACTAGATTTAGGAGTAGCTTTCTCTTGCACAGCGGAAGACTTCTTTGGAGAGAAACTATGTCCTTGTTGAATCCACGTTTCAGATTTGTTGTGGTTGCTTTTCTTTACGACGGGTTTGTATCTCCTTGTTGTCTTATGGGATTCTGTATTCGATCTCCGTTCAAAGGAACGAGATTTGACCTCATAGAGGTATTGCAAAATGCAATGGTCATGATTTCCATTTTGAATGCCCTTTTTGCAAGTGGGACATACAGGGAATTTGGGATTCACGAAAGTACTTGTATTCCTTTGTTTTCCAAATCGTTCAGGCGTAGTGTTTGAAACACGACTATTCATGGATGGTTTCCAATTCCTAGATTGCTGAAGAGGAATCCTAGGTTTTGGTTGACTACCATTAGGAGTGTGTAGAACTCTAGCGGGATTTGGTGAACTAGGTTTTTCATACACTGGTTTGTCTTTCTGAATCTTCCCTTTTTGTTTCGCATCCTCTAGGTTGTGGGTATGAACGAGGTCATTTGAACCTACCGATTCCTTTGTGGACGTGAATGTCACATGTTCTGGAGGAGTCCTAGAAGTGCTAGGTGCATTCACATGGTTGGGTTTAGCAGCAGTGTGCTTTCTAAATGGAGGAACATAGGGTGATATGGATGGTTTTAGAACACTTGGTTGCACATCAGTCTTAGGGGGTAACCTAGATTTCATATGAGAAGAATTGGAGAACGGAGTCGGTTTTCCTAAGATAGACAGCATTGGATCCTTGTAGGCATTGGGTTGTCGAACAACAGGGTTCTTAATGCTAGGTTCCACGATTTTCCCACCCATTTTAGCAACGAGTTTCTGCAACTCTGCTATCGCTCTGTCCCTGTCTTGTAATTGAGCTTTCAACCCTTTAATTTCCAAATTCTGTTCATTCATTTCTCGAAATGTTTGGGAAAGTTTTTCTTGCAATTTATTATCATGTGGAAAACGACCAACGTCTTTTTGCAAAGCAAGTTCAAGTGAATGACAATGTTTTTGAAGGAAATCAGTTTTGTGTTGAAGTAACTCAAAAGCCTTTTTGTCAACATTTTCTTTACGTTTCGAAAGCTCAATTTCAAGACGTTCACATTCTTTGCTCTTATCAAGATATTGGCATGCAACTTCAGAATATTCATCAATATCAGCACAAGATGTAAAATAAGCACACATAACATCTTTAGAAACGCATTCTTGCAAGAGTAAATCATATTCATCTGAGAAATCAGACTTCTCCATTTGAAGATCATCAATGCGTTTCTCAAGAGATTCAACATATTTTAAGTCATCAAACATTTCAGTCCGAATGAACTCCTCAAGTTGAAGGACAGTTTCTTTAATCAATGCTGTGTTTAGAATTAAGAGTTCTTTCACAAGCAAGGTAATATCTTGAGGAATCGGACGTGTCCACTCAGCATTTTCACGTTTTGCCCAGTCTCTTTCAACAATAGATTTAACATTATCTATGTGGTGTTTAAGAATACCTAATGTTTTCCTACTCTTGCTTTTAGATTCATCTAGAGGAAGGTAGTTTATGTATTTGTAAACATTAGATTTCTTAGGGGCAAATGCTTTCTTCCATTGAATTCTCTTTTGTTTGCATTCTAGAAACACTTCCTCACGAGTTTTCTGAGTTTGTTTGTTGAAAAGACCATAAAGACTATTCTCATAAGCATAATTATATGGTTTCACAAACTCCTTATTGACAAGTGGTTGACTATCATCATCCCAAAGGGCAGTCTCTTCAATATTGGCACTAACAGGCATGCAATCAAGATCTGTCCTTTCAGTCTCATCAAGATAGAGACACGGGTTCGCAGCTTGAGCTTTGGCAAGGTACTCAGGACTTGCAAAGCTAGCTTGACCCTTAAACATCGATGGAGGTGCTAGCATTCTTACGGATTGAATAGAATCATGCGTTTTATAAACAACGTTCTTCAAAAAGTCGACTTGTGCTTCTAGTTTCGTAACCTTTTCGGTTTCTTTATCATATCTACTTTTGAAGTCTTGTTTTAACGCATCTACCTCTTGTTTCTTATCCTCTAGAATTTTAGCAGAATCAGTAGTGGTCATAGAGAGCTTTTGTTCAAGTTCATTAACTTTGGTATTGGCAAGGTACGTTTTTTGACGTTCATCCATTAAGAAAACATTATATTGACGCTTCTCTTTAGCTAATAACTCAAGAGTTGTATTATATTTGTTTTCAAAATCGTCCTTTTGATTTTTTAACGCACTTCCCTTGTACCCCTCAAGCTCTTTGGTTTTCTGAAGAAGCTCAGCCCTATTACTTTCAAGGGTCTCATTAGATTTAATTAGAGCGGCTTTGCATTCTTCAAAGTTTTGAGTGAGCGCTGCGTTTGCCTTCTTTAATTGCTTTTGACTCTTTCTTGTTTCATTGACATCTTTTTGTAAACTAGCAATTAAATTAGCAAGCGCGACACGCTCCTCATCATCATACTCATTTGCATGTTGATCATCCTCAAACTCATTATTGCACATGGCTGATGAATTGGGTGTGGTATTGCTATCAACCTTTTTCATCATACATGTGTCAATAAGGTTTGTTGTTTGATCACTATGCTCATGCGTATTGGCATTGGCAAACACATTAAATTCAGCATTGTGTACCTCTTCCAATGGCTCAGAATCGTAAACAGGACCATTATTATAGGAAGGTGTATTGCTGATGACATTCTCAGAGTCGATGTGTTGTTTGTCAGAGCTGTTGTTGTCTTTCCCAGAGTTATTATGTTCATTCTGCTCAGCATGCGTTGTTTTCCCTGTTCTGCAGCTGTCAGTTGCATTACTCGATATTGTCTCGTTACTTACAGTTGAAACTGGACTCGTATCCACTACATGAATCTTTGCAACCGTGCACTCTTGCATTTTCAGCCTTTTGGCATTCATCTTCTTGATCATGTCTTTTGCATGAAGTAGGCGTTCATCCAAAAGCCTTTCAATTGATTCCATGTTTCCAAAAATCATGTCTCTGAATGATTTTGCTTCCATTGTAGTGTAGTCTTTGAAGTGTTGATTTGCATCTCGAACTTCGGACTCAAAATTGGGATTCTTGAATAGCTTTGAAGCAAAGAATGGTTGAAACGGTGTTCTGAGTGTTTTGAAGGCTTTCTTGGAATTTGTCTCATGAAGGTTTTTGTTGAGTAATTCATTCTCAAGATTCTTCAAGTGGTCTCTTAAGTCATAAGTGAACGTGCGATGATCATTTCCGAAAAAGGAATGAAAAGCACGCATATACAAAGGATTGTACGAGAAGGTCTCTCTTTCCAGACGTTTTAGATTCGTTTTAAGATCACTGAAAGCTTGCATACAACGCTGTTTAAGGACTTGTTCTTGTAGTTGCATCTCTCGTTCTTCTCTGTCTGAACACGCATTGCTCGTTTCCATGATGATGGTGTCTCAGTTGATGAAGTGACTTCGGATCTTAAGTACATATGGTGTGATTGGTTTGTGGTTGCAATTTCGAAAATTCCAATTTTTTCCCAGTCCGACAGTAAATTCCTCAGTCCGACAAAACGGTAAACTGAAAAATTTGTCTTACCAAATTTTGAAATCAAGTCCGAAATAGCCAAAAACTAATAGGGAAAAATTTTGAAAAGAGAAAAAATTTGACAAAAATAAAACCTAAAAATGGCCTAAAAATTTGAATTTTGGTCCGAAAAATTGAATTTTTTGTCGAAAAATTTTTCGCATCGCCAAAATTTGAAATCGAAGCTTAAATGGCCTAAAAATGGTCTAGGAAAAAATAAATTTTAAAATGGTTTTCCCGCCAAAAAACTCTTTTTTTTTTTTAATCTTCGTGTAAACGATATTACAAAACTAGTCTAGATGGTGGCTAAGTCGAAAAAATACTCGAACAAAATTTAGCTAAACAAGTCATCGGAATGTGCATCGGAATGTGCCATCAGAATGTCCATCGGAATGTCCATCGGAATGTTCATCGGAATGTGGCTTAGATCGCAATGCACTGTCGGAATCCCAGATCGCAATGTACTGTCGTAATCCCAGATCGCAATGTTCAGATCGGAATATGTTCAGATCGGAATGTTCAGATCGGAATGTGTCTAAAACAAATTTGGCAGAGTAACGACTCAAAAGTCCCTTGAAACCGTCGGAATCCCAGATCGCAATGTACGATCGGAATGTCCAGATCGGAATAGTGTATCGGAATCCTTAGATCGCAAAGTAAAACCCTAGGGTTATTGCGATCGAAACCGTACTTACCTTTTCCGAAATTCAAGCTGTCGCAATAAGGGACCTTTTTTCCAACTTTTTAGGCAATGATTTTAGCAACTTTTAGGCAACAAATTTAGCAACTTTTAGGCAACAAGATCGTGTTTTTAACCAAACCAAGACAACCAAATCTCTACAACAAGTATATAGAAGATTTGTAGCAAGAGGATAGAACACGAAAAACACAAAAAAAAAATTCGAATTCGAGATGATTTATGGATTAAATCACACGAATCATATGAAAAACACAACAACCAATCACAAAACTACTCCATGGCGATTGATACCAATTGTTGTCCCTAATATATGTGATGTTATAACACACGAATTTATGAAAGAAAGGAAGATATGAGAAGAATTCTAGAGAGAGAAAGTAGTGAGAGAAAGTAGAGAGAAAATGGTTGGTGAAACTTGTGGAATATTAGATTAGAGAAAAAATGAAATGACCAACCACCCTCCTAACATGCTAGGAGGGTAGTATATATAGTCCTCCCACATGCGGGCTTTAATGGACTATATATTGGGTCGGGCTTGTCTTTTGGACTTTAATTAGTTTAAATCCAAGCCCGTAAACCACGACTTATTAACTATCTATTACAACGTTCTAACTAATCTTACAATAATAACCTATGACCGAGCATTCTTGTTTGGCTCAATATTTTGAGGCTAACAAATATAGTTCTAGAATTGAAGGAAAATAATATGGTTTAATACCGGGGTAATTTATTTTCTTGAAAGTATTTTGTTATCGAAAATACTAATATTTGAACTTATTTCTATAGAAATGGCTCAAACCACCAATAACACAATAAGTTATGCGTTCAAAGCTTTCTTTGAACGACCTGAACTTACTGGCCCAAACTTCAATGATTGGTACCGTTCACTAAGAATTATCTTGAGAGCAGCGGGTACTATCGATATCTTGACTGCTCCCTATCCAGAGGATCTTGTTGAAGGAGCATCTGATGCGAAAAGGCTTGAACGCGCTGTTAATGTTAAGAAGCACTCTGAGGTGGCTTGCTTAATGTTAGGAAAAATGGCTCCTACACTTCAACAGAAGTATGAGCTATTTTCTCCAAAGCGAATGCTTGATGAGCTCAAGGCTATGTTCGAGAAGCCGCAAGCTATGGAGATCTACGACTTAGTAGATGCTTTGCATAGCTGCAAGCAAGCTCCTGAAAAGTCTGTAAGTGCCCATTATTTGGAGATGAGGGGTTATATGGAACAGCTCATTGCACTAGGACAATCCTATGATCATAATATGTGTAGAAACTAGAAAGGGGGGTGAATAGTTTATTATATTTACTTGTTAAAAGATGGTTTTCAAAAAATCCTTTTTTCTCAAAAACATAGACTTAAGGAAATATGTGAAATCTTCTTATGCATAATATGAACAATGATAGTGTAACTAAACTAGTACTAACTAATGTATATGCACAAAGAATAAAGAATGTAAAGAGTTAAGGGTAAAGAAAGATCAAACCAAATACCAAGGATTTATAGCGGTTCGGCAACGAAGCTCACTCCTCGTTCCTACTCCACTCCTCGAGTACTCCTTACTCGAGAGTTCACTACACAACAAGCTCCTTATGGTGGAGAAAACCGTACACGTTGCTTAACCAATTTCCGACTCTAAGCTAAAAGTAGAGCCCTAATCGTAGCTAGAACCAATCTACGCAACTATACTTAGTACATACACAACTTTCAAATAGACACAACTACTTGGATCTTCACAACTATGACACAACAACAAATGTATAAGATTTGATCTTCAAAGGATCTTTGGTGGTGGACTCAACACTTCACAAGGATAGTGTTCTTCTCTTTGCACTTGAAGAGGAAGGGATGGATGAGATAGATTCACTTATAAACAAGTAGTAATCAATCAAATGATCAAGGATTTAAGTGATTTAAGAAGTATGTTTGAATCTAGAAATTTATGTGCAAAAGAGGTGAAGAGAAAATTTGAGAAAGGTCCACTATTTATAGGACAAAGGGCCAACGGCTATATCTGCCCGCGGTTCCTTATCTCAGTCGGCGGTACCTTATCGATAAGAAACCGCCTAGGAACTAGGGAACCGCCGGAGTAGACTCTGCTCCCTTTTTGTCCTTTGGTGGTGGATGTCTTATCTGATTATAAAATATCCTGAAAGAATATTCCAAATCAAAAAAGAAAATGCCATTTTCAAATTTTCAAATATTTAATTTAATAAAACATTTTCTTAAAAAGAAAGTTTAATTAAAAACTTGTCACACTTAATAAAAGGTGAGTTTTAAGAAAATATTAAATCACTTGATCACTTGATTAAGGTTAGTACTTGTTTATTCATACCTTAAGTGAAAATGGGTAAAATGAAAAGTACTTGAACTCAAAAATTCGTTTTTTGTTGTTTTCGTAAATGCTTGTTTTTACATATTGTCGTAATCAAAACTAAGCGAGACCGAAAAATGCAAGTAACGTTTTTAGGCATAATTGCATTAACAATCTCCCTTTTTTTGATTCCGACAATACATAAACTCAATCATACAAAAACAAGATTTTCGAAAACGAGTTTATTCATTTATCCCCCTTTGTCGAAGCAAAAAGGTTGCACAAGTCGGTGTTGAAGAGACGGACTTTGCAAAGACTCCCCCTTGGTGCTTACTCCCCATTGCTTGGGGCACCGAGGAATCGAGATATGGTGACAAGCTACATAGAAGGGTTAGTTAAACAAAAGAGACAACCAACAAGAGATAGCTATAGGTCACAAAAAATAAAAAGAGAAGAAAACACAAAGACTAAGATCCAAGTGAAGTCATATAAACTAAAAAGAATCATACAAAGATTTATGAAAGAGGAAACAAGCCAAAAGCATAAATCTAATCCTAGTTAATCTAGAATTCTAAGATTTGCTTGAATAAGGTGTCTTGTGGATAAGCAACCAATGCTTATGTGAAAGACAAGGTAGTGGCGGAAGGTGGTGGTGGTGGCTTGGTGGAGATCTCATAATCAAAGTGAAGAGGAGGCTTGATTAAGAGACTCTTGATGTAGCTCAACTCCTCATAGATGTGTGTCATAGCAAGATGTTAATATTGACAACAATGACAATATGTCCCATGGTGCATGATATTATCATGAGAGGGATGAAGAACACTAAAGGGTGGTGGTGGAAGAAAAGATGTTCCACAATCAACATTCTTGGTAGGAGAAATGTGATTAAGAATGTTCTTGGGTGAATTTGGATTGAAAGTGTTCTTGGGTGAGTTGGGATTGAAAGCAATTGGGGAAAATGGAGGAGAATCAAGACTTTCATTAGGATAATAAGACATTTTGGGATGTGAAGTATGGCAAAATGCTTATGGTTAAATAGGGAAGGCTCAAGGTATTTTTAGTGTGGTCAAAGGGTTGAAACAAACATTCCCAAAAGTGTTGGAACAAATTTGGAATTTCAGTAATACCCGAAAAAGGAAACACTGTACGCGGTTCCTTATTGCTTCTAGCGGTTCCTTATTGATAAGGGACCACGGTTCATATATGGAACCGCCTACAGAGGCTGTGTTTTGGTGGTGAAGGAAGATTTTTCAGCAAATCTTATTTTTCTAGTCTAACTTATCATAGGGATATGCTTAAAAGCAAAGATAGACAAAGAGAACACATACTAACTCACCAAATAGGGATTTGACCAAAATACATGGATTTTAAAATAAAATCGATGTTGGAGGTGTGTAAGACAAGACCTTAATTCATGACACAATGATCCTCCATGATTCTATCTTGTTTTAGCTATGTTTGAGTGAATCATACATATGAATTATGTAAGCTCGAGATTTATAGCAAGAATCAAAGAAAAAACGTTTTTAGATTGAATTAACAATTTCAAAACATTTCTTGACCATTTTCGAAAGAGACTTTGAGTATTTTGAAAAGGAGAAGAGAAGATTTTCAAGAAGAGTTTAGGAGACTCAATGACTCAAAGTGATAAAAGACTCAAAAGAAAATAAGAGATTCAATAAAAGGAAGGCAATTAAGGAATATGTTTCATTAATCCTAGACCTAGACGCAAGTAATTAAAGGGTTCCCTCTTAAGTGGCTTAGTGAAGATGCCGGCTAAGTTATCCTCAGAGGGTACCTTCTCAATTGAAATGTTCCCCTTTTGAACATTATCCCTAAGGAAATGGTGGCGAATTTCTATGTGCTTGGTTCGCGAATGTTGCACGGGATTCTTGCTAAGGTCTATAGCACCTTTATTGTCGCACATGATGGGAACATCATCAAGAGAAATCCCGTAATCAACAAGTGCTTGCTTCATCCATAGAGCTTGTTGGCATGCTTTTCCGGCACTCACATACTCGGCTTCCGTGGTGGATATCGCAAGAGCGGTTTGTTTCTTGGAGAACCAAGAAGTTAAACAACAACCCATGAAGGTACAAACACCACTAGTGCTTTTCCGGTCCACATAGTCTCCCGCATGATCCGAGTCCGCGTAGACTGGTTTCTACGCCGTTCCCTTTAGGATACCATAATCCTAAATGTATAGTGCCCTTAATGTATCGGAAAATACGCTTAACTGCTTAAAGGTGAGAGGTTTTGGGAGCCTCTTGGAAGCGAGCACAAAGGAAAACACTAAACATGATATCCAGTCGACTTGCAGTTAGGTACAACAAACTACCAATCATACCTCTATATTTGGTGTTGTCTACCGACTCACAATCATCATCTATGGTGAGTTTAGTATCCGAGGCCATTGGGGTCTTCATTGGTCTATATTCTTCTAATCCAAATTTCTTTAGCATTTCTTTAGCATACTTAGTTTGACTAATGAAAATACCATCATCCATTTGTTTAATTTGGAGTCCTAAAAAGAAGTTAAGTTCTCCCATCATACTCATTTCAAACTCATCATGCATGATTTTGGCAAAGTCATCACACAATTCTTGACAAGTTGAGCCAAATATAATGTCATTGATGTTGAGTTTTCGTACACGTTTTAGGAAAAACGCGTATGAGTGGCAAGTATTAAGCTGTACGTTTTAGGAAAAACGTGAAACCGAATAAATGCGGGTTCGTTCTCGAAGGAGGTGTGTGGATTAAGTGTGCCAATATATAAAATCAAAAGTTTGGATTAGTGACGTTTTTAGGTTTTAGAAAGAAGAATAAAACACGAGCTACGACTACAATTAAACTACGATGAGTGACGTAAAACGCGAACGTAAATACGTAAAACGTGAAAAATTAAAAATTTTAAGCTAAAAACAAATTAAAAATGAAAACTAAGTCTAAAATGATATAAATAAGGATAAAAATCCAATAAATAAATTTTAAAACCTTTAATTAATTAAATATTCAATTTTTAATGCTAGTTAAAGCCCAAAAATTAAATATAATTAAGAAAAAGCCAAAAATATTATTTTATTGAACAAATAACTCACTTATATTATTTAAAAACTAAAAATTATTTTTCCTAAATTTTAAATACTATTTTTCTATTTTTAAAACTCTAACAACAATTTTTAAACTAAATTAATGATAAAAAATAATAAAATAATGCTAAAAATAATTTGACTATTTTAAAAATCCTAAATTATACTAATGAACAGTATAAAAATGAAAAAGTTTGAAAAATTAAATATTTTTCACTAAAAGACAAAACAGTATATAATTAAACCTATTTAAACTTAAATTAAATCTAAAATTTGATAAAAAAAAGTGAACAATAAAATATTTTTTAACTAAAAATCTTAAAATCTTTTTCTTAATCTAAGAAAATTTTCAAAACTGAAAAATATACATTTTTGGCACTAAAAGACAAAAACAGTAATTAAAAAACTAATTTAAAATGCAATTTAATCTAAAAATAGGAAATGAACAGTAAAATTAAAATTAATTAAATGGAAAAATCAGAAAATAAATAAGAAAAATTACAAAACTAAAATCAAGTTCTAATTCCTAAAAAAGTTCACAAAAGACAAAAAAACCTAGAAACTAAAAGTGACATGTGGGTACTTTTTGTCTGCTTGTGTAGCAGTGCCAATTTTAACACTACCAGTAGGAACTTGGTTCCCACTGCTAGTTATAAAAATAGGTATGGTGACCAATAAGCTTAGGAAAGCTTATTGGTGGGCTTTTTCATAGACAATAAGGCACCCCTACACTCAGTGGAGTGTATGGAGTCTGTTTAATCACCAAAACACACAACTCAAATACAAAAATCACACCAAAGAAGCCCAAATCAGTTACTGTTATGACAGAAAAAGGGCTGTGAGGTTTTTGCTGATAAACTTTGTATTTGGGTGAGTTTTGGTTGACCAAAACTCACTCAAATCCTTCACAATACTCCCACAACCAGGTCTAAGCCCTAGGTAACACCCTAATCTATCATACACAAAGATTTGGTGATCAAATACACCTAAATAAAGCAGTTTAAGTGTTCACTGATTTTTAGCTACAAAGACCAAGTTTTAAACATGCAATTCATTTTAAAACTTATCAAAATGAAACCAATGACTGAAAATAACCTAGTGCTAGCATATAACGTGTGTATAGGTGAATTAAAAACCAAAAGATGTCAAATACTTGGCTTAAACCCTATTCCCAAACACTCCCTTATATTCAGAAACTGAAAATTAACCAAGAGATTACACCATAACTTGAACCAAATCCAATCTACTCTATCCTATCATGCTTCAATCCAACAAGTTAACAATATCTAGCATTATCCTAACATCCTAACAGCCTAAAACTCTAAATCATCATAACTCAAAAAAATTTCAAGCAAGTATAGAAAATACAAGTCTTTACCTTGTGAGCTTACATCCAAGCATCACCAAGGCAGCTTATGCCTTTTCCATCAAGCTCGGGCTTGAGCTGATCAATTTCAGAAGGGAGCTTGTTGGTATGAATAGGAGATGATGAAAATGAGCTTCAAAATCACAATCAACCAATATGTAAGATTTATACATGCTAAGACTTAACAAGAAGAGAAAAAGTTACCTGGATAACAAAGCTTATAAGAGTATAAGACTGGCTTATTACTTAAGCCAGCTTATCAGCTTATAGCTATAAAAAAGAAATTGGTTTTCCAAACTGGTTTCTTTCAACCAAGATGAACCAAACAGAAAACTTTGAAAATTCTTGATAAAAGCTTATCAAAACCAGTAGGCCATTTCCAAAAATCCACTTTCACTTCTTTTTTAAAACTGGATTCAAGATCTTGCAACTTTTGCCAAAAAAAACTTCAAAAAATGTATTTTCTGAAAACCTTTGCTAAAAGTGAAAACTTTTAGCTCTTAAACTGATTTTCAATCAAGAAATATGATGAAACATTAAAGCATTAACTTGGAACTCAGATTATGCAATTTAATAAATTTTTCATTTTCATTAATAAAATTAAGAAAATACAAAATCTGGACAACTAAATGAGGCACAAGTCGCCTCATTATATACAACTGATAGAAGGTCCTAGAATGTCTAAAACCCTAATGTAGAAAAACCCTAAAAAGCCCTTGAGTTGAAACTTTTGAATTTCAGTCAAAGTCCTTCCCATGTGATTTTGTTGGAGTTTTGTGAATGCCAGCTGTTTGGGATGATCTGAATCGTATGTAGAAGCCCTTAGGAACAAGTTTGAGGTCTAAGTCGTTGATTTCCTGTATAGATGCCTTCTTTGCCTAAAATGGTGAAGCAGGGTTGTCTCGTGTGGGGTCCAGTGGTCACGGGTTGGTTGATTTGGGATGTGGGTTTTGTTTAACTGGTGATCAATCAAAGATCTGGAGCTTTATGGGGAAAAACCCCTTGGTTTGGGGTTAATTTGGTCTGGGTTTAATTAGGGTTGATAGGGGATTAAGGGAAGGGTTTAATCTGTTTTGGGGAGGTTTATATTTTAAAATCATGTTTAGGAGGGAAGTTTAATATAACTGAATAATCAGTTATATTATTTAAGTAGTGGTGGTGGAATGTAGACGTAGAGGGTAGGAAAGATGGGATTGGTGGATGGTGGATAGTGGGTGACGTGGCAGCAGGGTATTGGTGGTGATAGGTTTGGTTGTCTGGCTGAAATGGCCCCCCAATCCCCTTCTTCTTGTCAAATACAGCATAAACATAATTTCCTTTGTTATGAAGTTTGAAACTTCATAGTTTGGCCCCAAAAATTTATCAAAGCTTGTTTTAAGGGTTTTTTTATGCACTCAATGCATACTTCAAGGACTATAATGGTATTTTCTTGAAACTTAAGGGACCCAAATGTAATAATTGGGATTTACAAGGGTATTAAGTGACAAGTCTTCAAAATTTGAGGTACCATTCTTGACATTCTTCAATTCTTCAAGGGTCTTTTTGGAAAATCTATGATTTGGGCCCGGTTCTTTGTGCGACTTCATTTCCCGTGTTCGTTTTTGCTTCATTCTTGTGATATTTTGTTGATTACACGATATCCGTACCTAAGATACACAAGACACAAATACAAGCATATATAGGGGTATTTTCATGATACTTTAAGCGTTTTAAGCCCGATATGGACGATGAGACTATGTATAATTGCAGTCTCATCACTCCCCCATACTAAACCATTGCCGTGTCCCCACGCAATGCTAGAATTAAGTATCATAGCACTTCCAAATTTCATTTTATGATGACATTTATGAAGACATAAACTTTAATAAACTACTACACGTGTTTTAGACATAATGTAATGTTTTCATCACGACAACATGACTTTTAGGATCATAGAACAAGAACACGTGAATGCTTAGTTAGAAATAATTTCGTCGTCCTCGATTTTCACCCAATTCCATGCCAAGCGTGCAATGAGATCGTTGTTATTATAAGTTAGCAACACGATCATATCCCATGAGTGTTAATTACGAACCTAAACTCCCTTATTCCTACTTGGTATCTCTTATGTTTTATTTTTGTCTTAATGATCATGAGGATACATCATCGATTTATGCGTGAATAGAGATTAAGTCTAAAAATAGAGTCTTAACGGTGTAACCAAAATCATTAAATTAATAATTCATCCTAATAGACAACGGTGTCAAAAAATTAAGTCAACAAGAAGGATCGATAAACACGGTTTTATAACGGTTTTGAACATGAGACTTATTACCAAGAATTTTATACGCCCCCTAACGGAAGGGCCTTATTATCTTTGGTTTACCTCCATCTTTTATTCAACTTCGCCATGAAGCTTTTATTAGGACTTCGGTCTTGCCTTGCCTTTTATTATCCGCCTCATCGGTGGTTTTATTAGCCAAAGACGTATATCCTCACGCTAAGGCGAATTTTGGATCTTTAAAGCTTCAAAGATTAAGGCATAATTCACTTTCAATTTTGCATAGATTTTTCGGCCTTGTGGGGCTTCAAATTGTTTGCTTGATTTAGGTGAGCACTTGAAATCTTATTATTGGGTGAAGCTTTTGATTATTCGGGTGCCAATACTTCAAAACCGTGACGCTGGCGATACCTTAATGTTTTCCCAATTGAATTACATGAAAGCTACTAAAACAAATTAGACACCAACAATAGTGACTAAACCGCTAAATCAATATTTATTAACAATTTATTATCAAAAGCGTGGGGAGAATAAGCTAATAATTACTACACATGAGATCGTGACGATTACGAGACTTATAAATAACTCTATCATTTCTCGTCCTCATTTAAGAGACTTAGCCTAAAAAGTTAAGGAATCGAAGCTAAGTGCTCAACACGCACGGTCGAGTAAAAAATTACTCTTATTCTCACCATCGGAAAACCTACATTCGTGTCTGAAACACTTATGAAAAATACGAAAAAATTTAAAATTTGGCCATTTTTAGCCTTATTTGCAACAAAATGATAACAAAAAGATGAAATTTTGGATTGCGTGTTGACGTAAGCAAGGTGAAGTATCTACTCACCCCCTCCCCCCCATACTAAAACTAAACATTGTCCTCAATGTTTCGAGTCTAGGGGTGAAACATCCCCATACTAGAGACGTAGTCGAATGCTTAATCTCGAGCATGGAAAAGGGTAAAAACGAATAACCTAAAAGCCATTTATGAATTATGCTATTAAGATAAACGATAGAACATAAAAGGATATCATAGGATATCGGAATCTCAAAAGGCAATGATCGAAGCTCGAGTGCTACGGAAAATGAACACGAGAGGCTTCAATGATGTCGATGTACCTAATGAATCACAATCACGAACAACCACGGAACAAAGGTTGGAAGGGCACAAATCCCCTCATTACACTATTAGAAAGCAATAATATTTACAAGGATAAGCATGAGAATCCCCCACGAGGCACCTTGTTTTTGATAACCGAGTCAAAAGCTCGACTCGAATCCCCATAAATGTGATCATTTAGGGATATCCTTGGTTTGGTCATTTTTTGTGGGGCTTACATGTAATCAAGGCCCAAAAGCAATCGTGAATAAAGGCAAAGCCTTTATACCGGGATCAAAGATCGTGTCTTCGTTTTCGGATGATAAACGAAACAACACGACTTCAAGTAACATCGTCCCAAAGGGACACAAGAAAATAGAATGAGAAGAGAAGGGTGGGACATTGGGTGGGCAAACAAATCGAGTTACTCGAGGTAAACTCATAATGTAAGTGTAGAAGGATCTTCTAGTGACTACTTCGGTAAAACACCGAGATTTTATCTTAAACGTGATACCGGGGTCAAAAATCTCGTCCTCGGTGGAGAAGTGCGAGGAAACAAATGGGGCTTCCCCCACACTAGATCCACACAAAACGTCGTCAAAAGAAGTAGACGCGTTTGTAGCAAGCTCAATTAAGCGAGGTGATGACGGAGTTAACTTTGGAAAAAAATTAAATCAATTGTAAAATCTTTTCCTTTTTCATTTTTTAACTCTTTGTTACGAAAACCCAAGTTGATTAAATTGAAAATATTTGGTGTTTCTAAAACAATTCTAGGCACACTTAAAAATTTCACATTTATCTTGAAGGCGGGAGGAGGATTTAAATTTTTAAAACGTGAATCGATTAATAAAGCATCCCCCTCCGGGATAACGCAACGGTCCTCATCAAACTCGAAAATAGAAGGCGGATCATCAAGAATATGTTTGATCTCGGAAAAATCACCATTGGGATCAAAAACGTCTTCTCTTCCTCGTGCAAGAGGTTGAGCAATAAAATTATCGATAATCGAGTCGTTAGCTTCAACCGTCGTGAAACTAGGAAAAGAAGGCTCTTCGATTGAAGATTTTGCCTTTGTCATTTTGACCTCGACATCGAAAAATGTATCGATGTGAGCAAGGCCATCGGCGGACTTCTCACATGATAAATCCAAAATCTCACTCGATGTGGGATTAGGAGTAAAAGGCTCGTCACGTGACGATTTTGCCATGACGGTTTCAACTTTGTCCTTCGAAGGGATCGAACGTGGGTTTTCAAACATTTTAGCAAAATTACTAACACGTCCCTTCGGAATTAATTTTCGTTCAGCTTGTAAAAACGAGGGTTCAACGATTTCCTTTAAAACCTTTTCACATTTTTCTTTTTCAAAATCACTTGATGGAATTTCTTCATTCAAAATTGGTGTGTATTAATTAGAAAATCCTCAATAAATTCATCCTCATTAGAAAAATTAGGTTTACAAGGTATAAGATTTAATACTCCCAAGTATCCTACGAGTTTTTCTTTTGGTTTATTTTCAAAAACATTTTTCAAAACTTCGTTAGATGACGCTTTTGTTTCCTCTATGTTTTTGCAAGATGACGAAGGTAGCGCGACTCTAAAATTCGAGAGATAGGGATCAATACGAGACGTACGAGTCTTAGGAGTCGAAATGTTCCTTAAGATTCGTAACTTGTTCTTGAATCATCGTTAAGTTTTCATTATTACGTCTCATATCACAAAAGGCGTTTTGATTCATCTCATCATTTTGATCACAATTATAAGACGAATCGTATGACGAATAAAACGAAGACGATGGGTGATCTTGGTCGTAAGATTGAAAATTGTTACCATGATCACGTGGAGCGGAGTTATAGATATAACCCCCTCGACCTCCAATAACCTCACAATTAAAACAATTGGCACCATCGGGCGGGCCTCCATAATATGGACACGAATAATATCCACCATCATTCGACATGATGCAACAAGAAAGACGATTCGAGAATTAAACGTTATAGAGGGTGAAAGAAGAGAATTATGAAAATAGAGGAAAAAATCGAAGAATCTTTTTGTGTTTTTGGTTTTTTTATTTTTTTTTTGGAATTTTGATGTATTACGTAGAAATTAATCTACAAAAACTATCCACTAATCAAAGGTCTCGATTAATGAATCCAAGAAGAACGAAGGTAATTACGTGAAGTAAAAACCCTCGTCGACTTTGAAACGTTGGCGGAACGCCAAAATGTTTCGAGGTTCAATAATTAAAACTCACAAAAATAGATTAATAATACTTGATGTGGCAAACCCCTAATTAATCGTCACTTTCAAAATACGCACAAGCGAGCGGAGAAAACGAGGCGGCGCGAAGCACTTAAGAGCCTTTTTTTCTTAGGTCGTGAAATACAACCGCCTTATACCCACCTAATATTTTGTATTTATCGAGATTAAACCAATTAAGAGTATTTATCTATTTTTCCTTTGACTTTCGTTTGAATTCGATACAACAATAGTGACCGGAACGCTCAACTATTGAGGTGCGATTTCTCGCGTATTTGGATAATTATTGTGTGTTAATTGTTCTACGTAAAATAAAATATATAATTCACAAGAAAAACACGAAAACGATTTTGTGTTAATAGAGTTCTATTTAACACTATTTATTTGTATGGTTAATAGTATAAAAAAATAAAAAGAAGTATTTACGATAAAACACGTAAACACTCAAACAAAAACGATAAATAAATATGGCTAAACACACCTCCCCGGCAGCGGCGTCATTTTGAAGTTGAGTTTTCGTACACGTTTTAGGAAAAACGCGTATGAGTGGCAAGTATTAAGCTGCACGTTTTAGGAAAAACGTGAAACCGAATAAATGCGGGTTCGTTCTCGAAGGAGGTGTGTGGATTAAGTGTGCCAATATATAAAATCAAAATTTTGGATTAGTGACGTTTTTAGGTTTTAGAAAGAAGAATTAAAGACGAGCTACGACTACAATTAAACTACGACGAGTGACGTAAAACGCGAACGTAAATACGTAAAACGTGAAAAATTAAAAATTTTAAGCTAAAAACAAATTAAAAATGAAAACTAAGTCTAAAATAATATAAATAAGGTTAAAAATCCAATAAATAAGTTTTAAAACCTTTAATTAATTAAATATTCAATTTTTAATGCTAATTAAAGCCCAAAAATTAAATATAATTAAGAAAAAGTCCAAAATATTATTTTATTGAACAAATAATTCACTTATATTATTTAAAAACTAAAAAGTATTTTTCCTAAATTTTAAATACTATTTTTCTATTTTTAAAACTCTAACAACAATTTTTAAACTAAAATAATGATAAAAAATAATAAAATAATGCTAAAAATAATTTGACTATTTCAAAAATCCTAAATTATACTAATGAACAGTAGAAAAATGAAAATGTTTGAAAAATTAAATATTTTTCACTAAAAGACAAAACAGTATATAATTAAACCTATTTAAACTTACATTAAATCTAAAAATTGATAAAAAAAAAAAGTGAACAGTAAAATATTTTTTAACTAAAAATCTTAAAATCTATTTCTTAATCTAAGAAAATTTTCAAAACTGAAAAATATACATTTTTGGCACTAAAAGACAAAAATAGTAATTAAAAACTAATTTAAAATGCAGTTTAATCTAAAAAAAGGAAATGAACCGTAAAATTAAAAATAATTAAATGGAAAAATCAGAAAATAAATAAGAAAAATTACAAAACTAAAATCAAGTTCTAATTCCTAAAAAAGTTCACAAAAGACAAAAAACCTAGAAACTGAAAGTGACATGTGGGTACTTTTTGTCTGCTTGTGTAGCAGTGCCAATTTTAACACTACCAGTGGGAACTTGTTTCCCACTGCTAGTTATAAAAACAGGTCTGGTGACCAATAAGCTTAGGAAAGCTTATTTGTGGGCTTTTTCTTGGACAATAAGGCACCCCTACACTCAGTGGAGTGTAGGGAGTCTGTTTAATCACAAAAACACACAACTCAAATACAAAAATCACACCAAAGAAGCCCAAATCAGTTACTGTTATGACATAAAAAGGGTTGTGAGGTTTTTGCTGATAAACTTGGTATTTGGGTGAGTTTTGGTTGACCAAAACTCACTGAAATCCTTCACAATACTCCCACAAGCAGGTCTAAGCCCTAGGTAACACCCTAATCTATCAGACACAAAGATTTGGTAATCAAATACACCTAAATAAAGCAGTTAAAGCGTTCTACTGATTTTTAGCTACAAAGACCAAGTTTTAAACATGCAATTCATTTTAAAACTTATCAAAATGAAACCAATGACTGAAAATAACCTAGTGCTAGCATATAAAGTGTGTATAGGTGAATTTAAAACCAAAAGCTGTCAAATACTTGGCTTAAACCCTATTCCCAAACACTCCCTTATATTCAGAAACTGAAAATTAACCAAGAGATTACACCATAACTTGAACCAAATCCAATCTACTCTATCCTATCATGCTTCAATCCAACAAGTTAAAAATATCTAG
This sequence comes from Glebionis coronaria, assembly GCA_025667525.1. Lineage (NCBI taxonomy): Eukaryota > Viridiplantae > Streptophyta > Magnoliopsida > Asterales > Asteraceae > Glebionis > Glebionis coronaria. The sequence continues at coordinate 42,602,861 of CM046880.1, read as the reverse complement.
CATTATCCTAACATCCTAGCAGCCTAAAACTCTAAATCATCATAACTCAAAAAAATTTCAAGCAAGTATAGAAAATACAAGTCTTTACCTTGTGAGCTTACATCCAAGCATCACCAAGGCAGCTTATGCCTTTTCCATCAAGCTCGGGCTTGAGCTGATCAATTTCAGAAGGGAGCTTGTTGGTATGAATAGGAGATGATGAAAATGAGCTTCAAAATCACAATCAACCAATATGTAAGATTTATACCTGTTAAGACTAAACAAGAAGAGAAAAAGTTACCTGGATAACAAAGCTTATAAGAGTATAAGACTGGCTTATTACTTAAGCCAGCTTATCAGCTTATAGCTATAAAAAAAGAAATTGGTTTTCCAAACTGGTTTCTTTCAACCAAGATGAACCAAACAAAAAACTTTGAAAATTCTTGATAAAAGCTTATCAAAACCAGTAGGCCATTTCCAAAAATCCACTTTTACTTCTTTTTTAAAACTGGATTCAAGATCTTGCAAACTTTTGCCAAAAAAAACTTCAAAAAACGTATTTTCTGAAAACTTTTGCTAAAAGTGAAAACTTTTAGCTCTTAAACTGATTTTCAATCAAGAAATATGATGAAACATTAAAACATTAACTTGGAACTCAGATTATGCACTTTAATAAATTTTTCATTTTCATTAATAAAATTAAGAAAATACAAAATCTGGAACAACAAAATGAGGCACAAGTCGCCTCATTATATACAACTGATAGAAGGTCCTAGAATGTCTAAAACCCTAATGTAGAAAAACCCTAAAAAGTCCTTGAGTTGAAACTTTTGAATTTCAGTCAAAGTCCTTCCCATGTGATTTTGTTGGAGTTTTGTGAATGCCAGCTGTTTGGGATGATCTGAATCGTATGTAGAAGCCCTTAGGAACAAGTTTGAGGTCTAAGTCGTTGATTTCCTGTATAGATGCCTTCTTTGCCTAAAATGGTGAAGCATGGTTGTCCCGTGTGGGGTCCAGTGGTCACGGGTTGGTTGATTTGGGATGTGGGTTTTGTTTAAGTAGTAGTGGTGGAATGTAGACGTAGAGGGTAGGAAAGATGGGATTGGTGGATGGTGAATAGTGGGTGACGTGGCAGCAGGGTATTGGTGGTGACAGGTTTGGTTGTCTGGCCGAAATGGCCCCCCAATCCCCTTCTTCTTGTCAAATGCAGCATAAACATAATTTCCTTTGTTATGAAGTTTGAAACTTCATAGTTTGGCCCCAAAATTTTATCAAAGCTTGTTTTAAGGGTTTTTTTATGCACTCAATGCATATTTCAAGGACTATAATGGTATTTTCTTGAAACTTAAGGGACCCAAATGTAATAATTGGGATTTACAAGGGTATTAAGTGACAAGTCTTCAAAATTTGAGGGACCATTCTTGACATTCTTCAATTCTTCAAGGGTCTTTTTGGAAAATCCATGATTTGGGCCCGGTTCTTTGTGCGACTTCATTTCCCGTGTTCGTTTTTGCTTCATTCTTGTGATCTTTTGTTGATTACACGATATCCGTACCTAAGATACACAAGACACAAATACAAGCATATATAGGGGTATTTTCATGATACTTTAAGCGTTTTAAGCCCGATTTGGACGAGGAGACTATGTATAATTGCAGTCTCATCACTCCCCCATACTAAACCATTGTCGTGTCCCCACGCAATGCTAGAATTAAGTATCATAGCACTTCCAAAATTCATTTTATGATGACAGTTATTGAAGACATAAACTTTAATAAACTACTACACGTGTTTTAGACATAATGTAATGTTTTCATCACGAGAACGTGACTTTTAGGATCATAGAACAAGAACACGTGAATGCTTCGTTAGAAATAATTTCGTCGTCCTCGATTTTCACCCAATTCCATGCCAAACGTGCAACGAGATCATTGTTATTATAAGTTAGCAACACGATCATATCTCATGAGTGTTAATTACGAACCTAAACTCCCTTATTCCTACTTGGTATCTCTTATATTTTATTTTTGTCTTAATGATCACGAGGATACAACATCGATTTATGCGTGAATAGAGATTAAGTCAAAAAATAGAGTCTTAACGGTGTAACCAAAATCATTAAATTAATAATTCATCCTAATAGACAACGATGTCAAAAAATTAAGTCAACAAGAAGGATCGATAAACACGGTTTTATAACGGTTTTGAACATGAGACTTATTACCAAGAATTTTATACGCCCCCTAACGGAAGGGCCTTATTATCTTTGGTTTACCTCCATCTTTTATTCAACTACGCCATGAAGCTTTTATTATGACTTCGGTCTTGCCTTGCCTTTTATTATCCGCCTCATCGGTGGTTTTATTAGCCAAAGACGTATATCCTCATGCTAAGGCGAATTTTGGATCTTTAAAGCTTCAAAGATTAAGGCATAATTCACTTTCAATTTTGCATAGATTTTTCGGCCTTGTGGGGCTTCAAATTGTTTGCTTGATTTAGGTGAGCACTTGAAATCTTATTATTGGGTGAAGCTTTTGATTATTCGGGTGCCAATACTTCAAAACCGTGACGCTGGCGATACCTTAATGTTTTCCCAATTGAATTACATGGAAGCTACTAAAACAAATTAGAAACCAACAATAGTGACTAAACCGCTAAATCAATATTTATTAACAATTTATTATCAAAAGCGTGGGGAGAATAAGCTAATAATTACTACACATGAGATCGTGACGATTACGAGACTTATAAATAACTCTATCATTTCTCGTCCTCATTTAAGAGACTTAGCCTAAAAAGTTAAGGAATCGAAGCTAAGTGCTCAACACGCACGGTCGAGTCAAAAATTACTCTTGTTCTCACCATCGGAAAACCTACATTCGTGTCTTAAACACTTATGAAAAATACGAAAAATTTTAAAATTTGGCCATTTTTAGCCTTATTTGCAACAAAATGATAACAAAAAGATGAAATTTTGGATTGCGTGTTGACGTAAGCAAGGTGAAGTATCTACTCACCCCCCCCCCCATACTAAAACTAAACATTGTCCTCAATGTTTCGAGTCTAGGGGTGAAACACCCCCATACTAGAGACGTAGTCGAATGCTTAATCTCGAGCATGGAAAAGGGTTAAACGAATAACCTAAAAGCCATTTATGAATTTTTGCTATTAAGATAAACGTTAGAACATAAAAGGATATCATAGGATATCGGAATCTCCAAAGGCAATGATCGAGGCTCGAGTGCTACAGAAAATGAACACGAGAGGCTTCAATGATGTCGATGTACCTAATGAATCACAATCACGAACAACCACGAAACAAAGGTTGGAAGGGCACAAATCCCCTCATTACACTATTAGAAAGCAATAATATTTACAAGGATAAGCATGAGAATCCCCCACGAGGCACCTTGTTTTTATAACCGAGTCAAAAGCTCGACTCGACTCCCCATAAATGTGATCATTTAGGGATATCCTTGGTTTGGTCATTTTTTGTGGGTCTTACATGTAATCAAGGCCCAAAAGCAACCGTGAATAAAGGCAAAGCCTTTATACCGGGATCAAAGATCGTGTCTTCGTTTTCGAATGATAAACGAAACAACACGACTTCAAGTAACATCGTCCCAAAGGGACACAAGAAAATAGAATGAGAAGAGAAGGGTGGGACATTGGGTGGGCAAACAAATCGAGTTACTCGAGGTAAACTCATAATGTAAGTGTAGAAGGATCTTCTAGTGACTACTTCGGTAAAACACCGAGATTTTATCTTAAACGTGATACCGGGGTCAAAAATCTCGTCCTCGGTGGAGAAGTGTGAGGAAACAAATGGGGCTTCCCCCACACTAGATCCACACAAAACGTCGTCAAAAGAAGTAGACGCGTTTGTAGCAAGCTCAATTAAGCGAGGTGATGACGGAGTTAACTTTGGAAAAAAATTTAAATCAATTGTAATATCTTTTCCTTTTTCATTTTTTAACTCTTTGTTACGAAAACCCAAGTTGATTAAATTGAAAATATTTGATGTTTCTAAAACAATTCTAGGCACACTTAAAAATTTCACATTTATCTTGAAGGCGGGAGGAGGATTTAAATTTTTAAAACGTGAATCGATTAATAAAGCATCCCCCTCCGGGATAACGCAACGGTCCTCATCAAACTCGAAAATAGAAGGCGGATCATCAAGAATACGTTTGATCTCGGAAAAATCACCATTGGGATCAAAAACGTCTTCTCTTCCTCGTGGAAGAGGTTGAGCAATAAAATTGTCGATAATCGAGTCGCTAGCTTCAACCGTCGTGAAACTAGGAAAAGAAGGCTCTTCGATTGAAGATTTTGCCTTTGTCGTTTCGACCTCGACATAGAAAAATGTATCGATGTGAGCAAGGCCATCGGCGGACTTCTCACATGATAAATCCAAAATCTCACTCGATGTGGGATTAGGAGTAAAAGGCTCGTCACGTGACGATTTTGCCATGACGGTTTCAACTTTGTCCTTCGAAGGGATCGAATGTGGGTTTTCAAACATTTTATCAAAATTACTAATACGTCCCTTCGGAATTAATTTTCTTTCAGCTTGTAAAAACGAGGGTTCAACGATTTCCTTTAAAACCTTTTCACATTTTTCTTTTTCAAAATCACTTGATAGAATTTCTTCATTCAAAATTGGTGTGTATTAATTTAGAAAATCCTCAATAAATTCATCCTCATTAGAAAAATTAGGTTTACAAGGTATAATATTTAATACTCCCAAGTATCCTACGAGTTTTTCTTTTGGTTTATTTTCAAAAACATTTTTCAAAACTTCGTTAGATAACGCTTTTGTTTCCTCTATGTTTTTGCAAGACGACGAAGGTAGCACGACTCTAAAATTCGAGAGATAGGGATCAATACAAGACGTACGAGTCTTAGGAGTCGATAAGGCTTGAACCTCTCCTTTGAGATTAGGATTGGTGACGTTCGATGAAGAACTCGACTCGTATGAAGCTACTTTTTTCTCTAAGGTCTCAATCGTTGAAATAAGTTCATTTCGCTCATTAGTGTAAGCCTCCACAACTTTATCAACAAGTTTATCCCATCTCTCGTCAATTAGGTCAAATAAACGTTCTTGTTCTTTAGAAGCGGCATCATATTCGTTTTCCAACTCGGTTCTCATGGAGGCCACTTCCTTTAAGTAAAATTCCTTTTGAGTTTCCAATTTTTTTTCGTAATGTTCCTTAAGATTCGTAACTTGTTCTTGAATCATCGTTAAGTTTTCATTATTACGTCTCATATAGTCACAAAAGGCGTTTTGATTCATCTCATCATTTTGATCACAATTATATGACGAATCGTATGACGAATAAAACGAAGACGATGGGTGATCTTGGTCGTAAGATTAAAAATTGTTACCATGATCACGTGGAGCGGAGTTATAGATATAACCCCCTCGACCTCCAATAACCTCACAATTAAAACAATTGGCACCATCGGGCGGGCCTCCATAATATGGACACGAATAATATCCACCATCATTCGACATGATGCAACGAGAAAGACGATTCGAGAATTAAACGTTATAGAGGGTGAAAGAAGAGAATTATGAAAATAGAGGAAAAAATCGAAGAATCTTTTTGTGTTTTTGGTTTTTTTTATTTTTTTTATTGGAATTTTGGTGTATTACGTAGAAATTAATCTACAAAAACTATCCACTAATCAAAGGTCTCGATTAATGAATCCAAGAAGAATGAAGGTAATTACGTGAAGTAAAAACCCTCGTCGACTTTGAAACGTTGGCGGAACGCCAAAACGTTTCGAGGTTCAATAATTAAAACTCACAAAAATAGATTAATAATACTTGATGTGGCAAACCCCTAATTAATCGTCACTTTCAAAATACGCACAAGCGAGCGGAGAAAACGAGGCAGCGTGAAGCACCTAAGAGCCTTTTTTCCTTAGGTCGTGAAATACAACCGCCTTATACCCACCTTATAGTTTGTATTTATCGAGATTAAACCAGTTAAGAGTATTTATCTATTTTGCCTTTGACTTTCGTTTGAATTCGATACAACAATAGTGACCGGAACGCTCAACTATTGAGGTGCGATTTCTCGCGTATTTGGATAATTATTGTGTGTTAATTGTTCTACGTAAAATAAAATATATTATTCACAAGAAAAACACGAAAACGATTTTGTGTTAATAGAGTTCTATTTAACACTATTTATTTGTGTGGTTAATAGTATAAAAAAATAAAAAGAAGTATTTACGATAAAAACGTAACCACTCAAACAAAAACGATAAATAAATATGGCTAAACACACCTCCCCGGCAGCGGCGTCATTTTGAAGTTGAGTTTTCGTACACGTTTTAGGAAAAATGCGTATGAGTGGCAAGTATTAAGCTGCACGTTTTAGGAAAAACGTGAAACCGAATAAATGCGGGTTCGTTCTCGAAGGAGGTGTGTGGATTAAGCGTGCCAATATATAAAATCAAAAGTTTGGATTAGTGACGTTTTTAGGTTTTAGAAAGAAGAATTAAAGACAAGCTACGACTACAATTAAACTACGACGAGTGACGTAAAACGCGAACGTAAATACGTAAAACGTGAAAAATTAAAAATTTTAAGCTAAAAACAAATTAAAAATGAAAACTAAGTCTAAAATAATATAAATAAGGATAAAAATCCAATAAATAAGTTTTAAAACCTTTAATTAATTAAATATTCAATTTTTAATGCTAATTAAAGCCTAAAAATTAAATATAATTAAGAAAAATTCCAAAATATTATTTTATTGAACAAATAACTCACTTATATAAAAACTAAAAAGTATTTTTCCTAAATTTTAAATACTATTTTTCTATTTTTAAAACTCTAACAACAATTTTTAAACTAAAATAATGATAAAAAAGTAATAAAATAATGCTAAAAATAATTTGACTATTTCAAAAATCCTAAATTATACTAATGAACAGTAGAAAAATGAAAAAGTTTGAA